>JAPIVC010001055.1:0-616937 GCA_030586385.1 Camponotus fellah
TCGCCGCGACGATTTATCTCGTTCTATTTTTCAATTATTTAAATATAATTTAGATTCAAAACGCACAGCGAAACAATCGAATCGTAAATCGAAGTAACGAAGTAAATCGAAGTTAACATAATGAAAAGTTTTGTGATACATCAATTCTTTAACAAATATCATTTAATTAATTTAAAGCACTCCTATACTCTTTATATTCCGTATAAACGTTAAAGTACGCAAAATATTTCGGCAATGAATAGACAATAATACGTTCGGCCTTAGCGGCGTATGACGTGTTGTGTTTACATCTCACGGCCTTGATATCATTCGCACGGCAACACTCGATGAGTAAGGTACGAAATACTTTCTATAACGCCAAATTTTCTCTCTAACTATAGAACGCAAACGCGACTAGTATTGAAACATAATTCGCTATGATAATTATAATTAATGCTTACTAAACTTGTAATTATTACGCGATCGGGAGTGTCGTGCAAAGTGTTTCGTTGGGTATATGAATTAATATAATATCAATCTTAATTAATCCTGTTTTCGGGAGTGAATGTGAGTGCAACGAAAAAATAGAAGAGGAAAAGCAAATCTGAAAAAGCACTGGGCAACACACGGAGCACCAATATGCGGTAAATAATTTGTAAATTATTTATTATTTATTATATTTATTTATTATATTTATCATTTATATTCAGACTATATTATATATATTATTTATATTCAAATCATATTATATATTGCTTGTCCTTTTTTTATTCCCTCCCCCTCCCCCCCCTCTCTCTCTCTCTCTCTCTCTCTTATTCCAAATTATCTAAATTATTTCAATTTTTAAATTACATTAGTATAACATGTATATATAAAATATTCTGGATTTTATTTTAATATATTTAAAATATCTACAATAAAATGTTCTTGTATTAATTAGTATTTTTATATAGATAGTAATATTTTCATAAGTTTTAATATTCAAAAAAGAATTTTTTCGATAATTATGCAATTTATCATATTAAATGCCTGTTGTGTATTTTAGCTCGTCATTTTGTAAATGTCGCATTTTATTTAATGTCTATATATTTTAGTTATGTCTGTCATACATTTTAGTTTTTTTATTTATATATTTGTAACGAGATGTAGTTTCCAGAATATTTTTCAAATTCGATTTAATCAGGGTTGGGAAGTAACGCGTTATTAAGTAACATACTTATAATGTCGTTACCGTTACTTTTTTCGGTAACTGTAACGGTAATGACGTTACAAATTTCATTTGTAACGAAAAAAGTCACTTTGTTACATTTTTCGATAACAAGTAACGAATTTAATAGTTACTTTTATCGCTTTTATCACTTTTTGCAAATTTATTCAATGTAATTTTTATTCAAAGAAGAGTGTGAAATGCAGAATCACATGTACGTAAACGCGTCATTGGACACATATGAAAGAAAAAGTTCAGTGAAGATGTTCAGTGTCGGTAGATCTGTATTAACGCCACAAAGAGGGCAGTTAAATGATGACACAGTTGAACAGAAAATTCTTTTAAAAATTAATAAAGAATTTCGATAAAATTTAGTAATGTTTTCATTTATTTTAAAATAATCCCTGTGTTTAATAAACTTATATTTAAAAAAGTAACGAAAATTGTAACGATGCGTTATTTTTAAGTAACGGTAACGGTAACGAGTACTTTTGAAAATTAGTAACAAGTAACGATAACGAATTATTTTTTAGAAAAAAGAACGGTAACAGTAACGAGTTACTTTTAAAAAGTAACTTTGCTAACTTTGGATTTAATAAAAGCAAATTCATTATATATTATTGTTTTATATATCGCGATTAAAGCAATCAACATCATCTGCATAAAAAATAAATATGCATATTACATTTTCTCTTAATTTTCAACTTTAAAATGATATTATAATTAATGTATATTAATATTAAGTAACTAATAATTTCTGTTCGCATTTAGATTATATTTATAAAGCTTTATCTTCTAAAAAATATTATTTTTAAAAATTTTAAAACCTTATTCATGTTTTTAAATAGCTTTGTTGAATAATTCGCAAAGAATATTATATTATAAAATTTGAAGTAAAAAGTATTTTCTTAAATAAAATGTTGTAATTATTCTAATTATTCTAATCAATGAAATTTTCACTCAGTTTAAGAAGATGTGTTATATTTACAATTAGACACATTTCTTAGACCGCTTTTATTTTTCGATTGACATTTCGTAGAAACGAAAGAAGAAAAAAAATAGTAATGTAATATCAACATTCTGAAGGTAACAATAATTGTAGCAATATTTATTATATATATCAATAATTTTCTTATTATTTATTATTTTAATATCTTTGTAAATTAGATTTCAATTTTATTTAGACAAATTATCGTCACGTAATCTTTTATTCAATAATATACAAGTAGACATTACAAAAAAAATGATTGTTATTTTGACTAAACGCGTACTGTGTGTATACGATATAAAATTTGAAAGCGGAATAATTTACTTTATATATTATTGAATAATATAAGTTTCATACACACATTATATATAATAAAATTATATATAATATAATTTTTTCTCTAGCTTAAAAGTTATATTATAATATAAATTTATAATTATAAATTTATAATATAATATAACTTTTAAGCTATAAATTATAAATTTATAAATTTATAAATTTATAATTTATACAGGGTGTCCCGCAACTACCGCTCAATATTTTAAAGGTAGATTCTCTGGCCAATTTCAAAACGATTTTTCCTCAGCGAAAATGTTAAGGCACTAATAGTTTTCGAGTTATAAATAATTGAAAATAAAGGGTTTTTCGCAAACTAAGCCTTATGGGAATAAAATATTAATAAAGTCACATTCTTTAGTTAATTTTAGGTAGAGTTTACTTTAATAGAATTTTAATACAAATTCTGAGAGTGATAATGCGGCTACACCTTGTTATATTTCTTTACCGTTTGTGGATGGCTTTAGTGATGAGATTAGCCACGTCTTTAATAATATAGGTCTTAATATCGTCTATAATGTACCGAAAAACTTAACGTTTTGATTAAACGCGGAAAAGATAGATTGCCTACTAACAACAGGACCGAAGTCGTATATAAATTAGACTGCAAAAATTGTAATAATTCATATATAGGCCAAACGAAAAGACATTTAGGCACTCGTATCAAAGAACATTTTAACAATATAAAATTGCACGAAAGCAATCTATCTGTGATTAGTAAACATAAATTAGAATTCAACCATGACTTCGATTGGTCAATACCGATTATTTTACACAACGAAAGACACGTGAGAAAGAGAGAAATTGCTGAAATGTTTTTTTATAAAAAAGTTTGACAACACAATTAACTTGCAGAAGGACACTGAGAGTCTGAACAGTATTTATGATAAACTAATAAAAGCTGTTTAGTCTCTCTCTTTGTTTGTGAGCGGTAGGCTGACTTGACGATCTTGACAAGTGATTTCTCTTTTCTCATTACTTATTGGTTAACTAAGATTTTGTACGTATATATTAATTTTTCCTTTTTTTTTTCCTTTTTTATTCACTTCATATTGTTTTTATAATATTGTAAACCTTTGTAGTTCACTTGAAAAGGACCAAAACCAATGGTCGAAACGTCGTGATTTTCTATCAATCAATAAAGTGCCAGTGTGGTCGATTTAAATTACGTTATTTTAATTTAAGGCTTAGTTAGAAAGATACATCATAATAAAAATTAGGAATATGCAAAAAATAATGATCTTCTTCGACATTTTCGCTGAGGAAAAATCGTTTTTAAATTGATCAGAGAATCTACCTCTAAAATATGGAGCAGTAGTTGCGGGACACCCTGTATAACATAACCTCCCATGGGTACACCTTGAAGCGGTGGGGTGGCTCAGTACTTGGATGGTGCCTTGAGATTTATTTTAAATTTTTCTATTTATGATAAATCTTAAGGTGCCTGAATGGGAAGCCAAGTACCCTTTCGTCGTCGGTGCTGTCAACGTGTCGCGGACGGCAAACGCTTCGTTACCGTGTTTTCGCGTTGTAGTATTCTTGCGTCGTCGCTACTTTTTCGGAACTTTTGGACTTTTTCATATAAAATCCCAATTTCATTTATTGTCACGAGTCTCTACTTCCGATGTCAATTAACTGGGATTTCGAGTTTGCACTCGCGCTTCGTGCTTCGTCAAGTGATTCGGCCCGAATTAGTTAGAACTCCGTCAATCATTTCGTCTTCTTTTCGGTTTGGGCTTAATCCTTGCTCGTTGTATCGTTGCGTTCCCGACCTGTTGACTCGAAGCTGATTCCCGTAAGTGAAATGAGATTTTCGCTCGTATCGAAACCGGAGTGCCGTTCAAAGTATATAGATATTAAGCAGGGAAGGTTACTTTTTAAAAGTAACTAGTTACTCGTTATCAAGTTAAAAAAGTAACTAGTTACCGTTATTAGTTACTGATTTTCAAAAATAACTAGTTACAGTTACCGTTACTTAAAAAATAACGGTTCGTTACTTTTTCGTTACTTTTTTTAAATTTATAATCATAATAAATTTTGTTTCGTACAATACATACTCTCTCTCTTTCTTTCTTTATGAAAGGATTTAAATCACAAAACATATGTTAAATTTTATCGATGTTTTTTATTAATTTTTAATAAAAGTTAATATTCTAATAGGTCATCATTTAGATGGCCTCTAAAAGGTGATAGTACAGAATTACCGAAAAGTAACACTAAAAGTAACTGTAAATTCGTTATCGTTACTAAAAAATGTAACTACGTTATCGTTACAGTTACAGAAAAAAAATAACGGCGTTACTGGATCGTTACCAAAAAAAAGTAACTATAACGGTAACGGCGTTACAAGTAACGCGTTACTTCCCTTCCCTGATATTAAGTATATACATCGCGCGACCAAATAGAAAATTTTTTATCGTTTACCGAAATAGTGCGGGAATCGTCCAGTATCGCGCGTAAAAGTGCGGAAGCAGCGATATAAAAATATCGCACGTGAGTGCCGCTAAAAGTATCGCGCGTTTGACTGATCTGAGAGAAGGAGGAGGCCTAGGAAAGGCGTCGGCAAAACAACCTTCTGGTAAGTAATTTATTTATTTGTAATTATTTATATATTAATATTGATTATAATTGTAATTTAAATTAAGCAAGTAATCGCGTAATTTAATTTTTTATTTACATTTAATGATGATGATTTAAAAAAAGAAAATTGGAGAAAAAAATTTTTTATAAAAACTATAATCTTGTAAAAATATGAGCTCTTAGAAAATTATTAGAGACTTATTAATAAAAAAATGTTCTTTTTTTAAAATTCATGGAACTATTTTATTAATCTATTTACTATTGTATACATCAAATATAAAATTCAATGCGTACGATAGTATTTTATTTGAAATATTAATTATTTTAGACGCTACTGCATCTTCTATTTGTATATTATAGATCAACATATCTATTTTGATAACCTGAGAGGAGGAAGAGGTCTAGAAGAGGCATCCTGCACCAGCGGAACAACCTGATGGTGTGTATTATTATTTATATTAATTATTATATTATATATAATAATATAATAATTATATTATATATTATATATTAAATTATATTATATATTATATATAAATCGCGTACACACAGAAAAAAAGAACATTCTTGTTTTGAAAATATCTTTAATTTCAACATGAAAAACTTGAAATGAGATTATATTGCGTTAACTGAAGAAAATTTGCTTGAATGAAGTCATTTTATATAGTTCAATCAAGAAAAATATATTCTTATTATTTAAGAATAATTTTCTTGAATGGAAAAGAAATAATATTAGATAGAAAATAACACATTTTTAAATCAAAAATTATAATTTTGAAAATTTTTTATTATCAAGATAACTATATTGTATTCTTGAGATGACAATTATAATATTCAAATAAGATTATAATATTATTAAAATTTAAGATTATTAAATTCTTCTAAGAAGATTATATATTCTTGCGTATATCGGAAACAATGAACACGTTAATTTAAGTATATAAGTATTAATTTGACACTTAATTTTTTTCCGTGCACGTATCAATTTAATACATTTATTTAAATGATTTAAATAAGAAATAATTAGGAAAATTTTTATAAAAATTCTTTCTATAAAAATTTCTTAAATATGAAATATTTATAAAATTATTTCACATTTACATATCTACTTATAATTGTACGCAACGAATATAAAATTCAATGCGTCCAATAATAATTTCCTAAAATATTAATTATTTTAAATCCTGTTATAATTTGGATTTTATATTTGTGTTACAGACAACGTAGCATCAATAACAACTCCGCTGTTGCGCATCAGTGCCGGTGAGTGACAAACATTTATTTTGAGGCAATGGATTTATAAATGCATGCAGATAAATTCGTTGCTTCTAATTCTCGGACGGCAGGATAATTGGCTATTGATTAATTTTAAATTATAAAATCAAAAAAATTTTATTATTTATATATTGAGTATTATAAAACAATTTTAAAGATATAGTTTTTTAATAATCCGCCGACTGAGAGTTAAAATGCATGCTAATTATTTTCTATATATGCATGATGATTTACATTTTGTGATTTTTGACGATTAAACGACATGCACGTCTGAAAAACGATTGTATATCATACAATCGTGCAAATAAATTAATCGTCTTATCTGTCGATGATAATTAATCGGCAAGAAGGAATTATTCTCCTTTGTTAATTTGTGACTCGTAGAAATCGAGTCAAAATGAATGGCCAGAAATAAAAGTAAGTCTCACTGGGTTGAAAAGTGATTGGTATTGGCCAGAAAATATGCGTGAGAAAAAATATTTTCTTATTAGGTGCGTGTGATGACGCGCAATTAAAAACACGCGAAGTTCGATCCAAATTAAATTGCGTGATTAAGGCTCTTTAAATCGTTATCGTGAATTCCTGATTAGGGTTCCCTAAATCACAAGTTTTTACTGTTATAAGTCAAGAAATAGGCTAGGTAGGGCAACTAGATCTGTTGAGACTGCTATTAGGGCTAGATAAAGCAATAAGTAAGCCTGGTAAGGCTCTCTGTTAGGGCGGTTAGGCAGGGCTTTCTGTTAGGGCGGCTAGGCAGGGCAATTAGGTTTATTAGGGCTGTTAAGTAGGAATATTAGGTTTGTTAGGGCATTTAAAAAAAGTTTAAAATTAAAGAAAATATATAGCTGTATAGGAAAATAAAAAAAAGTAAAAATATATCTGTCATAAATTTAATTAAATAAATTGTACATAAAAAATTAAAATTAATTATAAAAGAAAGATTGTAGGATGAAAATAAAAAATTTAATTTAAATAAATAATTGTAAAAATGTAACTTAAATGTATAAAGTACATTTAAATTGCATTTATATATAATATTTAACATTGTTTTTGTAACATTTTTAAAATTGTATTAGTATTTTATTTTGTAAATTGTATGTTCTTAAAAGTTATACAATTTCAAATTTAAATGTAAATGTTATCAGTATCTAATATTTAATATATTGAGAGAAAGTATAATTCAAATTAAATAATTTTTAACATCTTTTATTTCCAATTTGACATATGTTATATTAATTAGTGTAAATAATAAACATGATGTAATTTCTTAATGTATTAAGAATATCGATACTGATAACATCTAATTATTAAATTGTATCCATAAATTGTAATTATATAATTATTTATTTTTTATAATTATTTACTTTTTATAATTTTCTTATATTTTCTATATAATTGTATATATTGTATAAAAGTAAAAGATTTTAATTATTAATTACGATAAACTCGACAACATATCAGCGAGATTGCTCTTTTCAAGGATTCGTCAATATAACGTTGTATATATGTATATTATAAGTTATACATAATATTAAATCCACATGTGCTAATGCTCTCAATATCATATTATCCATGTTGTTGGATAAATTTGGATAAATTTGAATATATTTATTTAATATTGCATCGTCACAATTTATATAAATTGTACTATAATTATAATATATATTTTATAATCTTTTATGTAATTTTATGTAATTGCGCAATTTGTAAATCATATTTTGTAATTATATAATATATATTTTATAAATTCTTTGTATTATCTTTTTTATTCGGCAAATTTGATAGACTTGTATTAAAAGAAAATAAAAATAAAATAAAAAAAATTTCCTCCTCAATGTATCTCCACCTTAACGAAGGTATTTACCGGGTGAGGAGGTTTGAGTACTCTAATGAACCTGAGAGCTATGCCGGCGGTAACATAGGCCGGTATTCATATAATCTATTTTTATATTTAAGATCATCTTAAGATGATTTTAGATCGCATCTTAAGATTTTATTCAGTTAATGGACATATAACATTTTCAGACTTTACTTAAGACGATCTTAAATAGAAAAGAACGGACTATGAAAATACTAGCCGTAGTTATCGGTAGAGTCACTCATGCCGGACAGATCGAAGGGTAAGAGTCAGACGAAGAGAGATACAACAAGATATATATTATATATTATATTAATATTTTTGAATAGAGGCAAAAGACAATAATCGAGGAAAGAGCATTTGCACTTAATTTGTGTTTGATTTTTACGTTTGTAATCAGAAAGAACGATTCTCGA
The DNA here is from genome assembly GCA_030586385.1 of Camponotus fellah. Taxonomy (NCBI): domain Eukaryota; kingdom Metazoa; phylum Arthropoda; class Insecta; order Hymenoptera; family Formicidae; genus Camponotus; species Camponotus fellah. Next base: position 8,640 of record JAPIVC010001055.1, read on the forward strand.
AATTGTAATGCTACGAATTATTTAAAAAAAAATTCTTCTTTAATCTTCTATTCATTCAAGATATACACAGTAAAAAATTTTGTGTTAAATTTAACATATTTCACATGTCCCAATTTATCCACTCTAATTTTAATGTTAATTTAACAGAAGGCAAGTATGTAAATAAATAACACAAGTAATATGTTTAAAAATTAACACAAAAGTGTAACACTTAAATTTTATCTGGAAATAAAGTTTATGTTAAATTAACATATTTATAATGTTAAATTTATTTAAAAGAAAATGTTATTCTTACATTTTTATAACAGAAGAGATAAATAACAGAAGAGATATGTCGATTTAACATATGGAAACTGTTATAGAGAGAAAAATAACACAACTTATCTGTTCATTTTAACATATAACTTATTTCATCAAAAATTCGTGCATTTACATATTAATTGTGTTATTTTAACTCTTAGAAACGGTGAATATTAACTCAACGCAGAAATGTCAAAATAACACAACGATAATATGTTACATTAACATAAGAGTATGTTAAAAATTTAACACAAAAATTTTTACACGAGAAAATTTCAACAGAAATACAAAATTTTTTTTACCGTGTATGAATAGACATTGAGAATAGAAATAATATATTTTTCAGTTTGGAATAAACAAGCGAAATATCACATCAATCACATAATTATTAATCGTTGATTTTTATTCCTGTGATTGCAATATATGATTCAATCTTAATATATTAATAAAATTATTCCCATTGCAGAGAGCAATAATATATTACATTATTATTAAATTTGATAGTTGTGTGACGTATGTGATTAGTACAATGTATTCATTCTTGCTTTATATAGATGTATTTTTTCTTTATTATCTTATGATTTTATAGAACTCTTGTTTATTTTCTTTTAATTTATAATTTGTCTTTATATTTGTCTTTGTAGAGATAACTCTTAACAAATGAGAGAGAGATAACATGAGTATTTTTGACAAATACAAAGAATAACTCACGCCATTCTATCTTTTATAGTTTTGCATCCTACTTATATTGTTTCTTTTATTTGTTTATTTTGTATATATATTTTAAATTGTATATATATTTTTTGAAACGTTCTATGTTTAAGAAAAAAGAGGTTTCAAATGATCTACTGCAAATAGAAATTGGCAGTATTTTTTACGATTTTATCTTTAACAATTATAATAAAAGAATTATAATAGAAAATAATTTGTAGATCGCACACTATTGTATTGTAATTAGTAATTTATATATCATATAAAGATTTCATACGTGTAAAATTAGAACGTTTTTAAAAGAATAATTGAAAAATATTTAAAAGATTAAGATATTTAAAAATAAAACTAGAAATTTAAGAAGCGAAATTTAATTAAATTAAAATTTTTTAGAAACGTATAAAATCATATTATTTTATAGTGTTGCGTAATTTTGTTCATTATTTATTTGAATATCATATTCATTGTTTGACTAAATTTTTTTGTATTTAAAGCATCCATAATATTCAGTTCGCTTTGTTGCATAATTACACAATTTCTTACTTTTTGTAATTGTAAATTCGCATCACCTTTGCACTGTTGTAGCATTATTAGCGCTAAAAGTACAATTGTTTACAATCCAAAACTCTCTCTCTCTCTCTCCCTCCCTCTCTCTCTCTCTCTCTCTCTCTCTCTCTCTCTCTCTCTCTCTCTCTCCCTCCCCTTCTACTCTCTCCTCTCTTTTTCCATGTAAATAATATTCGTGTTATATTCTATATGAAGATTTCACACTTTTTATATATCATAAAATGAAGTATTATTCATTATGATTGTATCTCATTTAACCGCATATTTAGCTCTGAATCAGTAAATATATCATTTGCTCGTTTTGTTAATTACATTCAAACAGTATAATGTATATTAATAATAATAATAATAATAACAATTGTGTTCGAGTTCTAATCGCTATAATATTAATTATACATGGTCATTAAAATCATTGTTGTGCATTTTTGTAAGAATTTCTAAATCAGTATAAATCTCATAGATTGCACAAAAATTGTGCTACTTATGATTCTCATTTACATGTACATAATAAACAAGAGAGATAATAGTAATAATAAAATATGATTGATTTTGGAAATTTTAGTACAAAATATGCACCATTAGACTTATGTGTCATTAAAACATGATATGATTCTGCATATACATTTATTAAATTATTAAAAATAATAAACGTCGCGAGGGATAACAATTGTTTCTCAAAAAGTTTTTATATTTAATTATATTTAATTAATATTTTGAATCATTTTGTGTGAAATTCTAGAAAAATAATGTATGAAAATATTGATTGCTTAGCGTAGATTGCTCTCTTGTATCAGTTTATCGATTTTACATTACTCTTTATTGAATTTTTTTTAATCTTTCGTACACAATGTAACAGAATAGAATTGATTATGATTCGCTCACATTGATAAAACTCCATCATAATAATAACATTAATTACAAGGATAGGAGCGTGAATAGTAAATGATATTAATGGCATATCCTTTAGTTGTGTCTCTTTTTTTCATCGAACCAATGACGTCCAATTGTAATATTGTTCGCAGAAATATAAAATATCGACTTTTTAATCAAGAAATTGAAACTATTCTTAGATACACGAAGTATAATAATAAAATTATCCAATATCTTGCCAATTCGGCTAACGTCGAGTCCACTTCATCGACCAGCGACTTGTCCTTGTTGATATTCAATTCATCTAAAGGAGAAACGTAATATGATTTTATTTTCTTCACTTTTGTATAAGAGGGAGGAAAACAAAAAATATTTTCAGCAAAATAACCTTCGAAGCTTCAAATTGCCTTCCTTCTGAAATTTCTTGATCTTCTCATCAAACTTGGCGCGAAGCCTCCTTCAATTTATCAAGGTTTTCAATTGGCATTTGTATTTCTTGAGTCATTGATTGGCCTGAAAATATTTATAGAAATTTGCATAGATCAGTATTTCTCAAATTTTTCAAATTTAACATATTTTCTTCAGAAAGAGAATAGAAAACTTGTTCTCTAGCGAAATAGACATATAATAATATACACTACTGTTTACATTAACAATCATATTTATCTATACTTTTTTCAGATACTTCTGCAGTTGGTGATTTTAAAAAAAATATTTTATCTTCTTTATTCTGCGCTTTAAAAAAAAAACACACTGTTTAGTTCCTTAAAATTATGTATTTTTAACAAGCTGCAACTTGTTAAAAAAATTTTCTCGAGAAATTCAACTCAAATTCCAACATAAATTACAACATTTTGCCTACAAAACGCTTTTTTTTATTTTTCCACGATTTTTTTCATCGAATAACATGATTTTGAAAATAAACAGTATGTTTTAGATATGATTAAAAAATTTTTCGAGAAAACTGTCGAGATACTTTTCGAGAAACTTTTCAAGAAAATCTAAAAAACTAACGATAATGGGTTAAAGTTGAAATTTCAAGCTTCAAAATACTTTTTTTATTTTTTTTGTCCACGATGATTTTTCGCCGAGAATCGACGTCATATCTAAAAAGTACTGGTTATGAAATTTTAGTTGAATTTCTCAAGAAAAATTTTTTTATCAAGTTGCGCCGTGTTAAAAATACATAATTTCAAGGAACTAAACATTGTGTTCTTTTTTAAAGCGTAAAAGAAGATAAAAAATTTTTAAAAAACTACCAACTGCGTTAAAGTTGAAACTTCAGAATGCTTTTTTAATTTTTTGTCTACAATGATTTTTCGACAAATTTCAGTGATTTGAAAATAGCCCAATTTTTAGGGTACAAAAAGTGTTCCCATTTTTTTTTTAGTAGCGTATTTTAGAGTTCATTATAAACAAATAGTTCATATATATTGTAGATTAATTCGGTTCGATTATCGAGGTACGAAAAATTTAATTTTTGTTAACTGTATCCTGTATCTATCTCCTAATTTATCAAGAGGTTTCAACTTTTTTTCTTAAAATAAAGAAGATATTCCAGAAGTTTGTCGATTTCCTCCCAAAGCATCCTCTATGTACATTCAAAAAAAACTTACTGGACGTTACTTTGATAAGAGATTTTTCTTCGAGTTTTCTGTTGCTCAAGAACTTGCTTTGGCCTTCAAATTATCTTTGACTCGAGCTAATTTTTTCATGAGTTCCGCAATTTTCTCGAGAACACGAGAGATTCGCTTCCTTTGCCTGTCCTTCTCAGGTGTCGGACTTATCCATTGTCTTTCCCAAGCTTCATCGTTTGCATTTTCTTCTTGATGACGTTCATGATGGCGACTTTATTTTGAGGACTGTCTTAAAGAAATTATAGAGTATCCTGAAAATGAAACATTCTTGTCAAATTCTATATCAATCATCATGAATAATGACTCAAGCTTTTGCCTTTAAGATTGAATCGAAGATTTGTGTCAAAGGTTGCATTTCTGAACATATCACGTACTCGTGAACCATCGATACCATCATAAATCTTGCATTATCGAATTCTGTAAAGCCCATAATTCGCGACTGATTGTAACGCGTAAGCACGAAGAAGAGCATGTATCAAGACGTCTACGGAAATAGCATCTACACTAACCTACACCTAACCCAATTCTATAAATATGTGCTATAATGATGACGGAACTCTGATGCGGTAGCGATGCAAAAAGAGGCCAAAACGTAACGAGTGTAATTCAGAAAAACGGACTTTACTTAATTACATTTGATCTAATAATAAATATTAATGTCACAAGATTTTAGTGAGCCCTCCCCCTTTAGTGATTGTGACTCCTTCGGATTTTACGGATCGTGAACATTCGAAAAAATAAATCTTGCAATTACAGTAATAATTTTTTAGATGCGGAAAATTAATTTAGATAGATAAATAATTAGCGAATGCTGTAATATCACATATGCTTTGCATTTAATTAATCTAAATGATAGAGACAGAATTTATATCTGAATTATTAGTGAAAATAAAGTTAAAAATAAAGTTTTTCTATATTAAGGCTAATCATATTTGTTGTAAAATTTAACTATAGTATACAAAAAAATAATTTTTCATAAAAACTGTTCTAATTAATATCGAAACTTGTATTTATCCAATTAATAATAATGATAATATTTATCGAATGATTTAGTGGGACTTAATGAGATTTAAATTTGCCAGAAGGCATTATTAGAATTTGCTACTATTTAAATTTTATATATTACAATTCTAACAAGTACAAAAAGTATTGATAAATTTATTTAGAAATCTATTTACAATAACAAAATATTTTTTTAAGTAAATTAAATTCATTTCGCGGGGATATAATATTTCCAGAAAATGTAGGATCTCTTTAAAAATGCCTTTCTGTGACAAACTAATTACATGAGAATGTTATGTAAATGCGAAAAATAATATTGCACAATTTGTAAAACAGACATTATTATGAAAATTTATTTTTAATATTACTCGCAATTTTATAGTACGATATAAAGTAATTGGAGTTAGACAGGGAAGATTTAAAATGATGTTCAATATCTGCATGAAAGACGTTAAAGCAGAAATACCGTTAAGAAAATAGTGTACAACAATATAATATTTTATATTGATTTTCAATGTATAAAGCTATCTCCTGCTATATATATCTACATGTTGCGGAAAATAAAAAAAATATAGCAAGTAAAAACGAAAGAAAAGAAATCGAAATTAAATTATTTTTAATTTATTCCAAAAATTTTTTAATTATCGTAAAATTAAATCAAAATATATCATTTAAAATGTAATATTTTTAGATAATTCGAGATATTAATAGACTGCAAAAGCCAATAATTATATTTATCATTCAATATCAGTAACATCTTATACTTATTTCTTTCACCATAAAGAAAAATTTAAAAAATAAAAAATTAACGCATATACGTTTATTTCACTATTAATACACGAGGCATAGATAATGTTTTAAAAAAATGCATATATTGTAGATAACAAAATGTAATGTAATAAGTTAACGTATACATATAATGTATACATCGTTGATAGTTATAGATTCTACATACTATTGCTTTATGTTAAGCCCGAAAGGAAATTATCTCGAATTGTTAATAAAGCTATTACTATTTAGGAATAATTGAAATGCAAAGCTGTCTGAGACATTGAGGATCTTCATGAATCGATTATTCCTATAAGAAGTTAAGCGTCATCTGTCATCTAAATTTGAATATAGATCAAATCAAAGATTAGATGGATTTATCCAATGTCATACAAACATCAAGCATTAAAAATAGTATGCATGTGGATGGATCATTGATCGCTAAAATGGATTAATTTCGAGCTATCAAATTTATTATAAAAATAATATTGAATAGGATTGCACAAGGTATCAACTAATCAGACTAGTCTTGATATTGGCTTGATATTGTCTTGATATTGAAATTCAATTGTTTATCATTTAATTATTTATCAAGACAATTGCCAAGTTTAAGATTAATTACTTTTAAAGAAATCTAATATATATATTTGTAAATTAGAAGAAAATCACATACGCTATATATCTAAGAAGAGATTTTTTAATGCGTTTTCAGAAGTAAACAGATGACATAAATAGTAATAATGATCTTAAGTTATATGTTATAAAAATTATATTAAATATTATTTAATTATTTTATATTAAATATTATATTAAATATTATATTAAATATTATTTTAAACAGTTATTAACACTAAATAAAAAATGGTTAATAAAATCAAGACAAGATAATACAGACGATATTTTCTGCTATAAAGATTCATTCAAGACAAGATTTAAGTTTTTTAACATTTTCAATTATTTTATTAATACAATATTTTTACTTACAATCAGAAATATTGCCTTGTTTGAGTCTTGTGCAACTCCTAATTGAATCATCTGCAATTATGAGGGATTTTCTTGCACTTTTTAATGGCCCTCGTGTTTTAAATACGAATGCTCTTTTTAGTCGTGGATGATCTATCCACGCGCACAAAGGATTACATTTTGAAAATACTACTTACTTTGGCGCCGCAAGATATGTCAACAAGTCTAAAACAACAAGCTTAAAACAAATTATGATATTAAAACTCCTTAAAGTGTAAATGCTGATTAATTTGCCATTCTCTGACATATATTCTGTTGATTTATCCCATCAACCAACAGAGATCTCCATTTTCGTCGACACTTCTCCGTCGATCGTTCTCCAGTTAACCAGTCAACCGATGAGAGCTTATTCCGCATATCGCTGCCACACGTTTCAGCATAAAGCATATAAAAGGCAAAGAGGCAGACAAAGAGAGAGAGAGAGAAAGAGAAAGAGAGAGAGAGAGAGAGAAGAAAAAAAAAACAAAACGTTTTCACCGCAGAAAAAGCGTATTATCGGAAATGATGCACTTACCTAGCTCGAACGAGCAGCGCGAGATGAGTATCTGAGCGGAGAAAGAACGGATAAGCCATCCGACAAAAACCGCGCGCGTGTCGTGGGTGGAGATTCCAAAAATGGTTCGCCGCGAATCCCTCGTAACACATTTATTTTCTGCTGTCATGAGAGAAAATCTGTCGTACTTTCGTTCGTGAATGCTGAAGCGCACATCATCATTGACGGATCGACGTCTCGCAATTGATTGAAATTATCAAGTCAGTCATTTTCTAAAGTGTTAATCTTCCCGAATGAGACGAGCTTTATGATTGTTTTGTATCATTTTAAATCATATTTACATATACTTAATATACAGGGTGGACCAAATGAGTCTATAATGGGAAAAATCTCAAAATAGAGGTTAGATACAGCAAAATGTTTCAGACAAAAGTTGTATAATTTCGAGGGGGACATAAAATGGTACCATTGATTTGACCTTGAGGAGTTATTTGAAGGTACCATGAAGGTCACCTTTAATTTCTTAAATGGAACCTACATTTTCTCATTACATATTCTTGTAGCTTATCTCGAGAGCTTTCTAAAACACTATAATTAAGTACCTTTTGTTAAGTACTTTTTGAATTATAAGGCTTGAAATTATTTCTTAATTTTACATAAACCATAAAATATCTTATAAAATATTCATTTTTCGATTATCTTACCTTAATACTTTTATGTACAAAATAATGAGAGGACTCAACTGGTGTAAAGAAAACACATAGTTGTTTCTAAGAAAAAATATGTAATTTGCAATTAACAATTCCATATTTTTTCTTAAAAACAACTGTATGTTTTCTTTACACCAATTGATTTCTCTCATTATTTTATACATAAAAGTATTAAGGTAAGATAATCGAAAAATGAATATTTTACTAGATATTTTATGATTTATGTAAAATTAAGAAATGATTTCAAGCCTTATAATTCAAAAAGTATTTAACGAAAAGGTACTTAATTATAGTGTTTTAGAAAGCTCTCGAGATAAGCTACAAGAATATGTAATGAGAAAATATAGGTTTCATTTAAGAAATTGAAGGTGATCTTCATGGTACCTTCAAATAACTCTTCAAGGTCAAATCAATGGTACCATTTTATGTCCCCCTCAAAACCATACAACTTTTATCTGAAACATTTTGCTGTATCTAACCTCTATTTCAAGATTTTTCTCATTATAGACTCATTTGGTCCACCCTGTATTTCTTTTAATACAACTATATAATGCGACATTTAATGCAACAGTCAATAAACGTCCATCTTTCATGTTCAATGTAATGATAGAAAAAAATTTACTTGTAGAAAAAAATATATATTACGTACTTTTTTTATAAGCCAATTAATATAATTAATACGTATTAACAAAAAATAATTTGAAGAAAGAAAAATCTTCAAGAATGTATTTAGACAAAATGTTACTTATAATTATTTTTTATTTATTATTTTTCGTAACTCATGTCTGTTGAACAAAGAATGCCACTTATATAGACACTTACAAGTTATATAGACACGTACAAGTGTTTAAAAATATTTACAAAGATTCAGATATATATTTTTCATAAAGGATTAACGTGTTCATAGAGAAATATCTGTTTTCTTTCTCCCTCTCCTTTCTCACTTTCTCTCTCTCTCTCTCTCCCTTTCTTTCTATCTCGCATTTCCTGTTTTACGTCCTTTGCTCTTGCGAATCATCTTTAGAGATCATTTCGTTTACACGTTTCACTTGCTCAGATATTTATCATCGTGAAAAAAATAAACTTTTATTTTAAGGCCGTCATTTTTCAAGTATCCTAACTAATTCAGTTGACAAATGTACAATGAGAAATACGACTGTAGTGTAGAGCTCGATTTTAGACAATTTCCCAATTCCTGATTTCTCTCATACATGGAATTCATGGCTTATTTTTCTTTTTTATTATACATACAGCATATGTGTTATATATACACACACGTATCGAATATTTCTGGATTAAGCCCTTACAGCATAGCTTGCCAAGTATACTTGGCAAGAGCCAATGTTTTATAAAAATTTATATTTCTTCTTAAAATTTCTCTCTCATTGCATCGTTTTGCGTACAGTTATTTTAATCTCAATATATTATTTCAATAAAATCTTTCATATTATTGCCGATAAAAACGTTAAATTATACAGGGTGTCTGAAAAACTTTTCGCGGTTCCGAAGTGTGAAGGTAGATTGGCTCAAATTAAAAAGGAATGTATTAATGTGTTTAATTAATTAATTTAAGGAATGTATTAATGTGTTTAATTAATTTTTCGTTAATTGTTGCAAATATCGCAAAACAGTAGAGGACCTTCCTTCTTAATTTGAGCCAATCTATCTTCACACTTCGGAACCGCGAAAAGTTTTCTGACACCCTGTATATACAGGATGGGCCATTTTAATCAATCCAGTCGAATATCTCGAAAACCAAGCTCGGAAGAGAAAAATGTTTCAGACAAAGTTGTTTGATTTCGAGGGGGGCCATAATATGATATCATTGCTTTGACTTTGAAGAGTCATTTAAAGGTCACGCGAAGGTCACTTCAATTTTTTTAAATAGAACACCCTATATATTTTTATTTATTCTTATAGCTTATCTCGAGATCTTTCCAAAACACTATAATAAAGTATTACTTCATTGAATATTTTTCGAGTTAGGAGGCTTGAAATAATTTCTTAATTTTACATAAATCATAAATCTAATAAAATATTCATTTTTCAATTAACTTACCTTAATACTTTTATGTACCAAATAATGAGAGGAATCAATTGGTGTAAAAAAAACATACAGTTGTTTTTAAAAAAAAATTTGGAATTGTTAATTGCAAATTCCATATTTTTTCTTAAAAACAACTGTATGTTTTCTTTACACCAAAGATGATGAGATTGATTCCTTTCATTATTTTGTACATAAAAGTATTAAGATAAGATGATCGAAAAATGAATATTTTACTAGATATTTTATGGTTTATATAAAATTAAGAAATTATTTCAAGCCTCATAACTCGAAAAGTATTCAATGAAGAAATACTTTATTATAGTATTTTGGAAAGATCTCGAGATGAGCTACAAGAATATATAAAAATATATAGGGTGTTCCATTAAAAAAATTGAAGTGACCTTCGCGTGACCTTCAAATGACTCTTCAAGATCAAAGCAATGATACCATCTTATGGCCCCCTCGAAACCAAACAACTTTTGTCTGAAACATTTTTCTTTCCCGGGCTTGGTTTTCGAGATATTCGACTAGATCGATTAAAATGGTCCACCCTGTATGTATATATATATATATATATATATATATATATATATATATGTATATATACATATTTTTTAAAGAGGTAGAATAGCGAGAATATACTACAATATCTATTTTTACATACTCATTAACATACTTATTTTGTAAGTGCAACTTTTTTATGATAGAAAGATAACTACACGCGATAAGGGATAATAACAGCGTTGCCGTTTAATATTTGTCTCCTTGCACGCTCAAATTCAGAGTTGGTCAAAGATATTATAAAGAGATCCTTAATTTCGAGCAGATAATTAGGAAGAGGATTGTTCTATTACATTTGTGCTTATTGACCTTATGATAAAATCCGAGAAAGCTTTTACCTCGCAATCTGTGTAGGAGAATGTAAAAAGTGTGATGGAATTCGTGAAAAGTGTATGTCAGATAATATTATAATACACTTAGCTTTTGAATTGTAATGCGAAGAGCATAGAAACACAGTATAACAAAATATATGAAATATTTATAAAACAGCTCCTTTCAACGATATTTGTGAAAACGTCTTATATCTTATAACGATACAATAGTCGATAAAACTCTCCAAGTAATTCTTTATTTTCCTTCCCGATACTATAGGATTACTAGAGACGAGAATAAATAAAAAAAAACCAATAAATATACGTTCGATGTTGGATCATCAATTATTATTAAACAAAATTGGATGCATAAACATTTTTGCGCTAAAGTAAAAAATTTTAATATTAATCGAGGTGTCAAAAATTTTTCACAAATAACGATGAAATTGCTCGAACGAATATAATCGTGCATGGCTAAAGCCGTGCCTTATCACATATTTTCAACATCAGTTTTCCCTATATATTATATGTACACATGTGTCCGATTTTTAAATCTAAAAAGAGTATTTATATATATATATATGTGTATATATATAAATATATATGTATATATATATATATATATATGTGTATATATATGTATATATATATATATGTGTATATATATATATATATATATATGTGTATATATATAAATATATAGTTTTATATATTTAGATATATACAGGGTGAGCCATTTTAATTAACGCACGCAATTATTTCGGAAACAAAGCATTTTAGAGAAAAATGTTTCAGACAAAAATTTTATGGTTTCGAGGGGGCCATAAGATGGTATCATTGGTTTGACACTGAAGAGTCATTTGAAGATCACGTAAAGGCCACCTCAATTTTTTTAAATTGCACCCCTTATTTTTTATTACATATTCTTGTAGCTGACCTCGAGAACTTTCCAAAACACTATAATTAAATGTTTTTCCGTTAAGTACTTTTCGAGTTATAAGGCTTGAAATAATATCTTAATTTTACATAAAATATCTAGTAAAATAATCATTTTTCGATTATCTTACCTTAATACTTTTATGTACAAAATAATGGGAGGAATCAATTGGTGTAAAGAAAAACATAATTGTTTCGAAGAAGAAATATGTAATTTGCAATTAACAATTCCATATTTTTTCTTAAAAACAACTATATGTTTTCTTTACACCAATTGATTTTTCTCATTATTTTGTACATAAAAGTATTAAGGTAAGATAATCGAAAAATGAATATTACTAGATATTTTATGATTTATGTAAAATTAAGAAATGATTTCAAGCCTCATAACTCGAAAAGCACTTAATGAAAAAACATTTAATTATAGTGTTTTGGAAAGCTCTCGAGATAAGCTACAAGAATATGTAATAAAAAATAGAGGGTGCCATTTAAAAAAATTGAGGTGACCTTCACGTGACCTTCAAATGACTCTTCAAGGTCAAATCAATGATACCATCTTATGGCCCCCTCGAAACCATAAAACTTTTGTCTGAAACATTTTTCTCTAAAATGCTTTGTTTCCGAAATAATTGCGTGCGTTAATTAAAATGGCTCACCCTGTATATATTCTCGTCACACACGCACACAGCTCTGTGTAATCGACATACATTACTGATCAAGATAGATTCGAAGCTATTTTATGTCTTATAACCGCGCACACTAATCACCGTTCTCTCAACGATGGTCATTATTATATAATACTACTTAACAGATATACTATATATGAATTGTTTCCTTTCGATTGGACGTCGATGGTGTACATTGAAGTTTGTTGTGCACATTATTGCTACCCTAACTCTCTGGATAAACGTAACTCATAATATTTTATGGAACTGCTTCTTGCAGAGCATCTGTTTTCATTTATCGGAGACATGCAATTAGAGATGTAAATAGAAAAAAGCAAAATGTTATTTTTTTCACAGAATGATTCTTTTTTCGTGAAAAAAAATCCACGGAAACAACAAATCTTGTTCCTTCAAAATTTTGTTTTCTTTTTCAATATTGAAAATTATATTTTTTTGAATATTGCAAGTGCTGTGTGTGATTTTTCATTATTTTTTATTTTTAAGATGATTTTAACTTATCATCAGTATTTTAACTTTAAGCAGATCGTATTCTAATTAATTAATTATATAGTTATGTAATTATTATTTTTAATTAGATAGATAAATTAGACAGATAAATTCTCCAAAAACAAAAGGGCATTCCAATGAATTTTTTTATTATACATAGATACGAAAACATAATTTGTAGAAATGCATTTAATGACACTATTGTAATAATAATAAATTAAAGAAACTAAAATTCTTATATTTTTAATTTTTCTTTTTTGAAAATAATTTTAATAAAATCTTTCCGATTAAAATGATATCAAATAAATGGCATGATTTGTATAATTTTCAATTAGATAAAAATTTTTAATATAATAATAATAAAAATTTTTGTTGTGCATCTAAATATTATCTAAATCATGTCGTATTTAATATAATTTGTCACCAAAGTTTTATTAATTCATTAAAATTACTTTCGGAAAAAAATTTAAAATATAAAAACTTAATTTTTTTGTAATTATGTTAACAAAAAAATATGAAGAAAAATATTATTATATTTTAAAAAGTGATAAAAGAAAACTTTTTGTAATAAAAGGAAATTTGTTTTTTCAATTAAAACAATTTTTTTTTAAATATTTGTTTTTTGTTAAAAGAAAGTTTCTGTTAAAAAATTTTTACATCTCTACGTGCAGCTTAATTGCGATAAAGCGAAGACCGATTATTTTTTTTAATCTGGTCATACAAGCAATTAATAATTATGAATTAATAATTTATGTGCACAATTTATTTCTATATAAAATTAGATGCAATATTTAATGTTTGGTAGAAAATGCTAGAATACTGTTACACTGATTACGTAGATAGCGTGTGTGAAATAATTATAAATGTCTCGATTTCTGAAGCATAGTTCACGTTCGTAGTTACAGTAGTATCGAATCGTATTATAGAATTATGTGTATTAAAATGATGTAAGCGAGAATTGATTTTACTCAACAGATTTGCAGAATATATTCTATATATTTTATACGAAACGGAAAAACCGCAAAGACATCTCATGTATTATCCTGTTTGGCAGTGACAGAAATGCCTAGGACAATATATGAAGTATTGATTAACTCTTGAATGCATGATGCTTTAATAAAGTTTGTTTTTAAACGCTAGAAAATTGTTATTAATCTGATTAATACTCTCTTACATTTAATTTGCGAGGGATATGAGAAGTAATTAGCTCTATGTATTTTCATGAGAAAGATAGAAAATTGCATTAGGTTTTCTTTAATAGGATGTGTATATTCAAAGAAATGTTTTGCTGATATAGGTAGATTTTATCTCACTAAATATTTATCGCTATTTTTTTTATTTGTTGAAACATTGTAACATGTAGAATTTATAATAGCAAATTCTAATAATATCTTTTGACAAATATAAATCCTAAATATTAATCATTTTCTGAAATAAATATAAATTTCTAGATTACAGTTAGAACGATTTTTCTGTCAAACTTTTTACAAAAGGTATGATTAGCCTTAATGGATAGGCATCACATGAAGACTTTATTTTTAAATTTCATTCTAATTGTTCTAAATTTTGTCCGTCATTTATATTGATTTTGAAATGTAAAATATATGCGATACATCACAATATATATTTTCTAATTATTTATTTATCTCAATTAATTTTCCATATCTAGAAAATTTTGTTGCTGTAATTGCAAGATTTGTTTGAACATATAATATTTATATATCATAAATAAGAATAAATTTAAACTTTTAATATTTCAAATATTTTATTTATTATATTCTCTCTTGTCGACACTGCAATAAATAAAATATCGCTAGACAGGATACTATTAATTGGGTATTGATATACATATATATATATATTTATATCGTAAAATAGTTGAAAAAAATATTTTTATAATCTAATTCATTTTTATTTAAAACCAGAATAATCACGAGTTTTAAATTTGCTGATATGTATGTATTATGTCTTTGTGTATATATAGCGTCAGTCTTAATTTATCTCAGTTTTCATGAAAGAAACTGGATGCATTCAAGAGTTAAATATTATATAGCAAGATTAACATTTGAAGGAAATATAAACGTCAATTGACGAGTAATCCAGTGTTACATGTTAAATGAGCGATTGTTTATATTACGAGATGTACGAGCCTGAATTTGCATGTGCAATACATTATCGCTCGTAATTTGAAATACGAGATTTTCCAGTCGATATCATATCACTGGTTATCAAATTCCGTTTCCCGCGAAATGCGAATTAATATTTCGCGCGGGTCAATGTCAAGTTTCATTTCTTTTTTCAGAAATTATTTGAATTTTGCGTTTTCAAATCTGTTAAAAACTGTTTATCGCGATAACAGTTTGTGACAACATTGTAATTGACCTGCCAATTAAATTACTTGAAGCTTTTAACATTAATAAATTCGTGTAATCGATTAATGTATAATTTTATTATGTCTTTGGATCGAAATTTTTTTGAACGTTTTATCACAATGCAAGAGTTGTCTTTTTTTTTTTTACTGATAAAAATTAAATGCAACAGACTTTTCTTTCACATTAATGAATAAATGAATTTTTGTGCAAACCCGGAATAATTAATCAGCTCAGCTGTCGAAGGGATTGAACTTCGAAGGGATTGAGCGTGACTCCGGAAGACGCAACGCCTGATATATCGACACGTTATCGGCGTCGCCGGCGCTAAATCGGTGCCACAGCTTGTTGTCAGGATCCCAGGTTGAATTGGGCGGCCTGTACAATCGAGGAATGTGGGAGGCGTTGCGAGTAATTCCAAAAACGTAGCTGTCATTTCCTGAAATCGGTTTAAATCACGCGTCAGCGTTCAACGTCGACAAAAATTCTCGGTGCCAAGTGTAGACGAAACAGTGTGGGCGATGGATTATTACATCAAACGGAAAAATTTGAGAAATTTATATTATATAAATAACTTTTATACACACGGAGTGACCCACTTTAAATGATACATTAATATTTCTCGAAAACCAAGGCTTCCATCAAAAAATATTTCGTATACAAGTTTGATGATTTTGAAAAGAATATAAGATGGTACCATTAATTTGATCTTGGATAAAAGTCATTATTATTTCAAAGATATCTTCAGTGTTAAATAAAAAAAGCCATTCTAATTTATTTATATAAATCGATTCTTCATATTCGGTGTAAAAAATTAATAGAATGTCATGACCGAAAATTAAATATAGTTTACGAAATATTTTATACTTTGATATAATTTTAATTTATAAACTATAAAATATCTCAATATTCATTTTTCGATTATTCTATTTTAATTATACAAAAAATAATGAGAGGAAATAATGTAAAAAAAACATAATTATTTTAAGGATGTTTTGTATCTATTTTCAAAATATTAAGAATTTAATGAAAATTGTACAGAATGTCCTTTCATATCTTTAGAATCTTCAGTACAATTTTTAAACCGATTCACTAAAGCATTCACAAGTTATAAGGATTTTAATTTGCACCGAATTAACATGTGTTCTTATGGGAAACGTATAACAACGTCGATTCAAATGACAAAATCACATGGAAATAATATTCAGAATTTGTTTAAAATTTGCAAAAGTTTAGATACAAAGGAAATATTTTTAAATAATATTATATAAGTACTATCCAGTTAAAAAGATATTAAATATAATTCAATGAAGTTAGCCATGTATCTGTCACAAGACGAAATTCTCTGCCAAAAGTTAATCATTTCGATTAACAAAATTCGAAATATTTCGAAAAATGTCCTGATCTTCCAGACATATTTATTCATAATTATTTCCAGACATTGTTTCCAGAAATTATTTTAAAGATTTCTTGGTGCAATTTCCTAAAATAAGTTTTTTAGGCGTTTCCTAATTTTTTCATTCGTACATAAAAATATAAAGCTACTTGAATGCATTTAAAAATGATCTATAGCTTTCTTAAGATATAAATGTTTTTCATTTCAATATTTTTCATTGATTATCTGAACAGAAACGGATATATATTTAGAATATCTTAAACATACATGATTCATTTGATTTGCCATTACTATTTATAATATAAAAGCAAAAAATTATTATAGAGAATTTAAGGATGTTTTGTACCTATTTTCAAAATATTGAGAATTTAATGAAAATTGTACAGAATGTCCTTACATATGTTTAGAATCTTCAGGATATTTTTAAATCGATTCACTAAAGCGTTCACAAGTTATAAGGATTTTAATTTGCACCGAATTAACATGTGTTCTTATGGGAAACGTCGATTCAAATGACAAAAACGCATGGAAATAATATTCAGAATTTGTTTAAAATTTGCAAAAGTTTAGATACAAAGGAAATATTTTTAAATAATATTATATAAGTACTATCCAGTTAAAAAGATATTAAATATAATTCAATGAAGTTAGCCATGTATCTGTCACAAGACGAAATTCTCTGCCAAAAGTTAATCATTTCGATTAACAAAATTCGAAATATTTCGAAAAATTTCCTGATCTTCCAGACATATTTATTCATAATTATTTTCAGACATTGTTTCCAGAAATTATTTTAAAGATTTCTTGGTGCAATTTCCTAAAATAAGTTTTTAGGCGTTTCCTAATTTTTTCATTCGTACATAAAAATATAAAGCTACTTGAGTGCATTTAAAGATGATCTATAGCTTTCTTAAGATATAAATGTTTTTCATTTCAATATTTTTCATTGATTATCTGAACAGAAACGGATATATATTTAGAATATCTTAAACATACATGATTCATTTGATTTGCCATTACTATTTATAATATAAAAGCAAAAAATTATTATAGAGAATTTAAGGATGTTTTGTACCTATTTTCAAAATATTGAGAATTTAATGAAAATTGTACAGAATGTCCTTACATATCTTTAGAATCTTCAGTACAATTTTTAAACCGATTCACTAAAGCGTTCACAAGTTATAAGAATTTTAATTAGCACCGAATTAACATGTGTTCTTATGGGAAACGTTTAACTACGTCGATTCAAATGACAAAAACACATGGAAATAATATTCAGAATTTGTTTAAAATTTGCAAAAGTTTAGATACAAAGGAAATATTTTTAAATAATATTATATAAGTACTATCCAGTTAAAAAGATATTAAATATAATTCAATGAAATTAGCCATGTATCTGTCACAAGATGAAATTCTCTGCCAAAAGTTAATCATTTCGATTAACAAAATTCGGAATATTTCAGTAAAAGTGTAATAAATATTAAAAAATACATCTCTTTCACACAATTCTTACTCAAAATATACCAAAAGTGGATAATCAATATTGATTTTCAGCTACTTTTTGCTGGGATTGTTCACAAAACATCCTTAAAAAATAATAGCTCGTTGCAAATTCATATTTTCTCTTGATATATATGTAAAGAAAAATAAATACATACATGAGATGATTGTTTTTTTATATAAAAATATTCTTTTATATAAAAATATTCTTTGCCATAGAGAAAACAAGTAAGGATCCTCTAGAAAAAACGTATGCATGTATTGATATGAGTCTGATAACTCGTACGCGAAGGGATACCTTATGTAGGAAGCTAAGGTGAAAGGTATCCCCTTTATGAGGGTTTCCGTCGGAAGTTCAAGTCCACCATCCACGCAATCCTTATTACGAAGATGTGCTTGCGAAAAAACACAGACGGATACGCAACCTTCCCCGCAACGGGATACATGTCTCTCTCTCTCTCTCTCTCTTGCTCTCTGTTCCCATAGAAAAATGTATCTCTTCGCAATATGGGGAAAACTCAGAGGAGTATTTTCTCCTCTAAAGAAAATTTCTTTCGTGAAAAGGTTGACACGTATATTCGCGGAATCGTATAAAGGACTATTCCCCTCTACGATGAGACGAATCTCTCTTTCCCTCCTTTCCCTGTTGTATAATATATGAGAATTTCCAGGAAGTTTTTTTTTTCTCCCCCTGTCCCATGTGTATCTTTTTAAAAAAACAGAGTATCTTTTTTTTCAAGGAAGAGAAACCTTTTTATGTATTAGACCCAGTGTTTGCTGGTATCTAGATAAAATTATCTAGATAAAGAAATGGATCTTTAGCTTTAACTAGATGAAGAAATACAAAGTATCTTTATCTTTTTCTTAGATGAAAAATATATGTCATCTTATCTAAAAATTGTCTAAGATGACGTTTTCATTATGCAAAAAAGTTTGCCAAAAATCTAAAGCAAGCTTCTAAAAAAATCTATCTAAAATATCTAAAATATATTTTTTATATTATTATTATTAATTTATTATAAATATATTATTATTATATTATTAATATATTATATTATTAATATATTATATTATTAATATATTATATTATTATATATTATATTATATTATTAATATATTATATTATTAATATATTATATTATTAATATATTATATTATTATATAATATATTATATTATTAATATATTATATTATTAATATATTATATTATTAATATATTATATTATTATATATTATATTATATTATTAATATAATTTATATTATTAATGTATTAATATATATTGTATGTATTATTAATATAATTTATATTATTAATATATTATATTATTATATATTATATTATATTATTAATATATTATATTATTAATATATTATATTATTAATATATTATATTATTATATATTATATTATATTATTAATATATTATATTATTAATATATTATAAATATATTATAAATATAAATTAATAAATAAATATAAATTAATAAATAAAATCATAAACATATATTCTTTCTCTTTTCCTAAAGAATATTTAAATAATAGCAAAAAGGTATATAAATGATAAATATTTATCATAAATAAATACCTTTATAAATAATAACCTTTTTGCTATTATTTAAATATTCTTTAGGAAAAGAGAAAGAATATATGTTTATGATTTTATTTATTATTTAAATATTCTTTAGGAAAAGAGAAAGAATATATGTTTATGATTTATGAAGAATATATGTTTATGATAATATCCCATTTATAATCTGCATCACATATTTTACAAATATCTTCTAAAATAAACAAAAATATCTAAATAATTATCTAGATTATCGCAATAATTATCTCTTTCATTTATATTAAATAAAAGCAAAATCATCTTAAATGAGATAAATTTATGGATTTTTATCTTAATCTTTATCTAGATAATTTCAAAATTATCTACAGCAAACACTGATTAGATCATTGTTTTAATAAATTCCTCGAGTTCATTCCGCCTACGAATATCGTTCGCAGCCTCAACACGTGTGAGTCCCCCTCCCCTTAGAATACTCGTGTAATTACCTGTTGTTAGAGATCGCGAGGGCGATTGTTGCGGCGAGCTCACCAAAGGTGATAAGGGCTCGTAGGGCGGCGGCGGAGGCGAGGACGGCGACGGCGTAGGCGACGGCGGAGGTAACCTCAGGACGACATTCGGATCGAGACCGAGGGCTTTTAGAGATCTGCGGGGGTTCGCGCGCACCCAGGCCTCGAACAGGTCGACCGGCCAATCCGTCTGCGTCGACGCGTCGATCAATCTCTCCGGCGGATTCCAACAAATGGCGTCCGGGGGATGGGACGAACTCCTCGCGAGGACCCCGCTGCCGCGGCTCGCCGCCGGCGTCGGCAAATTCGGATTACTTTGGGGTGAGCAGGCGAGCATCTGCAATGCTTGAATGGCGTTGCGTACCTGTCGACCCATAGCGCATCAATTAATCTCGCGGCGAGTACCCCTGAGCCTCCCGTTTCATTTTTCTCTCTTGGATAACACAGTTCTATGCAATTTTTCCCAATAAAGAACGACTTTAATCTGTACAAATTCCTTTTCAAGATCGAAAGAATAATTATTATAAATTAAAATTTAAGATAATTATAAGAACTATAAATTATAAATATAATTATAAATTATTAATAATATATTTAATTTTGCATGAAATATAAAAAATTATTGGCACAACATTTGTAATAGAATAAAATGGTACAATATGATCCAGGAAAAACGGTCTACTCATTGCTCAGACGTAATGAACTTATCAATAAGTAACAGTCGATAGTTAACAGTACACACAATCAATTTGAGAACTGCAAAGAATTCTTTTGAATGTGATTTTACATTTAAAAAATTACAAAATCAATAATTATTATCAAAAATTATTTTTATTCATTAGAATTGAATATATCTAAAAACTTTTTTTATCAAAGTCTTTGGAAAAGCATCAATATTTTTAATATTCTCAAAAAGTTGAGCATATAATTATAGAATATTTTAATTAATCAAAAATTAATGCAATTATTAATTATAATATTAATAACTTTTTGTAAATTTCAACTACTAATTAAATCTGTTCGTTATAAGTGTATTTTATATCGATTTAAGCAAATGTGGGTCATCACACCGTTATACCTAATAAATTACATTAAAATAACTTTTTTAAATGCAATTTTCACTTGAAATTTTATTAAGCAGTACAAAAATTTTTAAGTTTTGAAATCATGTTGAATATTATTTAAAAAGAAAAAAATTATTCTTTTTGTTGGAATTGTTTCGTTAAATCGTACATCCGGAAGTTATATCAGTTTAAGTAAAATTAAATTAGAAATTCGATTCTACCGAATGAATTTTTCTGAGTTAATTATTTTTTATTTATTCATAGACGTATTCGAAGTCAGAAGAAGTCTCGGAAGAAATTAAGAAGTATCACTAGCTATTGAGTAAACAATTTCGCATTCGTTTTAATGCGTTTGCGCTTTAAAATATAATATATATAATATATATAACATTATAAGATATCTATAAATAAGATACCTCGCTGCTGAGCGTGGCAACGTCTTGATGCAACGTGGAAAACTGATTATCTAGTCTCTCGACCGATCCTCGAATGTGCTCCTCCATGGACTCCTGTGCGATCACCTGCGCTGCCCTTCCTCCTCGTACCAAGACACCCCTTGCCGCTCGTCTCCCGTCTCTGTAGTCTTCCCTGATATATCAAATGCAATTAATTTTGTTCGCACAATTAATTTTATCGTGTGATTATTTAATTCGAAATATCGACAGCGTTTAAAATGGCATCGAAATCACTAGAATTCCGAAAAGTAAGGAATTTCTAAAGTGGATTATAAACATTCCGCTACAATTTATCGATACCACCGGTATCTGGAAAGCCGGGTTGAAAGAACACGACTTTGGGATATGTATTTCACAGTTCTTCGAGCGGAAAATCGTGTTATCCTATAACCGAGAGTCTCTTTTTTTTCGGAAAGGATATAGATAAATTGCGAACGCGTCGCGCAATTCGAGAGATTTTTTCCTTATACTTCGTCCTTGCATTTGAATGCTGCTTCCTCTTAATCACAGATACTTTATATCAGATTAGAATAGAAGTATATTTTCTAAAAATATAAAATAAAAAATATAAAATATAAAATAAATATAAAATATAAAATATAAAAATATATTAGATAGATATTCTGTACTAGCGAAAAAAGAGGGACTTAGTTATGTACGTACTCTCTTATAGCAATAGTACTCCTTTCTGAAAAAAGTAGATTGCAGCAAGAAAAGACGTTTAACCGAGAAAAGGAGAAAAACAAAAAAGAGTTCGGAAACCGCTAGATTAACTTTTTTCCTACACTCTCACGTCCATCCATTATTTCAAGCTTTTTACACCGTTAAAATTTTTACCCTCTGTTATCGTTTACTTAACGCAGTCTTCTTCTTTTAATCGTTCTATATTTTATAAGAAAACGTTCTCTCTCTCTCTCTCTCTCTATCTATTAAAAATATATATATATATATATATATAGTATCCCAAAAGTCCCGGACCAGTCGAATATTTTATAAACTATGCACTTTAGAAAGAAATGTTTCAGACAAAAGTTGTATGGCTTAAAAGAGGCCATAAGATGGTGCCATTTGTTTGATCTTAAAGACTCACCTGAAGATCATGTGAAAGTCACTTCCAACTTTTTAAATGAGATACCCTATATGCTTTTGCATATTCTTGTAGCTCATCTCGAGAGCTTTCCAAAACACTATAATTAAGTTAGTTTTCATTAGGTACTTCCTGAGTTATGAGGCTTGAAATTATTTCTTAATTTTATATAAACAGTAAAATATCTTGTAAAATATTCATTTTTTGATTATCTTACCTTAATACCTTTATGTATAAAATAATGAGAGGAATCAATTGATGTAAAGAAAACACATAATTGTTTTGAAAAAAAAGGAATTGTTAATTGCAAATTACATTTTTTTTTTTTTTCGAAACAATTATGTGTTTTCTTTACATCAATTGATTCCCTCATTATTTGTACATAAAAGTATTAAGGTAAAATAATCGAAAAATGGATATTTTACAAGACATTTTACAATTTGTGTAAAATTAAGAAATGATTTCAAGTCTCATAACTTGGAAAGTACTTAATGAAAACTAACTTAATTATAGTATTTTGGAAAGCTTTCGAGATGAGCTATAAGAATATGCAAAAGTATATAGAGTGTCTCATTTAAAAAATTGAGTAACTTTCACATGACTTTCAGATGACTCTTCAAAGTCAAACTAATGACACCACCTTATGGCCCCCTTCAAGCCATTCAACTTTTGTCTGAAACATTTCTTTCTAAAGTGCATAATTTATAAAATATTCGACTGGTCCGGGACTTTTGGGACACCTTGTATATGATTATATATGATATATACATGATTTTGAGAATGTTTTTTTTAATGTAAATATAGGTAAAGGACTTACCTGAACTTGGCATGTCGCGGACTCGAAGATGTATGAAGCGGTGATTTGTTCGGTGGCGATAAAGGGGAAGTTTCTCCCTCCTCGACTGCATTCTCGTCATCCTCGCTGATGGAGGGCAGTGTCAATGACGGGCCATTCACATCGGATTCCTGCTAAAATTCATGCGACAACAAGACTGGTAAATTTAATGATTAAGCAAAATTTAAATCGATAATTTTCATTAGACAATAACAACATATAGATTCGTTAAAAAATATATCAGTATCAAAATATATTTGCCCACTTATTCAATATAAGCGCAATATTTTTCTTTTGTATAAAATTGAAAGAAAAAAATAAAGAATATTTTCTCAATATTTAAATATATCTTAAAATAGTTTTTCTCTATATTATTATTTTGCGCTTTTAGTAACTGATAATACTTAATGTCTAGCAATTCGCTATCTTTTTTTATCAGGACTGATGAAAAAATTCAATAAGTGGAAAAAACCATAATAAATTTTGATTTTTATCTAATGGAACAAACTAGCAAAAATTATAAAAGTAATTAATATGTAATATTAAAATATATTTACATAATTTTATGCGAAAAACTATTTTTGCTTTAATTAGATCATTATAATTTATTAATCATTATAATTTAAAGTAATAGAATATATATAATAATGTTTTTTAGCTTAAATTAATATGTGAATTTTTTAACGTAAAGGGAGGTATAATAAAGGGAAGTATAAATGTTACTAAATTTTATATTAAACTTTTAGTTTAATAATTAAAATGTAATAATAACAGAATTAACAATTTTTCCAGTATAGATTTATATGTATTTATCTTTCAACATCTAACAAAAAATTAATTTATTTCCTATCGATTTTTATTGCGGATTTTATTTTGGACAAAGCTTAAATTAGAAAACACTCTCTCAAAATTGATGAATATTAAAAAAAGTTTTCTATTTGTTTTAATATTTTTCAATAAAAAGGAACAGTTTTGTTGATTTTTCTGAAAATATCGGTTTTTATTACTAGCATATACTAGATTTTATCAAAAAAAAAATGTGAAATTTTTGTTCTTCTTTCTTTTATGGAAGTACATAGAGTTAATTACCTCTGCCTCGTATCCTTCGCGCAAATTATATGTAAGGTCGTGTTGTATAACATGCGCAAACTCATGCTGATATTCGGGATATAATCGGAGGACTTCAACTAAACCCTGCATGTGTATACATTTCAAATCACAATACGTTAGCGCTTTGACGTCGCAACTGGATTTTACTACGACGTCAACTGAGCCAGTTCCGGTCGTGCCTCCGCCGTTGTTTCCATATTGCTGATGAACATTTATATCACAACCCACCAAATCACCCTTTCCTTAAAAAAAGAAAAGAAGAAAAAAAAGAATATACCATCGATAAATCAAATCGATTCGAAAAAATAAATTATATTAAATTATATCTTATCTTAAATTATATCTTATCTTAAATTATATTGTAATAATGCAAATCTATCAAATTCAAGCACTATCATTAACGATACAATTTAACGATGCGAAAATGCCGATTATTAATTACGAGAAATTAATTCCGTTAAACGCGGATATTGAATTACGCTTGCTATGATTTACCTAAAATTGCGACCACCATGTCATTTTGCACAACTTCCATGGATCCGTTACACAGGTAATAAATGTATGAGAGCGCGTCTCCTTTGTGAATGAGAAATTCGCCGGGGGCGCAAAAGTTGTTTCTAATATGGAGGGAGAGTAGCTTTAGACATCCTTGAGAGGCGGTTTCGAATATCGGTAAACTTAAAATCTCACGATGAAGATGCATCGAAACATCCCCTCGCAATTCCTCGGGAAATTGTTTAAGAGTCTGCACAAGAATTATTTCGTTTTGCAATAATAAACAATTATCGTGCAAGTTTCAAATTACTTACTATCACAGTAATAATTTGCTTTTCATCACAGTAATAATGCACAATAATAATGCAACATTTTAAATTTATTCCAATATATGTATAATAATAATATAATAATTAAGAGAAGATCTGATCGAAAGAAGAATAGATTTTACCTCGTGTATATCAATGCCGTGATTTAGGGACCAAATGGTCTGAAAATAATCCTGCATTCGCTGTTTGAGCTCTTCCGGGATCTGATGTAACACCAGAAAATCCTTAAGATCTCGTAACTTTGTTTGATACAGAGATCTTCTAGAGTACATTCTTTGAATAATTGCAGTGACGTTACCGAATACGACGGCATGCATAAGAGCTGCAACGCAAATCGCATGTATAATATAATTCAATATAATCAAATATATTTAATGTTCGTGGGATAAAGCTAACAATCATGTATTGTGCATCGAAATACCGCGAAAAGAGATAATCTTCAATTAATTAGCATATGGCAAAATTTACTTTATCATCAATACATCGATGCATTGTATAAATAACGTGTGTTAACTCATTATATTAGACTTACCACCGATCAACATTGTGCAAATAGAAAAGAATTTTTCCGAGAATGTATTTGCCGAAACATTTCCGAACCCTACGGAAGTTAAACTACTACAAGTGAAGTATAATGCCGTTATATAGCTTTCTGTATGCGTAACGTTTTGTACAGATATTTTCAACCTCTCAGCCAGAGTATGTATCCAACCTAGAACAGATTACAATTTCATTGTTTTAGTTTAATCTGTAATACTCTAGACTGTTGAAAACTCTCTATATTTATAAATGTACAGTACTAACATATTTTTATATAACTTAATAAAAACATTATCTGGCTGTGTATAAATATTAAAATTTGTACTTTTCTCCTATAACTGTTTTCCTTAACTTATTAACTTTTCTATTATATATTTATTTTTATAAAATATAAAATTAGAATTTTTTTACAGAATTTTTTTCTATTTCTATTTTTATTTTAGAAGACGTAGTTCTTTCGTAGAAAATGTTTCTCAACAACTATCGAAAAACAATCTTTCTACAAATTTTATGCATAACTCTCCTTAACTTATTAATTTTTCTATTATACATTTATTTTTATAAAATATAAAATAGAATTTTTTTACAGAATTGTTTACAAAATTATTTTTCTATTTCTATTTTTATTTTAGAAGACGTAGTTCTTTCGTAGAAAATGTTTCTCAACAACTATCGAAAAACAATCTTTCTACAAATTTTATGCATAACTCTCCTTAACTTATTAATTTTTCTATTATACATTTATTTTTATAAAATATAAAATAGAATTTTTTTACAGAATTGTTTACAAAATTATTTTTCTATTTCTATTTTTATTTTAGAAGACGTAGTTCTTTCGTAGAAAATGTTTCTCAACAACTATCGAAAAACAATCTTCCTACAAATTTTATGCATGAGCTTTCGTATCGATAGGATCATTTCTATGGTTACAAATCAACTCGCGCGATCTTGTGTGAAATGTAGAAACATTTCTTAAGATAGTAGTGTGGAAGAATTCTTATAGATCACTATGATCACTTTCAAATTAATTTCTATATACATAGGCACGTGCTTCTCGAAAGCAATCTAATTACTTTTACAGCATGTTGTATATTTCTGACTTCCCGATATAAATATTATCTGTAAAATATGTATCTATATAAAATTTTGGGATTGTATTAAATAATATACTAAAATTGTTATGCGGAATAAAGATAGAAAAAGTCGATCATTTCAAATATTTAGATTATACATTGAAGATAAATATAATGTAACAGATAAAAATATTAAGAAAAAGATTAAAAGACTATGAAATAAATCTAGAATATAGAAAAGCAAAGAAAAGTTGTCGGGAACTGTAGGAAAAGGATATGTTTACTATTCAATAAATAATATCTTAATGTACGAGTAGAGATAAATGTACAGTAGAGATTTGGAGATAGAAAGAACATGAAAAGAGCCAGAATAAATTTATAAAAGAGACAAAATTCATAAAGAGACGAAATTTATAAAAGATTAGGATTAAATTGGAATATCAGATTATATTGTCAAGAAATAAAAAGGCAGTCATTGAAAATAGAAACAGATAGAAGAGAAATTAGATTTAAGAAAAAAATTGGAGAGAAATAGAACAATAATATGGAAAAAATGTTTTAGAAAAATAAAAAAATAATGAAACTAAAAATAGATGGGAGACAGATAGAAAAATGTATTTTCATAGGAATGGAATATATATATGTGTGTGTGTGGAATAAAAATTAAAAGATTAAAAGAAGAAAAAAAGGAAAAGTTCGAAATAATATATAAATTCTCTAAAAGAGATGTAGAGATTGAAAAATATATATAATATAAGAGTTGTAAGATAGAGGAACTCCCCTTTGAAATACTTCAAAAATAAAACAGAAAGTCAAAAAAATTTTCGAAAAATTATGAGATTTAAATATAAAAATTCCGTATAATAAATTTTGTCATAAACGAAAAAAAGATAAATATGGAATATATTTGAATCAAAATATTAAAAAATATTTCACAACAAATTATACACTGAAAATAAAGCATACAAGAATAAATCAAGTCTTCCGGCAGAAAGAGACTCAATAAAGAAAATTGTAAGAGCGAGAAAAGAAAATAAACCAAAGAAAATCTAGAATATAAACTTAGGCGAGAAATAAGAAAATAAGTTCAAAGAAATAATTTAAAATCTTGTGCAATCATTATAAAAAGCTAACTATCGAATTAACTTATTAGAATAAATTTATTAACGATTAATTAGGCTAAGAGGCATTACTATGTCAATCTTATATTCTATATGCATATCACTATTATACTGTAAACACTGAGAAATTGATTTATTTAGTAGAAAAAAAACTTTAATAAAAAAATAATTAAAGTAGATAAATGATTGGCAAATACTGTGACATCGCATACGTTTTATATTTAATCAATTTAGATGATAAAGGCAGGATTTGTATCTGAATTGTCTCAATAAAATTTAGAAAAAAAATCTTTCTATGACATCCAGCTTAATTATAAAGTTCGATTGTGCTGCACAAAACCGTTTCCCACAAAGATGGTTTTATCTAGTAAGGAATTCACATTTATTTTATTTCAATGATTAATATTTGATAATAGAATCTAAATTTGCAAAAGGTATCCAAATCAAAAGACAGGAAACAGATAAATATCTATCTACTAAAATTGTTCTGGAAAAACTCACCCAAGTCCCAATCTTTATCATTCCGCAATCTCTCCTTTTCGGCGATGACGTACCAGATACAAGCTAACCAATGCGCGACCAAAATGAAAAAAAGCATTAGCATTGTTAATATTACCGCGCTATATTGCGAATATCTATCCATCTTTTGCAACAGACGCGCGAGTCTCAGTAATCTTGTGAGTTTCACTAAATGGATATTACTGTGAGCTGTGTCCTGTAACAAAAATCAAAAAAATAACGTAACAGATAATCGATATACCGATTATGTTAGAATGAATATTTTATTAAAATTTAATAATATATTAATCCTGATATGTAAAGGTATTGATTTTCTATTACATATGGGCAGAATTAATTAGCTCGGCCTCTCTTCGTCGGGTCCATGCCTAGCGGAAATTCGAAATTGGTAATTATCACAAAACTGATATTAGGATGCATACAATACATACTAAAGCGT
The DNA here is from genome assembly GCA_030586385.1 of Camponotus fellah. Lineage (NCBI taxonomy): Eukaryota > Metazoa > Arthropoda > Insecta > Hymenoptera > Formicidae > Camponotus > Camponotus fellah. The sequence continues at coordinate 38,157 of JAPIVC010001055.1, forward strand.
CGCTCTATGCGTAAATCTCTTCGGGCTCCTGATTCAAATAATCCAATTTACGTCTAGCATTTCTTTTTTTTTTCGATTTTATTATTAAAACACATAAATTAATAATTGGAAAACGCTATGAAGTTTCGAAGCTAATCTTTCGCGGAAGATTGCGAATTAAATTTTAGAGGAGAACTTACTGTATATTAGACTCCGCTTTCTATAAGAAGTTAATGGACTAGCCCATAAATCTATCTGTAAGCGGATGAAGATACGAACCTCGCCGCTGTAAACGTCTGAAGCGTAGAGAAAATCAAACGGCAATGCTGCTACGAGATCAACAAAGAACCAGCCTTTCACGTAGTTGACGGCGATGCTTTTGCTATTGCTGACGACTTCACCCTTTCTACTCACGTACGTTGTTCTAAAGTTCAAAAGGATATCTGTGAAAGAATAATGGAGTATACATTCGCAATGAACACAATCTCTCGAATAATCGAATCTTTCAGGAACGCGAGACAATATCCGATTGAAATAGTTCGAACACAATTTTTTCAAAAATTGTCTTGCAACTTCAGTAATTTCTTAGACGCGAAAAAAATAATTAAGGTAGATACCATAAATGATTGACAAATATTGTGACATCGCATACGTTTTGTGTTTAATCAATTTAGATGATAAAAGCAGGATTTGTATCTGAATTGTCTTAATAAACAGGTTAAGATTATTCAAACCGCTAGTGAAATATAAAAAACAAAAGGTAACTTGAAATTTAATCGACCAACTAGCCAAGTTTAGAATCTTTATTTTTTACAACGTTTCGACCATCTGGTTGTGGTCCTTTTCAAATATGAACTGAAAACACAATAAAAGAATAAAGTAAAAAAGAGACGGTAACATTAAAAGTAAAGTTGGTAAAGTGAACAAATTAAAACGCCGTGTTGTCAGATTTGAATATATACGTTGGAAAGAGAATGTGAATGTGAAATTTCCATAGTTAAGATTTTTAGGGTTGTACCATATATAACTGAGATATAACAATGTCAAAATACAATATCAAATTAGGTGGAAAACTTGTCAACAATTAAAAACAAACCATCTAATTTTTGTCCGTAATTAAAGAATATATATAAGTCAATAAGCAAATTTTAAGAAACACGTCATGTCGGTATGAAACACAAGCCAACAATGACAGTATCAACAATTTAGGCGACTTTTATTATTTTTTTCATAAATATTATTCAAACTGTCTGTGTCCCTCTGTAGATTAATTGTGTTGTTAAATTTCTTGATAAAGAACATTTCGGCTAACATTTCTCTCTTTTTTATTATAAATTATTTTATTATAATTTATTTATTATTTATATATTTATTATAATAATATTTATTATAATAATTATTATAATAATTTTATTTATTTATTATAATTTATTTATTTATTTATTATTTATTTATTATAATTTATTTTATTTATAAATTGTTCGACAACCCTAAAAATCTTAACTATGGAAATTTGACATTCACATTCTCTTTCCAACGTATGTATTCAAATCTGACAACACGGCGTTTTAATTTGTTCACTTTACCATATTAATGTTACCGTCTCTTTTTTACTTTATTCTTTTATTGTGTTTTCAGTTCATACTTGAAAAGGATGGTCGAAACGTTGTAAAAAATAAAGATTCTAAACTTGGCTGGTTGGTCGATTAAATTTCAAGTTACCTTTTGTGTCTTAATAAAATTTAGAAAAAAAATCTTTCTATGACATCCAGCTTAATTATAAAGTTTGATTGCGCTGCACAAAACCGTTTCCCACAAAGATGGTTTTATCTAGTAAGGAATTCATATTTATTTTATTTCAATGTAGTGATTAATATTTGATTGAATCTAAATTTGCCAAAAGGTATTAGAATTTCCGAGAATGTTGCTACAAATTCTATAAGCAACGTTTTAATTTTTTAATAGATAAAATAAATAAATTAAATTAATTTATAATAAATAATAAATAATTTATAATAAATAAATAAATTAAATTTATTATATTTAAATATATTAATATATTTAATATATTTACATATATTTAAATTTTAACGTGACATTTATCTAGTTCACTAGATGTCAACAAGACATTTTTTTAAATCCATATAAAACGTCGAAAATTAACACCGAAGGAACAAACTGATTTTAATTCAAGCATTTTATAATTGCAATTGCAATTTTCCGATGAGAGACTCTTCGTTTAATATCTCTAAACTGTATCCGTTTATAAAAAATTGTCAATTAAGCACTTTTTCATGAAATAGTAGATATTGATCCCGACGAGGCGTGACAATAATCGTAATTGCGAGTGAATGTAAATGCGGAGTCTGTGCCTATACCCCATCTAACTGAATCTCAAGAGGAGAAACTGGCTTTTCTGCCTGTTGTCCTGCCGAGTTTCTGTTCGCGCAAACGTATCAAGCAGCCGAACAAAACTTTGGCTTTGTGCAATGAATACCTTTTAATCCCGTTTGCAAATTGGATTTTAGCCGCAAATTCGCGTTCCACGTCCATTTATCTAAAACCTCATTTAAAAGTTACAGATTGTTGATATTTTATATATTATACGTTCGATACGCGCGAAATATCGCTATTCATTGAGTCCCTACATTAGTTCTAATACGTTGAAACTTGTTGCGAAAATTCAAAATATATTTTGAAGCGTAGGTTGACAGTAAATGCAAAAAGTTTTATTTTCATTTATATAATGCAGGCAATTTTTTATACAAATTTTATTTATCTCGTTTAATTTGACGACAGCGCAATTTTGTTTGACAGTTAAAAATCGATACTGGACTGAGAAGCATATTGAAAACGCTTGTGTTGTTTATTTATTGAAGCTCGACACAATATAGTATCCACGATTAATATTGCGGAACTGATGCTTACATCAACGTTCCAGAGTGCTAGCTTGCAGACTAGCCTCAATATCGCGAACAATTGAAAAAAATGTAATCAAAGGATCGGCATTATAATCCCATTGTCAAACGATTTTCCACAGGCAAAGGCTCTCTCTCTCTCCCTTTTTTTTTTCATCATTATTAAGTTTTCTTAATTGACATATTTCGTTAACTTTCTTTTAATCGAAATGCAACAATAACCTTGCTCACCTAATTGATTCGAAACATGTGAGTTGCTTTGTCGGTTCCTACATCTTTTTAACGCGTCGTCATCTAATTGAAGAGATTTTACGAAAAATATATTCAGAGAATTTCGTTTGGATATCACGATGTAAATCAATTGTTATAGGGATTTCTAGTGTTCGGAGAGAGAGAGAGATTGCCGACAATTGAATCGAATACCACTGCCTTTATAACGCAGAATAGAGCAAAAAAAGAGAGGATGGCTGATCGCTTCTCTTGGCTTAACGAGCTCCACGTGTTGTCAATTGAAAGGAAGATTTTCTCTTCGTTTCCTTTTCGGAAACATTATTCCAAAATAACGAGGGCAAACGATGTCTGTTAGGAGATAATTATATTCCAAATCTTGATTTTTTTCATTTATTTGGTAATTTATATGTGCTTTCTTCTCTTATGTAATTATGCTTATAACATGCAATGTTTAATTATAATTTTAATGCATATATTCATATTATATATCCATATAAATTGTACATATACAGGGTGTATAAAAAGTACCGGGACGGTGAAATATCTCGAAAACTAAGCATTCCAGAAAAAAATTTTTCAGATAAAAGTTGTAGGATTTCAAAAGATCTATTTATTGGCGCTATGAGTTTAACCTTGGGTGGCGTCGCCAAGATCAGAGCAAGGCCACCTAGAATGTTTTAAATGGAACCTCCTATTTTTTATTGCATATTCTTATAGCTCATCTCGAGAGCTTTCCAAAACACTATAATTAAGTTAGTTTTCATCAAGTACTTTTCGAGTTATGAGGCTTCAAATAATTTCTTAATTTTACATAAACCGTAAAATATCTTGTAAAATATTCATTTTTCGATTATCTTATCTTAATACTTTTATGTACAAAATAATGAGAGGAATGAATTGGTATAAAGAAAATACATAGTTGTTTCGAAGAAAAAATATGTAATTTGCATTAACAATTACATATTTTTTCTGAAGAATGGCGACGCCATCCAAAGTTAAACTCATAGCGCCAGTAAATAGATCTTTTGAAATCCTACAACTTTTGTCTGAAACATTTTTTTCTGAAATGCTTAGTTTTCGAGATATCTTTTCCACTTTTATCTGAAACATTTTTTTCTGAAATGCTTAATTTTCGAGATATTTCACCGGTTTCACCGTACTTTTTATAGACCCTGTATATTATGTGTATTCGCATAATTTGCCGATGTTAAATCGATATCAGGAGAGTAAGAAACTAATTAATTTCTTAAGAATTGATTCGTTCATCAGCGTGTCGGAATAAAAACTTCAGCAATTCACATGTCTTCTTTACATAGCAAACCCATTTTACTTGACAAAACGATTTAAGCAAGAGTCTTTGAGAGAACGAGGAGATAAAGTAAGGTCTAAAGAGAGAGGATCGAAAATTGGAGGTAGGATATTATACTCACCGATAATGAAGAGCGCTTCGACGACGACGTCACTGACCATGGTAGGCCTATCGATGTTGATGAAACTTGCGTTATAGGGGACGATTATTGCCACGTAAAAGGTCGCGATGAGGATCAGCCAGTCCCAGCAGGATTTGAAACCACCGTAATGACTAAGGATAAATTGCGACTTTTTGATCGCCGACGTTTTGTATTCTGGTAAAGGTGGTTCAGTTGAATGTAGAAGTGTCTAAAATAACGTAACGCAGAGTAAAAGGGTTAAAAAGACTTTTATTTATATTATTTAATTTTTTTGAATGCAAACTCTATCTTGAAAAATTAATATTCACAATAAAGTATTATTATTATGAATATTAATTATTTGTGAAATACGAGCTTCTTCTACTGATACCCTCCTTTGTTAATAAATTTATACATATACATGTCATTCGCGAATAAACGTAATAATGATCAACTTGCAACATATAACAAACGATGCATATTACTAGCGATAAATTCGCATTACATTTAATTGAATTAAAATATGTTTATTGTTCGTTGCAGTTTGACTTGTGTTGTTTGTAAAAACAAAAAAATTAGTAGTAATTTTGAAAACAATATATAAACGTACATTGTTTAACTTAATTTTGTGCTTATTGTCCTGCTTGTAATGGCCTGACAGTTGATAAAGGACGGCGCGACTTCTTCTCCTACCGTAATTGGAAGGCGGTGCCTCAGGGTCAATATTGCCATTTGAGTCTGTGGAATTGTAAATTATGCTATTATTAGAGCAGAGAATATACATATAATCACGTCAAAGCGTCCCGAAGGACAAAAAAGATTGTAATTAAAAGAAATGCATTTTAAATGTATTTTACAAAAGCGTTTCTCGATGAAAACGTCTGCTTTTCTGAATCTTGATTATTTTAAAACTAGTTTGTAACTATGTGACATCGCACAAGAAAAATTCGATACATAAATTTATAAAAAGCGATATATACAGGGTGAGCCATTTTAATTAACGCACGCAATTATTTCGGAAACAAAGCATTTTAGAGAAAAATGTTTCAGACAAAAGTTTTATGGTTTCGAGGGAGCCATAAGATGGTATCATTGGTTTGACACTGAAGAGTCATTTGAAGGTTACGTGAAGGTCACTTCAATTTTCTTAAATTGCAATCCCTATTTTTTATTGCATATTCTTATAGCTTACCTCGAGAGCTTTCCGAAACACTATAATTAAATAGTTTTCCGTTAAGTACTTTTCGAGTTATAAGGCTTGTTTGCTAATTTGTAATTAACAATTACATATTTCTTCTTCGAAACAACTATGTTTTTTCTTTACACCAATTGATTCCTCCCATTATTTTGTACATAAATATATTAAGGTAAGATAACCGGAAAATGAATATTTTACTAGATATTTTATGGTTTATGTAAAATTAAGATATTATTTCAAGCCTTATAACTCGAAAAGTACTTAATGAAAAAACATTTAATTATAGTGTTTTGGAAAGCTCTCGAGGTCAGCTACAAGAATATGTAATAAAAAGTAGGGAGTGCCATTTAAAAAAATTGAAGTGGCCTTCACGTGACCTTCAAATGACTCTTCAAGGTCAAATCAATGATCTGAAACATTTTTCTCTAAAATGCTTTTTCCGAAATAATTGCGTGCGTTAATTAAAATGGCTCACCCTGTATAATATATACATATACAATGAAAATAAACAAAATTTTTGTTGCATATTTTTCAATTGGTGAATTGCTCCGTGTTTTGTGAGATATCTTGTGAGAAGTTTGTTACCGATTAATACAATATATATAATTTTGCAATTAATTCATAAAAATCCAATTCGAGTACAATCATATTAATAACATTATAATGTAATAAAACACAAAGACTCTCTTAACAAGCGCGAATTGAAAGTTGCACAAGTTACCAAGACTAGTTATTGTCTTATCTTCGAAATTTAAGCTAAATCTAAAATCAAGAGATCAGATTTTTAATTTTTAGCTATCAAGACTAAGACATACATATATAAAGAAATATATATATATGTATAAAATTTATTTATTTATTTTGCACTTTGGGAATTATACGAATAATATAAATAGTAATAAAAAATTACTTTAAATTATATTATAAAAATTATGTGAATTAAATATATTTAATGTATTATTTTAAATGTATTAGTTTGAATATATATTTATTATTTTAAACAAATTGCTCAATTGTTCAATAAATATTATTTTAAACAAATTATTAAATTGGATAAAAATAGTTATTAAAATCGAGATGAGACTACAAGATGAGATTTTTTACTATAAAAATTCACTCAAGATGAGATTAAAGTTTTCCAAAATTTTCAATACCCCCCCCCCCCTCCCTCCCAATACATATACATTTACGAATATGTGTATAATATTGTTCTGTCTTGAGGCTTGTGCAACAATCTAAACGAGATTAAGAATGAATTTTCCAATATCAACAACTCGATCATTGATGGAAATTCGGTCACAAACTTCGATATTGCAATAACAATTTGTGCAGCGTGTTGCGTGTTCGCGGTGCTCGAAGTTGTGAATCGTTAAAAAACGGCGTTGTGAGAGAAAGAAAAGGGCCAAATTCCTACCCATCCTGCGATGCAAATTCGAGTCGAGTATATTTTGGCACGACGCATCGTGAGAACGCATGATTCCTCATTAAAATCGATCCACTTGCGATTTATTTAGCAGCGAAGCATGGTTAGAACTCACCACTATCGTGCAACTCACAGAGCTGAAGATTCTTGGTGTGCGTGATGTCTTTGTGCGAGGCCAGGAACAGAACGACGTCGCCTTTCTCGTTTTTTATCGGGACAATGTCGAGTAGGCAATCGAATGGACTTCCTGCAAGTCGAGAGGGACCGTTTATCGAAAGCAAGCAAAATCGAAATGATACGGTCAGTCGTTAATTTTAGAACAAATGTCTGTTAGAGATGCGGAACGATGAATGCTCCGCCACTGACAAAGAAAGAGATAATAAGTTTTGATATTTGTATCCTATATATTATGCGTAACATTACGCGCGTGCACAAAAAGAATAAAATAAGAAAAAAAAAAATCATGAATTACATCAATTTCATGTTTTACTAGGTTTATCATTTTTGAATAATAAAAATGTCAAATAAGAGCTGAAACGCAGTAATTAGACTGCAAGAGAAAATGTATATTAAAAAAATATATTACATAAAATATATATTCAATTTTAATTTTAATTTTAAATATTGTAATATAATAATAATTAGTACGGACGAGTCGGACCATTTTTTTAATCCATGTTCAGCATTTTATTTTTTAAAGCCAGATACTCTTTTCCAAGAATTAAAGCACCAGGGAAAGCGGAAAAAAGGAATATCTGTTATACAACATATTTCTATTTTTTACATATAAAATACAGTAATTATATGATAGAAAAAAGATCGTTTTATTAAATGTTTCCCAGAACAATGGAATTATTACGAATATTGTGCGCATCAATGTGGTCTACAATAGGAATGTCATCGTATAAAAAAGGATTCTCATTCCCGTCACATTCCTTTTGACTCTTTATTTGCGAGGCTTTTTTGCAGAACCCGCTTTATGTTCGGAGTTCTTATTTACGCTCATAACGCATACGATTTTTTGTAAACAATAGTTCGGAAAATAATTTGATTTTTAAAAAAAAATTATTGCAAATGCATTTTTCATAATGAATAATATCGAAAGAATTTGCGAAATATTGTGAATCGACAATTAATTTATACGCAATCGCGCGACTAATGAAACAATTAAATCAGTAGCCATCATCGGAGAAATAAATAAGGTCAAAGTAATGATACAAAGTACATTGCGGAAGGCGCGTCCCGATTAACTTTAACGTAGACTGATTTTTCTCGCTGCGCGAGAAAAAAAGTGAAAAGTACCAGTGGCGCTCAGACACGAGATTACTTCATTTAATTTTGAATGATGAGTTTTCTTTAAAATATCGGGCTCTTTAATATTCGTTCAAGAAATTGATATGTCCCTTCATCATACTCGAATTATTCTTTAGTTAAATTTTTTATATTCAAAGTGATTCACTTAAAAAAAATAAAAATTATAATAAAATTAATATATTTTCTCTTTCCTTTGTTTAATTAGTTAATTCTTATTGAAGTTGGAACGAGAAGAAAAAATATGGCATTACAATATTTTTATTAAAAGGAATATGACATTATAATATTTTTATTAGATCTAGATTTCGAGATGTAATATTCAATTGTTTTAATAAAATAAAGTATTTAATTTAGTAACTTTTGCAAGATAATTTAATATTAAAGTTCGCGATATTTCCCGACTAATTTCTATGTTTTCAGGCAAAGATGTACTATTTTAATGAGATAGAAACAAACAAATCGTCTTTATGTATATTGATCGTGTAACTGAAATATGAATAATTTATGGTTTATTCGAAACATTCGATATATCGAAATATTCTTTGGATAAATTTTTTATATTAAGAGTGATTCACTTAAAAAAAAATAAAAATTATAATAAAATTAATATATTTTCTCTTTCCTTTGTCTAATTAATTAATTCTAATTGAAATTGAAACGAGAAGAAAAATATAGCATTACAATATTTTTAAGCTATTTTTAGATCTAGTTAGTGTTGCTGATTTTTTTTCTGCAATATGGCATTAATATTTTATTAAAAGGAATATGACATTATAATATTTTTATTAGATCTAGATTTCGAGATGTAATATTCAATTGTTTTAATAAAATAAAGTATTTAATTTGATAACTTTTGCAAGATAATTTAATATTAAAGTTCGCGATATTTCCCGACTAATTCCCATGCTTTTATCAGGCAAAGATGTACTATTTTGATGGAATAGAAACAAACAAATCGTCTTTATGTATATCGATCGTGTAACTGAAATATGAATAATTTATGGTTTATTCGAAATATTCGATATATCGAAATATTCTTTGGATAAATTTTTTATATTCAGAGTGATTCACTTAAAAAAAATAAAAATTATAATAAAATTAATATATTTTCTCTTTCCTTTGTTTAATTAATTAATTCTTATTGAAGTTGGAACGAGAAGAAAAAATATGGCATTATAATATTTTTATTAAAAGGAATATGACATTATAATATTTTTATTAGATCTAGATTTCGAGATGTAATATTCAATTGTTTTAATAAAATAAAGTATTTAATTTAGTAACTTTTGCAAGATAATTTAATATTAAAGTTCGCGATATTTACCGACTAATTTCCATGTTTTTATCAGGCAAAGATGTACTATTTTGATGGAATAGAAACAAGTCGTCTTTATGTATATTGATTGTGTAACTGAAATATTTGAATAATTTATGGTTTATTTTTTCTCTATATTTTCTCTAGGGCAAATACCATATAAAAATAACAATTATTTATATGAGAGAGATTAGTCTCTCGTCATATTATAAGAATAACATTGATTGCACTTTCTTTCTTAACCAACCATAAAGATCCACTGCACATGAAGTAGAGAAAATACCCAGGGCTTGCCTTGGTTTCCTATTTTACAACCGAAGTAATGGTGATATGCTGTCTTGATTAAGGGAGTAATTGCGTGTTTCCGAGATGAAAAAGTCACTTCACCATACTCATAACAAAAATTGTCGACATATTTGCGGCATCTTGGAAATAAAATGTAAAACAAAGTAAAATGTTCAAAAATAAAATTCCTTCACAAGAAGGAAAACAAATTTATATAGCTAGTTTAATAAACAATTCAGCTTCCATTTCAATCATATATTTGGGCTCAGTATGATGTCAATCCAAATTCTTTATAAAATTTCCTTGATAAAAATTGGACTCTAAAAGAAACTGTATCATATAAATAAGAGCTAAAAATTTTAACTACCATATTCTTTTTTCTTATACAAAAAAAAATAAGAATTTTTAGAGTCGGAATATTTTTCATGTTTACATTCTTTATCTATATTACATAAAACTGCATGATACTATAATGTTTTTCTGTTGATAATATGCTCTTTATTTGTGAATAATAACTTTTAATTATAGCCTAAAACATCGAAATGTATCTTACCGTTCTTCTTGTAAAAGACAACTTCCATTTTCAATTCTGTCTTGCTCTCGAGGCTCTTATCGATCATGGCCTTTTCTTCCTCCTTCGTTTCCGGCCCGTAGAGAAATTTGCAAGCGCAACCCTTCTGCATGATTTGCGCTCGCGCGAATCCTGTCAGTTCGCAGAATCCATCGGAGCAATAGACGATCGGATAGATCGACGGAACCTGCGCATTTCCCAATACAAAGTTGCTGTCTGTAAACAGAAAGGAATGCAATTAATTGTAAGTAATATGGTTAAAAACACGCTTTAAAAATTGCAAAAGTAATTAATAAGTTTATTTTATAGATTGATTCATTAAATGCAAAATTAAACGATTTGTTTGACATGAAAAAGAAAACATGGAAATGGTTTAATATTTGCATCATAAATTTAATTTGTTGATATAAAATTTACAAATTTCTCTTCATTCATTACAACGTATATTAGAAAAATATATTATAGATTTGTGTAGAATATTTGTTTATTTCTTAGGTCTGAAAGAAATTTTATAAAGACTTTACAGCGCTTACAGTACGCTAAAAAAAGAAATAATGTTTAACCAACAACATCAGTGTAATTTATTGGAATTTATTTTATTAATTCAATAACATTTTTAATCAAATTAATACACCATGTATTGATTTAATTAATAATATTATTCAATTAATAAAATAAATTCCAATTATACTGATATTGTTAATTCAACATTACTTTTTTCAGTGTACAATAATGTCGAACATATGAAATATAAATTTTATATAATGATGTCTTTCCTAATATTCCTAATTAATCTTTATCTAATAATTTGATTTGATAGCTAAATTTTTGTAATAATTGCACAAGATTGTAAATTATGTCTTTAAACTTATTTTATTTCCTCCTTCATCTATTTTTTGGATTTTCTTTGATCTTTTCTTGCTCTTATACAATTTTCTTTATTTCATTGATTACTTCTCTCTCTTTTTTTTTCGCTCCAAAGACTTGATTCATTCTTGTGCTATTTTTTATTTCCACACAATTTGATGCTAAATACTTTAACATTTCGATTACACTCTGTATTCTATAAATATTCTTTTCCTGTTCACGCCAAAAATTTATTACAGAGTTTTTCATTTCACATCTAAACGCAATAATTTTTTTCATATTCTCAACTTAAAGTTTCTTTAGCAAATTTTCTTCGCTCTATATTCCATGCTTATTTTATAGCACATGCTATAGCTATATGCTATAGCTTTTTAACTATTTTCTTAATATATATATGTCAATTTCATTATTTTTTATAATAGATAACATAAATATTTAAAATGACCGATCTCTATCTCAATTTTATTTCAGAGAATCATTACTCTATTTTCATTCTTCCATTCTCTTTTTAAGAATTAATTTAAGAATTATCACTTTCAATTATTTTAAACATTAAGAATTAATTCTTTTTTTTCAAAAATGTCGAGAAACATTTCAATTTTTCCTTCAATTCATTTGTTTTCTTCGCTAGCAACATTATATAATCTGAGGGATATGTTTTATAAAGTGCCAAAGTGTTTTTTATTCCAATTTTACATATTCCTTTTTTTCAACATCCTTTTTTAATCCTGTTTGCAGAATATGTTTGCTCGTACACCGTAAATAAATGCGTACAGAAGCTTTATACGATGCGAAAGCCTAAAAATCTGACATTTTCATCAAACACGATCCAAAGGAAAGGATGTAGTTTTCCCCTAGAGATATATTTTTAGCCATTAACCTTTTACGGTTCAACTTCCCCCATTATTCGTGCTAATTCCCATTTTCCGCCTCGCATGAGGGGGTAGCCTTAATCACATCAAACGATGCGACGCCGTTTCCGGACTGACTTTCTTACAATCAGCTCAGAATCGTGACAAAAATATATAATGTACAACCTGCATGCATTAGTTTAATGCATGAAAATGATTCTCGCATTAATTGCAATTCGAAAGGGAAAGACATATATGTATCACACGCCTTATTTGCATTAAAATAAATGTAGGTAGATATCTCTCCTTTCTCTCTCTCTCTCTCTCTCTCTCTCTTCCAATTACTCTCTCTAAATAAATCAACAAAAATTTATCGTTATTTTTTAGCTAGAATATTGTTTGTTTTGTAACATATGGAATTTATAGCAGCAAATTCTAATAATAAATTTTATCTTCTGATAAATTTATATATGATAACTATATATATATATATATATATATATATATATATATATATATACAGGGTGGACCATTTTAACCTTTAACGGAGAATAACTCGATCGATAAGCGAAATAATAAAAAAAGTTTTATACAAAAGTTGTTGGGCAAGGAGGGGGACATAAGATGGTACTACTGGTTTGACTTTGAAGAGTCATTTGAAGGTCACGTGAAGGCCACCTCAATTTTTTTAAATGGATCCTCCTATTTTTCATTACATATTCTTGTAGCTTATCTCGAGAGCTTTCCAAAACACTATAATTAAATGTTTTTTCATTAAATACTTTTCAAGTTATAAGGCTTGAAATAATATCTTAATTTTACATAAACCATAAAATATCTAATAAAATATTCATTTTTCGATTATCTTACCTTAATACTTTTATGTTCAAAATAATGAGAGGAATCAATTAGTGTAAAGAAAAAACATAGTTATTTCGAATAAGAAATATATAATTTGCAATTAACAATTACATATTTTTTCTTCGAAACAACTATATTTTTTCTTTACACCAATTGGTTCCATTTAAAAAAATTGAGGTAGCCTTCACGTGACCTTCAAATGACTCTTCAAAGTCAAACTAATAGTACCATCTTATGTCCCCCTTCTTGCCCAACAACTTTTATATAAAACTTTTTTTATTATTTCGCTTATCAGTCGAGTTATTCTCCATTAAAGATTAAAATCCACCCTGTATATATATATATATATATATATATATATTCCTTTATCAAATATTAATCACTATATTGAATAAATATGAGTTTCAATATCGACTTTCAATACTGCAGCTAAAACGATCTTTGTGAGAAATGATTTTATGTACCACAGTTAAACTTTATGTAAATATTATTGATCAACAAATATGATTAGTTTCTTCATAAGAGTTATAGAAATCATTTTTTTCAAATTTCACAAACTGTTCAGACAAATTCTGCCATTTATAGATTGATTTTAAATATAAAACATACGAGGGATATCACAGTATTTTATAATCATTTATCCACTTAATTAATTTTTCGCAGAGAATTGTTGCTATAATTATAAAACCATTTTTTGAATGTGGAAGAAATTACGTTACGTCATTAATTAACTCTGAACTTTCGCTGATCGTAGCATTCGTAGGCGTAGCAGCTTTCACATTCGTGCGGCATAAACTCATTTTACTAACAAAATTTACGCTTGGGAAGATGTATATATTTACAAAACGATCGTGTTTATCGTAGTTATCGTCATTAATTTGAATGAAATAATTAAATTGCATGTCACGAGTTATGCAAATAATACAGGGGATAAACAAAATAATGTAAACACCTGAAAAATATCCTATATTTATGTTTATTAATAAAATATTGAGTCACCATTTGTCTTTACAGCTTCAATTCTTCATAAAATAGAAAATGCAATTTTTAAATAGTCTCCAGAATATTGTCCCAGTTTTTTACCAAAATATCTGTCAATTCCTTTGGAGATGTTGGAGAAGAAAATTTGCTTCTCATTTTTTTTCCAAAACTGCTCATAATGATTCGATGATATTTAAATCGGGTAATTATGCTGGCCAGAGAAGATTGAAGTTTATTTTGATGCCGTTTAAATCAAGATTGAATTTTTCTAGCTATGTGTATGGATGCATTACCATCTTGAAAAATGATATTACTTGAGAAAAGAATGGGACAATATTCAACTAGAATCTACTCCAAAATTATATAATTCTATTCCAAGGAGAATTGAAGCTATTAAAGACAAATGGTGGCTTAATATATCATTAATAAACAAATATAGTATTTAATTTTCAAATATTCACATTATTTTGTTTATCCTTTGTTTACTTGTTTTCACGAGGTTTCGAATTGTGGTACATAACATATATAATGTTCGAACCAAGCGCAGCATGCGTAGCAAAAAACCCAATATAATAAATATAGTGATAAATAAAATCGTAAAACATACTCGCACATTTTAATATTTAAAGTGACGTAACATCTTTATTGTAAATAAGAGATACAACATGATTTGGCACGACGGAAGATAATGGAAACTAGAAAGAATTTCAAGGCTAAATGCAATATTAAAAAATAGCATCGTTTTTATCCTTAGAGATTATTATGACGTCAGAGTCATTGACAAAGCTATCGTTCAAGCAACTGGATAATCAGCTATGCAACATTTGCGTCATGCATTTTTTTCTGATATATCATCAGCATTTTGATTTTATGCATATGCATGTATGTATTTTTTATCATTTTATAAAATTTTTTAGATTGATATTTTGAAATGTCTATTTCTGAAATATAAAGTTAGGAACGTTAATCTGAAAGTTGATTAAATGGTAAATCGATTGCAAACTTCCAAACGATTATTAGTGCGACGGACAAACGAGTCGCTCGGGGAAAAGTCTGCGTGTAGTTTCGCTTCAGAAGTAACACCAAATAATTACGGAGATCCCAAAGGGACTTTCGAACTCTGAGTAAATTGCGTAAGTTATAGTTGGAACGGCTCATCGAACGAAATAACTAATTACTTCGTATCAGAGCCTCGATCGTTTTTCAAAAGGAAGCTTTCCATTCGCGCATTAACAATTGAACCCGATCAACGAGTTCTCTTTATCTAATTTTTAAATAGATCCTGTAGGACTCAAGCGAGATTTTCCTCTAAACGCAATCGGATTTTTTAATGTTTTTAAAGAGATGTATCAAGCACGCGATAAAAAAACGTGAAGTTTTCTGCATTTTTAGAATTTGTTACTTTAATAATTGAAGCGTAAATAATCTAAAGTTTGAAGAGTTGTCGGTTTATAATAATAAAAAGAGAAATATATTTCTCAAACAAAAATTCCAATTTATCTGGAATTCCATTGGACGATTATCCCTTTAATTAGTCCATTAATTTAATACATTCGCAATGTTTCGAATTTTGCTAAATTGATAAAATAATATTTATCAGCTATGCACTTTATCGTCAATTATGACATTCTCGTAATAATTGTTATGAACGTATCGTAATGAAAAAATCCTTTGTAAAAAAATTTAAAAAATAGAGAGTTGATATAAATAATAAAATTATTAAAAAAGGTTTAGATATTAAAATTATTAAAAATTCTAGATATTAAAATTATTAAAATTATTAAAATTATTAAAAGTTTAGATATTAGATATTAAAATTATTAAAAATTCAAATAAAATAATTCAATAAGATAAAGACAAAAATATGTTATTATTAATACTTATATAAGAAAAGAAAGAAGCGCGTAATCTATAATATTTTTATATTTGATGTTATATAAATAGTTTCAAAAAACAACTTTACGTGCAAATTGAATTACAACAATAATTTTAAGATAATTAGCGGCAAATTATTAATGAAAATAGAGACTGACACGCGACATGTTCGTTGCTATTATCTGTTGCAGTCACGTTTTCCATATTGTCTTTAGCTCACAGGATATCCATGTGGATTTAAATATACGATATATGATATTCAGTTCAAAAGAATAAATAAATAATTACTTTACATAGTATTAGTTTCAATCGTATTTTAATATTTATTTGCAATATTATCACGAGTATCATAGAAGTAACACAAAGTATAGATATTAGATAATTTTGCGTAAGCCTCGTCACGTTTTGCGGATTTAGTTATAAGTAAATTTAAATAGAGATCAAATTTAAAAGGATTTCATAATCGGTGACAAAATTTCCCCTTAAATTTGCATGAAAAACGTTCCAATCAAAAAGAAAAAGAAAAATTCAAAGCACAAACTTGGAAGTTTACCGTCGTGAAGAGATTGGGGGAGAGATTGGCGACGTTCAAATGGGTACGTACTTATTATACCTGAGACTTATAAAGTTGGCGATGTGTGAGTGCGACCGCTTGATGACATTAGTTGTGCCCAAAAATATGAAATTGGTTCGAAATCTTTGCTATGAAGCAATTTAACTTAAACAATACTCATTTTCGAGTTTACAGAGTATTCTTGCGAGGTTAAAATACATTATCAACGCAGACCGCGAATCGATATTATATACATATAGTCTCCTCTCGATATTACGTGAACGGTTATTGACCTATCCAAGGAGTACTATCCCCTATTGTTTTCCACGTTCGCCTTCTATTTCCGAGATGTAACAGTGGATGCACCATTCACGTTACAGATGTAGATAGTAAGTGACATAGATCTACATCTGCAATTCGACAAGTGTAAGCTAACTCGAAAACGGAACAATGTCACCCTCGCTATCTCCGAAGTACATTTGATAACTTATTACCTCTTATTATTAGTTGGAGTGATTTATGTACGTACATATTAGGTTTATACAGCGTGTCCCATTTTAATGTCCCACCCCAAATAATTTTCTTATTTTTAATTTTAGAAAAAGATGTTTCCGACAAAAGTTGTACGATTTCTAATGGAACATTCTATATATTTTTGCATATTCTTGTAGCTTATTTCGAGAGCTTTCCAAAACACTATAATAAAGTATTTTTCCATAAAGTACTTTTTAAATTATGAAGCTTGAAATCATTTTTTACATAACCCATAAAATATCTTGTAAAATATTCATTTTTCGATTATCTTACCTTGATACTTTTATGTATAAAATAATGAGAGAAATCAATTGGTGTAAAGAAAACATACAGATGTTTTTAAGAAAAAATATGGAATTGTTAATTGCAAATTACATATTTTTTCTTAAAAACAACTGTATGTTTTCTTTACACCAATTAATTTTTCTCATTATTTTGTACATAAAAATATCAAGGTAAAATAATCGAGAAATGAATATTTTACAAGATATTTTATGGTTTATATAAAATTAAGAAATGATTTCAAGCCTCATAACTCGAAAAGTACTTAATGAAAACTAACTTAATTATAGTGTTTTGGAAAGCTCTCGAGATGAGCTATAAGAATATGCAATAAAAAATAGGAGGTTCCATTTAAAACATTCTAGGTGGCCTTGCTCTGAGCTTGGCGACGCCACCCAAGGTTAAACTCATAGCGCCAGTAAATAGATCTTTTGAAATCCTACAACTTTTATCTGAAAAATTTTTTTCTGGAATGCTTAGTTTTCGAGATATTTCACCGTCCCGGTACTTTTTATACACCCTGTATATGTATAATTTACATGGATATATAATATGAATATATGCATTAAAATTATAATTAAACATTGCATGTTATAAGCATAATTAAAATGGAGCACCCTGCATACAGGGGATAAACAAAATAATGTAAACATCTCAAAATTAAATACATAAAAAATACATATATGTATATGTATAAAATCAAATTACTGATGACATATCGAAAAAGAAAAAATACATGACGCAAATGTTGCATAACTGATTATCCAGTTACTTGAACGATAGCTTTGTCAATGACTCTTACATCATAGTACTCTCTAAAGGTAAAAACGGAGCTATTTTTTAATATTGCATTTAATCTTGAAATTCTTTCCTGTTTCCATTATCTTCCGTCGTGCCAAATCATGTTGTATCTCTTATTTACAATAAAGATGTTACGTCACTTTAAATATTAAAATGTGCGAGTATGTTTTACGATATTTTATTTATCACTATATTTATTATATTGGGTTTTTTGCTACGCATGCTGCGCTTGGTTCGAACATTATATATGTTATGTATCACAATTCGAAACCTCATGAAAACAAGTAAACAAAGGATAAACAAAATAATGTGAATATCTGAAAATTAAATACTATATTTGTTTATTAATAATATATCGAGCCACCATTTGTCTTTAATACAGCTTCAATTCTCCTTGGAATAGAATTATATAATTTTGGAGTAGATTCTAGTTGAATATTGTCCCATTCTTTTCTCGAATAATGTCATTTTTCAAGATGATAATCCATATACATAGCTAGAAAAATTCAATCTTGATTTAAACGGCATCAAAATAAACTTCAATCTTCTCTGGCCAGCATAATTACCCGATTTAAATATCATCGAATCATTATAAGCAATTTTAGAAAAAAAATGAGAAGCAAATTTTCTTCTCCAACATCTCCAAAGCAATTGACAGATATTTTGGTAAAAAACTGGGACAATATTGCATTGGAGACTATTAAAAAAATTATATGATTCTATTCCAAAGAGAATTGAAGCTGTATTGAAGGCAAATATCTTATTAAGGAACACAAATATAGTGCTTTTTTCAGGTCACATTATTTTATCTGTATATCTCCTGTATGTATAAGCATATTTAGTACATATATATTGCAAATTCTATCTTATATATACCGCAAATTTAATTAAAAGACGACGGTGTGGTTTTCATTCGGACGTCTCATTCACGATTACATTCCATGCAACTCGTGATTCATGTACGAGGGAATATTGTAGAGATACATTACGTTAAATATCATTGATTTTAATTAAGCATTTAGATAATTATTCGCATCAGCTTTACAGATTGCAATATTTTTTTTATTTACATATTCATATTTTTCATATTAATATGTATCATGCGTTTCACTTGTCAATTTTTAAAATATTAAACGAAACATATTATATGATTATATGTACTTTTTTTCTAATAAGAAGACAAAATTTTGATTATACAAGAGAGATATTCTTGCATACAAATTTTCTGCTTATCAAGATAATTTCAAGAGCGGAAGAAAGATTTATTATTCACGCGAGTTTACTACAAGCGATGCTTGGCAATCTCTGCTAGGGGAACAATGAATAGTAGTCGGTTTTAATCTTACCTTCAAAACTTTGAATACGAGGGAGAGATACGTCAAATATTATCTTCGTATCGCGGCTTAAATCGATTTTCATTTTCTATCGCATCGTCGCAAATCTTTCAAACACAAAAATTTCAAATTTTATCAACTGATCTGAATTGTATTTGCATATAATTTTAACATAAACCTTAACTATACACAGTGTTTGCTGGTATCTAGATAAATTATCTAGATAATCATCTAGATAAAGAAATGGGTCATCTTTAACTAGATGAAGAAATACAAAGTATCTTTATCTTTATCTTAGATGAAAAATATATGTCATCTTATCTAAAAATTGTCTAAGATGACGTTTTCGATTATGCAAGAAAGTTTTCCAGGCAAGCTTCTAAAAATCCATCTAAAATATATTTTTTATATTATTATTATTAATATATTATAAATATATTATTATTATATTATTGACATATTATAAATATATTAAAAATATAAATTAATAAATAAATAAATATTTATCATATCATTTATATATTTTTTTGCTATTATTTAAATATTCTTTAGGAAAAAAGAAGGAAATATGTGTTTATGATTTTAATATCCCATTTATAATCTGCGTCACATTTTTTACAAATATTTATAGTCTTCTAAAATAAACATAAATATCTAGATAATTATTATATCTAGATTATCGCAATAATTATCTCATCTTTCATCTAGATTAAGTAAAAGTAAAATCATTTTTATTTCATCTAAGATAAATTTACGGATTTTTATCTTTAGCTTTATCTAGATAATTTTGAAATTATCTACAGCAAACACTGACTATACACAATGAACACGTGTTTTATTCGGGAGATGAAAGTAGAAAAAAATAATGTCGAAAAACGTTCTAATGAATAATGTAGCAAATTTTCAGATTATTTTCAATACCAATTGTTAAAAAGTGTTATAATGCAACTTAATAATATGTATTTACTGTTGCTTAATAACATATTAAACTCAAAAATGTAATATTTAACGGTATAAATATTTTATAATATTATATATAATATTTAATCTCTCTATTATTAAACGTGATAAAAGATAAATACTTGCTATCGTAAACAATAATGACACGTTAAATTCAAATAAAATTTTTAATTTCAAAAGGTTTACAAATTTGGTAAACGCGAAATTATATGATAAAAGGTAAAATTAGTATTTCTCATTAACCGAAAACAATTTTCATCCTGTTCAAGATAGCTTCCATCCAATCTATACGGTAGTAGTTTCGTTCGATATCCTCGGTTTTCTCCTCACGAATAATAGCTCTCCCTTTGCATCACAATGTCTTCTCGGCGAGGATATCAAGAGATTAACCTTGGGCAACACGAGACCTAAAGCTATGGGATCCCGTGTGGCCAACTTTAGTGTCGTCCAACATATTTCGTAGAATTCTTTTTCTGGGAAATGGAATTCTCCGATTCGTTTGCCATATATCGTTGGGTGTCCCCATTTTAATCCAATTTTTTTTTAACGATAACTGTGAATACGAACATTCTATATTTATAACTTCAATATCTACAATCACACGCAATATAATGTCTATTTGTGCTATAAATAACATCAAAAATTCAATTATATAATGTTTGAGCATAAATTAGTTGAAAAATGATTGAAAATTTTGTTTTGTAAATGATAAAACAGTAAAAATAATCTTGCTAAATTTTATCATAAAAATAAAGGAGATAGCTCTGAAATTAAGGATGTTTTGTATGTATCCCAGCAAACAGTAGCTGAAAATCAATATTGACGAATATCCACTTTTGATGTATGAGAAATTGTGTGGAAAAGATGTATTTTTTAATATTTATTACACTTTTACTGAAATATTCCGAATTTTGTTAATCGAAATGATTAACTTTTGGCAAAGAATTTTGCCTTGTGACAGATACATAGCTAACTTCATTGAATTATATTTAATATTTTTTTAACCAGTATAACTTGTATAATATTATTTGACCAAATATTTCCTCTGTATCTAAACTTTTGCAAATTTTAAACAAATTCTGAATTATTTCCATGTGTTTTTGTCATTTGAATCGACGTGGTTACACGTTTCCCATAAGAACACATGTTAATTCGATGCAAATTAAAATCCTTACAACTTGTGAACGCTTTAGTGAATCGATTTAAAAATTGTACTGAAGATTCTAAACATATGCAAGGACATTCTGTACAATTTTCA
Organism: Camponotus fellah; assembly: GCA_030586385.1. Classification (NCBI taxonomy): domain Eukaryota; kingdom Metazoa; phylum Arthropoda; class Insecta; order Hymenoptera; family Formicidae; genus Camponotus; species Camponotus fellah. Next base: position 59,978 of record JAPIVC010001055.1, read on the forward strand.
TTAAATTCTCAATATTTTGAAAATAGGTACAAAACATCCTTAATCGAAATGATTAACTTTTGGCAGAGAATTTCGCCTTGTGACAGATACATGGCTAACTTCATTAAATTATATTTAATCTTTTTAATCAATCAGTACTTGTATAATATTATTTGACCAAATATTTCCTCTGTATCTAAACTTTTGCAAATTTTAAACAAATTCTGAATTATTTCCATGTGTTTTTGTCATTTGAATCGACGTGGTTACACGTTTCCCATAAGAACACATGTTAATTCGATGCAAATTAAAATCCTTACAACTTGTGAACGCTTTAGTGAATCGATTTAAAAATTGTACTGAAGATTCTAAACATATGCAAGGACATTCTGTACAATTTTCATTAAATTCTCAATATTTTGAAAATAGGTACAAAACATCCTTAATCGAAATGATTAACTTTTGGCAGAGAATTTCGCCTTGTGACAGATACATGGCTAACTTCATTAAATTATATTTAATCTTTTTAATCAATCAGTACTTGTATAATATTATTTGACCAAATATTTCCTCTGTATCTAAACTTTTGCAAATTTTAAACAAATTCTGAATTATTTCCATGTGTTTTTGTCATTTGAATCGACGTGGTTACACGTTTCCCATAAGAACACATGTTAATTCGATGCAAATTAAAATCCTTACAACTTGTGAACGCTTTAGTGAATCGATTTAAAAATTGTACTGAAGATTCTAAACATATGCAAGGACATTCTGTACAATTTTCATTAAATTCTCAATATTTTGAAAATAGGTACAAAACATCCTCAATCGAAATGATTAACTTTTGGCAGAGAATTTCGCCTTGTGACAAATACATGGCTAACTTTATTAAATTATATTTAATATCTTTTTACCAGTTAGTACTTGTATAATATTATTTGACCAAATATTATATTTCCTCTGTATCTAAACTTTTGCAAATTTTCAACAAATTCTGAATATTATTTCCATGTGTTTTTGTCATTTGAATCGATGTGGTTACACGTTTCCCATAAAACACATGTTAATTCGGTGCAAATTAAAATCCTTATAACTTGTGAACGCTTTAGTGAATCGATTTAAAAAATTATACTGAAGATTCTAAACATATGCAAGGACATTCTGTACAATTTTCATTAAATTCTCAATATTTTGAAAATAGGTACAAAACATCCTCATTCGAAATGATTAACTTTTGGCAGAGAATTTCGCCTTGTAACAAATACATGGCTAACTTTATTAAATTATATTTAATATCTTTTTACCAGTTAGTACTTGTATAATATTATTTGACCAAATATTATATTTCCTCTGTATCTAAACTTTTGCAAATTTTCAACAAATTCTGAATATTATTTCCATGTGTTTTTGTCATTTGAATCGATGTGGTTACACGTTTCCCATAAAAACACATGTTAATTCGGTGCAAATTAAAATCCTTATAACTTGTGAACGCTTTAGTGAATCGATTTAAAAATTGTACTGAAGATTCTAAACATATGTAAGGACATTCTGTACAATTTTCATTAAATTCTCAATATTTTAAAAATAAGTACAACATATCCTTAAATTATATCTCATTAATTCAGTTTGATTCTTTTATTGTTACGTCTCCAATTTTCATGATTATTTTAATTGACTGTTTATCATCGCAATCTACATAAAAAAAATCTCAAGTAGATATGTGCATTGTTCATCGTTATCTATCTGCGTCAGTGCTCCATTATTATTTACGATAAGATACGAGTTATCCATATTTAGTAATCATCTCATTATCCTCGTCGCTTGGATCGATATCTAGATTGCTTTATACGCTTCCTATCTATCGAAGAGTCTATTGCCGCCAAAAGATTGTACATTGCATCAGCGAACCGCTGACATAATGTAATATATATCCATGGATTATAATAAATTAAACTTAACGTAAACTTTCTATTGAAAAATTAATTACATCGTAACTTTGTATGAATAGCATTGACAAACTTTGCACATGAATATAATATGTCCTCTGTTTGCATGCAGTTCTTCGAGTTTTAATTCGATATTTTTTTTCCAATATACGTGTGTATGTGTGTGTGTTTGTGTGTCCCTATATCGCTAAAATATATATTTTCATTCGTGTATCATAACCAACAATCAAATGTGAAATATTTGACATTTTATCAGCACAATTTCGCAGGAAATATTATTGGAGCGCACGTGAATTATATGATTCAGATTGCAACGTTATTAATCCGCTTGGATAATTTCGCACGAATTAGACCTTCATTCTTAAGGTCTCTTTTATTTATCCTTAAAATTATCGTTCGAAATTCGAAGAAGAACGCACGTGTTTTAATTTTAAATGCAAAAAGATTAAACGGTGATTCAGGCTATTGTTAAATATTGATCGAACATTGTCGATGCGAGCCGTCTCACGTCGCGAGAAATGTAAATGATCGTAGCAATTAACGTGTTAGAGCGGCACTTTGAATAAGTAGAGACGCGTAGCACACAAAGCCTTGAAAATTATCGCTGGGACGTGCAGCGCAGGGTGCGAAGAAAACTTTTTGATATCACAAAGCGATATCGCTCGTATAGATCGCTTGAAATTCGCTCGTGCAAGGTGCGTCAATGTCGAGCAATGCTCAAACGTTCAAACATTGTGACAGACGTGATAGCGATTCGGAACGGATACATGACCCGAGCCAGTACCGAGTACAACTGGAAGCTGGAAACCGACCGAGATATTGGCTCACGCTTTGCGACCGTTTGTGCACCTATCTCCTTTATGACGTTCGAATTCCCGTGCGTCTTTAAAGCGATTTTCAAGTCGAGAGCATTATGTGATGCGCCCTAGTTATTGGAAATTTATATTTCACATTACATTTGTGTACATGGTAAATGAGTGCCGCATACGTGTAAAAACGCGTAAATATCATATATACAGGGTGAGCAATTTTAATTAACGCACGCACTTATTTCGGAAACGCAAAGCATTTTAGAGAAAAATGTTTCAGACAAAAGTTGTATGGTTTCGAGGAGGACATAAAATGGTACCATTAATTTGACCTTGAAGAGTTATTTGAAGGTCCCATGAAGGTCATCTTCAATTTCTTAAATGGAACCTACATTTTCTCATTACATATTCTTGTAGCTTATCTCGAGAGCTTTCTAAAACACTATAATTAAGTACCTTTTCGTTAAGTACTTTTTGAATTATAAGGCTTGAAATCATTCTTAATTTTACATAAACCATAAATATCTTGTAAAATATTATTTTTTCGATTATCTTACCTTAATACTTTTATGTACAAAATAATGAGAGGAATCAATTGGTGTAAAGAAAACACATAGTTGTTTTTAAGAAAAAATATGTAATTTGCAATTAATAATTCCATATTTTTTCTTAAAAACAACTGTATGTTTTCTTTACACCAATTGATTTCTCTCATTATTTTGTAATAAAACTCATAAAAGTATTAAGATAAGATAATCGAAAAATGAATATTTTACTAGATATTTTATGATTTATGTAAAATTAAGAAATAACTCTTCAAGGTTTGTTTCCGAAATAATTGCGTGCGTTAATTAAAATGGTTCACCCTGTATATATTTGTAGCATTTCATATACAAAGTTTCTACGTGTCTCATTTTCGAAATTAGAAATTAGAATTACTGACGCATTTAGACGAGCAAGTGCACGCTTTCGCGATAAATATTTCAATTTTGAGTACAAAATGTTTCAGAAAAAAAAAGTTTCACGATAAAAGAGAGGCTGGAATAGTCGAACAAAATAACCCCTCGTTTTATACGCTATCTTCGTATATGAACATTGACTGGATATTAAAAATCAATAAAATAGGAATTTCGCCATTATATTTGCACTGTGTATATCACGTCGGGAGCTATAGTGAAATAGTAAGTAGTAACTGTCACGATTGTGCCAGCCGAAGTTTATCGAACGAAAATTTCGGAAAACGCACGAGCAGCTTCTTTCTTTGACAATGCGATAATGCGATAATTAATTTAATTCATAATAATTTAAAATTATATTCGCAATATTCCACGTCCTATACATTTACCAAAAATTATAACAATTAAAGCCAAAACCATCAGGACATTTTGACACAATAGGTAATAATAATAATAATAATTTTACGTACAAAAGATATTTAGTACATAATGCATATATATTTCGTATATATTTATAAATCGTATAATTATATAAATAATATCGTATTCAGATTCTACAATTGATACATGCAACAGATGCATAATATATGTATAGTGTGATAATATTAATATAATATTAATAATAATAGTACAGATCTGCGAAGTTTTTTTTTCTTTAAGATGCAATAGTGATTTCCGGCGTAATTTTGTACGCTGAATCCGAATCTGGTCGCCGAATTTGCGTAGCACGTGACGTTTTTGAGTAATTTATAATTGAATGGCTCAAAAATCGTTGTTTTGACCAATTTCATGAATTTATTGTGGGGAAACCAAATTTTTTGAAATATTTCTGCCAATGGCATCGTATAATACTTACTTTCGCCTTTCAAATCCACTTTCGATTACCGCCGCACCATTTTTTTTCGCTGAGATAAGTATGACATTGTAAGAAAATTTACATTAAAGAAAATTTATATAGACATCAATATGATAGATCCATGATTTTGAAATTTGAAAAGACTGACTTATGTCAGTTTCGGTCGACCAAAAAAGTATTGTAAAGAAATGTCTAGTTGTTACACATTTTTATTGTAAAAAAATGTCTAGTTGTTACACATTTTTAAATTTTTCTAAATTTTGCCTTTTTATTGTGACTCTATTCGCCATATTGGATGCGCTATTTTTAATTTAAAAAGGTGACAAAAGGTATTTAAAAGTGTATATTTTTACCCTAATTTTGATTCGATTGAGAGATGGCACGGTTGATTTAGAATGGCTTATTGGATCCCTATGCATGACCAGTTTTTTAACTTGTATATCTGAGCGAAAAAAAATCGTGCGGCGGTAATCGAAAGATGAAAGTGAGTACTATACGATGCCATTGACAGAAATATTTCAAAAAATTTGCTTTACTCACAATAAATTCATGAAATTGGCCAAAATAGCGATTTTTGGGCTATTCAACTACAAATAACTCAAAAACCTGACGTGCTACGCAAATTCGGTGGCCAGATTCGGATTCAGCGCATAAAAAAATTACGTCAAGAATCACTATTGCATCTTAAAAAAAATTTTGACCCCCTTTTTCGCAGGCTTGTATAATTAATTATTACATAATTAATTATTAAATAATTATTTGTTTTTCTTATATACAAAGAATTTTACTTAATGTGTGTGTCTATTATAACATATATGATTTAGATATATATCATAAAAGATGTCACTTTATAATAATTGTCATTCGTCGCACATAAAACAATTTTGGTTTCGTAAATTATATATTAATTACGATGTTAATAATGACATTTTATATCAGAGATGTATCTCGTTTCTCGTGCAAGTGCTTTATAAGGATTAGAACGCAAATACGCAACTTTTGAAACAGAATGTTGTTCGTAATGTTCGATCGCGGCGCCGAAGTGAGATTAATATTGTATGCTTTACCGGCGGACGCATGGTAAAACGCAAGGTCGATGGTCGCAAAGTTTTATCACGTGTTCACTTAGCGAGGGGTTGTCCGTGGAGCGTGCACATAATGCGTCGATATAACAATCGAAAGAGAAAACGCAACATGACGAGAAGCATTTTCAATTTTGCCAAGAGGAATAATCATAATTAAATAATAATAAAATCAGTCACAATGCATTTAATTAACTTAGATATTTGAATATTAATATTAAAAAATAGAGGGTGCCCCATTTTAAAAAAAAACGTATCTCGATAATTCTTCAACGAACCATTTCCAGTAAAAATGTTGCAGATAAAAGTTGTATGGCTTCGAAGGGGACATAACATGGTGTCATTAATTTGACCTTGAATAGTTACTTAAAGAGCACGTGAAGGTCAACTTGAAATTTTTAAATGGAACTCGTTATTTTTTATTGCATATTCTTGTAGCTTATCTCGAGAGCTTTCCAAAACACTATAATAAAATATTTTTTATTGAGTACTTTTCGAGTTATGAGGCTTGAAATGATTTTTTAATTTTATATAAAATATCTTGTAAAATATTCATTTTTCGATTATCTTACCTTAATACTTTTATGCACAAGATAATGTGAGAAATCGGTATAAAAAAAATCCATAGTTGTTTTTAAGAAAAATATGGAATTGTTAATTGCGAAATAACTATGTGTTTTTTTTTTACATTAATCGATTTCTCACATTATTTTGTGCATAAAAGTATTAAGATTAGATAATCGAAAAATGAATATTTTACAAGATATTTTACGGTTTATGTAAAATTAAAGAATCATTTGAAGCGTCATAACTCGAAAAGTACTCAATGAAAAAATACTTTATTATAGTGTTTTGGAAAGCTCTCGAGATAAGCTACAAGAATATGTAATAAAAAAATAGGGATTTCCATTTAAAAATTTCAAATTGATCTTCACGCGACATTCAAGTCACGCCAGTGACTATTCAAGGTAAAATTAATAACACCATCTTATGTCCCCCTTGAAGCCATACAACTTTTATCTAAAACATTTTTGCGGAAAATGCTTCGTTGAAGAATTATCGAGATGCGTTTTTTAAAATGGGACATCCCGTATAAAGAACATAATATATAATAACAAGAATATAGAGAATAAAGAGACACAAGAATATATGAAAGAGAAGAGAGGAATACAAATTAGCAAAATGAGGAAAGAATGTCAATCGCAGAGGATACGCGGTAAAAAACATTTTGTATTTCTGTTGAAATTTTCTCGTGTAAAAATTTTTGTGTTAAATTTTTAACATACTCTTATGTTAATGTAACATATTATCGTTGCGTTATTTTGACATTTCTGCGTTGAGTTAATATTCATCGTTTCTAAGAGTTAAAATAGCACAATTAATATGTAAATGCACGAATTTTTGATGAAATAAGTTATATGTTAAAATGAACAGATAAGTTGTGTTATTTTTCTCTCTATAACAGTTTCCATATGTTAAATCGACATATCTCTTCCGTTATTTATCATAAAAATGTAAGAATAACATTTTCTTTTAATTAAATTTAACATTATAAATATGTTAATTTAACATAAACTTTATTTCCAGATAAAATTTAAGTGTTACACTTTTGTGTTAATTTTTAAACATATTACTTGTGTTATTTATTTACATACTTGCCTTCTGTTAAATTAACATTAAAATTAGAGTGGATAAATTGGGACATGTGAAATATGTTATGTTAAATTTAACACAAAATTTTTTTATCGTGTACCATACGACGAATTGAATGCATTGCACTTTTCGCAAGCGCAGGAATCGCGGATAAGGGAAAAAGTACGCCGATACTTATTAAGGATGCAACTCTAACTGTAATTTGCTTAAGATGATGACATTGGCGATCCACCGCCTACTTCCCATAATTGGATTTCTCTCGTAGCTAGTAGGACTAAAGTTTATATCAGTACCGGTACAACTTGACCCACGAAAGTTAGGTGTTAACTAACTTGTGGTTGCACGAGATGGGATAGAAATCGAGGGAAGATTCACACGGATAAGCGTTTAGGATAGAACGTGGATACGATCAATCGCGTGCAGGAATGTCGCGAATTATATCGGAATTATATGCAAAAATCTGCCGCAGGACAAGCTCTAGAAAATTAATCTCTTTAATTTTGTCAAATTAGACAACACTATCGCTGGAATTGCATGAGAGCTCGAAACAAAACAATATTTAAAAGTATCTTGTCCCGATTTTATTCACGATTTTCTTATCTTATATTGAACGATCGTTCAAAATAATATAATTTAATTTAATATAATTTGTATCATATAATTTAACATAATTAAACACTTCGAATATCTTTTAAATAATACATTTTCGTGTTTCAGACAAAAATTGTAGAGTTTGGAGAAGGAAACAAGATAGGAATATTAGTCTGATTTCAGGTGTAAGTGCTATGGCTGTACGGTTGCCATGTAAAGGTCAATTTTTTTTTAAATGGAACTACCCTAATTTGTTCATATAAATCGATTTCTCACAATATTCCACGTAAAAAGATATAAGGATAGGATAGCCAAAAATTGAATAGTTTGAGATATTTTATACTTTTATAACTTTATATAAACTATAAAATATCTCATAATATATTCATTTTTTAATTATTTTACCTTAATATTTTTATAAATACAATCGAATAATAAAAGAAATCAATTATATAAAGAAAATATGAACTTGCAACAAGCAACTGTATTATTCTATATCATTCAAAATATTTTATTATGTCAATTTAAAGTATAAAATCTCATAAACTATTCAATTTTTGGTTGCTCTATCTTTATAACTTTTTTATGGAATATTGAGAAAAATCGATTTATATAGACAATTAGGATAACATCATTTTAAAAAATTAAGTTAACTAACATGGACTTAGCGTTTACATTTGAAATCAAACTAACTTCACATGGTCTCAAACTAATATCTTTCTTCTCTTTTTAAACTTCTACAACTTTTGTCTGAAACATTTTTCCACGAAAATGCGTCATTTAAAAGATATTCAAGGTCAGCAACTAAAATGGAACATCTTGTATATACAATTAATATAATAAACAAAATTAACAAAATTAAATTTTATATAAATTATTTAGCTGCATAAAATTTGTATAGCTAAATAATAATTGTTTCTAAAAATATTTATTAATATAAATATATTTTCATTTATTAAATATATTATAATAATATAAATATATTTTCGTTTATTAAATATATTAATATAAATATATTTTTATTTATTAAATAAATCTTTTAAATTTGTACGTAATAGTCAAGCTACAAAAATCGAGGCTCTTAAATAATAATTAATCGCAAAGGAAAAAAGGGCCTAAAAAGGGTTAAAATCTGGATTTAATTAATGAACTGTAGATCCTGATAGAGCCGTGGCAAGTCTCCTTAAAAAATATTTTTAAATTACTGAGTTAAAAATATTCAATTATCACACGTTCGATCCTTTTCAGATCCTTCTCAATGATATATAATCGTTACAAAATAAATCGAGAATAAATAAAAATTAATTGTCGTGAATATATATATAATAAATAGATTAAAGGTCATAAAATACATCAACAATGTTTGCGAGATTTGGGTCAGATATACATATTATGACCTTTAGTTTTATGTATTTATACATATTCACCAACAATTTAGATATTTTTCACTTATTTTGTAACGTTTGTATACCAGGGGAAGGATCCAAAAAAGATTGAAAAGTTTGATAATTAAATTACATGTTTTTAACACACTCAGTAATTTAAAAATATTTTTTATTACGCTCAACTACGGCCATGGCTTTTCTTTTCTTTACGATTGATTGTGTATAATAGTAATTTTTATCTCAAATTAACTTACAAATATATTTTATGAAATTTTATATTTTCTTTTAATTTTAACAAGATCAATAATCATAATCTTGGTATAATCTTGATATTAAAAATTTTATCTTGATTTTATGTCGAAGACAAGACAAAATATCCTCTGCAATTTTAATTGTCGCATTTATACGTTATTAAAAAATTTCGGACTTGGAAGATTCTATTACATTTTACAATTTATTTATATAGTTTAAATTTCAAGTATAAAATCTTATACTGGTTTTTTAATGAGTAAAAAAATTTTAGTATTTTTCGAGAGAATTTGTATTCAATCATGCATCCAACGGATGCTTGCAACGCGTTATCATTATGATGCTACACTATCTGTAGTGTGTACATCGACACCGACATCCTATGCGTTTCGCATCGTTAATGTCCCTGCAGTTTAATGCCGATGCACGCATCGAGATATTATTAAGGGAAACTATGTGATACAAGAGCATTAGATTTAGGCGACTCAGGCGAAACTTAAATGAATAAGGATGAGCGCCGATGAATCGAATCATTTTATTCTAACGCGTGTGCTGTTTATAAATAAAAAGTTGTTATTACATAATTTATATTAATATATAAATTAATATTAATTTATTACATAATTTATATTAATATATATTAATATATAAATTAATTATTATATTAATATATAAATTACTATTAATTTATTACCTAATTTATATTAATAACGTAATTATCTTGTACGTTATATGTCTCATATTATATGTCTCATATTATATTTTGTTTTTGCACATCCGCGGATGGAAGTCGAGACGTGGCGTTTTGAATATCGTTTGTATCCCTAGCAACACGTGAAAAGAACGAGGGGAGCGCACCCCTCATATGTGAGGATCAAAGCTAAAATGAAATAAGGGACGACTCTGGCGTTTTCGCAATGCTTTCATAATGCTTTCGCAATACTTTCGTTTGCCATTTCTCGACCCTTAAAAAGAGTTTTACGAATAAAACTTTCTCGCGATTTTTATAAAGACAAATTATTGTCGCAGTGGAATGTATAGAAAATGTCTTTAATTTAATAAATTAAAAATTTGTAATTAAATAATTGTAATAAAAAATTGTAAAAAGAAATTGTAATAAATAATTAATAAATTATAAAAAAAAATTGTAATAAATAATTGTAATAAAAAATTGAAAGTGAAGAAAAGAGCTAACAAATATGAAAGTTTGACCATAAATTTTTTCGCGATATTTTTTCCGCTTAATATTAACTGACATACGAATGTACATAGCAGAATAATAATTAATAGAGTTGCACAAAAACTCAAGACAAGACAGAATATTTGTAAAAATATTGTTGAAAATTTTCGAAAACTTAAATCTTGTCTTAGTCTTGCATATCTTAGGTTTTCTTAAAAATCGATAATATTGACAAGATCAATAATCTTTTAGTCTTGATATTATCTTGATAACTAATTGAAAATCTTGTCTTGATCTTGTCTCGAGTTTCAAGAAAGAAAACAAGGCAAAATCAAGATTTAAACTTAATATCTTGCAGGCCTATAATAGCAACAAATGAACTTACGGGTTCCATCGAAACGAGTCGCGATGGTATCCAAGAAAGTATTCTGTGGAGCGAGGAGGCCCTTCCTGACCGGCATTGAGGCCACCCCACCGCGCTGTTAAGCGCACGAACCTGCGAATATATAAATTAAATTGTAGAGAAATTATTCATGAAAATAGCATTAGGATGTACGAAGATGTGAGAAGCGACTGTGAGGCACGACTCGAGACGATGCGCGAATCTCGAGCAAAATTCCTACGTTGCACGTGGATTGAATTTTATTCTCGAGTGCATAACAACGTATTTTACAGAAATATAGGATTCACATTGAAGAATTCCGCAAGTCAACATCAATCGAGGCTCTCCATTTTGCCAGACAAAGTGCCATTGTAAAGCGAGCATTTCCGATTCGATACGATAAAATATTTTCTGGAACTAATCCAATCGTTTCTATTTTCCGAGTAGCCGAGAAATCATTGACCGTTCGCAAATAACCGGGTTATACTATTGCGTCTTGCGATCTATCTCTGAAATATATATGCAAATTAGGAGTGCTCGTTATTATATGCCTCGCGGCATTCGTCTATTTAATGAATGAATTATGAATTCAATGAAAAGGAAGGAACTATCCATCCTTATATTCAAAGGAAATTAATTTTATGTAAAATCATGTCATCACTTGAAATAAATGTCTTTAATGATTTAGATATATTTATTTATATTTATTTATATTTATTTATATATTTATTGATTTATATTTATTTATATATATTTATTGATTTATATTTATTTATATATTTATTGATTTATATATTTATTATTTATATATTTCATTTAGTAAGTCATTTATATAAAATATATATATATGACTTACTAAATAAACAAGTTTTATTGCTGCAAATATATGATGTAATTATTGTCGCAATTTTGAATGTTTTGAATATACATAAGTCAACGTGCGAAACGTCGTAAAAATCATAACACTGCGTAATAAATATTTATGAATCGCTATCGATAAAATTCTCATATTATTTGTCAATAACAGAAATTTTATGTAATCTCAGTGCTTCGTATGCTCACCCAGTATAAATTATTCCAAACTCGTGCGCTGTATATATATACGATGCTCTTTAATGCTTCCAGAATGGATGGAGTCCCGTATAGGTTTTACAATTTTTCAATGCCTTCAACGCGAAAATGTGCGATACAGATTTTTCCTTTTTAGCGTTAAAAAAAATCGTTTGCATTTTTTTACCAAAATTTTTATCTTTTTTTTCGAAAGAATGGACTTAACTATATATATTGAAAAAATATCTCTCTTGAATATATGAAAGATAAAAAATAACGAAATATGAAAATACAAACATATCTCGGCACACAATGAAAAGAAATAATTTACGTGAATTTATCAACATTTGTAAAAATCGGAATTTAATAATCGCGCCAAAGTTAATTACTACAAAAATATTTTTTGGCAATTATGTTCAACATTTCATCACGAGGCGAGAAAATCGCATGTTTGACGGTTTATTAACTCCATACATTGAAGTAATTATATTACAATAATTACTTACATATGCTGAATCAATTAAAATGGATTAATGCATAGTTATGAGAAATCAATCTGATATTCAATTACATAAATTCCGCACAAGATAGATTGTGTTAAACAGACAATACTAATTATTTAATTATTCAATTATTATTTAAATAAAAACACGAAACTAAACATTTCCCGTATACGGAAAGATATAAAAAATTCCAATTTAAAAAACCCTTCATTTAAGAAAAATAATAATATTCTCGAACAGTAATGTTCAAGAGAATTATTGTGAAAATAATTAAAAGGAATTTAATCTATTTAAATAGCTCTTATATAAAATAATGCTCCTCTATTTTACGCTATATATAATCTATGCTGAAGTAATCTACGCTGTATATAATATCTATAATAAAATAATGTGGTACAATATTACTCGTTTTTTTCACTTCGGAAGCTTGTTTTTGCCAACAGGTTGTTTATTGACTTGCGACGAGGGATTAAAATTCTTTTCAAAAATTACGATATTTTTGCTATTAATGGAAACTTGCGTTATATTTATAATTAACGAATTATATCATATATATAATTAATGAATTATATCGTCTTAATTAATCGTAATATTATTTGAAAGAATTATTATTCATTAAACGACGGATTATTTTTTCGCATCTTTATACTTGCGGATGCTCCAATTTCCTATGGCAGCTATATTTCTGCGCGTGTATGTACGTGCATAATCTCAGCTATTCTTTCGCGACGCGTATAATTACGGGATGGCCCCGTTGGGGCTTCTCTCCTCTTGGATAATACCGACCTTGTCGAGAAAGCGGGGCTTCCGCTCACTGTTCGAGCATCTTCGAGCCACCAGCACCGTTTTTTTACTATATCACACCCGATGTCCCCTGGCTCGCTGCGAAATTAAGGGATGATCTCGCGCACGTCCGTCAGTTCGATGCACTCACGAGATGCAGCACCCTTTCGACACCGACGACACCGATGACACAGGTACAACACGGGATACGCACCGGCCGCGCGAATCGTACGCTAGCGATCGCGTAACTGACCGAGTCGAGAGGGAGAGATTCCGTCTCTATCCTGATGGCCCGGGCTCCTGGCTGACTTGCGCCCCTCGCACCTCGAAGCGCAACATGTGGTAAACCGTGGGTAGGTAACCGACACACTATGTCCTATGTGTAAGTGAAAGCGCGAACGTGTGTGCATTTCCAATAAGTGTGCACCCCTCTCTCGAGACGCTTACAGGGTTGCGCGCGCGCGCGAGCACATCATCCCTTTTTATACGCGCGCGTATGTGTGTGTGTGTCTGGTAAATCTGATACAGTCATTACTCGAGTTGGAAATTGGAGATTTTTAATTTTTTTCGGTTCGAGTAAATTTTTTAAGTTCATCGAACGTTTCTCCTTTTATCCACGGATCGATGATCCGCATCCGGAGAGACACGTGCGATTTTATTACGTATTTATGACGTAATCAGTGTTTGCTGGTATCTAGATAAAATTATTTAGATAATTATCTCGATAAAGGAATGGATCATCCTTATCTTTAGCTAGATGAAGAAATACAAAGCATCTTTATCTTTAGCTTAGATGAAAAATATATGTCATCTTATCTAAAAATTATCTAAGATGACGTTTTCGATTATGCAAAAAAGTTTTCCAGGCAAGCTTCTAAAAATCCATCTAAAATATATTTTTTATATTATTATTATTAATATATTATAAATATATTATTAATATATTATAAATATATTATAAATATAAATTAATAAATAAATATTTATCATATCATTTATATACCTTTTTGCTATTATTTAAATATTCTTATAATACAATTATCTAGATAATCATCTCGATAAAGGAATGGATCAGCTCTATCTTTAGCTAGATGAAGAAATACAAAGTATCTTTATCTTTAGCTTAGATGAAAAATATGTCTTCTTATTTAAAAATTGTCTAAAATGTTTTCGATTATGCAAAAGTTTTCCAGGCAAGCTTCTAAAAATCCATCTAAATATCTAAAATATTTTTTATATTATTATTATTAATATATTATAAATATATTATAATATAAATTATAAATAAATATTTATCTATCTTTATATACCTTTTGCTATTATTTAATCTTAAAAATTATCTAGATAATCATCTCGATAAAGGAATGGATCTCTTATCTTTAATTAGATGAAGAAATACAAGTATCTTTATCTTTAGCTTAGATGAAAATATATGTCTTCTTATCTAAAAATTGTCTAAAATGTTTTCGATTATGCAAGAAAGTTTTCCAGGCAAGCTTCTAAAATCCATCTAAAATATCTAAATATTTTTTATTATTATTATTAATATATTAAATATATTAAAATATAAATTAATAAATAAATATTTATCATATCATTTATATACCTTTTTGCTATTATTTAAATATTCTTATAATACAATTATCTAGATAATCATCTCGATAAAGGAATGGATCAGCTCTATCTTTAGCTAGATGAAGAAATAAAAAGTATCTTTATCTTTAGCTTAGATGAAAAATATATGTCTTCTTATTTAAAAATTGTCTAAGATGACGTTTTCGATTATGCAAAAAAATTTTCCAGGCAAACTTCTAAAAATCTATCTAAAATATCTAAAATATATTTTTTTATATTATTATTATCAATATATTATAAATATATTATAAATATAAATTAATAAATAAATATTTATCGTATCATTTATATACCTTTTTGCTATTATTTAATATTCTTATAATAAAATTATCTAGATAATCATCTCAATAAAGGAATGAATCATCTTTATCTTTAACTAGATGAAGAAATACAAAGTATCTTTATCTTTAGCTTAAATGAAAAATATATGTCATCTTATTTAAAAATTGTCTAAGATGACGTTTTCATTATGCAAAAAAGTTTTCTAGGCAAGCTTCTAAAAATCCATCTAAAATATATTTTTTATGTTATTATTATTAATATATTATAAATATATTATTAATGTATTGTAAATATATTATAAATATAAATTAGGTAGGGTATCATGTACTAAATCAATATTTTCTTGTTGGAAACAGTCGTTTCAACAAGAAAATATTGATTTAGTACATGATACTCTACTCAATAATTGCTTTCCGAAACATATTATAAAACGACACATACAAAAAAGAATCAATTTTTTAAATAACCGTGACCAAATTAATACCGTTGACACAAATCTTACGTGTTATGACAAGACTTCCTCTATCTCATTACCATATGTAGAAAATGCAAGTCAAGACTTGTACCGTCTATTACGAGGTTGTGACTTTAATGTCGTCTACAAAATAACAAAAAAACTAAATACTAATACTCTAATAAAACGTGGTAAGGATATTTTATATAATAACGATAAAACAAATGTAGTATATAAACTGGATTGCCAAAGTATATGTCATACATTGGTCAAACTAAAAGACATCTACGTACTCGGGTGAAAGAACATTTTAACAACATAAAATTACATGAAACGAATCATTCAGTCATAAGTAAGCATAGATTGGAATCGGGACATGAATTTGACTGGTCGAAACCTAATATTTTACACAGTGAAAAATATGTACGAAAGAGAGAAATTGCTGAAATGTTTTATATTAAGAAATTCAATAATTTAATCAACCTACAGAAAGACACGGATAGTTTAAACAACATCTACGACAAAATAATAAAGGTCGTTTAGTTCGTTATTATTTTTCGGATTTATCTAGTTTCTTGACGAAGTTTCACGCTGACACATCAATTTATCTCTTGTTTTTAATCCTGTAAAATGTAACGTTCTTGTAAGAAACTTGTGCATTTTACAATACTGTGTTTCACATCTACCCTTTGATCGGTATTCTATTGTTCATTTTTAATTGTTGCGTATATCCTTTATTCAACCGTTAAGTAATTTAAAAATCTTCATTCCAGCATATACTTGAAAAGGACCACAACCATATGGTCGAAACATTGTAATCAATAAACAAAGTTCTGGTTTTGGTCGATTGCATTATTTTCCAATCAGCCTTTGATTAATTGACTAGTGACATTAAAAAAAAAAACAATCTATAATTATTATTAGTATATTATAAATATATTATTATTATATTATTAATATATTATAAATATATTATAAATATAAATTAATAAATAAATATTTATCATATACCTTTTTGCTATTATTTAAATATTCTTTAGGAAAAGAGAAAGAATATGTGTTTATGATTTTAATATCCTATTTAATCTGCGTCAAATTTTTTACAAATATTTATAGTCTTCTAAAATAAACAAAAATATCTAGATAATTATCTAGATTGTCGCAATAATTATCTCATCTTTCATCTAGATTAAGTAAAAGCAAAATCATCTTTATCTCATCCAAGAGAAATTTACGGATTTTTATCTTTATCTTTATCTGGATAATTTTGAAATTATCTACAGCAAACACTGGACGTAATAGTAGACGTCTATTAATATTCGTACATGAAACTATCATTTAAACAAATAGATATGATTTAATTAATGTGTATAAATTAAAAGGAATCGCAATTTTCTCAGCAAAATCCAGATATTAAATTTCTCAATTGAAAAGATCAGTTTATCATTCGGTTAAAATAAAACCGCGTGACACTGATAAATTACCAGGGGGATATTTTCTTTAGCACAACTTAAGATGACACATCCATTCGCGCAATGTTCATCTGATCAAACATTATCGCTCATTTTATAAAGGAACACGTGCTACGTGTCAAATATATTTTTCGTTTTACTTCGTTTTGTTTTAACGGTACAGGCATTTTTATGACAATTTAACACCTGGCTTACTTTATTTTTCAAAGTCGAAACGAATTGGGGAATGTACCTTTTCAAGGAAAAAAATCGAACTTTTTATGCATTTTTTGAAAAGAAGAAAAATAGTTGGATCTTTGATTCTATTGTGCATAATTGAATTTAGAATAATCTTGACTGTAAAAATAATATTCAGCAGGGGTAGATCGACTTTTTCGTTAATAGGAAGGCGTCCATTCGCTGCGCCGCACCGCATCGAGGTCTATATTGAATAAAGCGTTGCTGCAGGTCAGTTTGATGGTATTGTATAACGTGCTCATACCGAAGAGGGTCGATGACTGTATTCGCGTGCTAGTCCATCATGAACAGGCCGCGCAATCTACAAACGTTCTCGATATAGATCTTGGTCGCAAAAAAGTTCACAGGGCGGACTCGATTTTACCCCGCGACTCCGGTTATTTTAAATCCCAATATATATATATATATCCCTCTCTTAAATAAGATCGAAATTGGATACTGCATTAGAAGGCTGATTAAAGTGAAATCTTATTACTAGGGATATATAAAAATGCCGGTTTTTTTTTTCAAATAGAAAACGAACATTGAAAAGAAACAAATTTAATTTTTTTTCATTATGTTTTAATAAAATATTATTTCTCTCTATGCTTTTTATTAATATAATATAAAGAGAAATTAAAAAATAAAATTCTTATACTTTTATATGTGGTCTTTTAATTTTATGAATTAATGAGAAATTTTGCAAATTATATCAGATACGATATATTCGAGTCATTTTTAGTTAGATGCACAACAAAAGTTTTTATTATACATTTAATAAAATTAATCTGAATTATATCGTGTTTGCTACCATTTTGCAAATTTTATCAGATACGATATATTCGAGTCATTTTTAGTTAGATGCACAACAAAAGTTTTTATTATACATTTAATAAAATTAATCTGAATTATATCGTGTTTGCTATCATTTTGCAAATTATATCAGATATATATACGATATATTCAAGTCATTTTTAGTTAGATGCACAACAAAAGTTTTTATTATACATTTAATAAAATTAATTTGAATTATATCGTGTTTGGTACCATTTTGCAAATTATATCAGATACGATATATTCGAGTCATTTTTAGTTAGATGCACAACAAAAGTTTTTATTATACATTTAATAAAATTAATCTGAATTATATCGTGTTTGCTACCATTTTGCAAATTATATCAGATACGATATATTCGAGTAATTTTTAGTTAGATGCACAACAAAAGTTTTTATTATACATTTAATAAAATTAATCTGAATTATATCGTGTTTGGTATCATTTTTTATCATAAAAGTCTTATTAATCTGTTAAAATTACTTTCGAAAAAAATAAATTAAAAATATAAGTAACTTTAATTTTATGATATTAAAATAGTGCTAAGATATATAAATTTAAAAATTATATCTGCACTTCTATAATAGAGAGATAAATTATTCAAGTTTTGATTTGTTGTTGACAACCTAATTAATAATTACACAACTATATACCCAATTGGAATGCGATCTACATTTGAAATAGCGATGGTTAATTCAAATTTATCATCTGAAAAATCAAAAATAAAATGAAAATTTAATTTGCAATAAAAAATCGAAATATATTGGAAAAACAAAATTTTGAAAAATCAAAAATAAAATGAAAATTTAATTTGCAATAAAAAATCGAAATATATTGGAAAAACAAAATTTTGAAAAATCAAAAATAAAATGAAAATTTAATTTGCAATAAAAAATCAAAATATAGGAATATATTGAAAAAACAAAATTTTGGAAAAAATGACTTGTATTTTTTAAAATAAACAACTGTTTTATGGAAAAAATCATTTTATATATTGCATAACATATCTTTAATTATTAAAGTTACAGTAAAATTTCACCTGAGATATAAAAGTTTATGGTGCACGTATTAAAAATATTTAAAACTCTGTAGATATATAATATTTATATAATATTAATATAACATTTAACTCTGTAGATATATTTTCGTTGATGGGAAAAGCAAAAATGCTCAAAATACATACATCTGAGTGGATTAAAAAAATTCGCTGATGTCGGGGACAAAATCGAGAAACGTTCAGATTAATCAAGAACGATGGCAATCGGTAGTGTCGTTACCCCGAGAAATAGATGTTTATCTGTCAGGTCGTCGGTTTCAAAGATGATGCATCGCCGTCACGTCAGACGATACGTCAAATTGAATTTTTACGAAGCAACCGGCCACGCTCGACTACACAACCCCGCTGGTCTAAGAATACCACCTTCGGCTACATCGCGATTACAAAGCTGCGACCTAATTTTAAAAGCTGCGTTTCCGTCGTGCCGCCAAAGCGAGGTATATCGGCGCGCGTCTTTCGCAAAGTACTTTGCGAAAGGATTGGAAGCGATAAAGCAAACACCTGTAGTAATTTTATTCCACCTTTTATCTCACTTGTTATTTCGATACATTTCATTGCTTGTTACAATCTTTAATGTCTTCAAAGGAGGCATCACGACAAATCAAAGGGGTTTTGCAATGCGATATAAAATATCGACTCGATTTAAATTAAAATCGTGCTCTCATGTTAACATTTTTTTTTTCATCACACTTTTCATATCTGCAACAGCTTAAAGATTCGTTTAGCGCGAGATTGAACGTGGCACGTTTCCAATTAGTTTGTTCTGTGATGTGGCTTTAATTTAAAAAAAAAATCACTACAACAAATATTTATCAAACGAATATCCGGCGCGAGAAGCAACAGAAAAAAAATTATATAAAATTGTCAAAAAAATGTAAGAGGCTCCTCAGAGTGTCAGTGAATTATTCGAACGATATAACAGCGTGTTACGAGGCCGCCAAGGGTCCATATAATCGATATATTCTCTATCACTTCGAGAGGACGTCTGTAGATACGAAGGTGAAAACGAGAAAGCCGGGGATGAAAAATGGGACAGGAAACATAGCATCCTCGCTTTAACATTGAGAGGATAAAAAGTCATTGGTTGCGATGTTAACGAGTTTCATCTTTTACGACTTGTTCGCAATTTTAATTGTCCCTTCTGTCTTCTTTTATACCACTTCTCACCTTCTCCCTCTCCTCTCTCTCTCTCTCTCTCGCAATATATTTAATAAATCTTTTGTCCTTATTATACTTTTTCACAGTTTTTAATCGCTAGCCATCTTTCTAGGTCAATGATTTTATCTGTCAATTTGCCTCGATTATATATTATTAATATATTATTGATTATTATTAGTAAAATATACATTGTGCCTATGCCGAAGAGAGGACAAAATTGACCGTCAATTGCTCGTAATTTTCTTAAATGGGATATTTTTTTAGCTAAGAAGGCTGTTTCCGTGGAACAAATTTCTTTTAAACACAAGATTTTTTTCCGTACGGTAGGTATCGTAAATTTTAAACCTGTAATGCGAACAAATACGTTGGAACTTTATGCATTATTCATGAACTAAAACAGAGAGGTAAAGGAAGAAGCAATAAAAGGCTGCGTGAAATCTTGGAGAATGGAGCTGTGGCCACACACACGTGCTTTGATTTATTTTCCTGTCAAATCTATGCGATTGTCGATAAAATCATCGACAATCGCATAGATTTGACAGGAAAATAAATCAAAGCACGTGTTTCCACGAGTAGCAGCGTAAAGCAGAGTACATTCTCTGTACATGTAATTATGCAAGTAATCATAGGACGATGCGCTTGCATTCCGAGAGAATGAATATATATTTAGATTCCATTAAAATTAGCGGTCGCAACGCGAAATAGATTAGTTTAACGAATTAAGCTAGATGTATGCGTAGCATTTCGTGCCGCCCGGATGACAGATAACAAAATTAGGCGCTAGTTAACGCGAACGGATCACAAGAGTATTACGCGAACGACCGTATAAAAATTTACAAAAATAGTACGAAAAATACGAGAGACATTTGAACGACATATAAACTATTCATAGACTTCTAGACTATTTATAGACTCATAATGACACATAATTTCGGTAAAGACGGGCAATCCGTCGTGAATAAATGATATAGAGAGCAGGTAAAAATAACTCCATAAGTTCCTACGAAATTGTCCCTACGTATCTAATAACGCTAATTGTAAAATGAATCAATTTTTTTTTATATTTCTTATCTCTCTTCGTTATCGTAGTTCTCCGTAAAGTAGCTCTCTGTAAAGTAGCGTGCTACAGATAACCCGTGTAACATCATTCACCGTCAGTCTTTATCTTCGTTAGCGCAAAAGTCATCGATATTGCTGTCGTGGGTGTAGGGTTGTGACGTAGATTTCAAAATTATATGGACTTCTTTCGTGTGAAACATGTAAATTGCATGGACTCTTTTTGTGTAAATATATAAAACTATACAAACTATTGTTAAATTAAATGTTACACAATTTAAAAAAAAATAATAATATAATCAAATAATATAATATTATTAATATTATATTATTTGATTATATTACTATTAATTAATAATATTATTTTCTTTTTTTATCAGGGTGAAATTCAGTCAATTCTTTTATTGATATATTTTTCATCGCTAAAATATATTAATATATTAATATATTAACATATTTTATATTAATATATTTTAAATTAATATATATAATAATATATATTAATAATATATATAATAATATATATAATAAATTAATATATTTAATTAATATATTATTATATTTAATTAATATATCATTATATTATTTTTTATCAGTAAATAATAAATAAAATTCAGTTCTTCATCGATTCTTTTATTCATATGTTTTTCGTAGCGCTAAAATATCAAAAGAAGAAAAATGTGCCATTATATTATATTTAAACATAAACATGTTGGATAAGCCATATTTCGTAGATTGCTCATTGACGACACGTTAAACGTAGTTTACATGCGCGTATTTACGCGTACACACACAGATGGGCTATTATAGTTTATAGATAAATGCCCAACCCTGCGTGTGTGCCCGATCTCGAAACCGTGTTACGCGAAGAGCGGCCGCGGCGTCCTTAATATCGCCGCCCCGTTCCACCTGACGTATAGACGTACGTTCGCCAGCGAATGGTGCCAGGTGCAACGACTGGCCGACGGACAGGGCGACATTAAACGCCGGTCGGCTGCATTGCCGCATTGCCGATGTCGTGTCGGCACCAAGCGGGGTACACTTGCCTGCACCCCCTTCCCCCGTCTCCCTCTCTCGTGCACCCTCGCATCCCCGGCACCGGCAGGCCACCGACTTTCTGAACCTTAAGGGGTGGACGACTTATCGACCTGATACCACCAGTCAGGCCTACCACCCTTAATCCCCGTGTACTTTGCACAATCACGTGTTGTGGTCCGATCAGTATTCGAGATATATCCTCCTCCCTGTGTCTATTTCTTGGTCATCCTCTTTGGACCTTTCGAGCAAATACTCCTACGATATTTGTTCAAATCGCGTTTAAAATAAGAAGCTGCGAAAATATTATATCGGGGGATTTATAATCACTCTCTTGGATAAAAAATTGTCGAAGCATTGCGTTAGATTTGTAAAATCGAGCGAAAACTGGAGAGAAGATTGTTAGGAGAGATCCCACACAGCGTAGAAAATTGTAGCAATATTGCGGCAATATTGCAATGTTACAATAATTAATAATAGTGCTGCAATATTCCGTGCTGCATGGGACATTAATTTTTCCCAATCACAGTTAAAAGCATTAATTCTAGGTTCAATCGTTCAAAATTTATTGAAGAAGTGCAATTTTGGCATATGCAGTAATTTGTAAATAAATATAACGAATTATAATCCATCCCATACAGCAGAAAAAATTGTAGCAATATTGCGGTAATATTGCAATGTTACAATATTAATAATAGTGCTGCAATATTCCAATTCTAGGTTCCATCGTTTAAAATTTATTGAAAAAATGCAATTTTATTATTAATTTATAATTTATCAAGCGCACACATATATGCAGTAATTTGTAAATAAATATAACGAATTATAATCCATCCCATACAGCACAGAAAATTGTGGCAATATTGCGGCAATATTGCAATGTTACAATATTAATAATATTGCTGCAATATTCTGTGCTGTATGGGATAGTTGACTTTTTCCAATCACAGCTAAAAGCATCAATTCTAGGTTCAATCGTTCAAAATTTATTGAAGAAATGCAGTTTTATTATTAACTTATAATTTATTAGGCGCACACATATATGCAGTAATTTGTAAATAAATATAACGAATTATAATCAATCCCATACAGCAGAAAAAATTGTAGCAATATTGCGGTAATATTGCAATGTTACAATATTAATAATAGTGTTGCAATATTCCAATTCTAGGTTCAATCGTTCAAAATTTATTGAAAAAATGCAGTTTTATTATTAATTTATCAGGCGCACACATATATGCAATAATTTGTAAATAAATATAACGAATTATAATCCATCCCATGCAGCACAGAAAATTGCGGCAATATTGCAATGTTATAATATTAATAATAGTGTTGATTTTTCCCAATCACAGCTAAAAGCATCAATTCTAGGTTCAATCGTTCAAAATTTATTTAAAAAATGCAGTTTTATTATTAAATTATAATTTATTAGACGCACACATATATGCAGTAATTTGTAAATAAATATAACGAATTATAATCCATCCCATACAGCACAAAAAATTGTAGCAATATTGCGGCAATATTGCAATGTTACAATATTAATAATAGTGCTGCAATATTCTGTGCTGTATGGGATAGTTGATTTTTTCCAATCATAGCTAAAAGCATCAATTTTAAGTTTCATCGTTCAAAATTTATTGAAGAAATGTAGTTTTATTATTAATTTATAATTTATCAAGCGCACACATATATGCAGTAATTTGTAAATAAATATAACGAATTATAATCCATCCCATACAGCACAGAAAATTGTGCTCGCTTTCCGTCACCACCACACAGAAAAATTGTAGCAATATTGCGGCAATATTGCAATGTTACAATATTAATAATATTGCTGCAATATTCTCTTTCCACCACTATCAATTCGGTTCAATCGTTCAAATTTATTGAAGAAATGCAGTTTATTATTAACTTATAATTTGGGTTGGTTTTCCCAATCCGCTAAGCATCAATTCTAAGTTCCATCGTTCAAAATTTATTGAAAAATACAATTTTATTATTAATTTTTAATTTATCAGGCGCACACATATATGCAGTAATTTGTAAATAAATATAACGAATTATAATCCATCCCATACAGCACAGAAAATTGTGGCAATATTGCGGCAATATTGCAATGTTACAATATTAATAATATTGCTGCAATATATTCTGTACTGTATGGGATAGTTGATTTTTCGTAATCACAGCTAAAAGCATCAATTCTAGGTTCAAAATTTATTGAAAAAATGCAGTTTTATTATTAATTTTTAATTTATCAGGCGCACACATATATGCAATAATTTGTAAATAAATATAGGGGGGAAGACCGGGGAAAAGTAACAATGTCATGAAAATAACAAGCTTCGTAATAAACTACACAATATGTTGAATAATTTGTATTATATAGTCAAACGTACGCCCCAATTCTGTTCCTTTTTAGCTAATTGTTATAGAAACGATCGCGCCGGTTGCAGTAGTGTATTTGCATTATTCACCTAAGTATTTCTTGTTTTAGTTTATCTATGCTTAATTAAAGTGTATATATTGACGTAATTATTTGCCGGTGTTCTAAAATGTATTCATAAAAATTCTTCTTCATTCTTCTAAAATGTATTCATAAGTTTTTATATTTGATTTGGCTAAGTCTTGCATATTTAGCTTATAATGCTTTTATTATAAAAAATGTGTTTGGGGACAAAAGTAACACGACATTCTGTAAAACGAAAGTAACATGTTTCAATATTTAAAGTATAAGGGCTGGTCTCATAATGACTGTACCAAAGGCGATTCTTATTACGTATGTACATAATTGTGATTCGGAATAGATAACAACCTCTTTTGTATAAAAGTAGTTAACATACAATTTTTACATTATTATTTAGAAATAAACTATTATTTAGACTTAAAAAAGTACAAAACTGGTGTGATATTAAGTATAATTATTATTGTGATATTAAGTATTATTTTATGCAGGGAAAATTACTTTTTAAAAGTAACTCGTTATCGTTACTCATTACCGAGTAAAAAAAGTAACTCGTTACCGCTAGTTACTTATTTTTAAAAGTAACTAATTACCGTTACTTCGAAAGTAACGATTCGTTACTTTTCCCTTTTTTATTTTTAATATTAAAACAAGATAGAATTAAATAAAAAATTTACTTTGGTAATATTTTTTATTAAAATATTAATAAAAGCAACAAATTTTTAAATTTTAAATTTACAAAACTGTAAAAAATTTAAAGAGATATAAATTTTAAAGCACTTAACATTAACTTCGCATGTAAATAAAAAAGTTTTAATTTCCATTAAATGTACAAATACAGCTAAATTTACATTCTTTTTGTGAGCTCTCGTCCGATATTACATCAAACTTAAAAACTGGTCAATCACATTCATGCCTCAGAAGAATGACTGTGATTGATCAATGATGTCATTAATCGCTCTCAGAAGTGTCTGTGAAGCCGACACGACAATCCATGAATTTAAAAAAAAATACTAAGAATTCTGATAGCACTTTTTATAGTTCTACAAATTATAGTTTCTGAAAATTAATAAATAATTAAATAATTATTTATAAAATAAATAATTATTTATAAAATGGTAAACGGTCGGAACTCTGCGCAAAAATATTTCTAAAGGATAGAACTCTTAGAAGTCCAGAACTAGCCGTTAAATCTAGAGAAAATTCAATCAGCACGATACATTTTTACTAAGTGTCGTGCTGGTCAAGAACATTAAAAATTCATAAAAAATTATTAATTTTTGAAATATCGATCTGAAATTGCATATATAGGCTGAACTATCGGAAACTCTTACTAAAAATAATAATATTTAACGCGTTTTGATATTTTAGAGGGAAGAGTGTCGTGCTGGATTCGCAAAGTTAGCACATTTTTTCGATTTCGAATTTTTAATATATGCGGAACTTTTTTTAATTTTTAGTTTTTCATTTTTTAATTTTTAATTTTTCAGAAATTGTAAAACTATGAAAAGTGCTATCAGAACTCTTAGTATTTTTTTGAAATTCGTAGATTGTCGTGCCAGCTTCACAAACACCTCTTAGAACAATAAATTTCATCCGAAGTATTATCGAATTTTATATGAATATCAGTCGATGATTAAAAATTGAATATGACAAAAATACGATGTCATAAATATTTTCAAAATATGAAAGGTAACGGTAAAAGTAACTGTTAAAATCGTTATCGTTACTAAAAAAATGTAACTACGTTACCAGTCCGTTACTTAAAAAAGATAAGATAAAAAATAAATATTTATTTTATTTTTTATTTTAATATAATATAATACAAAAAAAATTATAATAAAAGTTGCCTTAAATTGAAAAAAGTTATATTTATTTTATTCTCCCGAAAATAAGAACTGGTACTTTTATCCCCAGACTATGTTACCTTCGTGCCAGGCCTCCAAGAACAAAAGTAATCAACGTACTTGCGAAAAATTATAATAACTTTAAATATTTATCATTTGAGATTGAAACATATAGATATAATAATAGAGTAATAAATGGAGTTTTTTAACATATAATCTTTCTTTTTATCTCTAACGATAATTAATTAGTGATAAAAAATGATAAAAAAAAATGTTACTTTTGTCCCCGGTCTCCTCTAACGAATTATAACCCCCATAACATCTCATATAGCATAAAAAATTGTAGCACTATTGCGGCAATATTGCGATGTTGCTGCAATGTTACAACAATATTAATAATATTGCTGCTATATTCTGTGCTGTATGGAAAAGGATTAATTCATCATCATGTGATTTGTTATCATGTGATTGAAATTATCGTCTCGTGAAACATAACAAAGGCTGTTTGTTAAGCCTTGAAAATTGCCTTTTTTGTGATTAAATTCCCGATTCCCGCTATCATTGCATGGGTTGTCTAATTAAAGTAAATCCGCAATGATGACGACGATAAATCTGGTAGAATTGCGATTGCACGAAATTAGAGCATTCGCGTGGGTGACCGAATCTCTCTCTCTCTCTCTCTCTCTCTCTCTCTCTCTCTCTCTCTCTTTCTCTCCTGATGGGACCGTCAATAAGAATAATACGGGAGAAGTACACAGCGATGCGGCGAAAGAGATACATAGGTACAATGCGGAGTTTAACGACCTTACAACCCTCCGCAAGTAGCGGGATCGATGGTCTCGAACTCTCATCCGTGGCTCGGCCAGGTTTCTGCCGCGTGGGCCGCGTCCTACTTTTCGATCACACACGTTTCGCCCCGTTGTTGCCCTACGATCCTGCTTTTCACGTCGTGTCACAGCTTTGCACGACCCGACAATCACCCCCTGATGTCTCGCAAATACATCATCGTCGTGACGTACGATCGACATATTTTCCATTTATTCTTTAAATCGAACTTCATTCGAAAAATCGACTCCTGATATCAGAGGTTAATATCTTCGCACGGTGATAATTTTAAGAAATGTAATAATTATCTATAATTTATAAGCACAGTATTATATCTGTATAAGATATTGGTAAAATCAATTTGGAATCAATTGTAAATAAATATATACATATTGTGCAAAGATGAAAAAATATTTGTGCTAAAATTTTTAAATCATATTTAATATTTTTTTAAAATAATTTTAATATAATTAATGATTAATTTAGAGAGCGAAGAGACATCTTGCCTGTAAAAACATTTTATTTATTTCATCCTTGTTATATTATTACAGGATTATATTGTTTAAATATCTTGTCGATTTATGTGGATTGCTCACCAGAAAATCCTTAAGCGCAGTATATAATATCGACATATTTTCCATTTATTCTTTAAATCGAACTTCATTCGAAAAACCGACTAATTACGATTAATTTAGAGAACGAAGAGACATCTTGCCTATAAAAACATTTTATTTATTTCATCCTTGTTATATTATTACAGAATTATATTGTTTAAATATCTTGTCGATTTATGTGGATTGCTCACCAGAAAATCCTTAAGCGCAGTATATAATATCGACATATTTTCCATTTATTCTTTAAATCGAACTTCATTCGAAAAATCGACTCCTGATATCAGAGGTTAATATCTTCGCACGGTGATAATTTTAAGAAATGTAATAATTATCTATAATTTATAAGCACAGTATTATATCTGTATAAGATATTGGTAAAATCAATTTGGAATCAATTGTAAATAAATATATACATATTGTGCAAAGATGAAAAAATATTTGTGCTAAAATTCTTAAATCATATTTAATATTTTTTTAAAATAATTTTAATATAATTAACGATTAATTTAGAGAGCGAAGAGACATCTTGCCTATAAAAACATTTTATTTATTTCATCCTTGTTATATTATTACAGAATTATATTGTTTAAATATCTTGTCGATTTATGTGGATTGCTCACCAGAAAATCCTTAAGCGCAGTATATAATATCGACATATTTTCCATTTATTCTTTAAATCGAACTTCATTCGAAAAATCGACTCTTGATATCAGAGGTTAATATCTTCGCACGGTGATAATTTTAAGAAATGTAATAATTATCTATAATTTATAAGCACAGTATTATATCTGTATAAGATATTGGTAAAATCAATTTGGAATCAATTGTAAATAAATATATACATATTGTGCAAAGATGAAAAAATATTTGTGCTAAAATTTTTAAATCATATTTAATATTTTTTTAAAATAATATAATTAACGATTAATTTAGAGAGCGAAAAGACATCTTGCCTGTAAAAACATTTTATTTATTTCATCCTTGTTATATTATTAGAAGATTATATTGTTTAAATATCTTCGATTTATGTGGATTGCTTACCAGAGCAAAAATCCTTAAGCGCAGTATATAATATCGACATATTTTCCATTTATTCTTTAAATCGACTTCATTCGAAAAACCGATTCACTCCTGATATCAGAGATTAATATCTTCGCACAGTGATAATTTTAAGAAATGTAATAATTATCTATAATTTATAAGCACAGTATTATATCTGTATAAGATATTGGTAAAATCAATTTGGAATCAAATGTAAATAAATATATACATATTGTGCAAAGATGAAAAAATATTTATGCTAAAATTTTTAAATCATATTTAATATTTTTTTAAAATAATATAATTAACGATTAATTTAGAGAGCGAAAAGACATCTTGCCTGTAAAAACATTTTATTTATTTCATCCTTGTTACATTATTACAGGATTATATTGTTTAAATACCTTGTCGATTTATGTGGATTGCTCACCAGAAAATCCTTAAGCGCAGTATATAATATCGACATATTTTCCATTTATTCTTTAAATCGACTTCATTCGAAAAACTGATTCACTCCTGATATCAGAGATTAATATCTTCGCATAATGATAATTTTAAGAAATGTAATAATTATCTATAATTTATAAGCAATATTATATCTGTATAAGATATTGGTAAAATCACTTTGGAATCAATTATAAATAAATATATACATATTGTGCAAAGATGAAAAAATATTTATGCTAAAATTTTTAAATCATATTTAATATTTTTTAAAAATAATTTTAATATAATTAACGATTAATTTAGAGAGCGAAAAGACATCTTGCCTGTAAAAACATTTTATTTATTTCATCCTTGTTATATTATTACAGAATTATATTGTTTAAATATCTTGTTGATTTATATGGATTGCTCCAGAGCAAAAATCCTTAATCGCAGTATATAATATAGAAATAGAACATATTAAGAGCGCAGATATGTAAATATTTCGTCGTACCTCTCTCAATTACCTGATTGAAATAACTTATATGTACATTTATATATAATTACAAAGTATCAATATATAATATATAAAATTGATAAACTTTTTAATTTTGCGACATATTCCATTGAATTACAAATTTTAAATAGATGACTTTCGATAATATAATGACTTAGATAATTAGAGTTAGGCACCAAAAATTTTTTCTGCGCCACATAATTAGCAATCATCGAAACAGAACCGTATTCATTTTTATCACCATATACATATATATCTTTTGACAAGCGTTTGTTGCAATCTTTATCATATATATGCTTTATAAAGCACTTTGTATTACTTAAACTAAATATACTTTTACATAAATGCACATGATACAATTTCAATTAAAATTAAATATAATTCTATCATAAAGTATCTGCAACTTATCTCTATTTATTCTTGATTTCATCAAGCATTATCTGCATTAAAATCACATATATTGTACGGCAGTAATATTCAACAGGCATGAAAAGAGAATTTAATATATTCTTTCCCTGATTTAAATCGATTCAATGACAATTCAAGCTGTAATTTTAAAGATTCCGATTAAAAATATCTCACACCTCGCCACTATCAATATAACTTAACGATCATTTTTCAAGATTTGTTTATACATTTTATATATTAAGCAAAAATTTAATAAACTGATTTAAATTATTTTTAACGCTATATTTACTACTAATATATGTCAATTATCTAAAGATGTATTAACAATTTTGATTCATCCTATTTTCTTAATTATTTAATCTTCTCTAATACTAGAAAATTATTCCCCCATCTAAGCAATTTTAATACTAAACCCTGAAACTACTAGCTTTATATATGTAATCACAATTATTCATAATCTTATATTATATCTAAATCTACATATCGAGGTCAAATATTAAATCATTCTTAAATTCCAATTGAACTGCATCCTTCGTGGCATTATTTGAAGCATCGACTTGAACATCTTCGGTAAATTTTTCCTCGAAATTAGATTTACTACGCTGATGCAAAGAATGTTTATCATCCGTTTTTGATTTCGCAATTTCGATATTAGCGGTTCTTTGTTGTTGAGACTGTTTGTCTCGAGCAAGTATAGGTTTGACAATTTCCGAAGTTTCCTCGTTCGGCGAACGTTTGTAATGTGTTTTGTATTTGTCTCGTTCTTCGGTTTCAGAATTTTCACTTTCGCTCATTCGACGATCATGCGCGCGTTTCTTATTTCGCAATTTACGTTGATTCTTCTTTCTCTGTCCAAGAATACTTGAATTGGACCTAAAAGAAATATAATTAAATTATATGAATGAGAGTTTATTAATATAATTTTTAATGAAAAAGAAATAACAGGGTGTCTACTCAAATCTTGTAAAAAAATTCTCTGAAAATTCCCCGATCTTTCAAGTTTGTTTAAAATATTTGTTAAAAAATCTTAAGTTAATTTAAAATTCCAATATGCGAGAATATTTATTTAAAATTCTATTAAAGAGAATATTTCAAAAGATATAACTTGTGAGATAAATTTTTCAGTTGCATAATATTTTCATTTTATCACTAAAAACCATAACAAAGCACTTCATATTTTATTAAAATATATAAATATGACTAGATATTTACATTTTAAACACATTTATAATTGGCTTGCCGACTATTTATATTATTAGAAAATTTTTTTTGAAAAATTCCCTGAGTTCCAATAAAATTCTGAGAATTCCCTGATTTTTCCAGATATAAGAGAAATTCTCAGAAATTTCATATGTTTCATGTTTTCCGGGGAGTAGACATCCTGGATAATTAATTTCTTTGCATTATAATACCTGTATAATTGTCGTGATACTACGTCATTAAATCGTACAGTCTTTTTTAAACTGGAACAATCCGATTCAGAATTAACATCGTGTGTGAAATCATAATGATAATCCGTGCACGATGCAGGAAGGCTATTTTCGTCGGCACTTGACTCGGACATGGAACGCGAGAAATCACGGATACGACGTGACTTTAATATCCCTTTCGAGGATCTCACACTACTATTACTACTTGCCAATTCATCTCCGCTGCTCTCCGAGACTGATCTAGCTTTTTCGATTGCATGCATTTTCTTTTGCTGTTGCTTTATCATTTTTACGTTTTCCTGCTCTTCGTCATCATCAGAATCCTGCTGATTTGAACGAATATCTATAACAACGTTATCACCTTCCGGCTGTACAGAAAATTGTCTCTCCACCTGTGGTTCATCTTCTGTATAAACCTGTACAAAATCATATGATTTATTAATAAACTATCTTATATACAGGATAGCCCCGAACGTTCCAGCCAGACTTTGAGATCTTATAGGAAATTTAATTCTGAACAAAAAACTTCCTATAAACATGGGTCGAAAAATGCTTCCTCAAGAAGTTATCGCTCAAAAATCTCTGATGAAGGAAGAGCAAAAGGTGGAAAGAAAATGAAATAAAAAGAAAATGAAACTAAATAAATTTCTTGAAGAAAACAATAAAAATAAAAAATAAAAATCTTTTTCTTTTATGAAAATAATTTTTATTTTATTTTCATAAAAGAAAACGATTTTTATTTTTTATTTTTAAGAAGTTATCGCTCAAAAACCTCTGATGAAGGAGAAGCAAATGGTGAAAAGAAAATGAAATAAAAAGAAAATGAAACTAAATAAATTTCTTGAGAAAAAGATTTTTATTTTTTACTTTTATCGTTTTTCTCAAGAAATTTATTTAGTTTCATTTTCTTTTTATTTCATTTTCTTTTCACCTTTTGCTCTTCCTTCATCAGATTTTTGAGCGATAACTTCTTAAGCATTCTTCGACCCATGTTTATAGGAAATTTTTTGTTCAGAATTAAATTTCCTATAAGATCTCAAAGTCTGGCTGGAACGTTCGGGACCACCCTGTATTTACAAGTATATGTTTAATGTATTTGATATTACCATTAATTCCTTAAACTTGTTTGTAAATGAAGCTGTAGTAGGGAGATCCTTTGCTTCCA
Organism: Camponotus fellah; assembly: GCA_030586385.1. Taxonomy (NCBI): domain Eukaryota; kingdom Metazoa; phylum Arthropoda; class Insecta; order Hymenoptera; family Formicidae; genus Camponotus; species Camponotus fellah. Next base: position 93,328 of record JAPIVC010001055.1, read on the forward strand.
TAAATTCCATGTCCACACCAACAAAATACTGTGTCACATTCTCAATATTCCGCACCGTTATGCTAAACACGACATTATTGTCCCATGGTTCAATCGAAAGAGTTTCTGGCTCAATACAACCATCTCCTATCTTAAGACATAATGAATAATATTGTGCAAAAAACCCAGCACCTATAGATGTCAGTAAGATATGTATCCCTGCGTTATTATCTAAAATTTTGTGACATATTTCATCAGGATTGACATTTTTTACATTTATCGTAACAGCTAACTGATTATTGTAAATATTACAAGCGTACGGAGGAAAATTGTATTTAATATTAGGATTCATAAATGCATCGATAATTTCTGTCACATTACATGTCCGTAACGCAGTATCTTCACATTTATCTATATCACTCGTTTCTTCAAATTCTAAATTTTTAGACAGATTTTCATATTCCTTCACTAACTCTATTTTAGGTAAATCGTTCTCATCATCTTTAGATGCTATCGGTACAGGACTACTCTGATCACTATCAACTCCGCTGTCTGGCCTATCTATGCTATCCGTTGTTATCGAGGGTCGAATGACTGGTAAAGTCACAATTAATTTCTTATACTTCGCATCAAATTTAGCATTTCCATTATCTCCATCTACGGGATACGGTAATGGAAGTTCCAGCAGATACTTTGCAGGCTTCTCACTTTTCAAGGTAAGAGACTGTTCGTGTATATCGAGCGTCGAGTCGCTAGCACTTTTCAATAAAGGCAGATCAATAGTAAGCACAAACTTTTTTGGAATCGTAGCGTACATCTTTGCGTCTTTACTTAAAACAAAATCTTCCATTTCTACATCAAACTGATGCTTTACAGAAAATTTAGGAGTAACATATTTCTCATCCATCGATTCGCTCTGCTTGTTCCTGTAATAAGTAGTAACCGGTGCAGCCCGCTGCGGTTTTTCCTCTCTCCTTTTTAACTGACTCTCGCGACTCTCGTCGTAGCTTGACATCAGCTTCTGATAGATTTCTGGCTCCATATCCAGCGGCTCCTTTGGCGACTCCTTCGACGGTTTCCTGATCACCGTAGGATGAGTTATCCCCTTGAAGCTGATCTTGGGAAACTTGAGATTCTTCCTGTCCAATTTCACCTAAACAAAAACGCACAAAAATAACAACACGTTATCTTATAATTTTATATGTATTTCTAATTAATTTATATTAATTTATATCAATTATTATTTTTATATTAATTTATATGTACTTTATATGTTATTTATAATTTTATATGCATAACAACATGTTATTAGAATAAAAAGAAAAATGTGGCGCTACATCTTAAGGAAGGTATAAACCTTAAAGTTATTTTCCACGCCATCCATGGCTGTGTTATTGACGATCTCGCGGAATCGGGCATTCTTGGACGCCAGGTAAATGGTGTCCGGGTGAAAGACCACGTCGAATACCATGCACCGCGCGTTCTTCTTGTCGAAGTCATCGCGTGGCGGTATCAACGTGTACGGGATGGACCACTGCAGACCGCGGTGGCCCTGCTCGTAGGACGGCTGACTGGTGGGCCGACCGACCAACGTGTTCTTGCTGATGTTGAGGAAACACTTCCTGTCACCGTTCACGCTGGTCTTTATGACGTAACCGGGCTCGGGGTTGACAAACGTCACATCGACGCCCCGTTCCTTCTCGAGCTGCGCGATCTCCCTCTCGTAGATCCTCCTGTTATCCGGATCGGACACCTCCTCCGCGTACTCGATCAGCAGCCTGCGAAACTCCTCCTTCTTCAGGCACTCGGTTATGTTGTCCAATTCCTCGCGCGACACTTCCAGATCCTCCCAATCCTTCTTGCGCGTCTCGTACACATCCATCTTACTCTCGGTTGCTCTCGTGTTTACAAATATAGACCCATCCGTAGGTAGGTAGGTAGAGGGATCACCAAGAGCGTGGAAACACGTGGACAGCAGGCGCCACCGCACCGGCCGGTCTCCGCACCGGCTGTGACGTTTGACAGCCGCGGCGCGGCGTCTTTTGAACGTCCTTTGACGCGCGGTGCGTCAAACGTCAAACGGACGGACCGGGGGTATCTTTGTTTCTTTCCCGTCGTGGATTAAAAGGTTCACTGGTGAGATAGAGAGAGATTAATGTTTGTGGAAACTGGGGAGAGCAAATAGATTCGTATTTTTATGAGAAAGTTTATTTATAAGGGGTTTTTTTTTTGCGTTGCTGGTCGAAATTTCAGAATTCAAAATGGAGGATCCAATATGGTGGATTAATCTTATTTCATTATGGAGAAGATTAATCTTATTTCATTATGGAGAAGATTATTTGATCAAATTCGATCAAGTTCGCGTTTTTCGAGGCTCTTATGATGAATCTGTAGACAAAATTGCAAAATTTAAACTGGCAGATCTAATATGGCGCACTGAGAAAAAGATCTGGTGGTTAATTAGAATTCTGGTAGGTTCAATCAGTATGTCTGTTGGAAAATGGATGAACCAGAATTCTTGTAGGAATTACCAGATGAATCTGATTAATTTTTTCCTGTTAAATTTATCAAATTTTCTGGTTAATAATACTAAACTCGCCAGCATCAAGTCGTCTAGAATTTTTTCCATTTAATCTCAAGTCTGTTTAATATTCTGAATTCCAACAAGATTATTGGATAAATTCAATCCACATTATTGAATAAATTATTTTAAGTTCAGTTAATAATACTCGCCAGCATCAAGTCGTCTAGAATTTTTTCCATTTAATCTCAAAAGTCTGTTTAATATTCTGAATTCCAACAAGATTATTGGATAAATTCAATCCAGATTATTGAATAAATTATTTTAAGTTCAGTTAATAATACTCGCCAGCATCAAGTCGTCTAGAATTTTTTCCATTTAATCTCAAAAGTCTGTTTAATATTCTGAATTCAACAAGATTATTGAATAAATTCAATCCAGATTATTGAATAAATTATTTTAAATTCAGTTTGTTAGAAATTAAACTGATAAACAATGTACTGAGAAAAAATCTGATTGCATTAATTAGAATTCTGTTACATTCAATTAGTATGTCTTGGAAGATGAACGAACCAGAATTCTTGTAGGAATTACCAGATGAATCTGATTAATTTCTTCCATTAAATTTATCAAATTTTTTGGTTAATAATACTAAACTCGCCAGCATCAAGTCGTCTAAAATTTTTTTCCATTTAATCTCAAAAGTCTGTTTAATATTCTGAATTCCAACAAGATTATTGCATAAATTCAATCCAGATTATTGAATAAATTATTTTAAGTTCAGTTTGTTAGAAATTAAACTGATAAACAATATATTGAGAAAAAACCTAATTGCATTAATTAGAATTCTGATAGATTCAATCAATATGTCTGTTGGAAAATGGACGAAGCAGAATTCTTGTAGGAATTACCAGATGAATCTAATTCATTTCTTCTTGTTAAATTTATCAAATTTTTTGATTAATAATACTAAACTCGCCAGCATCAAGTCGTCTAAAATTTTTCCATTTAATCTCAAAAGTCTGTTTAATATTCTGAATTCCAACAAGATTATTGAATAAATTCAATTCAGATTATTGAATAAATTATTTTAAATTCAATTTGTTAGAAATTAAACTGATAAACAGTGATGCAAGAAGAGGATGCAGCTCAAACACACACAATCAGAGAGCTAGCGTCCTCTTTCTGGCACTACTGCTCGTAAGAAAAAAAAATATACTTTGGATTTAATGTTAATATTAGTTATTTATGTACATTTTATAGCAAATATCGATAATTATGATTAATATCTTTGCTGCCTAGCGGCAGGCAAAGAAATTAATGTAGCAAGAAATTTTATAGATTCAACCAGAAAATACTAATCAAATCCTTATACTAAAATCTAAATAAACGTTCTAATTAAACGTTCTAATTATAAAAAATCGAGTCTTATCATGATAACTAGAAATTCTTGTTTGATTTAACCAAAATACCTTCAATCATATACGTCTTGTTGGTACAATCAAACGATTTTTCTCAGTGCGGTTTCTAATGATTAACTTTGATATTCCATTATGAAAATATATCACACTCGGTACGTTTTTTGATCGCAAATAACGGATTAGTTCAAGACATTCAAACTTGAACATATCGAATTTGAATCTCCTCTAATGGAATAACAAATATAACAATAAAATAACAAAATTAATTCACCATACTAAATCCGCCATGATTTGAATTTTAAAATTTCGATTCCAAATTTGTCATTAGCGACCCGAAAACTATGGATGTATTAAGTTTCGTGCAAATTCGTCGAAAATTGGCAAAGTTATTCATAATAGACATATATAGGCCATCACCAGTTGTGGCACTTTTTTTGATCATATATGGGTCATTACCAGTGAACTTAAGGATGTTTTGTACCTATTTTCAAAATATTGAAAATTTAATAAAAATTGTAAAGAATGTCTTTGCATATGTTTAGAATCTTCAGTAGAATTTTTAAATCGATTCACTAAAGCGTTCACAAGTTAAAAGGATTTTAATTTGCATCGAATTAACATGTGTTCTTATGAGAAACGTATAACCACGTCGATTTAAATGACAAAGACATGGAAATAATATTTAGAATTTGTTTAAAATTTGCAAAAGTTTAGATACAGAGGTAATATTTGGTCAAATAATATTATACAAGTACTAACTGCTTAAAAAGATATTAAATAATTAGATATTAATTCAATGAAGTTAGCCATGTATCTGTCATAAGGCGAATTTCTCTGCCAAAAGTTAATCATTTCGATTAACAAAATTTATATTTCAGTAAAAACGCAATAAATATTTAAAAATACATCTCTCCAGCTCCATACATCTCTGTAGCTAAGATCAAATTGTAATATTCCACACAATTTCTTACTCAAAATACACCAAAAGTGGATATTTTATTCGTCAATATTGCTTGTCAGCTACTTTTTGCTGGGATTTTACATACAAAACATCTTTAAACAAAGATCACTACATTAAAAAAGTCATCGAAAAATCAATTTTATCTGTGTGCAATTGAATCTTTAAGATGTAGAAATAAAAATGCCAAGCTTCGTTTTTTTCAGATAATTGTTATTTCCTGACCTTTCATCGAGACTCTCGATTATTCTCAAGACTCGAAACTATGGCACGTAAGATATTTCAATGATATTTATAACAATATATATATATATATATATATATATATATATATATATATTGTTCAATGTTAGAATGAAAAGGATATTTCTAGACCTTAGTTGCAGACGAGCCAAGGCGTTTATACAAGTACGTGTTGGAAAGTGAAATGTTGCGTTTCACCCGATCGGTGGGGGTCGTAGGCTACAACGAAGATGTGGGGATCACGCAGTTTGCGGAGCCTGACCCACTAACATTCTCCTCAGTTACTCGGCAGAGTCAGTACTTACTCTTAATTTCAATTGATCTACCAGTTTTTTTTTTTTTTTTCGGAAAGAAAAAAATGTCCACAAATAAAATTATATCGTAAATAAGATACGACGTATTAATAAAAATATTTGTAATATTTGTTATATATTTATAATATTCGTCTTAATAAAAATAATCGATTAAAAATTAAAAAATGCGTCGGAAACGCGGTTTTGTGTTTTTGCTTTCAATGTGTCTGACAATGATTTTTATCGCTTTAAACGCGAGGTCGTCTGTGGATCTGCTTGAACTCTCGAGTGTTACCGAAAAACGTAGCTTCAAAAAACGTCACGAAGAATCACGTGTCGATGATCGATGGATCGCTCGCAGCCAGGTGAAATTATCACAATATCGATTAAAATCAAATCGCGTTCAATTTTTCAACTTATTTCAATAAAATAAAAATATATAAATAAAATAAAAATATAAAATAAAAATATAAATAAAAATAAAACAAAAATGTAACAAAAATATAATACAAATAAAATGAAAATAAAATGAAAATATAAATAAAATTTGCAAAAATTTGCAAAAATTTTGCAGACTTTTATTAAGAAAATATTTAGTCTTCAAAGACTAGAATACGTATAATACCAAATTAAGGCGCGCATTAGAGAATGTCTCTTGTTTTAATTTGCATCTAATTATTGAGCGCTTCAAAGCAGCGAATGCATCTTTCTCAGCAACATTCTCCTTAATTAGGGATGACATGTGTTTACGTAATACACGGAGAATGCATTCTCCGCGAGTCTAAACACGATGCAACGAAAAACCCATCGCCTACTCGATCATCATAAAATCGAACATTGCGCATAATTAATTATAAATAATTATTTTTATATCTTTCATCTAAAAACAAGAAATGAAATGTTAAAAAATTCTTTTACGTTGCAAGAAATAAAATGTTAAAAAATTCTTTTACGCAAAATATAACATTTGTATAAAATAATGATTTTCATGATTATATTTTAATTATATCTCAAACAGGCACATCGATATGTCACACCTTCCCTCGCCGAATTGGGTGACAATATTCCGTATAAATACAAACACGTTCTTATGCTGACACGCATACCTGGTACAGGCGCCGAATTGATGGTACTGATTCTACAACGTTTACAAGGATACAACGCTTTTAAACATATACGTCTACCAACGAGTGATTACGGATTTTTATCGGCTTTACAACAGGTTAGCTCTTTTTCTTTCTATCCTTGGAAAAAATTTCCAAACTTTAGTCATTTATTCTTGTTCGTGTTTTTTAACAAATCTTTTACGATTAATTAAAAATATTTTTTTCTTTATAATTAATTTCATAAAATTTGCAAGTAAAAATGCAAATCAATTTGTTTCTATTATAATAATAAGAATGTCCTTAATTTCGCAGGAATTATTGGTGGAAGAAGTGATAAATATCATCAGACAAGAAGCTATTCCCTTAACTTTCGATGGAGACGTAAAATTTCTAAATTTCTCGGCATTTGGACGTCAAGGACCTACTTTTATATCTTTAGTGAGAGACCCTTTGGATCCACGAATTTGGCAATGGTATAATTATAATTTTTCATTCTTAAAAACTGTATATTTTTTTTTAGGAAAAAAAGAGAGAGAAATGTATTAAAGGCGCCAGAATATTGCATTGAAATAACGATATTACTTTGGTGTGATTCTAATACAGGAAAGGAAAAGAGAGCATGCTTTATCACGGAGCTATATCACATTTTTGTGGACAGGAACCGCGCTGCATGTAAGTAATATTCTTATTGATTTTTTTAAATAAACGTCATTGCACAAATTTTACATAATACAGGATGAGCCATTTTAATTAACGCACGCAATTATTTCGGAAACAAAGCATTTTAGAGAAAAATGTTTCAGACAAAAGTTTTATGGTTTCGAGGGGGCCATAAGATGGTATCATTGGTTTGACACTGAAGAGTCATTTGAAGGTCACGTGAAGGCCACCTCAATTTTTTAAATTGCACCCCTTATTTTTTATTACATATTCTTGTAGCTGACCTCGAGAGCTTTCCAAAACACTATAATTAAATGTTTTTCCGTTAAGTACTTTTCAAGTTATAAGGCTTGAAATAATATCTTAAATCTTTTACATAAATGATAAAATATCTAGTAAAATATTCATTTTTCGATTATCTTATCTTAATACTTTTATGTACAAAATAATGGGAGGAATCAATTGGTGTAAAGAAAAAACATAGTTGTTTCGAAGAAGAAATATGTAATTTGCAATTAACAATTCCATATTTTTTCTTAAAAACAACTGTATGTTTTCTTTACACCAATTGATTCCTCTCATTATTTTGTACATAAAAGTATTAAGGTAAGATAATCGAAAAATGAATATTTTACAAAATATTTTATGGTTTATGTAAAATTAAGAAATGATTTCAAGCCTCATAACTCGAAAAGCACTTAATAGAAAAACATTTAATTATAGTGTTTTGGAAAGCTCTCGAGGCCAGCTACAAGAATATGTAATAAAAAATAGGGGGTGCTATTTAAAAAAATTGAGGTGGCCTTCACGTGACCTTCAAATGTCTCTTCAAGGTCAAATCAATGATACCATCTTATGGCCCCCTCGAAACCATAAAACTTTTGTCTGAAACATTTTTCTCTAAAATGCTTTGTTTCCGAAATAATTGCGTGCGTTAATTAAAATGGCTCATCCTGTATATTGCATTTCTCTGTTAATTTATTTAAATGTTGATTAAGAAAAATGAGCATTTTTGCGAAAAAATACGACGAGATATTAACTGTTATTGATTTTTATGTCATATATATTGTTTCTCTCCAGGGAACGAAATAACACGTGGGCGTTAGAGCGCGCTAAAGCAAATGTTATTCGATGGTATCCCGTTGTTGGCATATTGGATTACATGGAGGAATCGCTGAATGCGCTCGCAATCGAGTTTCCCTATTTTTTTAATGGTGCTATTAATATCTATAATCAATTTCGTAAGTATATTTGTGTAAATATCTTTAATATCGATTTTTATTTTTCTAAACTATTATAATATTCTCTTGCATCTATTGTAATATTTTTATCGAAATGAAATTGTCTTTATGATCATCATTACATTATATTATTTCTTACATACAGGATCTAAAGAGACTCTACCCACTTTGGTAACTTTAAAACTACGAATTAAAGATGCATCCTTGAGAAGAGTTCTTGCGCAAGAGGTGGAATTTTATCAATGGTTAAAATCTCGACTTCTCAACAAAACTTTTAATAACGATTGAATACTGCAGTAGAGTCAGTAAAATCGATTGCAATCGTAATGTAAAATTGGAGAGGTCAAATATTGCCTTTATTGTGAAAAGTTTTCTATAATAATAATAGGATAAATATTCTTTTTTCTTACTAATATGAATGGCCTAATATGAATAGTGAGATAGCAATGCTGAGAAACATTACGAGTATACAGATTTACATAAAATAGACGGAAAATCATAATGTGGTATACTATATACATTTAATTACTAATTAAGTTAATCAGTTCTAATCAAAATGGGCATTCATCCCTTCAACTATAATAGTTTACGTCTAGAAACAATATTTAACATCATCTATATCAATAATGAATAAAAATAACTTCTTGTTACATCCAGTGTTTGCTGTAGATAATTTCAAAATTATCTAGATAAAGATAAAGATAAAAATCCGTAAATTTATCTTAGATGAGATAAAGATGATTTTGCTTTTACTTAATCTAGATGAAAGATGAGATAATTATTGCGATAATCTAGATAATTATCTAGATTTTTGTTTATTTTAGAAGTCTATAAATATTTGTAAAAAATGTGACGCAGATTATAAATGGGATATTAAAATCATAAACACATATTCCTTCTCTTTTCTTAAAGAATATTTAAATAATAGCAAAAAAATATATAAATGATATGATAAATATTTATTTATTAATTTATATTTATAATATATTTATAATATATTAATAATATAATAATAATATATTTATAATATATTAATAATAATAATATAAAAAATATATTTTAGATATTTTAGATAGATTTTTAGAAGCTTGTCTGGAAAACTTTTTTGTATAATCGAAAACGTCATCTTAGACAATTTGTAGATAAGATGACATATATTTTTCATCTAAGCTAAAGATAAAGATACTTTGTATTTCTTCATCTAGTTAAAGATAAAAATGATCCATTTTTTTATCTAGATGATTACCTAGATAATTTTATCTAGATACCAGCAAATACTGGTTACATCACTTGTAAATAGAATAATTAAAACATAAAAGTTTTATATGTATATCTTATAATTTATTTTAAATTATTTTAATTTCTAATAAATTTATATTATATATCCGATTAAAAAAAAATAAAAATAATTTCTTATTATAAGAAAAATGTTGAGAATCTGATCATTCTTTGTGACAATAAATGAAACAGTAAATTTGTTTAGAAACTGTCTCATAAATTTTCTCAGTTTATCGAGACCAGAAATAGGATTTCAAATCTTAAATATTTTATTGGCCAATATCCTGATAAGGAAAGGGAGATGGACTGTATCGTATATAATCATAAAATATTGTATCTCATGGTTTAAACGCGAGATCCTTCATACAAGAAATAAGAATATAAGTAAGAGTATAAAGTAAAATGGAACAAATAATTCCGAGTATTATTTCAGCCGTCATATTAAAAATTTGTCAGACTTTTTTTACATCCTATAAAGAGAAATATGCTTGTCCTTTTATAACAAACACTATAAACAGACATAGTAAAAATAAACTGAGGTAAAGTTTAAATTCTCTGTGAGAAAAAGAAGGGTTTTTTCTTTTTTTTTTATTACGTTTAAAATACATTACCGACGTTTAAAATACGTTACCGACGTTCTTTTTTAGCGCGAACTGTGATCGAGACGCCTCTGATTTTAAAATACAACGAACTACATAGCCATTATACAAAATTTCTCAGTGGGTAACACTAAGCAAGTTATGTACCCAGTTTCTTTGCAAATTATATATTTCATAAAAATACATAAAGTTTAGACACTAATAAATCGTGTCAATAATCATATCAATATATTTGCAAAATATATTAATAACAAATAAATGCATTATACTTACTATATGTAAAATTAAGATATTAGATTTCTGAATTGTAATCATGCTGAATCTATTTGATTTTTTGTTGCCTTTATCTATATACTATTTTTACAAGATATTCTTATATAAGATGTAAAAAAAATTTATATATTTTCACATTAGTATATCTTTTAAAAATTATTTCTATATCGAAATATCAGCACAATGCTCAGAATTGATAGTTTATAACAATATATTTTATCGCAGATATATTTTTAAAAATATCACAGAAAATTTATCAAAAAGTGTTATTGAAAATGATATATAATATACTATTGAAAAGAGAGAAATAAATTATAGATATAAATTATAGATATTGAGAAAAGGTATAAATAGAATAGAATTCACCTCAGTCGATGCAATTGCTTTCACAAATATTATAATTTCTTATTCGAAAGAAAAATAAAACTTGACCCAGATTTATCGAACGGTAAACTTGTGAGATTATTAAAAAATCGTTTTATGCCAATCTATAAGTTTAATAGTCATTGAATAAATACAGAAGCGTACAAAGAAATGTTTTACGTACATATCGTCCCCGTTCTTTTTCTTTTCTTTCTCATTCGCGCATTTTTACACCAAAGACAAAAAGTGCACAATGCAACTTAGTTGCTTAAATCTATTAATTATGTACATAGTAATGAATATGAAAATGCAATTTTCTTCTTCTTCTTCATTACTTGTAAAAGAATCATGTGAATATTGAATGCATTGTTTTATGCATATAATTTTGACGAAAAAAAAAACATTAAATATTACTCCAATAAAATGTCACTGAAATATATCATGAGCACGTGCGCGATTAATTCTGTATGACTTAGATGACTATAGAATATAAAAATAATTGTCATCACTATCATTTTCGCGTTGACGTGTATACATGAATGAAAAAGTCGGGGGAAATCGAGAAATGAGTTGGATTAATTGACGCGGGGATGATGCGTACAACAGGACAACAGAATCATGTTGATGTACAGATGGACGAGCAACAACATGAGAAATGCGTGCCATCACTTCTTTTTCGCGTCTTTTAATCCAGCACCTGCATTAAATTTGAAGAAAATAATATCACCGTCTTCGACTACGTAAGCACGCCCTTGTTGTCTGTACTTTCCTGCAGCCTAATGACAAAATAAAAAGTATATAATAAATGTAGGGAAAATTTATTATCTAATCTTAATATGGAAAATTGTTTCAAATACCTTTACTGCGGCCTCCGAGCCTTCGTTTTTGAAGTCTTCGAATTTCATCACTTCTGCCATAATGAATCCTTTTTCGAAATCTGTATGAATCTTTCCAGCAGCTTGAGGTGCTCTTGTACCTTTCTGTAAAACACGAGCAATGCAATTATTAAAGTAAATTTTATATAAACAATATTTTATTAACTGTCACATAGCTTATTGCAATAAAGAAGAGATAATAATATATAGAGTGGTCCCGAACGTTCCAGCCAGACTTTGAGATCTTATAGGAAATTTAATTCTAAACAAAAAATTTCCTATAAACATTTCCAATAAAATAAAAGTTAATTAAAAAAAAATTATTTTATTTTCATAAAAGAAAAAGATTTTTATTTTTTATTTTTATCGTTTTTTTTTTTTTTCAAGAAAAAATCTTTTATTTAATTTCATTTTCTTTTTATTTCATTTTCTTTTCACCTTTTGCTCTTTCTTCATTAGAAGTTTTTAAGCGATAACTTCTTAAGGAAGCATTTTTCGACCCATGTTTATCGGAAATTTTTTGTTCAGAATTAAATTTCCTATAAGAATGAAGGAAGTGTAATAAGTGTAATGAAGATTATACATAGTCGTTTAGATTACATGATAAAATTTTATATTATATATAATATTAAAATATAAAGAATATATATAATTTATATATCAAATATATAAATTTATATGTGTTAGATATGTACATGTATTAATATAAGAAAAAAAATTATATATTATACAGGGTGGCCTCGAACGTTCCAGTCAGACTTTGAGATCTTATAGAAAATTAAATTTCCTATAAGATCTCAAAGTCTGACTGGACCGTCCGAGGCCACCCTGTATAATATATATATATAATTTTTTCATATAATATATATAATTTTTTCTCTTATATTAATACATGTACATATCTAACACATATAAATTTATATATTTGATATATAAATTATATTCTTTATATTTTAATATTATATATAATATAAAATTTTATCATTTTATCTAAACAACTATGTACAATCTTTATTACACTCTATTTATTACACTTCCTTCATTATCTTAATTCTTATCTGTGCTTACTTGGATTGTCCATGCCTTAACTTCATCGTGACCGGCCGTAAAGAAATATTGCAAGTTTAACGCCTTGTATCCTTGTATAATAATTTTGTCAAGCGCACTAAACAAGAAAAAATATAAGATTAAGACATAAGAGATTAGAATGTTTACTTACTGAAAAATAGGTGAATTATTTGTTATCAAACAACACACAACACACGTTTTTATTTTTCGAATTATAAAAAAATAATGCGCGTCCGCGTTCAAGAAGTGCGCCGCATTGTGGAATAAGATTGTCTCGGGCCAAATATCGTCTAATGACGGGTTAGCGCAAGTGGAACGCGCGATGGGCCTGATGAAAGTCCCAGAGTTCAGAGAATACACATAAAGGCGAACGACTTAATACCGCAATTTTATCATTCTAACTCTAGCGGAGACCTATTCTAGCGGCGCCTCAGTTATATCTGCGGTCTCAAAATAAAATCACCGTATCTTTCGTCCCTCCATTTGTATCCTCCGATCATTAAGCAAATTTAGGTATTGTAAATTCTCTTCTATTCACACTATGAGAGTCTCAACCAAAACACAAATCGTAGGAAATATCTCAAATCCATTTCGCTATTTTTTCTATTACCTTCTTCATATTTCTCTTGATTTCTTTTATTAAATTCTATTATCTTCTTCATATTTCTCTTGATTTCTTTTATTAAATGCTATTATCTTCTATCGCTAAATATTTACCAATACTTATGTTTCTTTTCTATTTATTAAAATATTTTTTAATATTAGATATACAGGGCGAGAAAAAGTATGGAAACCCTTAAAAATTTTTCGAAAACTATACATTTTAGAAACATAAACCATAAACAATAAAATATTTTTTCTTCAAAACTATGTTTTTTTTTACACCAATTGATTCTTCACATTATCTTATGCATAAAAGTATGAAGATGAGATAATAAAAAAATGAATATTTTATTAAATATTTTATGGTTTATGTAAAATTAAAAAATGATTTCAAGCCTCATAACTCGAAAAATATTCAATGAAAAAACACTTTAATATAGTGTTTTGGAAAGCTTTTGAAACAAGCTATAAGAATGTTTAATAAAAAATAGGGGGTTCCATTTAAAAAATTCAAACTGATTTTTATGTAACCTTGACGGTTATGTGCTGTTCAAGGTCATACTGATATTGCTACATAATGCGTTACTTGAAACCCTACAACTTTCGTCTGAAACATTTGTTTCCAAAATGCATAATTTTCGAAAAATTTAAAGATTTCCACACTTTTTCCTCACCCTGTATAATAGACAACAGCTTAATGAGGTTGATTATGAGACTATAAGATATGCAAGTTACACGAATCTACCACGTGCAATACAAGGGAGCCCTGGGGTACGAATGACCCACTAACTGATCGAATTGCCGAACCTCCGAACCGATTACTTCTCTCGCTCCACCCACCTCCTCGATTATGCCCGCGAGAGCGGGAGGAGTTTTTATGCAATTTTGCAAGAATTTGAATAGCCGTTCGTAAAAATATAATGCGCCACGTCGAAGCTACGGTTTTTATTAGCCGACCCACGTAGAAGTGAGAGTGGGACGGAGTCTAGACGCTGGCTGGGCCCCAACCACATTATTATTACCGTTAGAGGATAACTCGGTGCATAGCTAAATGTGTGGGAACCCGAAGTTTTGGTTGGGGGGGGGGGACGCTTTCGCCGGATTTTACGTCTAATTTTTTTTTCCTACAATCTTGCGGTGCTTCCTCGCCGACTGGTAAATTCACGTGCGACGTGTGCGAATCTCACCGGATTCAAGGAAGGTGGCGGGGAGGAGACGCACGGTTAAACCCTCTCATTTGCGAGCGCGACACAAGCCACAAACATTCACAGGATAAACATAATAATCGTTATAACGGGCCATGGGAGCTGATACCAACCTGGTGACTTTGTGTTCCTCGAAGTATTTTGTGCGTTCCGCCTCGTCCATGTCAAGAATCTTGTTTTCGAAGACGCCGCTGAACGGAATTAACACCGCACCCGGATCGTTCTTATCAACCCATTCCTTTATCTTGATTAACCTGTTAAATAAAAAAAAAAAATGTAACAGACTTATAAAGTAATAATATTAGGTGGCGATATTTGTTTAATCGTTTTTTTTATAAAATGTATACCATTTGTTCTTTTTGCGTATGTAATCTTTTTCTGACAGATTCACCAAATATAGAATTGGTTTTGACGTGAGAAACAAATATTTGTTCAGTACCTCGACCTGAAATTTCAGAAAAATTTTATTGTCAAATAAAATATCAAATTAAAACTATAAATTTTAATTTATTAATTATATTTTAATTATAAAATTAAAATTAAAGAAAAAACTTTTAATAAATAAAATACAGAAATACCCGAATTGCTTAAACTCACATCATTGCTACTCCAATCGGCGAACCTGATATGTTTCTTGTCATCCGTTAAAACCCACTTCACCTTCAAAAGCGTTTCCTGCAAAATTTAGATGAAAAATTTTTTTTAGTTAATTTTTTTAATTATTTTGTTTAGTAATTAATAAATAAATTTTTTTTAATTAATTTTTTTTAGTAATTAATAAACAAAAATTCCGGCTAGTTTTGGTCGATTACATTATTTTCGATGATCCCTTGATTAATTGACTAGCGATATTAAGATAATTTATTAAATTAAAAATTTTTATTGAATCTTCTATTGCGTAACTGTTTGGTATCTTGCCACGACTTCGTCATTCATCGATTTCGCCAGGTATTCAGGATGCACGAACGCGGACCATTGAATAGGATAATTTTGCGATCGAATCGTGATTAGAGGATCGTACTGGCTAGCCAAGCACGCGTGATCCCATTAATTCTATCAAGAGAAAGAGAAAGAAGAGACGAAAAGGTAGCTTCGAATTCTCGAAAACTTTTGCCAAATTGCAAAGTCGAGAACGAGAGGGAGATGGGTAATTGCCATGGGTCAATCCACGGAAGGAGGGTAATCCAACGATCGACTCGTTCCAGGAATTCTTTGCTTCGCCCGCGTTCTCTTAATTTTCTCGGTAATTTTGTAGTTGGTCTTGACGAGGGGGCTGTAACTGTACTTGCTAAACGTTCATGCGTCACGTATCAACTAGGGTTGCCCAAGACTCAAGACAATATTCTAAAAATATTGTATTGGTATTGAAAACTTAAATCTCATCTTGTATTGTCTTGCCTCGATTTTATTGACAATTTTTTTCTAATACAACAATTGCTTAAAAAAATATTATTTAATAAAAATATTATTATAATATTAAAAATATTATTAAATAAAAATATATATTATATATATTATTAAATTACTACTTGTTTATACTTATTATATATATTATTAAATAAAAATTATTATAATATTATTATAATATTATAATAATATAATAATATTATAATATTTAATTATTATTATTAAATTTATTATAATATTTAATCATCAAAATAATGTTTTTATAAAATATTTTTATTATTAATATTATATAAAATATAAAATATTTTTATTATTAATACTATTATAATAAAAATATTTTATAAAAATATTATTTTGACGATTAAAAGAGTATATATACATAAAGCTCTTATTATGAAAATTTTGTATTATTTGGAACTATCTTTTTATTTTTAAAAACAATTGCTTAAAATAATATTTAACATAATCTTTATTATATAAATTAAGATAATTATTATTGTTTATATCTTTTCAAAATATTGTAATCTTTTATAAATATCTTAGTGTATGAACACTAAATGAGGAAGAATAAAAAAAGAAATATTTTATATTATTTTATATTATTTTTATATTATATTATTTTATATTATTGTTCTTGTGACAAATAATGCTTAATGAGATTGATTGGAAATAATATAATCAAAGAAAAAATGTGTCTTTATCATTTAAAATATCCAAAAATATAAGATATATGCTCAATATTCTTCACGATATAACTGTATAATACCTGACAGAAATGCATAAATAGATAAACAATGAACCGTTATATCAAGAGAAAGATAAACGAGCGCATCAAACGCAAATCGTGTGATTTGAATCCAGTGCGATATCGCGTTTGTTTGTCCGCATTTAACGAGCTTTTATTTACGCATCGATGAAAATGGGTCGATTGGGCGTGCATAAACGTTGTTAAGAACAGCAATTTTCGAAACATCTGCATTTTCCTACGGAATTATCGCGATAGCTCAAACAACTCAGCTAATATATATGTCACTATATAGGAGTCAGTTACGTCATACCGATTATAATGCAAAATATACAGTACATGTTTTCCATGTAAAAAAATGTAAAAAATGTAAAAATGTAAAAAAATGTATAAAAGATAATTTTGTATCACATGTATTAAAGATAATTTTTAAAAATAAAAAGATAGTTCCAAATAATACAAAATTTTCATAACAGCTTTATGTATATATATATTCTTTCAATCGTCAAAATAATATTTTTATAAAATATTTTTATTATAATATTAATAATAAAAATATTTTATATTTTATATAATATTAATAATAAAAATATTTTATAAAAATATTATTTTGATGATTAAATATTATAATAAATTTAATAATAATAATTAAATATTATAATATTATAATAATTATAATTATTATAATAATATTATTATAATATATAATATTATTATATTATTATAATATATAATATTATTATATTATTATAATAATAATTTTTATTTAATAATATATAAAATAAGTATAAACAAGTAGTAATTTAATAATATATATAATATATATTTTTATTTAATAACATTTTTAATATTATTATAATAATATTTTTATTAAATAATTTTTTATTAAATATTTTTATATCGAAGCTGATTTCTTTCTCAAAAAATTATTCTATTTTATTATTTGTATGTATGAAATATAATTACTTACATATTCAGGTTTCAGCTTCTTATCATTGCCACGAATTACAAGCTTCTCAAGCTTTTCGAGATGCGTATTCAAGAATTCGACATCTTTCAATCGTAACTCCTCGCTAATAATATCGAGATCTCTCACGGGATTGACATCGCCCTCCACGTGAGTGACATCGTCATCCTCGAAGGCACCTGAAAAAAAAAAATGCGAATGAGTAGATCTCGCGTACAAAAAAGTATTTAAGTCGGAATTGCCACTGGAAATATTGTAACATTCGCCTGAATGCGAAGCTCGCATGTCGACTATTTAAGCGAGCTGCCGCCACGCGAAAATTGCCGGGTCGGTTTAATTGAAAAAATTACCACCTGTCGGCGGTCTGCCAAGACGTATTAACCGGCAAAAGTACCTCGAAAATGTTATTCTCGGTACGAATGTAATATATACCTAACAATCGCACGGTTCCCCCTGAACGAATCAACAGCTATTTGGTGAATTACTATGCGTTACATTAAAATGATGTTAAGTATGTGTGTTAATCAGTGTTTGCTGGTATCTAGATAAAATTATCTAGATAATCATCTAGATAAAGAAATGAATCATCTTTAGCTTTAACTAGATGAAGAAATACAAAGTATCTTTATCTTTATCTTAGATGAAAAATATATGTCATCTTATCTAAAAATTGTCTAAGATGACGTTTTCATTATGCAAAAAAGTTTTCCAAGCAAGCTTCTAAAAATCTATCTAAAATATTTAAAATATATTTTTTATATTATTATTATTAATATATTATAAATATATTATTATTATATTATTAATATATTATAAATATAAATTAAGAAATATATTATAAATATAAATTAATAAATATATTATAAATATAAATTAATAAATATATTATAAATATAAATTAATAAATAAATATTTATCATATCATTTATATACCTTTTTGCTATTATTTAAATATTCTTTAGGAAAAGAGAAGAAATATGTGTTTATGATTTTAATATCCCATTTCTAATTTGCGTCATTTTTTACAAATATTTATAGTCTTCTAAAATAAATAAAAATATCTAGATAATTATCTAGATTATCGCAATAATTATCTCATCTTTCATCTAGATTAAGTAAAAGTAAAATCATCTTTATCTCATCTAAGATAAATTTACGGATTTTTATCTTTATCTTTATCTAGATAATTTTGAAATTATCTACAGTAAATACTGGTGTTAATCACTTCTGCGGATACACCGTAGATTTTATTATACGTGATGAATTATAAAGTATTATGTCACAAAAAAAAATCCGAATCAAATTCCTCAATTTTCAATTGAATGTTTGCTACAGAGAGGCCAAAAACTCTAACATAATTTTGAAATTTCACATCAAATATCGACTAGCAACAAAATACAAATTGTCAGTAACAAATAGGATTTTTCGTATATTTTTATTTCATTTTTTTCATTTTTATCCGACGATTATTCCATTTGTTTACATGATACATAGATATATATCTGCCAAGAGATAAGCATAGGACAATTTGCATTATTATGAAGAACAATAATGTAATGCACTTCCAGGAAAATGGTTAACGACGATCATAACACGTGTTCGCAGCACGTGTTAACCAGCAGGATAAATATATGTGTGTAAAAATAAGCTCGCGACTGTATGTTCAACGGGTAAACGCGAAGTAAATAAATAAATCAGTTCGGAATCTAATCTCTCGATCTCATCGACAAAAATTTCCCTTCCTCGTTATTTCCTTTTCTCGCTTTTATCGCGATTTCCGTATTCGAAATAATTCCGTGCGAAAACACGTGCGATTCATTTATTTACGCAGGGACGCTCCGTACGTCAGCGCAAACATTAAAATGGGATATTAATGGGAGACAAATAACGAGCAACGATGTTATAGATAACACTTACGACAGAGATGAAATATGCCATCGCAAGCTCCAATGTGAGAGAGAAAGTTATTTCCTAAGCCCTGTCCCTCAGCAGCACCCTTTACTAATCCTGCAATGTCCATCACGTGCAGGAAGGCCGGAACTTTACTAGAAAAAAATCCAAATTTATAATTACGCATATTTTTGAACAGAAAATAAATCGTACAATAAGTGTATAAATAGGTTTTCCACTATATTTCATGAGATTAAGTGTTTATTAAGAAATACATGTACAGTTCAATCATAAAGTAATCATTTTTCAGCGCTTTCTTCCACCTTTCAGATAAGTTGCAGAGATTCCAGATCGATAAAAAGTTTCTATTTAAGATGAATTCATCAAATCGTTTTCTTACTTCTCTGATATTTCTAAATCTTCTGTCAGACAAAGCGTTCAACATCATGAATTCATTATAAAGAACTTATCTGAAAGATACAAAGAATACATTGAAAAATGATACAGATGACTTTCATGATTAAACACCGTACATGTATTAGGAGTAATCACGTTTCATTTGAAGGATGTTTTGTACCTATTTTCAAAATATTGAGAATTTAATGAAAATTGTACAGAATGTCCTTACATATGTTTAGAATCTTCGGTACAATTTTTAAATCGATTCACTAAAGCGTTCACAAGTTATAAGGATTTTAATTTACTCCGAAATAAATTAATTTAATTCCGTTACTATTATATTTCTATCAAATGAAATCAAAGTAAATTAATAAATTAAATCAAATTGAAAATTAATATAAACTTTAGTAACATTTATATCTCCAAAGTTTTTATTTTAAAAAATTTACATTAATCTGAATTATAAAAGATTTATTAGTATATTGATTTTAATTTTTTAAATTACTGTGATTGAAGGATGTTTTGTATCTATTTTCAAAATATTGAGAATTCAATGAAAATTGTACAGAATGTCCTTACATATGTTTAGAATCTTCGGTATAATTTTTAAATCGATTCACTAAAGCGTTCACAAGTTATAAGGATTTTAATTTACTCCGAAATAAATTAATTTAATTCCGTTACTATTATATTTCTATCAAATGAAATCAAAGTAAATTAATAAATTAAATCAAATTGAAAATTAATATAAACTTTAGTAACATTTATATCTCCAAAGTTTTTATTTTAAAAATTTACATTAATCTGAATTATAAGATTTATTAATATATTGATTTTAATTGTTTAAATTACTGTGATTGAAGGACGTTTTGTACCTATTTTCAAAATATTGAGAAATTGTACAGAATGTTCTTACATATGTTTAAAATCTTCAGTACAATTTTTAAATCGATTCACTAAAGCGTCCACAAATTATAAGGATTTTAATTTGCACCAAATTAATATGTGTTCTTATAGAAAACGTATAATCACGTCGAATCAAATGACAAAAACATATGGAAATAATATTCAGAATTTGTTTAAAATTTGCAAAAGTTTAGATACAGAGGAAATATTTGGTCGAATAATATTGTACAAGTACTAACTGTTTAAAAAGATATTAAATATAATTTAATAAAGTTAGCCATGTATCTGTCAAGGCGAAATTCTCTGTCAAAAATTAATTATTTCGATTAACAAAATTCGGAATATTTCAATAAAAACGCAATAAATATTGAAATAATACGTCTCTGCATTATAGCTAAGATCAAATTGTAATATTCCACACAATTTTTCATAATACACTAAAAGTGGATATTTGTCAATATTGATTTTCGGCTACTTTTTGCTGAGATTGTACATACAAAACATCCTTAAATCGATTCAAAAAAATATCTCTTTCATAAAAAATGAATCTTTGCGCACTCAATTTTATTCACAAATGCCTAACTAAAAAGATATTAAATATAATTTAATAAAGTTAGCCATGTATCTGTCAAGGCGAAATTCTCTGTCAAAAATTAATTATTTCGATTAACAAAATTCGGAATATTTCAATAAAAACGCAATAAATATTAAAAAAATACATCTCTGCACTGTAGCTTAAGATTAAATTGTAATGTTCCACACAATTTCTCATAATACACTAAAAGTGGATATTTGCAGCTGGAGCCATTTAATTATCATATGAGCGGCGTGAACTTAATTTTTAATTAATATCTAATATAATCTGTCAATAAATTTCTCGAATTTCGCAAAACAATAATAGAACCTAATATATTTCAACGATAAACAAATAGCAATAAAAATTATCGCGTCAATCTAAACATTTACTTTGAGCGCAAACGTATGATCAGTCGTTGATCATGCGAACGGTATTATTTCGCTCTTCCCATCCACACACAGGTTGATTCCCTTCGAAACGGAGATCAACGGATGATCGCGATTATAAAGGTCGGAGGCATATGCCACCGTGATGCACGCGCGCAGAATGACAACAAGGGGGATGACGAGGAGGAGGGGGAGGAGGGAAAGGGGGAGGGGGCGACGACGACAGTGACAACGAGGTGTATTTAAATGCTAATGCGAGCGGGCTCATTAAACAATTAGCCTTTGAAGGGAGGCGTCGGTGAAAGTGGACGGGCCACTGGATGGGGAGAGGGGGGGACAGCGGGGGGAGGAGGGGGGCTGGGGGAGGGGGGACGGTGTGTATTAGCCGGCTTTCATCACGGATCGTCGAATCATCCGACACGTGCCGGTAGTCGAGGTCGGAGGACGAGCTCCGACACGATTTCAACGAGACAAGTACGCGGGATACGATAATAGGGCGGGCCTATGGGAGGCCTATGGGATGAATCGACTCGCTCTTTGATCCGGCGCTGTTTCGCATTTTCAATGCTTCGATTCATTTCGAATCCGCTCGCGAGGCAAGCACGATTTACATTCGATTATTTGCGAAGTGACGAAAGGCGCACGACCGAGGTTTCATTAATTCTCGACTCGTCAAGGAACACGAGAATCATGTTCTCGCACGCGAGACTGATAGATATATTCTAAGTCTATTGTTTGACTTTTTTTTATTTTAATTTTTCATCTTGGATCTTTTATTTTAATTTTTCATCTATTTCAGTTTCTATATTCGGTTTTTGGATCTTTAATTTTAAGTTTGTGATTATTTAATTAAACGAACTTATATTTGTTTTTATTTTATTTAGACCTTAGCCCCGTTTAATTAGCTCGTATTATTGGCCCTAGAATTTTTATTATTGCTTTGCAACACACGAACAGTATTTGTGTTATTATTGTTTAATTTTCGATTTTTAATTTTAAGTTTGTGATTATTTAATTAAACGAACTTATATTTGTTTTTATTTTATTTAGATTTTTGTTATTATTTTATTGGCCCTAGAATTTTTATTTATTGCTTTGCAACATACGAACAGTATTTGTGTTATTATTGTTTAATTTTCGTCTTATTTTTAATTTTAAATTGTAATATTTAATACTGAAGTTTAATTTTAACTTTAATTTTAATTTTAAGAAATTTTAATGAATCATAAAAAAATTGTCTTGATTTTCATTCTTATCCAAAACCGAAGGGATGAATTGAAAAATAAATAAATAATAATAATAAAAGATTAAAATACACCAAACACAATCATAATCAAATATTGCTACAGCTTTCCCTTGAAATCAATATTATATTATCAGGCATGTTTTAAACAATGTGTTTAAAACTGTGTGATTAAAACTTGTTTAAAACAGTATCCACTGTTTTAAACATTTTTGTTTTAAACTGTTTTAAATTATTGTTTAGAAACGTTTAAAATATCGCAAATAAAATATATGATTATTTGGAAAAGAAATTGCTTCGATTCACGTCGAATCCGCGAGGCAAGCACGATTTACATTCGATTATTTGCAAAGTGACGAAAGGCGCACGACCGAGGTTTTATTAATTCTCGACTCGTCAAGTAATCGAGAATCACGTTCTTGCACGCGAGACTGATAGATATATTCTAAGTCTATTGTTTGACATTTTTTTTATTTTAATTTTTCATCTTGGAGTCTATTTCAGTTTCTATATTCGGTTTTTCGATTTTTAATTTTAAGTTTGTGATTATTTAATTAAACGAACTTATATTTGTTTTTATTTTATTTAGACCTTAGTCCCGTTTAATTAGCTCGTATTATTGGCCCTAGAATTTTTATTATTGCTTTGCAACACACGAACAGTATTTGTGTTATTATTGTTTAATTTTCGTCCTATTTTTAATTTTAAATTGTAATATTTAATACTGAAGTTTAATTTTAACTTTAATTTTAATTTTAAGAAACTTTAAGAATACTAACTTCTTATTTACTTTGATTTTAATTTTAAGAAATTTTAAGAAATTTTAATGAATCATAAAAAAATTATCTTGATTTTCATTCTTATCCAAAGCCGAAGGGACGGATTGAAAAATAAATAAATAATAATAATAAAAGATTGAAATACACCAAACACAATCATAATCAAATATTGCTACAGCTTTCCCTTGAAATCAATATTATATTATCAGGGTCAACAATGTGTTTAAAACTATGTGATTAAAACTTGTTTAAAACAGTATCCATTATTTTAAACATTTTTGTTTTAAACTGTTTTAAATTATTGTTTAGAACCGTTTAAATATCGCAAATAAAATATATGATTATTTGGAAAAGAAATTGTAAAGAAAATTAAAACAAACAAAAACTAATAGATGTGTATGTTGCAAAAAAGTTTTTGTTTTAGTGTTTTTAGTTTTTTATCTATATTTATGTAACATATAGATATAAAAATATAAATAATAAAATAAAAATGATAAAATGGGTATTATTTTAGCAGAATATTTATTTTTGGATATTAAATAACAATCAATATAATAAAGATTACTTAGAAAATATTGATTGACTTTACATTTTACATTTTAGCATTTTAAATTAATAATACATAACTCATAGCAAGTCAGTAGTTCTAAAAAAGTTCTTCTTTTAAAAAGAAGAATTAAGGTTTTTTCTTTTATTTAGAATTATTTTTCTTTTATTTAGAATTTATGTTGAGAGTTAAGCATGAGGCTACTTAATAAGAATAGGAAAGGAACCAAAGTATTATATATTAAATATTATTAACTAGAACTTTTTTTTTAAAACTACTAACCTATGAGTTATGTACTATTAATTTAAAATGTAAAATGTAAAGTCAGTCAATATCTTCTAAGTAATCTTTATTGTATTGATTTTTATATTAATATCCAAAAATAAATATTCTGCTAAAATAATACCCATCTTATCATTTTTACTTTATTATTTATATTTTTAATAGCGTTGTCAATTTTGGCAACGTTATTTACAGTTTAACGCTAGCGAAAAATTTAAATATTTACACAGATCAAAGCTATTAAGTGTTTTTTGCTTGTTTAAAACGTGTTTTTTTTGTTTAAAACGTGTTTTTTTTTACTTTACTTAAAAACACAAATAAAATAAAAAACATTGTTCTAAACAAAAAAAAACGTTTTTTGTTTAAAATTAAAAAAAACAAGTTTTTTGCCAACCCTGTATATTATCCTCGAAGTACGTTATTTTTTCGATAATTTTATTTTAAAAAAAAATCTAACGTTGATGTCATTCGCGTTTAAGAATGCTGCATCACGTCTCAACGCGAATAAAGAATGTGTAGCACCGATGAATACGGAAACTTCGCGTTTCGTAGACGAATTTCAGACCGATCTGCATTGCAGATCGCCTCCTGGCTCCCTATTTCCGTCTTACCAGAATAAAAGCGAAGAAGTATGGAAATGTCCCACGGTTATTCCGACTCGTTTCCCTTCACAATGCATTTGTAGGCGGTGTACTATATGCTTTTATTCCGCTATACACATTTATCCGCTACGTCGACGTATTTCAAGAACGTTCCTCGCTGCTTCTTACCTGGCTGGCTTAAAATATTCGCAGAGATAGTCGAATCTCGCATCGGGTACCGGAACACGACGTGCTGGAACAAAAAGCAAGCAGTTAGATAGCTCCAACAATGTTAGAACGATTAATAACGATTACCTTAAAACGTACTTAAAGATAATTGACAGATAAATACGTCGAGGAACGTGGCATGCATTGTAATTCAACTGGGATATTTGGGCAAGGATACGTAGGGATTAATCCTTTTCTTCATGGTACTAGTGACAATCTCTATGATTTTGTGCTGTCCAGCCATTCGTTCGCTCACAACCTCGTAAATGTCCATCTCACGTAACTTCTCGGACGTGTTATGCCTCTTCAGGTAGACGCCGATGTAAATAGCCGCGCTTACAGCCGCTGATAAACCGAATATCTTCGGCCGACAAACAGCGATCAGATGCACAGCTTCGACCAACACTCTCGCTATCGTTTGCTTCAAGAAATCGATGTCCAGCATTTTCATCGGCGGAACCTCGCGAGGAAACGGAATATCCGTTTCAATGTACTTGTAGTACTGCGCGAGGAACTTTTCACGACACTCTTCCCTGCAGAAAAGGAACACCTTACCTTTGAAGATAGCACCCAGATCGGCTCTGCCTTGCATCAGCTTGCGATTCGGGAGACCATCGACGTAAGTTACCAGGCATAAACCGCCGACTTGAAGACGTTGCGCCCAGCAAGCGTGCTCTACATCGACCACCTCCTCGAGTATTCGTGGTCGTTCGTCGAGAAGAGACGTTTCATCAGCTGGTGAAACGTACCGCAGTGGATCCTCGACGAAAGCGTCCATATGTCGCGGACATATCCAATAGAAGTGTTCCCTGAACTGTACCATTCCTGGACTGTCCACTAATCGGCCGGGGGCTTTCAAGAGTTTCTCAAGACGCAAGCAAACGGGACAATAGGATTCGTATCGACTCTGTCGCCATCGAAATTCGAAAGGTGACACGCACATGTGCTTCAGACTGTGAACCTTCTCCAGATCCGCGTCATTAAAGTAAAGGAGAACGTCGGCGAATCGGGAGCGCATCGCCTGATCCGCGCGAGTCCAAACGTACCACTTGCTTCTGGTGGCGTCCAGCTCGATGACGTTTTGCGAGAACTTGTTCTGCCAGTCTCGAAAATTGGCTTGACCTACTTGCCACTTGTCATAACGCTGCGACAAAGGCTCGACGGAGAAACTGACCGACTCCTCTGCTTCATTAGCCCAAGAGAGACATTCGAGGCAGAACTGGAAATCCGCCTTCAGATCAAATATGATCATCGGCTGGATCCCCAAAAGAGCCAGTTGCTCGGCTTCCTGGCGACTCGAAGGACAATCGTCTAGAATGTAACCTTGAGTTGCTGCACGTGGCCCTATGGAAGACATTTCTATGGCACGCGTCATGGATTCGATCGAAGCAGGCCGCCCGGCTCGAAGCTCGTCTTCGATCTTACGCGCTGATTCGGTCCAAGGATAGTATTTCAACATGTGGCGCATTGCTTTGAGGGGAGTAATTAGCTTCATGCCATACGTTTTCGCGAAACGACTCGCCAGAGTCGTTTTTCCACACTTGGGTGGCCCGATGATGGAGATTCGAAGCGGAATAAGCGATAGACGGGAGTCGAGGGTCTGATACTTGGAGGGATCATTCAGAAATAGGGAAAGGGCTTCTTCGCCGGCAAGAAAATAGATATAGGGATGACGTACAACCGGGAAAATCTGGCCGCGATCCTTCATCGGTAGAAACATCTGAACAGGAATTTTGTTGGCGTACACTTGCACTGGACACCATCGTCCGAAGGCGCTGAAGAAGAAGTAGCCGCAATTGAGAAGTTGTTCGGCTGTTTCCAGGTCGATGACAGTTCCTTCTTCTTCAGCATCTGCAGTGGCTAAGTTTGTTTCCATTTCCACAGCTGCTGTTTCTTCCCGTTGGGTTTTCTTCTCTTGATCTTCTTCTTTTACAGAGATATCAAAGCGGCTTTTGATATAATTTATAACGTATTCCGTTGGATCTTGGATCTCTGCAAGATTACATCTGATTAGATGTCCTTCAAATTCGAGGATTTCTTTCTCGAATTTTATCCATTCCGATTCGAATCGTGTTAAATGTTCAAGATAGTGCTTTTCTGCATTTTCACGCAACATTCTATATTCTTCTTGATCCGCCTCTGTATCGTAATCTATTTTGCGCACAGAATTATCAAAGAAACTGCGAAATTTATTCAGCAGGTAGTCGTACGGTTCGTTTTCGAACAAAACGATGATATATTCAAATACAATGCCAGCATCAATAATTCTTCGCCAGGCTTCAACGTTCACGCACATTCCGTCCACGACATATCCACCGTCCCTTCGTAATTCATCTTCCAATTTTATATCGGGTATTTCTTTAATATTCCGTACAATAATATCAGCCTTTTCGTCAACAGATTTATCGATAAGCTCCAATGAAACTGGCACATTCGAATCGTTCTTTTGATTCAAAGACTCCTCACGCTGTTTAATTAACTTTCTCATAATCCCATCAACATTTATCACTGTTCCGCCAAAGGCTTCCGCCAGTCTGACAGCAAGTTGCGATTTACCAGCGTGCTTGGGTCCAAATATCGCAATTTTGCAGGTCGGTCGTGGATTCGGTGGCAATAAAAACGTTCGCGGATTTTCGATAAACAAGTTCGCGGCTTCTTCAGAAGATAGAAAGAAAATCTTACTCGAAAATCTTACCGCGTGCTTCGACAATCCCTTCATGGCTCGTCCTTGGGCTAACGCGACGGGGCAATAAAACTTCCAGGCGGAAAGTTTCCAGGGAAACGCGGATGACACGACTTCTCTCTGCCTCAGAACCTCGAAGACTTCTTCTGTAGATTTTTTCAGGTTTATTTCTGCAAGTGTTTCCAGAAAAGGTGCATCGTCTTGTGCAATCATCTTCTTTGGAAGGATCGATGGCTGCAATGCCAAGGTGCATAAACGTGTTTTGAGGATCCCAAGTATCCCTGGCGTCGAGCTACGACCGTCCACACGGATTACATACTGAGGATCGTGCGCGAGGACCCATTTGTCGATCACTGGCAACGCCAATCGTTCGTAAAGATCGCGTTGCATCTCAAGCCCAAATGTAGGGTTTACCAATCTTCTATTATCCGCAATTGATTCGTTCGCAACTTGAGAAAAATCGTACGAAGTGTCCGATTCGTTGTCAAATGGACGCGCAAATTCACTTGTATCGATTATGTCCCCTGTGGAAAGGTCTATACGCCAATGTTCGCTTCTATTCGTAACATCCTGCTTTGGACATACGAGATAAATAATAATCGCGGGCTTTCTCGGCCATGTAAGAAACATTTCATCGATCTGTCCACGGATTTCTTGCTCGTATTTATATCTTATCGTCTCATATCTTATATCGTTAGGTGTAATTGGAGCTTCATAGGTCTCGCGGGTCTCTTCACTTGTCGTGGCTTCGCAAAATTCTGGACAGGTGCCATCCATATTGACAGGTCTCGATGAATTGTCAAAGCTCATATCGTCTTCACTAGGAATAAATGGTAAACATTCAATAACGTAACCTCTGTGTTTGACATCTCTCTTCCTGATCCTGCATCGTATCAAATTCATAGTGATATTGGGCTTTATAGATTTGCCGGATCGTAAAATTCTCTCCATATATTGACCTTTCTCGGTTCCAGCGTCGATCTCTTGCCGAACTAACGATATGGGCGAAATAAAAACGCAGTTCCAAGTATCGGCTATTGCTGAGGCCAAGTTCCTACGATGTAATCCTGGTTTTCCGAAAATAACGAAACTCGGTGGCTCCGTTCTAAGATAATGATTTACAGCTTCATCTTCTAAATTAGAATCCTTATTAATGAAACGTTCCTTACATGCAAAATGCGATACAAATTTTCGCTCGTCAAAAAACTTGGAAGCGCTAATAATCCTTTTTGCTGGATGTATATCTTCGGTAAAAGCGTGATACAGATTGGCTTTTGGATATTTGATTGTCGATGGTGCAGGAATATCTCGTAAATAATCCGAAAGATCTTTGGTTAATTGCAGAAAGGATTTTTTCTTGCTAAGTGATTCATCGACAAATAATTTTTCCACATGCTCTTGTGCTGATTTCTTTAAGAACTTCTCGCACATTTTTAAATAATTTTCTAGTAATTTGCATAGATAATTAATTTTGAATTCGATATTCTGTCATTTGCATATAAACTTAAGCAAGATTAAACAAGCGAAGTCGAAATTACATAAACTATACCTAAATTATTATTTCATTTATGTGCAATAAATAATGCATTAAATAATACCTAAATTATTATTTCATTTATGTGCAATAAATAAATAAGAAACTTTATGTGTTCGATTTATAAAATCAAAAGATGATTTTGATTGATTAGAATGAGATAAAAATAATTATCGATAGAAAGAGAAAGAGAAAAACCAGAGAATTACTTATATTAATTAAACAATAATTAAATAAAATTGTTTACACATTATATACACTGTATTTAAATTATTATTTCGTTATAAATGTGCAATAAATAAATAAGAAAATTTATGTGGTCAATAAAATGAAAAATTCGACTAGTATGAATAAAATAAAAATAATTATCCATAGAGAGAGAAGGAGAAAAATAAAAGCGTTATTTATATTAAGCAATAATAGAAATTCTAGGGCTATTAATACGAGCTAATTACTAAGGTCTAAATAAAATAAAAATTAAATAATCACAAAAACGTTTCGACTTTACTTAGTCTTCCTCAGTCAAGTAAAGTCGAAACATTTTTATTTAACTAAACGAACTTATAATTATTTGTTTTTATTTTATTTAGAAGTAAGTAAAGTAAGTAATTAACTCGTAATTAGCTTAAGTAATTAGCTCGTATTTGGCCCTAGAATTTTTATTATTGCTTTGCAACGCACGAACAGTAGTAACATTATTACTGTTGAATTTTCGTCTTATATTTACATTAATATAAAATGTAAAAATAAACAAAAGAAATGGAAGATTGAAGATATATCAAGATACTTATTTTCATTAGGATCGATGGTGCAGAAGGGAAAATTTTCAGCCGCCGCCTGGCTCTTGGTGAGAACATTGAAGAAGGTCGACTTCCCTACATTTGGTATACCGACTATGCCCATCTTCAAGTTGGTGCCAACGCGACCGATGAGCGGCTTCCGCTCAGGTTCCTCGGCCTTCTTCGGAGCCATGCTGGGGAAAAAACACGAGATCTCTTTATATACAACACACACACACGTACATCAAATTAACATTTAAATGTCGTAGCTCCTCCGCGAAGCGGGGGAGGATTTGTGGAACGAGTGCCGCGCACGAGGCACGGAGCAAAATATAATCGGCTGAAATCGGACGAAAAAACATCCCGGGACGGGAGACGGCGACTTCCGTCGTGGTGGACGTGTCCCCCTCGGGGCACACACGGCGTCGCCGACCCCGCATCCCCCGAAATATCCCTTAATGCCAAAGATATTTTCGGCGCCCGAAGCGAGGAGGGCGAGATCTCCCAGCCCGGGAATCTCTCTCTCCCCCCTCCCCCTCCCTCCCTCCCAATCCCGCGTATCGCGTATCGCTCGCGGTGACTAATTATATTAATGCGGACGGCACATCGCGAGCGATTGCTGTGTTTACCGCGAGATTGAGAGCCCCCCCTGTCCCGCCCCCCGCATACCGGCATATTGCCGCGCCGCGTCGTCAAAGACGACGAGGGGGGGAGGAGGGGGAGGAGGGGGAATATCGTGGCCGGGCCACGAGGGAGGGAAGCTTATAAGCGGGGGAGAGGGGGGCGGAAGGGGGCGGAGGGGGGCCGCAGGATTACTGGGCACCAAAGCCGCGAATCACCGGCATCACGCCGAGAATCCGCAACCGCGCCCGAGGCCGCCAATCCGCCACCGTCTTCGCGTTTCCCCCGTGCTTCCCCCTACCATCCTGCTTCTCTCGTCCTCTCCCTTTTTCTCTCTCGAGGTCTCTCTTCGCCGAGCGAAGCCTTCCTCCGGTCGGTTCTCTTCTCTCCTCTCGTCTCTTTTCAACCCCCCCCCCCCCCCAACCCCCGTAGCGCTCCTCTTCGCCCTCTCCTTTATTCCTTCCCTCTTCTCCTCGTCGTTTTTCATCCGCGGTCCCGGGGAAATTTGCAAATTACGATAATGGAGGAGCGTCCCTCTCCTCTCTCACTCTCTTTCTCCCTTTTTCTCTCGAGGAAGCGTTCCGCCCGCGACTATGCTACTCGAGAGCCGAGAGCTCTCGAAGAGCCGCCTTGGCGCCGTGGCGTGACCGTCCCTCCCCTTTTACAGCGTGTTTCGCTTTCGCGGATCGCTAGACGCGCGGTTAATGAGCGAGAGATCTTCTCGGGGATCTCGCGTCGCCACTCCGATCGGGATTCAATCCTATTGTTCTAGTGAAAAACACTCGACGAATCTACGTTGACGATGAAACGCGCGAAAAATTCAGTGGGAAATGTTTTAACACTACCCAGCAATATACATGTTATATAATAATTATATACTGTTACATAATAATTATATTGTTAAGTGGGAAATTGTAACTAACAATTAGATAACTGTTATATAACAATTATATTATTAAGTGAGAAATTGTAACTAACAATTAGATAACTTACATAATAATTATATTATTAAATGGGGAAATTATAACTAACAATTATATAACTGTTATATAACAATTATATTAAGTGGAAAATTGTAACTAACAATTATATAATTGTTATATAACAATTATATTAAGTGGAAAATTGTAACCAGTGTTTGCTGTAGATAATTTCAAAATTATCCAGATAAAGATGAAGATAAAAATCAGTAAATTTATCTTAGATGAGATAAAGATGATTTTACTTTTACTTAATCTAGATGAGATAATTATTGCGAAAATCTAGATAATTATCTAGATATTTTTGTTTATTTTAGAAGACTATAAATATTTGTAAAAAAGGTGCAGATTATAAATAAGATATTGAAATCATAAACACATATTCCTTCTCTTTTTCTAAAGAATATTTAAATAATAGCAAAAAGGTATATAAATGATATGATAAATATTTATTTATTTATACTTATAATATATTTATAATATATTAATAATATAATAATAATAATATATTTATAATATATTAATAATAATATAAAAAATATATTTTAGATAGAATTTTAGAAGCTTGCCTGGAAAACTTTTTTGCATAATGAAAACGTCATCTTAGACAATTTTTAGATAAGATGACATATATTTTTCATCTAAGATAAAGATAAAGATATTTTGCATTTCTTCATCTAGTTAAAGATAAAGATGATTCATTTTGTTATCCAGATGATTATCTAGATAATTTTATCTAGATACCAGCAAACACTGATTGTAACTAACAATTATATAACTGTTACATAACAATGATATTATTAAGTAGGAAACTGTAACTAACAATTATATAACTGTTACATAACAATTATATTAAGTGGAAAATTGTACTAATAATTACACTGGTCAACACTCAAATTTTTTCCTGACATTTAACATGTATTATAGATTATATCTAAGGCATTGATTACGAAAAAAATATTAGTTTAGTTGTATCAGCTCTACTTTTTTTATTTATAAGATATTATAATTAACAAATTCTGAAATAGGTTTTCGATATTTTTGAAAGATGTATTCGCCACAAATATAACAAACATTATCTGAATTATATAAACAATGTCTCCGAATCGAAGACACATCGAAAGTTAAGAAAATAATAATTTTGAGTCAAATAAAATTCAAAAAAACTACACGTGATGTCTAAAGGGGATAGTCTAAAAATATTAAAAAACAAGAGCTGTTAAAAAGAAACTACTGTCGTACTCGAAATCAGCACACTTAAATAAGCCCAAAACTGCAAAACTATAAGAGGAAAAAGTTAAAATAATTTTTTTGTTAACCAGTGTTATATAACTGTTACATAACAATTATATTGTTAAAATTATATAAATAATGTTTAATAAAATTATATAAAATTATTAAATAGATAAAATTATCTAGATAATTATATAGATAAAGAAATGAATCATCTTTATCTTTACTAGCTAGTTAAAGATAAAGACGATCCATTTCTTTATCTACATAATTATCTAGATAATTTTATCTAGATAATTATCTAAATAAGAAACCAGCAAACACTGATTGTTAAGTGGAAAATTGTAAGTAACAATTACTCGATATTTGCTGGGAAGTTACTACGAGTCACTCACCTCGAATGCCTCAGTGCACGTCGAAAATTCAATAATATTGACATATCGCGTTCCTAAGTGACGTTTATGTGAAACCTCCACCGACCACGCCATCCTCTACTAACCATTGCCCGAAAATTTCCATATAATAAATCAAACATCAAAGTAACGTAATTGCAAGTAAGAATTGGACACAAATCGATTAAAGAAAGATTGCAGAAACGCGCGCTATCGGTGCCGGCGACGGTGCTGCCGCGCGGCGGCCGGTGAGCGAAGCAGTTATCCGCACCGCACCGCAAAAACTTAACTCAACCTAACCTAACCTTTCGCCTCGCTGCCGGAAAACGCTCGCCGAGAGGAAGGATACTTTCAGCTGTCGCGAATGAATTTCCTACGATTTACGCACGTTATGTCCTTAGCCGTCGAGCAGGCTGGTCGGTTTTTTGCTGCTCGACGAGCTCGTCGATACACGAGGGAACTCGTGGTATCTCGTTACATTAGAACGTTACAACCTCGCATATGCGTTCTCTTTCCGAATCGAGCGCCCGCGAATCGAGACATGCAAATGTGCTCCGCGCCCTCCCCCCGTTCCACAGGCATTTTGTCCTTTGACAGATACCTCGAGTGTTCCTGGTCTTGCACCCAACAATATAAATAATCGCTGCACACCGTATTGAACAACACGGAGAGAAGAGCACGGCACGTATATGACGTCAGGAATCCGACCGGCGGTTCCGTTGGTATTGCAGAACTTCCGTTATCGACGAGGACGCGAAAGCGCCTCCGTCAATGAAACAGTTTGGACAAGTTCGCATGGCGCCGTTCGCATTGTTAATGATAATAAATTAGTAAATTATTAATAATAAATTTATGTTTATTTATATTTATTTATTTATATGTTATTATATTATTAATAATAAATTATTAATAATATAATATTAATATTAATAATATTAATATTAATAATATTAATATTAATATTAATAATATTAATATTAATAATATTAATGTTAATAATAAATTATTAATAATATAATAATAATATAGAATGCGTGTCAATGTCTTTCTTTTTCAATGAATATTTATGAGAATTCAGCATCATCGTAAAATAAAAAGAGAATTCTTTTATGTAAAAGAATTAAGGATGATTTTGTACAATCCCAGCAAGAAGTAACTGAAAATCAATATTGACGAATATATCCACTTTTGATGTATTTTGAGTAAGAAATTGTGAAGAGATGTTTTTCGGGCACAGTGTATAAGCGCATGGGCGTTCGTTCGCCTATTAAAAAAAAAAAGGGGGAGAAAAAAGATATCGAAAAGACCGATTATTAGTAATACCAGCAAAAATATCGTCAATATCATGATTTTTTTCTAATCATCACTTAGAAAAATAAAAAAAAAGATCGACATAAAGCTAAAAATTTTGTAACACATGTATTAAGGATGTTTTGTACAATCCCAGCAAAAGCTGAAAATCAATATTGACGAATATATCCACTTTTGATGTATTTTGAGTAAGAAATTGTGAAATATTACAATTTGATTTTAACTACAGTGCAGAAATGTATTTTTTAATATTTATTGCGTTTTTACTGAAATATTCCGAATTTTGTTAATCGAAATGATTAACTTTTGGCAGAGAATTTTGCCTTGTGACAGATACATGGCTAACTTCATTGAATTATATTTAATATCTTTTTAACCAGTTAGTACTTGTATAATATTATTTGACCAAATATTTCCTTTGTGTCTAAACTTTTGCAAATTTTAAACAAATTCTGAATATTATTTCCATGTGTTTTTGTCATTTGAATCGACGGAGTTATATGTTTCCCATAAGAACACATGTTAATTCGGTGCAAATTCAAATCCTTATAACTTGTGAACGCTTTAGTGAATCGATTTAAAAAATTGTACTGAAGATTCTAAACATATGTAAGGACATTCTGTACAATTTCTCAATATTTTGAAAATAGGTACAAAACATCATTCAATCACAGTAATTTAAAAAATTAAAATCAATATACTATCAATAAATCTTTTATAATTCAGATTAATGTAAATTTTTTAAAATAAAAACTTTGGAGATATAAATGTTACTAAAGTTTATATTAATTTTCAATTTGATTTAATTTATTAATTTACTTTGATTTCATTTGATAGAAATATAATAGTAACGGAATTAAATTAATTTATTTCAGAGGAAATTAAAATCCTTATAACTTGTGAACGCTTTAGTGAATCGATTTAAAAATTGTCCTAAAGATTCTAAATATATATAAGGACATTCTGTACAATTTAAATTAAATTCTTAATTAATGTACAATAAGCTTTTGTATTCCTGATTGTATATATCAATATAGTTTACTCGATATAAATTATAATCGATGTAAATTAAAAAATGTGATGTGCAGTTGAATCGTAGCAATATATAAGGTTATCATCGTCATTATTTCAATAGATTTGTACTTTCACAGAATTTCTGATCATAGGATTGATCTGGTGTGGCACGAATCGAAAATTATAGTTGCACCAGAGGCGTATCAGTAAGTTTTCTCATTATGATGTTTGTATGATGCAGTGCAATGTATCGTCGCAGTTTCAACAACAAAAGTAAAAATCCACTCATTTTTCTAAAATTTGAATTATTACATTTTGTTTATTAAAACAATCGTTTATAATATAATAATTAATAATAATAATAATAATAATAATAATAATAATAATAATAATAATAATAATAATAATAATAATAATAATAATAATAATAATAATAATAAATATGAACATGACTATACCATTTTTAAGTCGAATATATAAATATGTCGAAGAATGTATTGAAATAATCACGCGATAATAATGATATTTAAAGCAATCATGTACGAACTAAAATTACTTAATTATTTTTTTATATCTTCTATAGAATTTCTCTTTTAGAATTGATCTAATTAGAGTAATTAGCGGCAAAATATATGGATTGAGTGAATCCATTTATGATCATTATGGACAATATTAACAAGAAAGGCAAATGTTTGGATAAAAAAATCCATAATAATGTTATTACATTATAATACGTTTAAATTTCCTGAAATTATTAATGGTAATATTAAAATATATGGATTGTTTATCCAATCATTATGATTCAATATTAAAATGGCAAATGTTTGATTAAAAAATCCATAATAATATTACATTATAATGCCATATTATTATGGATTTTTTTATCCAAACATTTGCCTTTCTTGTTAATATTTTTAGACTCTAAATTATATCCCATATAGCACGGAATAATTGCCTTGCAGTAATATTCGTGCTAATGATATATAAGAATTTAAATTTTTTTTATATATATGCTATTATTTATTCTGCTATATTATACATTTCAATACTTCATATAGATATTAATATAATTATAAAAAAATGATTTATCGCCAATTCTTATTAATAATTTTACGAAATATGCTCGAATAGAATAGTCGGGTAGAAAATGTATGATGAATTAAAAGTAAAAAATTCAACGGGTTAGTTTTCGGGTGAATTTTTTCCCTTTTTTTACACAGAACAGGTCGTAAAAAAAACGGATGTTCAATGTCGATGTCCATCGGCGTGGACGGATAACGATCGGCTGTGTAAAAGGGTTTCGCGTTGGTACAACGACGACATGACGCCAGCCCATGTTTATGAAGTGTCGCTATCACGACACGGCTACAAGTTATGCCGTGTATAGCCGGTCGGTCGCTTCCTGCCAGGACAGGCTACACGATACGTGCCGCGATATATATGAATGTATTCTATAGCCCACAACGGGCGAATATTATTCGCGTCACTTTGCCACGTCGATATAGCGCCCAAGATTTACGACGGCGAAATCTCGTGACAATGTCTCGTGTTCGCGACGGAACTTCACCAACCGTCCGTGACGCTGCGAAATATCCGCATGTATGTACGTAGCAGGTTCGATACGAATGAACTTGTGCGAATAATTACGTGTCACTAATCCAGGATTGGTCGGCAAAATTCATGAGTGAAAGAGACCATAAATTCCGCTTTTACTGATCCGGACTCTAATGAAATAAATTGACAAAAACTACAAAAGTGATTAGTATACAACATTGAAATGTTTATATAAATTATGAAATATTTATGTAAATTTTATAAAAAGGTATTTTTGCTTTAATGAATAAATTATAATAATTATTCAGTTTAAAAAGAAACAAAATTAATATAGTAATAAAGATTTTTTTAATTCGAATTAATATATCAAACATTATGTGAAATGCATTTTTCTAAAACAAAGAATTTAAAGATGTAAATGTTATTAAATTTTACATTAAGTTTTAAGTTTGAGAAAATTATAATAGTAAAAAAATTAAAAATTTTTATATTTTAATACAATTCTAATTCACCTTTATTATTCAACATCTTATAACAAAAAAATACAAATTTATTTTCTATATCACTTCTTAATCTATTATTTTATTTTGAAAAAAAACTTAAATTAGAAGACACTCTTTCAATTATTTCATTTATATTAAATATATTTTATTATTTAATTATTTAGATTATACAGATAAAAATATTCTCTATTTATTTCGACATTTTTAATAAAAACGATCACTTTTTTCGGTTGGTTTTTTTTCCATTAAATGTTTTTCACATGGATTTTATACCAAAAGTATGAAATTTTTCCAATCTTGCACCTGAGAAATAAAAAGTGAATATTTTCGCGTGAATATTCTTCTATTAATATAAAAAAAAGATAGAGCATCTTATATATCTCAAATATACACGGTAAAAAACATTTTGTATTTCTGTTAAAATTTTCTCGTGTAAAAATTTGTATGTTAAATTTTTAACATACTCTTATGTTAATAATTAACATATTATAGTTGCGTTATTTTGATATTTCTGCCATTCTTGAGTTAATATTCACTGTTTCTAAGAGTTAAAACAACACAATTAATATGCAAATGCACGAATTTTTGATGAAATAAGTTATATGTTAAAATGAACAGATAAGTTGTGTTATTTTTCTCTCTATAACAGTTTCCATATGTTAGATCGACATATCTCTTCTATTATTTATCATAAAAATGTAAGAATAACATTTTCTTTTAATTAAATTTAACATTATAAATATGTTAATTTAACATTATTTTAATAAACTTAATAAACTTTATTTCCAGATAAAGTTTAAGTGTTACACTTTCGTGTTAATTTTTAAACATATTACTTGTGTTATTTATTTACATACTTGCCTCTTGTTAAATTAACATTAAAATTAGAGTAGATAAATTGGGACATGTGAAATATGTTAAATTTAACACAAAATTTTTTACCGTGCACTTTCGTGTTAATTTTTAAACATATTATTGTGTTATTTATTTACATACTTGCCTTCTGTTAAATTAACATTAAAATTAGAGGGGATAAATTGGGACACGTGAAATATTAAATTTAACACAAAATTTTTTACCATGCATGTAAACATAATAACATAGATCGCTTATTGCATAAGTTTAATGAGATGAAAAACCCTGTTTGCTAAAAGTTGCGAAATAATCCATATGGTGTAATACATACCAGGTTAACATCGAGCGAGAGGAAACCGCTCCGAATTTCGTGCTCGATCATTAGAGTCGATAGCTCGTACGTGTGTAGCGCGTAGAGAACGCGTATCGTGGATAACATTAGGCCCATAATTCGAAGGATAATATTAAGATTGGCATGGAAAGGCCGCATGTGTAGCCACGACGCGACGGCTGGATCACCGGCGCCATGGGATCGTGGGACAAGCAAAGGGCAGGGTGCGACTATTCCTAACGACAATTTAAACACGGATGATTGCATACATTCCCTCATTATCATCGTAATTCATAAATGAGTATGTATATTTTCTAGACCAGGAATTTTGCGTTTTCTAGATTTTAATTTTTATCGAACATTGAATATCGTGTATCATGTGTACAGATATCGCGGCTGCAAAAATTGACAATTCGCTCGGTTGAATAAATCTTGGCATAACGATCGACGCACCGGCGTTTTTCGACGGAATTAGTAACGCAATCCTTCAATTCGCCCGATATCTAATTTGTCGAAATTCCTATAATTCGTTGGCCGTTAATATTCCTTTGATCGAGATTATCGGCTCGCAAGGGGTGGGTGGGTAGGTTGCAGAAATGGGCTGCGCGCCGACAAGATGCTTCGATGCACCCGGTGACGTCAGGGGGTTTGCGGTCTCCAAATTACAATATCGTTAAAATACGACGGGATACGAAGAGAGAAGCGGAATGAACGTTCTCTTCCCACTCGCACTCGCGGAAATAATAGGCTCGTGATTATATGTATTATCCTGTGGGCTAAGATTAATACGTAATAAAATAATTGAAATAATCGTATATTATATAAACGAGTATTCGGTATTGGTAGCCTGTCTTCGGCGAATACATGCGAGGCAAATTGATGTGCAATCTAAGACAAGTATATTCGATGAATTATATATTCTTCGAGTACTTGCACTTGAAACCACTAAGGGAATTTAGGAATTGGACATAACACACGCGAGCAAATAAAATATTTCAATTATACGTAAATATCAAGGCACGATTCCCGTAACTTTGGCGCCATAATGTAAAAGTAAATTCCGCTAGTATTTTTAGCGGAGAATATTGGAAAAAAATTTTTTTAATTTTACGATCAATAAATATCATTAATAAACAAAATTCATTCTATACACTGAGAAAAATCGTTTGATTGTACCAAGTTTATGATTGAAAATATTTTGGTTAACTCAAACAAGAATTTCTAGTTATGAGTCTCATGATAAGACTCGATTTTTTATAACTAGAATGTTTAATAGATTTTTCTATAAGGATTTGATTAGTATTATTTTCTGATTGAATCTATGAAATTTCTTGTTGCATTAACTTTTTTGCTTGCCGTTAGGCGACGAGCCACTCTTAACTTTAATCGTATTAAATATTTGCCAAGAAATGTATACAGGGTGTCCCGCAACTACCGCTCAATATTTTAAAGATAGATTCTCTGGCCAATTTCAAAACGACTTTTTCTCAGCGAAAATGTCGAGGCACTAATAGTTTTCAAGTTATAAATGATTGAAAATAAAGGATTTTTCGCAAACTAAGCCTTATGAGAATAAAATATTAATAAAGTCACATTCTTTAGTTAATTTTAGGTAGAGTTTACTTTAATAGAATTTTAATTTAAGGCTTAGAAAGATACATCATGACAAAAATTGGGAATATGCAAAAAATAATGATCTTCTTCGGCATTTTCGCTGAGGAAAAATCGTTTTTAAATTGGTCAGAGAATCTACCTTTAAAATATAGAGCAGTAGTTGTGGGACATCCTGTATAAAGAACTAGTATTAATATTAAATCCAAAGTATATTTTTTTTCTCTTACGAGCAGTAGTGCCAGAAAGAGGACGCTAGCTCTCTGATTGTGTGTGTTTGAGCTGCATCCTCTTCTTGCATCACTATTTATCAGTTTAATTTCTAACAAACTGAACTTAAAATAATTTATTTAATAATCTAGATTGAATTTATGCAATAATCGTATTGAAATTTAGAATATTAAACAGACTTTTGAAATTAGATGGAAAAATTTTAGACGACTTGGTGATGGTGAATTTAGTATTATTAACTAGAAAATTTGGTAAATTTAACAGGAAGAAATTAATCAGATTCATCTGATAATTCCTACAAGAATTCTGGTTTGTTCATTTTCCAACAGACATACTGGTTGAATCTATCAGAATTCTGAGTAATGCAACCAAATTTTTTTCTCAGTGTATCTAATCTTGATTCTTGTTAAGAGTGAACTTTGTTTCGTCTTGCGAAATATCATGCATGGATCTAAAGGTATGGGAATCTAACTAATATCAAAGTATATACTTTGAGAAAATCTCAGGAATTCTCAAAGATTTTTGTTTTATTCTGAAAAAAAATCAGGGAATTCTCATGGAATTTTACTGGGACTCAGAGAATTTTTTAAAAATTGCTTTAAAAAATTTCCTTGATAATTTTTTTTTATATTGGTTTTTTTTTATATAAGTGCCCAGCAATTTACTAAAGCTGCTACTGAAACCTATCTAGCATCAACATATATGCTATTCAATACTTAAATATTTATTTTAAAAAATATATTTAATAAAAAATGTGAAATTTTTGAAGTTTAAAATATATTAAAATGTTTTCTTTATATTACAGTATAAAGTTCACGCACGATAAATAAACTTATTTTAAAAATTGTATTTATACACAAAAATATTTTAATTTTACTTGGAATTTTGGAACAAAATTACTTGAGAAATTATAGAATTCGCAAGGAATTTATTTACAGA
The DNA here is from genome assembly GCA_030586385.1 of Camponotus fellah. NCBI lineage: Eukaryota > Metazoa > Arthropoda > Insecta > Hymenoptera > Formicidae > Camponotus > Camponotus fellah. Next base: position 135,522 of record JAPIVC010001055.1, read on the forward strand.
ATTTGAGCCTATATCTTATATATGCATAAAAATTAATTTTTGAGGCAATAATTTTTCACGAAGGATACGCATATGTTGTCACGAATTGTAAGAATCTTACATGAAATTCTTTTCGACATTGCTTACTTAGTTTAAGATGTCTAATTATTTTAAGAATATATGTGTTTCTGTTAATGTTTTCTCTTCAGATATAATGTTTGCACATGGAATATATATTACGCAGAGAATATAGTGTCTCACATAAGGCAAATACATGGTGTTAGGACTTAATATTCTTCCGGCGAGTATCTCAATTACAGCAAAAAGTAAGCTTGTTCGTTGGAACGTAACGAGCTCACGATACGAAAGAAGGATCATCAAGTAGCGCAAACATACATTTTTCGCAGCTTCTATTTACTCGCGGGAAAATTGCAATAGACCGTAACATTTTGCGAGAAATATATATTTCGAAATGCATTTGCGAGTATATTGAATTTTATTACTAAAAGAAATATGTGAAACAGATGGATTGTAAATAATCCGTGTTCTCGAATAACAGAGTGCAGAAAAATAAATATATAACCGATTATTTAATGGGGAAACATATTTTTCATAGGCTTTACTACAAAAAAATTTGTCTAAAAAATAATAAATTAGAATTCTATTATTTTTTTATGAGAACATGATATCATATTTAATGTGACATTTTTTTAAGGATGTATTGGATGGATCGGTCTGTCTCAAAAGTTAATCCAAAGTATCAAAAAATTAAAGTTGGGCAGAATACGAATTCTATTATTGATCAAAAATTTTTTAAAAATCACGAAATCATACTTCAAAGTATTCTTTAATATAATTAGGTCTTAATTTCTAAGAAAATGTTGCCACGTATCATCAATATTGCGTCAAACCGATAATCACAGTTATTTTTTAATAATAATTTCAAAACGAGCAAGTAAATCGTTTTAAAATTTTGTGGGAACATTTTTACATGTATGAAGAATATAATATTATAAAATGAAATTTTTATCATTGTTTTTTTATAGTTTGTAAATAATTTATTATCTGTCTCTTAAACGTTTACATAAGATCCTATGTTAAATCGCAAAATTCAAAAAATTAATAACTTTTAAAGGAGCAAGTAAAAAAATTTAAAATAATTCATGATTTAGAATGTTATTAAGAATGTTAAATTAAAAATTCACGGCGATCTCATTGATTGTAATATATCTCCAATACATCCTTAAATACATGACAAAATTTTTTCGGGTGGAATTTTTTAAAAATGAATTCTTTTGTTTTCGCATTTAATAAGAAATCATGCACATTTAAGTCGTCAATAGAAACAGCTGCATTTCATCATATATGCGATTCTTGATAGTATCTACTTATTCCTTCAAAACATTTTATTATTGTCAACATTTTCAAATGTAAATGATGTGTTAACATTTATCTATTGGATAAAAAATATTCATATATACAGAATATTTACATAATATATAAACGGAAAAATCATTATTTTTAATGCAATGAAAATGATTTTGAAGTGCATTGTCCTCAAAGTTACTAAAAATTCTCTGTGTGAATAAATAAAACGTAACAATTAAGAGATTGATTAAGCTAATTGGATCACGTTAGTTTAAAAGTATTTTATACTTTACGATCTTCCTATATTCGCGTGTGAGTTACGATTATGGAAATGCGTTGTACGAGCGGAAATGCATCGTGAATTGACTTCCAGGATGATACCGACTAAATATTTATAATGATGGCGCCAGTACTCATAAATTTCTTATCTAGATCGTTAAGCTACTGCCAAGGGGTACTCAATAACATCGGCGATTGACTCTAAAGCGAATAATTTACGGTAAAGCGTCGCATACGCTATTTGCTTCACACTATTTTTCTATTATCTTCCCTTTTTTATACTCGCATTTTCTCATGCCTAAGGAAAATATGAAAAATAGATAAATCTTCCGCGAGATAAATAATAACTGCTATTATTGTATGCATTCTTTATTGCGATCGGGACTCTCTGTGTAGATTGAATAGCATATTATAGATTGAAAGAATCTTTTGAATAAATAAACATTCCAGCTTTTTATTACTAGATAAGTATTGATAGGAATAAAAATTTTATGAACAAAATATGTACAAAATATATGAAAAATGATGAAAAAATATTCGATATTTTTTTATAGAATAATTGAGAGAAGGAGAAAATTTTATTTGAATAATATAATTAAATATGTTATAAAATTATATAACCGTTTTAACTTTTTCAAAGATTTTTAAATTCGAATGTCTAATAATTTAATATTATTAATAATATTAAATATAATAATTAATTGAATTATTGATAATTATTGATATAATAATTAATTGAATAATTAATGAATAATTGATAATTATTGATATAATAATTAATTGAATAATATTAAATATAATAATTAATTGAATTATTTGTATAGAACAGATATTATACATCAGACTTATAAAAGAAAAATTTCCTTACCATAATATTTGCGCGGAATCTTGATGATATTTTCTACAAGAATTTTAATCTTCTTTTACTGATCGATGTTACGTTGTATTCCAAATTTGGATATGCAAAAGATATAGAGAAAACGTGCTTGTCCGAGAAGAAAAAAATCAGCCTACACAGCATTTATCTCGTAAAAAGATACAAAAGAACGGGAGGTTATTGCAAACATCGTTCACTTTCCCTTTTCTGACTCATTTCGAGAGCCCATAAGGAATATGATTTTATATTGATTTTATGCGATTTTATAAATCAAACTGACGCTGTTTGGCGAGTTACTTCGTGCTCTTATAATGTGCATTCTTATTATTTAATTATCATGCCCTAATTTAATAAATATATCTTGATCATTGGCATAATTATTGCTTATAATCTATAAATATTTATGTCAGCGATCGTGCTTTTTATCTTATAATCGACATGCAATACAGAATTAATGTTAATTAAACTTCAAAATTTACTCACAGAATAATCTCTTATTTTTTAACGAATTTTACACACGGTAAAAAACATTTTGTATTTCTGTTGAAATTTTCTCGTGTAAAAATTTTTGTGTTAAATTTTTAACATATTCTTATGTTAATGTAACATGTTATCGTTGAGTTATTTTGACATTTCTGCGTTGAGTTAATATTTACCGTTTCTAAAAGTTAAAATAACACAATTAATATGTAAATGCACGAATTTTTGATGAAATAAGTTATATGTTAAAATGAACAGAGTAAGTTGTGTTATTTTTCTCTCTATAACAGTTTCCATATGTTAAATTGACATATTTCTTCTGTTATTTATCTCTTCTGTTATAAAAATGTAAGAATAACATTTTCTTTTAAATAAATTTAACATTATAAATATGTTAATTTAACATAAACTTTATTTCCAGATAAAATTTAAGTGTTACACTTTTGTGTTAATTTTTAAACATATTACTTGTGTTATTTATTTACATACTTGCCTTCTGTTAAATTAACATTAAAATTAGAGTGGATAAATTGGGACATGTGAAATATGTTAAATTTAACACAAAATTTTTTACTGTGCATGATTATGTAAATTTCAATAATGATCAGATTTGCTCGACATAATCCCGCGATAATAATAAAAATATTAACGAAAATGGATACCGCGGACATTGATATCAAGGATCTCTGCATCTTGATTGATTTTTATGAGAATGAAATGTTGTTTGATCAAGCGGAGTTTTCGAATTGGAATGAAACACAACTGGCTGTATTATAAGCTTCGTTCTAGAGCCGAACTGTATACGCTTAATAAGTAATAACGTAGGGACGTAAGGAAGCCTTGATAATTCTTCGAGCATGTAGCCGCACAATTAAGGTGTAACGTTTCGAAGTTCTGGTCGTAAACAACGCGGGCAGAGTAGCGGAACCTTCGAGGCTCGGTTCCGCCCGTCAATTGTTACCAATTGTTGCCAATCAGAGTAATACGTGTCATTATGCCGAGAGAGAAGGCGCAGCGTCCCTTACCCGCGTATTCCTCAGCCTGATTACACCGCGGGTAATATTAATTTGGCGCTAATTGGATAGTATCTGACGGACGCGCGCGCAAGTCGAGATCAGTGTTTTACAGGACTGTGTGCCTCCTGCAAAAAAAGAATCCGATAGCATAATCTTTCTCGTTCTTCCGAAAAATTCATATTTACTTCAACATTATATTCTGCGATAATATTTGTATTAACTCGTAAATATCTCATATTAATTACTAAGGCAAAAGAGAAGCTCGTATTTATAATTTGTGTATCGATTAATAAAATTCAATCAATTGATCACATGATAATTAGAGTTTTCCTTAACCTTTCAGGTTTCTCGAAAGAGATGCGTCTCATATGAAGCTTTATAAATTTTTGAGGATGCTGATTTCAAATTTATCATTAAAATTTAAATTTAAAATGAGATTCAAGATAGCGTCTATCTAAAATATCGATATATTTAAGATATGCTTTAAGATAGCTTGGATTTTCTTAAATTTTAATTGACGCTTTATTATTTTATTCATTAAAATCATCGTTAACGATTTCAATTAACATGCTTTTTTGTCGCACCGAAGAAAGGATATTCTTGTTTTGAAAATATCTTTAGTTTTAACATGAAAATCTTGAAATGAGATTATGTTGCATTAATTAAAGAAAAATATAATTTCTTGAATAATTGCTTGCTTGAATGAATTTATATTTTACATAGTTCAATCGAGAAAAATATATTTTTATGATTTAAGATTTAATTTTCTTGAATGGAAAAGAAAACAATGTTAGATAGAAAATAACATTTTTAAATCAAAGATTATAATTTTCTGAAAGAAAATAAAATTAAATAATTATATATTCTTGATATGAAAATTTCAATATTGAAATAAAACTATAATATTGTTAAAATATTGTTTGAATATTGTTAAAAATATTAACTAAATATTTCCTCTGTATCTAAACTTTTGCAAATTTTAAACAAATTCTGAATATTATTTCCATGCGTTTTTGTCATTTGATTTGACGTGGTTATACGTTTCCCATAAGAACACATGATGAGGATGTTAATTCGGTGCAAATTAAAATCCTTATAACTTGTGAACGCTTTAGTGAATTGATTTAAAAATTGTACTGAAGATTCTAAACGTATGTAAGGATATTCTGTATAATTTTCATTATGTATAATTTTCAAATTCTCAATATTTTGAAAATAAATACAAAACATCCTTAAATTTTCTATAATAATTTTGCTTTTATATTATAAATAGTAAAAGCAAATCAAATGAATTATGTATGTTTAAAATATATTATAAATATATATCCGTTTCTGTTCAGGTAATCAATGAAAAATATTGAAATGAAAAACATTTATATCTTAAGAAAGCTATAGATCATCTTTAAATGCACTCAAGTAGCTTTATATTTTTATGTGCGAATGAAAAAATTAGGAAACGCCTAAAAAACTTATTTTAGGAAATTGCACCAAGAAATCTTTAAAATAATTTATGGAAACAATGTCTGGAAATAATTTTGAATAAATATGTCTGGAAGATCAGGAAATTTTTCGAAATATAATATTTCGAATTTTGTTAATCGAAATGATTAACTTTTGGCAGAGAATTTCGCCTTGTGACAGATACATGGGTAACTTCATTGAATTATATTTAATATCTTTTTAAGTTAATATTTGTTCATTAGTACTTGTATAATATTATTTGAAATAAATATTTCCTCTGTATCTAAACTTTTACAAATTTTCAACAAATTCTGAATATTATTTCCATGTGTTTTTGTCATTTGAATCGACGTGGTTATACGTTTCCTAGAACACATGTTAATTCGGTGCAAATTAAAATCCTTATAACTTGTGAACGCTTTAGTGAATCGATTAAAAAATTGTCCTGAAGATTCTAAACATATGTAAGGACATTCCGTACAATTTTCATTAAATTCTCAATATTTTAAAAATAGCTACAAAACATCCTTAAGTATACAACTTTTGATTTGACACTTATTTTTTTTTCTGTGCGCGTTTATATATTGCTGCAATTCACAACTAATGCAAGAGTCGATAGCTGCAATCGTAATAATTATTTCGCGTGCGCAGGAATGACGCAAGAATTTAAACGCCACGTACCAAGTAATGTTTAAAACTTTCACGTTCGCGTCGCAGCCCCCCGCAAAGTTATAACCGTTCCACCGTAGTGGATACATCGACGACTGTTGATTAAGCGGCGTATAGCGTAGCGCAGTTTGCAATTCAGGAATCCGATGGGCTTTAGACTATGGGCGTTATTCTCCGCCTTTCGCCGCGCCGGCAGTGTCGGCGGCTACTTTGTCCGTGTACCAGTTAGTTGGCATTTACATCGCGACGTAGGAGTAGATTTATTACGCGGCTGTGCTAGTTAGGTGCCTAGAGATTGTCACAGGATAATCGATAATTGCCGCTTCGCGTCATAATTAAGATTAATTGCCACGATCTACCGATTTTATCGTCGCTTGTCATGAGTTACCAATTGGACATCTTTATTACTTTATTATCTACTATGATTTAATATCGAATGATAAAGTCAATGCGATGTTATCTCCTTCCGATTAGAATTACGCAAGATTCAAGACTAGATAGTATTGTCATTGATCTTTACATTGTTTTCATTTGTAATTTTTTTCAAATATTACTTTTCTCAAATTATAATTTCGCATAAAACATTCTAGCGCTTCTGGTTTATTACTAACCTTCTTATTTTAATTTACTTTGGATTTATTATCATACAACTTTTTATTTTTTGTAACAAGAATTTGTAATAAAAATATTTTTTATTGATATTGAAAATTCTCGAAAATTTTAATTTTATCTTTGTAGCAAAAATATCATTTCAATTTTGCTAACAATTTTTATCTAATATTTTATGAGGGTTTAAAATAATATTTAATAATATTTAAAATCATTATTACTATTTATGTAATTCATTTTATTTCTCAAGACACAATATAAAATCTTAGATACATAGTGTGATTTTTCTCTTCTAATTTAAAAAAAAATATATACATATTTTAATTTTTTTTAAATCAATAATCTTGATATTATTTTCATAACGCCAATTAAAAATCTTTTCTCGAGACAAAACAATATCCAAATTGGTCTCGATATCTCGTATTTTACTGTCAATAATATCTTTAGCATTTTAATATTTTTCGAGAAAATGAGATAATACATGTATTATATTTTTCTTTTGTATCTATCAGACGCAATCTTCAGACTAGTAAAAAAATTTCTGAAAATTATCCAAAAAATCTATGTTTACGAGATTGTTTTCCGACATAACGATTGTAGATGAAAATAATAAAACTAGACTTTTTATATAAATAACATATACACGGTAAAAAACATTTTGTATTTCTGTTAAAATTTTCTCATGTAAAAATTTTTGTGTTAAATTTTTAACATACTCTTATATTAATTTAATATTATCGTTGCGTTATTTTGACATTTCTGCATTGAGTTAATATTCACCGTTTCTAAGAGTTAAAACAACACAATTAATATGCACAAATTTTTAATGAAATATGTTATACACGTTAAAATGAACAGATAAGTTGTGTTATTTTTCTCTCTATAACAGTTTCCATATGTTAGATCGACATATCTCTTCTGTTATTTATCATAAAAATGTAAGAACAACATTTTCTTTTAATTAAATAATTTAAATTTAACATTTAACAACATTTTCTTTTAATTTAAATTTAACATAATAAATATATTAATTTAACATAAACTTTATTTCCAGATAAAGTTTAAGCGTTACACTTTTGTGTTAATTTTTAAACATATTACTTGTATCATTTATTAACATACTTGCCTTCTGTTAAATTAACATTAAAATTAGAGTGGATAAAGAGACATGTGAAATATGTTAAATTTAACACAAAATTTTTTACTGCGTAAAGAACGCACGAATAATCCTTTGAGCAAAAATCTCGTGTACTTTAAATATTGTGGCGAGAATGCAAGAGCTTGCGCTCTCTTCGGTATCCAATTACCCACGATTCTGGTAACTCGATGCGATTAGCATACGCGTTGAACGGACATCGGACGAGGCGACGTTACGGTGCGTCGCGATTCTTTCGCTGCACAAGAATAGGTGGAAAAGGGGCGAGGGGGAGAGGGAGAGAGGAGCGAGAAGAAACGGGAGAGGTAGAGGAGAAATAAGAGGAAGAAAACCAATGCGTTCGTGCATCGCGTGGCTGAAAGTGAACCAACCGGTGGCCACGCCTCCTTAGACAGCCGCCAGCCAACAATTAAGATTTGATCGGCAAAAATGGTCGAGGTAAAATGGCGGCTGGCCACTGAATACGTAATGCCCACGAATGAAAGCATCTCGACCGGTCGCGTCGGAAACCGGGGTGCATCTCGCGATCTTCATTCCATTCGAGCTGCAAGCCAAACCGGTAGCTTCGATTAGGAGGGAGCGAATGATCGATACGTGCACCCGGTGTAATCTCACGCGGGATCAAAAACATTGTTACCCGAGAGATAATTTCGCGGAGAGAAAACAAGTTTGATTCACATGCACATAACTCGTGGGACACAGTGTCTTGTAGAAATGATTTTAATCGGCTTAATATCGATTCGAGGCTGGTATTTCGTGACCCATCCTATGATGATACCAATTATTCTCTCAGCTGCAGCATTAAAATGGTTTAAATTGCAAGTTCGTTCAATTGGGAGGATCTTTTTTTAAGCTCGAATTCGCATGTACGAATGTGCTGGTAGACATGTATAGTAGCACTCTCGAATCGATGTGTCGGCTACTTGATTTAGATAACATTTGCCCCATTAACATGCGAGGCAATGGACGCCTGCAGATGGGCAACCGAGCGTGCATCGCTGCAGCGAGTCTCTTCTATCGAAATCCGACCATCTCGCCATCAAAATAATTGATATCCACCAAGCAATTGAGGGCTTTCCAACGACTCGATGCGCGATACGAGATCGGTTTGTAAAATAAAAGCGCGATGAAAAAGAAAAAAATGCGAGGCATCGTCATGCGGATACATAAATCATATTGATAGCGAACTACATAAGCACACATTTGAGAAAAATCGTTTGATTGTGTATCAACGAGACGTATATGATTGAAGGCATTTTGATTAAATCAAACAAGAATTTCTAATTATCATGATAAGACTTGATTTCTCATAACTAGAATGTTTAATAGATTTTACTATACACTATACTAAAAAATTTTGTGTTAAATTTAACATATTTCATACGTCTCAATTTATCCACTCTAATTTTAATGTTAATTTAATAGAAGGCAAGTATGTAAATAAATAACACAAATAATATGTTTAAAAATTAACACAAAAGTGTAACACTTAAATTTTATCTGGAAATAAAGTTTATGTTAAATTAACATATTTATAATATTAAATTTAATTAAAAGAAAATGTTATTCTTACATTTTTATGATAAATAACGTAAGAGATATGTCGATTTCACATATGGAAACTGTTATAAAGAGAAAAATAACACAACTTATCTGTTCATTTTAACATATAACATATTTCACCAAAAATTCGTACATTTGCATATTAATTGTGTTGTTTTAACTCTTAGAAACGGTGAATATTAACTCAAGAATGGCAGAAATGTCAAAATAACGCAACAATAATATATTAATATTAACATAAGAGTATGTTAAAAATTTAACACAAAAGTTTTTACACGAGAAAATTTTAACAGAAATAAATGTTTTTTACTGTGTAAGGATTTGGTTAGTATTTTCTGGTTGAATCTATAAAATTTCTTGTTGCATTAACTTCTTTGCTTGTCGCTAAACGGCGAGCCACTCTTAACTGTACTCGTATTAAATATTTGCCATGAAATGTATATAACTAGTATAGAACTAATATTAACGTTAAATCCAAAGTATATATTTTTTCTCTTACGAGTAATAGTGCCTGAAAGAGAACGCTAGCTCTCTGATTGCATGTGTTTGAGCTGCATCCTCTTCTTGCATCACTGTTTATCAGTTTAATTTCTAACAAACTGAACTTAAAATAATTTATTCAATAATCTGGATTGAATTTATCCAATAATCTTGTTGGAATTCAGAATATTAAACAGACTTTTGAGATTAGATGGAAGAAATTTTAGACGACTTGATGCTGATGAGTTTAGTATCATTAACCAGAAAATTTGGTAAATTTAACAGGAAGAAATTAATCAAATTCATCTGGTAATTCCTACAGGAATTCTGGTTCGTCCATTTTCCAACAGACATACTGATTGAATCTACCAGAATTCTAATTAATGCAACCAGATTTTTTCTCAGTGTGTGTTTAAGTTGCATCCTCTTCTTGCACTGTTTAATTTTTAACAAACTGAACTTAAAATAATTTATTCAATAATCTGGATTGAATTTATCCAATAATCTTGTTGGAATTCAGAATATTAAACAGACTTTTGAGATTAGATGGAAGAAATTTTAGACGACTTGATGCTGATGAGTTTAGTATCATTAACCAGAAAATTTGGTAAATTTAACAGGAAGAAATTAATCAAATTCATCTGGTAATTCCTACAGGAATTCTGGTCGTCTATTTTCCAACAGACATACTAATTGAATCTACCAGAATTCTAATTAATGCAACCAGATTTTTTCTCAGTGTGTGTTTAAGTTGCATCCTCTTCTTGCACTGTTTAATTTCTAACAAACTGAACTTAAAATAATTTATTTAATAATCTGGATTGAATTTATGCAATAATCATGTTGAAATTCAGAGTATTAAATAGATTTTTGAGATTAGAGGAAAAAAATTTTAGATGACTTGATGCTGGTGAGTTTAGTATCATTAATCAGAAAATTTGGTAAATTTAATAGGAAGAAATTAATCAGATTCATCTGGTAGAATTCTGATTCGTTCATTTTCCAACAGACGTATTGGTTGAATCTACCAGAATTCTAATTAATGCAACCAGATTTTTTTCTCAGTGCAATCTCGATGCACGATCGGTTGTCCATCTAATGTCAAGTGAATCCATCGGATCATCCCTTAATATTACATTCCATTTTTGTCCTCTTTCTTCTCGCCATGAATCTCTTCCCCAGCGATATTTCTCTCCTCCTTCTTTTTTCCCAACTCGAAGGAAGAGTCTCTCCGGGACTCCGTGGATTAAAATTGCAGGAGCGATTTCACGAACTCACGATATCGGCGAAAACGCCACCGAGGCTCTAATCATGGCGGATACACGGCGCGCGGTAGCCGCCACCACGTTTTACCCCTTAACTCAAGACTCTCATTACACTAATGTCCCACCAATCATCGGCCCTCAGTCGGAGGTACCTCCCCCTACCTCCCCCGGGGAACCCTCCCCGCGCGTCTCTCAATCACTTCAATCAGAATCATGCAAACCGAGGAGAAAATCAAATTCCTCGACCCGGCGTGACTATACCCGCGAAGATGCGATATCGATTTCTGTGAAACGCGATCTCGACGTATTCCGCAAGTTAACTGTAAATCCGCACGTGATTCGGATCCTTTTCTTCCCCGGGGGGTTCTAATCTTCCATTTCGTTTAATCGCTCTCCAGACACGGATTGAATTATAATTAAAGGTTTTTATTATTCGCAGTTTTTCTTTATATACGAAGATTATAGCTGAACGAAACGCAGATGTACCGTCGCCTGATACGACGGATGGTCTTTGCTACGAGGCACGGAAGACCGCAATGGCCCATCGAGGCCCTTAACAGGGTACTTCGCGAAATAGCCGAAGAAACGCTCTTTAGCATACCGGGAGGGCCAACCGTTAAGGCGGTCGTTAAGTTTATGGGGGAGCGCGAGATACGAGAGGTTGGCAATTAGATGCCCTCCTACAGTGAACACTGTGATCTTCGCCACGCGAAAGAAAACGACCGCGCGCGCGCGCGCGCGCAACGCTTTTATACAGGGTGTTTCGGTAAAAGTGGGCAATCTCTCATGTAGAGCGGGTAAAAATAACCCCATAAGGTTCTATAAAATTTTTCTTTACGTCACTTCTTCATCGAGATATTTGCCCGTAAAGATAAGATTTAAAACGTACTTTTCTTAAATAACCTTTATATCATTCTTTAGATTGTAATAATTTATATTTTAATAATTTATAATATTTTAATAATTTTAATAATTTATAATAATTATTTTCATGTTAAGTAAAGGTCTTTAAAATAGCGTGACAGATTTCTTAATATCGTGTCGAAGAGCTAACCATCTAATCAAGTTTCTAACTTAGAAAACTTTGAAGGCAGTTTCTTTTATTTTTAAATATAATTTTTTTTTACGTCACTTCTTCATCGAGATATTTGCCCGTAAAGATAAGATTTAAAACGTACTTTTCTTAAATAACCTTTATATCATTCTTTAGATTGTAATAATTTATATTTTAATAATTTATAATATTTTAATAATTTTAATAATTTATAATAATTATTTTCATGTTAAGTAAAGGTCTTTAAAATAGCGTGACAGATTTCTTGATATCGAGTCGAAGAGCTAACCATCTAATCAAGCTTCTAACTTAGAAAACTTTGAAGACAGTTTCCTTTATTTTTAAATATAATTTTTTTTTACGTCACTTCTTCATCGAGATATTTGCCCGTAAAGATAAGATTTAAAAAGTACTTTTCTTAAATAATCTTTATATCATTCTTTAGATTGTAATAATTTATATTTTAATAATTTATAATTTAATAATTTATTTTAATAATTTAATTTTAATAATTTATTTTAATAATTTTAATAATTTATAATAATTATTTTCATGTTAAGTAAAGGTCTTTAAAATAGCGTGACAGATTTCTTGATATCATGTCGAAGAGCCAAAAGTTAACCACCTAATCTAACCAAGCTTCTAACTTACAAAACTTTGAAGGCAGTTTCCTTTATTTTTAAATATGATTTTTTTTAAAGGATTCTCTTGTGTCATTTTGTCAAAACTGTATTCGAGAAAAACATATTTGATCGACAGCAAGTAAATGATAATAAAATAATGATGATACAGATGTAGAAAAAAATTTTATAGGAATTTATGATACTTTTACCTACTCTACACATGTCCACCTTTACCGAAACAGCCTGTATATAGTTCCCTTGTATACGCAAAATGATGTTGTATACAAGGTATACAACATCATTTTGCGGATGCGATCGGGAAGGGAAATTGAAATTGACGCGAATGATTTCAGTCTCGTGATTCGCGCTCACCGGATTCGAATCATTTTATTGCCCATCGCCGTCGTCCTCCAGCGGCCGAAGACGCGATTAAAATCGACATGCAAGGAAAAAAAGGGGAAAAGGAGAAAGAAATGCACGCGAGACTCGAAGTCGATCGCGCGATGCAATTCGTTACATGAAGAACGTTGCTATGCGCGCGGCATCGCGCGTCGGGATTGTAATTTTACATGGCTGCGCCCGATAATTTACATAAATTGGCTTGTAACGTTACGAAAGCGCCGTCGGCGCCATTAAAGGAATGTTTGCTCGCGAACCACGTACGTGTCACCGCGCGATATAGGTCCGGTTTCGCCCCGACGTCGATTAAATTTAATCGTAGTTTCATCGATATACATGGCTCGTGCAAAAATATGTTTTGCTGATGTAAGCAGATGTCTAGATGTAACGGCAAATATTTATCGCTATTTTTATGTCTGCTACGCTGAGAAAAATCGTTTGATTGTGCCAACAAGACGTGTACGATTGAAGGCATTTTTGTTAAATCAAACAAAAATTTCTAGTTATCATAATAAGACTCGATTTTTTATAAATAGAATGTTTAATAGATTTTATTATAAGGATTTGATTAGTATTTTCTGGTTGAATCTATAAAATTTCTTGTTACATTAATTTCTTTGTTTGCCGCGAGCCACTCTTAACTTAACTCGTATTCAATATTTGCTATGAAATGTATATAAAGAACTAGTATTAACATTAAATCCAAAGTATATTATTTTTCTCTTACGAGCAATAGTGCCAGAAAGAGGACGCTAGCTCTCTGACTGTGTGTGTTTGAGCTGCATCCTCTTCTTACATCACTGTTTATCAGTTTCTAACAAACTGAATTTAAAATAATTTATTCAATAATCTGAATTGAATTTATCTAATAATCAAAGGATCATTGGAAAATAATATAATCGACCAAATCTAGCAAAATTTGTTTATTGATTACGATTATTGTGGTCCTTTTCAAATATATGCTGGAATGAAGATTTTAAATTAATTGAACAGTTGAATAATAGTACAAGCAACAATTAAATGCGAACAATTTAAGTACCGATCAAAGAATAGATGTAAACCATAATATTGTAAACTGCACAGGAGTCACTAGCAGAAACGTTACATTTCACTATCATTAAAATCAAGAAATAAATTATGTATAATTCAATGGATCAAATTATACTTGAAAAGAACTACAACCATATGGTCGAAACGTCGTAATCAATAAACAAATTTTGCTAGTTTTGGTCGATTATATTATTTTCCAATGATCCTTTGATTAATTGACTAGCGATATTAAGACAATTGTCAATTTTTATCTAATAATCTTGGAATTCAAAATATTAAACAGACTTTTGAGATTAGATGGAAAAAATTTAAACGATTTGATGCTAGCGAGTTTAGTATTATTAACCAGAAAATTTGATGAATTTAACAGGAAGAAATTAATCAGATTCATCTGGTAATTCCTACAAGAATTCTGGTTCGTCCATTTTCCAACAGACATACTGAATTTTAATTAATGCAACCAGATTTTTTTCTCAATGTAGAACATTGTAACATGTAGAATTTATTAGGGCTGCTGATTTAGACTTCGAAGCTTCGATATTAAAATCTTCAAAGATCGAAATTTCGAAGCTTCGAAGAATATGTTAGCGTAATAAATATACATTTATAAAATAATTATATGATAAAATCTGAATAAAATCTTATAATTATGTTGCTAAATTGAGAAATAAAATATCTAAATATTTTGATTTTTAATAATTGTTAATATTTTCTTAATCATTTATTTTTTAAATAATTTTTTGTGTATATATATATATATATTATATATATATTAATTAATTCACATTCAACATTGCTTACATGAATTTGCAAGAATATATTTTTCCAAGCTTCGAATCTTCGAAATCGTCAAAAGGAACAGCTCTAAAATTTATGGTAACAAATTTTAGTAATATCTTCTAGCAAATTTAAATCCCATCATTACCAAAATATTAATCATCATTGCATTGGATAAATATAAATTTCCGTATTATAGACAGAACGATTTTTGTAAGACAATTTTTCTCTGTGTACTATAATCAAACCTTTTAACAAGTATGGTTAGCCTTAATATAGATAGGCGCCATAAGAAAAAATTTTATTTCTAAATTTTCAAATATAAATTATATCTCTATCATTTAGAATGATTAAGTACAAAACATGCGATATCCTAATATTCGCTAACCATTTATCTACCTTAGAAAATTATTGCTGCAGTTGTAAGACTATTCTTTCGAATTCAAAGTTCTCTTTAAAACGTGTCGCATTGTGATCGATATAGATTAAAAAGAAGAGATTCAGATTCGCTTTATTATTAAAGCTTCTCCGATCCACGATTTTAAGAGAACATTGGAAGATTCTTATTGCGAAAAGCGAAGAAAAAAAAAACTGATGTCGCCGCACACAATAATCGATCGTGCCATTTTCCGTGATTCTTCTGCAAACGACGACAAAAATATCGAAGGCCGATTCCATCGACGGAACGTTACGAGAAAAAGTTTTCAAGGTAACTTCGATTGAGTTAAAATGACGTGGATGGAAACGTTCGACATTCCAAATTATACATAGCAACGTAATCGATCCATATGGTTCGCATTAACGGACCTAACCCATCATTTTATCGTATTGTAGCACGTTTGATACAAATCGCGGCGGGGGGAGGGAGAGGGGTGAGTGGGTGGGGGAGGGAAACTCCGTGATCTCTCTCCCATTTCTCGTGCTTATCCGCGCGGTGAAAATGGCGTTGAGAGGGAGACAAGACCAAAGGCAAGACCGCGGCAAAGGCTATGCTTCGCAGGCCCGGGAGAGCAGCCAACCACTTATCATTAGCCGCATCTTCCGCCGGGCAGTCAGGGTAATTGTTTCCTCCGGTTTATAGTTTTATTCCGACTCACCGGCGCGATGATATCTCTGCTCGTTTTATATTCCTCGAGGCTATATCGGTCGCATCATGGCCGCGCGTCCGCCTTTCTTCTTTCTTCGGCGTAAACACGAAGACCAACTCTCCGTCTCCCTCAGCATCCTTCTGCCTTCCATCCAGGGATGGGCAATTTTTCCAAAAGAATCGATTTTTTGGATCGATCTAGATCGGAGACTTAATGTATTATAAATGCACGCAGTAAAAAATTTTGTGTTAAATTTAACATATTTCACATGTCTCAATTTATCCACTGTAATTTTAATGTTAATTTAACAGAAGGCAAGTATGTAAATACATAATACAAGTAATATGTTTAAAAATTAACACAAAAGTGTAACACTTAAATTTTATCTGGAAATAAAGTTTATGTCAAATTAACATATTTATAATGTTAAATTTAATTAAAAGAAAATGTTATTCTTACATTTTTATGATAAATAACGGAAGAGATATGTCGATTTAACATATGAAAACTGTTATGGAGAGAAAAATAACACAACTTATCTGTTCATTTCAACATATAACTTATTTCATCAAAATTCGTTCATTTACATATTAATTGTGTTGTTTTAACTCTTAGAAACAATGAATATTAACTCAACGCAGAAATGTCAAAATAACACAACGATAATATGTTACATTAATATAAGAGTATGTTAAAAATTTAACACAAAAATTTTTACAGAAAAATTTTTACGAGAAAATTTCAACAGAAATACAAAATGTTTTTTACCGTGCATATAAATTTTTGAATTTTAAAGAAATAGATTAAATCTATTAAATTTAATAATTAATAAGAAATATAAATATAAATATAAAAATAAATACAAATATAAATATAAATATAAATATTAATATTAATATAAATATTAATATAAATATTAATGTAAATATTAATGTAATATTAAATATAATATTAAATATATAATATAATATAAATATAATAAATATAATATAAATATAATATAATATAATATAATATAATATAATATAATATAATATAATTAAAAATCAATTCGCCAAAAAATCGATTGTTTTTTATTTAGTTTTAATCATAAGAATCATATAAAAATTGGGAAGAGCGATAGATAAAATTAGAAATATTACTTCGATTTAATTTCTGATACAATCTCAATAGAGAGGCTTCAAGTATTAAATCGATCTTATATAAGTCGGACAAATAAATGTCTGACGACTTAATGAAAATTATGAAGAGATGAATTATATTAGTTTAATATTACTGACGATAGAAAGAAATATTACTGATACTGAGAAATATTACTGATTGAAACAGTCAAAATTATTAACTGATTCTTTCAATAAAATATCACTGATTTACAGTGCTGTACTTATAACTGCTGTAATCAGTCACTATTTACTGTTTTTCAAAGATAATACACCGATTCACTTTCAGAGAGTAGGGATTCCTCATTCACTGGAGTGGCGCATCCATCCTCGAACCAAAGAGGCCAGAGAGCGGGGTGGTTGGCACCACCCGATTGCGGCATTAAACCTCGTCTAGCCGCGCGATATGGAAATATCCGGGCCGCTTGTAATAACATGGCATCGTCTCGTAAACGGCGACGAGGACCTCTTTGTAAAGTATTTTCGTGGAAGCCGCGCCGCGCTCCTTCTGCCTTGGAAATTAAGAGTCTCGCGTACGAAGGGCGGCGCTCTCGAAATGGGGCCTATCGTTTAAGCCGGATCTCCATGCGAGATTACTGCCCCCGGGGGTGGCAACGACGATGATGGAGGCGGCGGTGTCGGCGATGGTGTGCCGGGTGTGTTGCTAGTAGCGTCGGCGGTGTGGTAGTTGTTCGCTGAAAAGGCGGACTCTGGGGAATCCCCACCCATGCATAATCTAAGTGGCTTTTATATATGCATGGCCCGCGGTCGCGATAAGCCTCAAGTGTGGATGTTCGCCGAATGGCGATGAATAGCGCCGAGATGCGGATGTTTCGCAAGAAGCGAGTATCGACGTCAAAAATAGACATCCCTAACAGCACGATATATTGCAGCAATATTGCAGCAAAATTGCACGGCAAGATTGCAATATTGCATGCAATATTGCTGCAATGTTGCAGCAATCTATCTATGTCCTACCCTGCGCAACATTGCTGCAATGTTCAGCAATGTTGTATCGCAATATTGCTGCAATGTTGTGACAACTATTATATTCCCTAACAGCACATGTGGTAAGACTCTAATGTCCGCCTATTTTGGTTAATAGTAAATACTGAGAATATCTTGTAGTATAATTCATACATGTAATATAAATACTTTTGATAAATGCCATAAACGCACACACTATTTCTCATTTTAATTTCAAATAATCTTTTTAATAATTATAGATTGTTTTTTAATGTCGCTAGTTAATTAATCAAAGGATGATTGGAAAAAAATGTAATCGATCAAAATTAGCCAGAACTTTGTTTATTGATTACTGTAATCAATAAACAAAGTTCTGGCTAGTTTTGGTCGATTACATTTTTTTCCAATCAATCTTTTTAATATTCTGAATCCCAACCAGGAATTCAGAACAACTAAACTACTAAACAAATTTTAAATTAAATAAGTTTATTATAAATTAAACTGACTAAAAAGAAAAAAGAAGAAACTTTGAAACTCATGTTAGTACCAGTCCTTTATTTCCATTTCACCAAAAATTAAGTACGAGTTTGGTAGCGCGCGTACCGGCAAAATGAGGAAAACATGTGGAATATTATAGAATATCCTGAAAATATACGAGAAAGAATATATATGAAGTATCTTTTGAGAATATATGAAAAATAATATACAACAAGAGATGTTATGGGATCATTCTCAGTATATTACATCTGTAACTTATATTTATAGTATGAGTATAGAATATTCGAATGTTATCATGTGCTCAGTGTTTGCTGGTATCTAGATAAAATGATCTAGATAATTATCTAGGTAAAGAAATGGATCATCTTTATCTTTAATTAGATTAAGAAATACAAAGTATCTTTATCTTAGATCAAAAATGTATGTCATCTTATCTAAAAATTATCTAAGATAGTTTTCATTATGCAAAAAAGTTTTCCAGGCAAGCTTTTAAAAATCTATCTAAAATATCTAAAATTTTTGAGGAACTTTAAAACTTAATAACTTAAAATGAGAAAAGAACGTCGTCGAGTCTTTTTCATTCTGTTTATTTATTTAAATTTACTTACTTGTACTTGTTTTACTTAAATTTGTGCAATGCATTAATGTATATTTTATAAAAATGATATATGTATTGTTACACATTGATTATTATATTAGTAATATATTATAAATATATTATAAATATAAATTAATAAATAAATACTCATCATATCATTTAAATACCTTTTTATTATTATTTAAATATTCTTTAGAAAAAGAGGGAAGGATATGTATTTATGATTTTAATATCCCATTTATCCATAATTATCTGCGTCACATTTTCTACAAATATTTATAGTCTTATAAAATAAACAAAAATATCTAGATAATTATCTAGATTATCACAATAATCATCTCATCTTTCTAGATTAAGTAAAAGCAAAATCATCTTTATCTCATCTAAGATAAATTTACGGATTTTTATCTTTATCTTTATCTAGATAATTTTGAAATTATCTACAGCAAACACTGCATGTGCTGTTAGGATAATTAATAAAATGAGATATGAATTCTGTTGGCATGTGTATATTATTTTTTTATTAATCATTTCGATTATTTTCTTCTTTTATCATCTTGGAACTTAATCATATATGTTACAATGTCACCTTGTGACAATATTGCTACAAGATTGCCAAAGTATCGCATTACAATATTGTTGCAATGTATTAAAAATATTAATAACACACGCAACATTGCAAGACAACGTTGCTGCAATATATCAGCAATATTGCACTGCAAATGCAATATGGCAATAATGCTGCAATGTTGCAGCAATATATCGTTAAGGATGAATCAGGTAGACTCGTTGTTCATTCGAAATCGAAATTAAAATTATTCGTCGACACTAGGACATTTTTTTCGCCACTTTATACTTGATAAGTCCGACTCTAGCAAGATCCTCTAGCAAGATATTATATTTTTTGCGACGTTATACGCGCCCTCCAGACTTTCTTCGCGCAAAATCGACCCGAGATTGATACATTCTCATTGTGCGGCATGAGAGAGGGAACAAATCTCGCACAATACAGTTACAATGATGTTAGGAAGAATTCGGCAACGCGTGCCAGTCGACGTGAATTTCTGGGAGGGTGTGTCGTGTGGGCGTGAGGGTGTCGCAGCTGCTCTGTACACGCGCCCTGAGTATCGCTCGTTGAATACGCACGCTCTAACGCTGTCGTGCGTGCGTTGTGTATTTATACAATAAAATATCCGTATTTCCGACATCAAACGTAACGTAACTTTGCGCTCGTCTTCGTCCAAGCTTGCGTCCTTCAAAAGTTTTTCGATATAGAAGGAAATGACGAAAACCGAGCTACCACTGTCCCATTAGATGTAAGATCGCCCATTACTGTGCCGCGAAAGGAAGGCTCCTCGGGATGCGAGCGAAAGAGTCTCAAGTGACAGGAAGAGAAGGAGGAGAGAAAAACGTGCTTTTCTGCCGACTTCCGGTATTTTATTTCGGTTTAAAAAGTATGTCTGTTCTCTTTATTGAATATATAATAATAGATATGTCATCTTTCGATCGAATCGATGTAATAAATTCAGCTTTGCAATAATTTGCAATTTATGTTAAGGATGTTTTGGACCTATTTTCAAAATATTGAGAATTTAGTGAAAATTGTACAGAATGTCCTTACATATGTTTAGAATCTTCAGTACAATTTTTAAATCGATTCACTGAAGCGTTCACAAGTTATAAGGATTTTAATTTGCACCGAATTAACATGTGTTCTTATGGGAAACGTATAACCACGTCGATTCAAATGACAAAAACACATGGAAATAATATTCAAAATTTGTTTAAAATTTGCAAAAGTTTAGATACAGAGGAAATATTTGGTCAAATAATATTATACAAGTACTAATTGGTTAAAAAAATATTAAATATAATTCAATGAAGTTAGCCATGTATCTGTCACAAGGCAAAATTCTCTGCCAAAAGTTAAGGATGTATTGGACAGTCTGTCTCAAAAGTTAATCCAAAGTATCAAAAAATTAAAGTTGGGCAGAATACGAATTCTAATTGATCAAAAATTTTTTAAAAATCACGAAATCATACTTCAAAGTATTCTTTAATATAAATAGGTCTTAATTTTCAAGAAAATGTTGCCACGTTTTATCATCAATATTGCGTCAAACCGATAATCACAGTTATTTTTTAATAATAATTTCAAAACGAGCAAGTAAATCGTTTTAAAACTTTGTGGGAACATTTTTACATGTATGAAGAATATAATATTACAAAATGAAATTTTTATCATTGTTTTTTTATAATTTGTGAATAATTTATTATCTGTCTCTTGAACGTTTACATAAGATCCTATATTAAAATCGCAAAATTCAAAAATTAATAACTTTTAAAGGAGCAAGTAAAAAAATTTGAAATAATTCACGACAATTTAGAATGTTATTAAGAATGTTAAATTAAAAATTCATCTCGCGATCTCATTGATTGTAATATATCTCCAATATCTCCAGCCTTAACAAAATTCAGAATATTTCAGTAAAAACGCAATAAATATTAAAAAATACATCTCTGCATTGTAGCTAAGATCAAATTGTAATATTCCACACAATTTCTTACTCAAAATACACCAAAAGTGGATATTTTATTCGTCAATATTGATTTTCAGCTACTTTCTGCTGGGATTGTACATACAAAACATCCTTAATATATGTGTTACAAAATTCTCGAGAAAATTTTTAGCTTTACGTCGATCTTTTTTTTAATTTTTCTAAATGATGATTAAAAAAAAATCGTGATATTGACGATATTTTTACTGGTATTACTAATAATCGGTCTTTTCATCTTCGATATCTTTTTTTTCCCTTTTTTTTTTAATAGGCGAGCGAACGCCCATGCGCTTATACACTGTGCCCGAAAGCAACCGGATCTGAAGCGGGAATAATTTGCCTCCTACCAGCACAAATTCTAATACACAGGCGGGCATGGTAATGACTACAATCATCCGGGACCGTACAATGCTATCTGATCGGATCACAAAATGGGCACGTCGTTGTTTTCAAAACAGGTATGATTGTAGACGCTTTTGCGACGCTCGGCAGATGCTGCGCCCGAAAATGCCCTACGTATATAATAATAGAAATTCGTTGCCGTGTAAATTCCGATGATTTCGAAACAACTGAGATTGAGGTGCGACTTCCTTGTCAATATATAAAGATTGCTTGAAATATATTTCTTTCCCGCCTCCGACACGCTTATTTTTTTCCTAGACACACTTTATATATCTCATCGATTAAAAATACCCGCAATATTAGGGTTATTGTGCGTTAAACGTATCCATGCTCGAGCTTATTCGTCCTGGGGATGTAATCTAGTCAGGTACTGTTATGTCGTTCCCTTTGCCATTGAACGGATCGATTGACGACGGAATCGCGAATCTCGTGTTACGGTCCGGCTTCGATAAAGGACCGAGAAAATGCGCTACAATAATAACGAAAGGACGGAGGCGTCGAACGCGGAAGTGTCGAGCGTTCGAAAAGGGACGACGGTCGGATCAATAGAAATCGTTACCCTCTGAAAAGATCATTCGTGGTCGCGACGATCTAGAAGCGGCAAAGTAGCGTCTTTGAAGCGTACCGCCGTATATATGTATTGCAAATGCGTACCTTCCTCGTTTCGTTTTAGCCGCCTTTAGCAGCCATAATGGTGACTTGGGAATATCAGATCCTGTTCGTCATTGTTGCCCCCGATGCATCATGCGCCGTGCATGATGCGGTGAAACTCGGCCTCTACGTCGTATTCCATCCATCATTACGTTATATGCACTTTTGAAAATCTGCTTGAACAAAATTTAATATTAATAATTAGGAAATTTGGCTCAAGCAAATAAAATCAAATCAAAATTAAATTAAAATTGGCATAAGAAACCAGACCAAAGACGATCCGAAACGTTCGTTATTTTTGTAGTTTTTAGATTTGAAATAAACAACAATCAATAAGAAGGAAGTGCTGTTTCTTCCTCTGCGCTCCAACTATCGCGCTGTGGCTCTTATGCAAATTTTGATTGAATTTTTAATGTTTAATATATTTAAAAACTAAAATTTTAATTTTAATTTTAATATATTTCTAAATATTGCACTAAAAAAATATTGCAAATATAATTTAAGAATGTTTTGTATCTATTTTCAAAAATAAAAATATTGAGAATTTAATGAAAATTGTACACCATGTCTTACATATGTTTAGAATCTTCGATACAATTTTTAAATCGATTCACTAAAGCGTTCACAAATTATAAGGATTTTAATTTACATCGAATTAACATGTGTTCTTATAGGGAAACGTATAACCATGTCGATTCAAATAACAAAAACGTATGGAAATAATATTCAGAATTTGTTTAAAATTTGCAAAAGTTTAAATACAGAGGAAATATTTGGTCAAACAATATTATACAAGTGTTAACTGGTTAAAAATATATTAAATAGATATTAAATATTAAAAAGATATTAATTTAGCCATGTATCTGTCTCAAGGCAAAATTTTCTGCCAAAAGTTAATCATTTCGATTAAAAAAATTCAGAATATTTCAGTAAAAACACAATAAATATTAAAAAAATACATCTCTGCACTGTAGCTAAAATCAAATTGTAATATTCCACACAATTTCCCAAAATACACCAAAAGTGGATATTCGTCAATATTGACTTTCAGCTACTTTTTGCTGGGATTGTACATACAAAACATTCTTAATCTTTCATTCGCATGATTATCGAAATAATGAGCAAGGTATAATTTCCGAGAACGGAAATTTACCTCTCTGAAATATTTCATATATAATATATACACGTACTCGTTGTAAAAAAATATAATTATGCAGAAATTAGTATAATTAATTATACTGAAATTAGCGCGACATTATAATTGCAATTATATATTTTAAAAATAGTTTCGAGAATGAGATATAAAATATTACTTCTCACTTTAGTACTATCGCATTTGCATTTGAAATAATGAAGAATCTGATTGTGCATAGTTTTCTTTACTGTTAACCGACGTGAACTAACCTTTGCGAGCGCTTTTCGTTTGAATCGTTCAAATTGCAAATCTGCAATTCATAACTTCCTTGAGCTCAATCATAATTACATAATTAATCTGCGGGAATAGAGAGAGAGAGAGAGAGAGAGAAAGAGAAAGGGAAAGAGGGAGGAAGGATACATAATGTATACACCGACAGCAGCTCTGCTCGTTCGTTGTTACTCATGTAACCGCATGAATTGCGTACCTATATATTCATTATGACATACTCAGAGTTCTCGTACCTATTAATTCCTCTTTTTCTAGTGTTAGATCTGTGTAAGATTTTCAAATTGACCAGACCAACAGAAAGTTATTTTTCTTTCGTATTTATGTATTTAATTGTATTTAATTATTATATAGGGTTGGCAAAAATTTCACACTTTTTTTGCACTTAGTTTAATATGATTTATTAATATTATTCATTAATATTTTAATTATAGTTTAATATGATTCATTAATATTAAAAATTCCACTTTTTTTTGTATAAAATCCATACTAATAGTAAGAATCGATATTTTCCGGAAAAAAATATTAATTTGAATTAAAAAAGACTATTATTAAATTGATTTCATTTTTTTTAAATTATGGTTTAATATGATTTATTAATATTATTCATTAATATTTTAATTATAGTTTAATATGATTCATTAATATTAAAAATTCCACTTTTTTTGTATAAAATCCATACTAATAGTAAGAATCGATATTTTCCGGAAAAAAAATATTAATTTGAATTAAAAAAGACTATTATTAAATTGATTTCATTTTTTTTAAATTATGGTTTAATATGATTTATTAATATTATTCATTAATATTTTAATTATAGTTTAATATGATTCATTAATATTAAAAATTCCACACTTTTTTTGTATAAAATCCATACTAATAGTAAGAATCGATATTTTCCGGAAAAAATATTAATTTGAATTAAAAAAGACTCTATTATTAAATTGATTTCATGTTTTTTAAATTATAGTTTAATATGATTTATTAATATTATTCATTAATATTTTAATTATAATTTAATATGATTCATTAATATTAAAAATTCCACACTTTTTTTTGTATAAAATTCATACTAATAGTAAGAATCGATATTTTCTGGAAAAAATATTAATTTGAATTAAAAAAGACTCTATTATTAAATTGATTTCATATTTTTTAAATTATAGTTTAATATGATTTATTAATATTATTCATTAATATTTTAATTATAGTTTATGATTCATTAATATTAAAAATTCCACACTTTTTTTGTATAAAATCCATACTAATAATAAAAATCGATATTTTCCGAAAAAAAATATTAATTTGAATTAAAAAAGACTCTATTATTAAATTGATTTCATTTTTTTAAAATTATAGTTTAATATGATTTATTAATATTATTCATTAATATTTTAATTGTAGTTTAATATGATTCATTAATATTAGATTAATATGATTCATTAATTAAAGCAACAAGAATATCTTTTTGTGTAAAGTTTTTGTATAAATATATTTTAATGTTACATTTTAATTATTTTTATAGTTTTTGCTAAAATGTTTATCTTACTGAATCCAGGACAACAAAAACTGAAATTTAATGATTTTTTTTCTATTCACTAGACTTTTCCGATCAACTCTGCTATTATGGATTTTTAATTCATATAGATTTATATTTTTCGCGAACATTTATATATATTGTTTACATAAATTTATTATTATATAATAATTTATAATAATAATTATAATTATAATAATTATAATAATTATAATAATTTATTATTTTATTGTAATTCAAATCGTTGCATTTGAATTTTAAACTTGAGATTAATTCAAATTTTTGACATGTAGAATAAACAAAAATAATAAACCCTTGCACGCGTATTTGCTTCGACTTGCGTTTATATTTGCTCAAAACGGTACAGTAATAATATGTCGCTACGCGGGATTCGCCGAAAGAAATCCTTTCTTACCGTGTCATGTAAGATGTGCGTAAATCCTATGGCAGGCGAAAGGTTTATCATGAGGTATCATTAAAATCAGCGGTAAGCTCCCTACCGCCGGGGTAATTATAGGCAGCAGTGTCGAAATTGCGAACAAATGGGGCACTGTAAATTTTCACTGCGCGTCGCGCGACGCGAAGGGGAGGGGGAGGGGGAGAGGGGTGGGGTGAGAGGTTCAATTATCGCTTCGTTTGCGCGCACAAAATTCCCGTATAAGAACGCGGATAATCGTCTTCGTTAGCGGGATTTAAGGATTATCTTCATCGGTGTATCCTAAGGCTACAACCTCGAGCCTTCCATAGTCATCATCATCGCCGTTTTTCTCACCGTTATCTTTATTAACGAAAATTATACATTTTTCGAGCTCGCTCATGTTGTAAACTTTCGATGAGCACATATCGTTTCTCAAACGGATCGCGCTGACATCGAAAATTCTTCCGAAAATTTCTCATTTCACAGATCGATGATATGAGCAGATGACATAGTTCGATAATTAACGAGCGATATTATTTTTTAATAATTTATTTTTGTTCGATGTTTCGCATTTCATGAATAATGTTTACCGAACGATTGCGTGAAATTTATTTGCTGGTATCTATATTTTTATTTGTACGAAAATGATAAGATGCATTAGTTTTTATTAATCTACATATTTTCTTAGTGTTTATTAATTTGCTAATATTAAAATATATGATAGCAATAAGAAAATTAATCAAGGATCTTAATACATAAGAATCATTATTAGTAATGAAAAAAATTTTTTAATTTTTCAATCATCTTTCTATTTTTCCAATATTTGACATTTCGCGATAGAGTAATGATAGATTTTTTTCTTGCCTTTCGGCATTGAAAAGGGTTTTACGTGAAATATATATTGCAGACTTTATAATAATATTTTATATAAAAATATACTTAAGAATGTTTTGTTTGTACAATCCCAGCAAAAAGTAGCTGAAAATCAATATTGACGAATATATCCATTTTTGGCGTATTTTGAGTATGAGAAATTGTGTGGAATATTACAATTTGATTTTAGCTACAATGCAGAGATGTATTTTTTAATATTTATTGCGTTTTTACTGAAATACTCCGAATTTTGTTAATCGAAATGATTAACTTTTGGCAGAGAATTTTGCCTTGTGACAGATACATGATTAACTTCGTTGAATTATATTTAATATCTTTTTAAAAGTTAGTACTTGTATGATATTATTTGTCCAAATATTTCTTCCGTATCTAAACTTTTGTAAATTTTAAACAAATTCTGAATATTATTTCCATGTGTTTTTGTCATTTGAATCGACGTTATATATATTTCCCATAAGAACATATGTTAATTCGGTGCAAATTAAATTCTTATAACTCGTGAACACTTCAATGAATCGATTTAAAAAAATTGTACTGAAGATTCTAAACATATGTATATTGTAAAAAACATTTTGTATTTCTGTTAAAATTTTCTCGTGTAAAAATTTTTGTATTAAATTTTTAACATACTCTTATGTTAATGTAACATATTATCATTGCGTTATTTTAATATTTCTGCGTTGAGTTAATATTCAATGTTTCTAAAAGTTAAAACAACACAATTAATATGTAAATGCACGAATTTTTGAAATGTTATATGTTAAAATGAACAGATAAGTTGTGTTATTTTTCTCTCTATAACAATTTCCATATTATGTGAAATATGTTAAATTTAACACAAATTTTTTTACTGTGTAAGGACATTCTGTGCAATTTTCATTAAATGCTCAATATTTTGAAAATAGATACAAAACATCCTTAATTTATATGTTGTTTTTTATCCTAAATAATTTTAATTACTTCTAGATTGTCTTTAATAATTTCTTTGGTTTTATTCTCCTTTCTTAACCTTAGAATTTTTATTCGATTCTTTCTCCCTTTTCTTCTAAAACAACACAATTAATATGTAAATGCACGAATTTTTTATGAAATGTTATATGTTAAAATGAACAGATAAATTGTGTTATTTTTCTCTCTATAACAATTTCCATATTATGTGAAATATGTTAAATTTAACACAAAACTTTTTACTGTGTAAGAACATTCTGTGCAATTTTCATTAAATGCTCAATATTTTGAAAATAGGTACAAAACATCTTTAACTTATACAATATGTTGTTTCTTATCCTAAATAATTTTAATTACTTCTGTCTTTAATAATTTCTTTGATTTTATTCTCCTTTCTTAACCTTAGAATTTTCATCCATCTGATTCTCTCTCCCCTTTCTTCTAAAATTTGATTCATACTTTTATTTTTCCTCTTCTGTACAATTTGTTGCTGGATGTTCTAATATTTCTGCTTCCACCATATCCTACACACTTTACTTTCTTCTTCTGTTCCCGAAACCAAAATTTACTCCGAAATTCTTCGTTTCCACATCTAAATCTCCTTATAATCTTTTGAAAATCTTTCTGACCTTGTTTTCCTAAATATCCTGGTATTCCTGCGATAGAGTAATGAATAATGCGTATTTTTTTTCTTTATCGATACTTGACCGTTTGTTTCACCAATTCTCGATATCTAACTCGTAATGAGACTGCGATCGTAAATTACAACGTCGAATGCAAAAGAGATTCGAAGGGAGAGCGAGCGAAAAAGAAAGAAAGAGAGAGAGAGAGAGAAGGGGGAGTGTGCGGTGCGAGTGTCGATGAAAGGGAAGCTGGAACCGTTGCTGCGAAACAGCAATCGCGTAGTACACACAACCACCCCTGGGAGGGGATGAAGTCGGGGAGTATTATGTACGCTGAAAACGCAGTTTGTCTTATCATCCGCCATCTAGCAATGGTCGAGGAGCATTGCTTTACGACTAATGGACTTGCACCGGTAAATCACCCGGATACAATGCGCGCCGGTCTGCTGACGATTTACGAGGGTCCGGTTGCGCGCGCGGCCGAGTTCCGCGCGGAATAAAAGATTCGGGGAGAGACGGCCCAAGTTAAAAGTGGAGAGTCCGCGGCGCCCTCGGAAGATGGAAGGAGGCAGGGAAAACCGTCCCCCGAAGACGGTATCGATCCGAGGATCTCACCCTCCCTCTCTCTTCTCCCTCGACTGGAATCGTAAATCACGCGAGACTCAAACGCCATTCAGTATTTTTTTTAACACTTCGTCAAAGGGGATGCCTTTATCGACAATGAAGTATCTCGTTGATTGATAAATTTATGAGGCAGCATTGTGCGACCGTGTAATCTTCCGATTCAATCCAGTGTCCTCACAATGTGACGTATTCCTAACAAGTCGAAAAGTCAAAGGAATTCTCTCTAAAAGTGAATCAGTGAAAATATCACTAATTTAAACTGTAAAATAAGATTTCACTGAGAATTAGTGAGTGTTTTATTGATTTTTAGGTGGAAACGCTTATTTTTTTGTCTTATATTTCACTGATTATCTGATCAGTTAAAATAAAATTCACTGTAAAACCAGTAAATTTCATTGTAAAATCAGTAATTGCTAATTCGTTCATTTATCACTACGATCGCTATCTCTCTCGTATTTAGTTTTAGTCAAGAATTATATAAAGTTTGCAAAGAGCGACAGATAAAATTAAAAATATTATTACTTCGATTATTATTACTTATATTACTTCGATTTAATTTTTGATACAATCTCAATAGAGAGGCTTCAGAAATTAAACCGATCTTATAAGTCGGACAAACAAATATCTGGCGACTTAATAAAAATTATTCGTTCGTTATCTATTTAAAATAACAAGTTCAATATGCATTTAATATAAATAAAATAAAATTTTAAATATAATAAATATTTAGTAAATATAAATAAAATTTTTAATTTTATATGAAATAGATAGAGAGATGAATTTAGTTTAATATTACTGACAATAACGAAAGAAATATTAGTTTAATATTACTGATATTGAGAAATATTACTGATTGAAACAGTCAAAATTGTTAACTGATTCTTTCAATAAAAATAAAATTTTTAATATAATAAATATGATTCTTTCAATAAAATAAAATTTTTAATATAATAAATATTTAGTAAATATAAATAAAATTTTTAATTTTATATGAAATAGATAGAGAGATGAATTTAGTTTAATATTACTGACAATAACGAAAGAAATATTACTACTGATATTGAGAAATATACTGATTAAAACAGTCAAAATTATTAACTGATTCTTTCAATAAAAATAAAATAAAATTTTTAATATAATAAATATTTAATAAATATAAATAAAATTTTTAATTTTATATGAAATAGATAGAGAGATAAATTTAATATTACTGACACTAACGAAAGAAATATTACTACTGATGTTAAGAAATATTACTGATTAAAACAATCAAAATTATTAACTGATTCTTTCAATAAAAATAAAATAAAATTTTTAATATATATAATAAATATTTAGTAAATATAAATAAAATTTTTAATTTTATA
The DNA here is from genome assembly GCA_030586385.1 of Camponotus fellah. NCBI lineage: Eukaryota > Metazoa > Arthropoda > Insecta > Hymenoptera > Formicidae > Camponotus > Camponotus fellah. Next base: position 166,382 of record JAPIVC010001055.1, read on the forward strand.
TGAAATAAATAGAGAGATGAATTTAGTTTAATATTACTGACAATAACGAAAGAAATATTACTGATATTGAGAAATATTACTGATTAAAACAGTCAAAATTATTAACTGATTTTTTCAATAAAATATCACTGATAAAATAATTATATATAATTCAATAAAATATCACTGATAAAATAATTATATATAATTCAATAAAATATCACAGATAAAATAATTATATATAATTCAATAAAATATCTGAACTGCTGTAATCAGTGACTATTTACTATTTTTCAGTGATAATATGTTGATTCACTTTTAGAGAGAATGTCTGAAAAAGCCTTCTGTGTAGATACACGTTACGTATCTTTTCGAAATTTCATACAAGGTACATGATATAAGATATAATGTAAAACTAGGATGTTAAATGAAAGGCACGAGTAGCATTAAGGTGATGCAATATCACGACAATGCTCGGGTTTCAATTACTACGCGTCGAGCATCCATTGACTCACAATCTAGATTGGCCGCGACTATCCCGGATGCTGGGGAGAGAGATCCTCTTTCGATCCAGGCGCGATTTCATCTTAAAAAGCACTTTGGATATTCCAGAGCGTAAAGCACTTAGGATACCCTCAGGTGTGGCGTAATAGTAATAATAATGTTACCGAGCCTTTGTCCGACCGGACGATAAATGTTTAGCAAGGTACGGTTACGAGCACGTAAACACAAGGATATCGGGACGTGAGTAAATCTATAAAAGATGAAAAGATTTTCACGTCAAAAATTACGTCAATGTGTAAAAAGACTTGTCAAAATTGGCTTCCAGAAATCATAAATAATCATAAATAATCATAAATAATCATAAATGATCATAAAATAGCAGGAATAAATAAATTTTTGGATTATAATTTGCGTTATTTTAAAAAGAGGAAAATTGAGAAAAAAAAACAACGCTGTTAAAAAATACATCATCCTTTTTATTTTTACTGAATGACATTTTCGAGAGAACTTTCACGCGCGACTGTCAAAGAAGTGGCTAATTAAATTATTTCGTGCATCGATTTAATCGTCCATCGGTCGTTTCTTCGACCAGTCACCACTCGATTCGAGAAGCTATTGTGTTCATCGATAGTTCAATTCATCTTGTCAATTATAGAGGACTCGAGAAGCCGAAAAGAGCCGATTACCTTTCTTCGAGCTGAATAGTTAATAGTTGGTGTGATATTTTTTATTAACAAATCAATAGAAATGTATTTTATTAATAATATTGTTATATACGTAATCTTTTTTTTTTGCTAGATCATAAGAGAATTTACTACAATATTTCTACAATGTAAAATTGATATATTTCATGGCGAATATTATATCAAATTTACAAATTCCTTCGAGGTACTTAGCTGATAATAATTATTGATTTTATATTTAACTTTGATATTTCATTCTTTAATATTTTTTTAGGAAAATTATTTGTTTCGTTTTTTAGAAAAATGATTTTGCGAGGGAAAATTACTGTAAATTATTTTTAAGGGCTTTTTTTTATTAAACATTTTGTTACATATAAGATAGAATATTTTTTATATGCTTGGCGTATTTTTCTACCTTTGTAAGGTTTTTTATAAGGATTTTTTTTTGCTTGATTATATTCAAATTTTTCTTGGCTGTTCCTATTCTAAAAAAGACTTTTGAATCATTTAAAATATCTTTAATATCGAATAAGATTAAAATACACGAGTAAAATTTTGCGCATGCACAGTAAAAAAATTTTGTGTTAAATTTAACATATTTCACATGTCAATTTATCCACTCTAATTTTAATGTTAATTTAACAGAAGGCAAGTATGTAAATAAATAACACAAGTAATATGAAAATTAAAAATTAACACAAAAGTGTAACACTTAAATTTTATCTGGAAATAAAGTTTATGTTAAATAACATATTTATAATATTAAATTTAATTAAAAGAAAATGTTATTCTTACATTTTTATGATAAATAACGGAAGAGATATGTCGATTTAACATATGAAAACTGTTATAGAAAGAAAAATAACACAACTTATCTGTTCATTTTAACATATAACTTATTTCATCAAAAATTCATGCATTTACATATTAATTGTGTTGTTTTAACTCTTAGAAACGGTAAATATTAACTCAACGTAGAAATGTCAAAATAACACAACGATAATATGTTACATTAACATAAAAATATGTTAAAAATTTAACATAAAAATTTTTACTCGAGAAAATTTCAACAGAAATACAAATTGTTTTTTACCGTGTGGATGCAAGCAAGAGAGTGTCACAAGAACAAACTTAAAAATACTTAAAAAATTAGTTACGTTAAGATAGTAGTACTTGTTATAATGCTTGGTACCGAGTCTCATTTTCAGGTCGTGGTGGCTTCTGCCCATTAGGCGGATAAGATCTACGACCGGTTGATCGTACCTTTACTCTCTCGACCCCAATTTGTATCTTTCCACCATCGTCGGTACTGCCTTTACGAAGCCGGCTTTGTTGGAATGCGAAAAGTGACGCTTAGCACTGCGATAAGATCGCAACAATGTCGCACCTCTCGGAAAAAGCTGTCGAAAGGAGCGGAATAATGATGGAGAAGAAGGGAGAGAGAGAAAGAAGGAAGATATAAAATTTATATCAAAAAATATCGGATATTATTTCTATTTTCTGTCGCAAGGTATCTGACCTTGAATCTCATACTTAACGAAAGTGATTAATATTTCTGGATGAAATACATTTGTCATCCTACCGAGAAATCTTTCGTTTGCCGATATTTGAGGCTGACCTCGCAGCGTGATGCAGGTTCACCGAGAAGAATCGGGTAATGAGTTGGAGCAGACCTGGCGCCAGCGGCTGCGTCACGGCCTTATTTAGTTGAAACTGTTTTTTGTCATTTCCTTCTGCCTCCGTAGAATTACAAGGCTTGCCGAAAAATACAGAGTGCGTATAAAATAATCTCCGGATTATTATAACAAATTCCGACGAATTTCTTTTTTCTCGACTCTTACAATCAGTCTCTCTTTTGTCCATTTTTTTTCTCTTACACGAGTCACGTGTGTTAAATACGTAAATTTGTGTGCGGCGATAGAAGATGAAGATTACACTTGATGTTCGGAAAGTACGGAGGCGGATAGAACTTGCGATGATGCTTAAAAAAAAAAAATTCCAGACGCGTGTAACGCTAACAGTGCCGGACAGTGGCGTTCGATTTACGCTCGATCAAATTCAATTAAAACGCATAACGACCCTATTCGAAGGTCATCACGGGACGGATATTGACGGGTCCAAGGGTTCGACGTGTCCCGTCGTACTTTGAATTACTATTGGATTATACAGCCAAATTCAAGGTTTTGGCTTCGGGCCGCGCGGCGCGGAGAACAAGACGAGGGTCTGACTGCCGCTTTATTGTGTCGGCTTCTCTCCTTTCGCTTCGTTCGATAAAGGATAGCATTAGTAATGGGTTTTAATTACTTTATAATGAGGCCGCGTGATTTGGCTCCCTCGACTGGCGCCAAGGTTGGGTGTACTTTAAGAAAAAAAAGGACGCGTTGTGCGCGGCTCTCGCGGTTTACTATCTTTTAGGTTGATGGCTTTATATTCCATTTTGTAATTTAACGAACAAAGAAGACGCATCCCGATGTTTTCAGCGTGCGTAATGAAAGCTTGATTTTATCATCATCGACTATAAAAAAGAAGTAGAATTGTTAAATAATGAAATTATTTTTCAAGAGAATAAATGTTAATTATTTTTGCAAAAAGAGATATACTAATCTCGCGTAGGATATATAGATTGTTTTTAGCGTGCGATAATAAAAGCTTGATTCTATCATTGTTGACTACTTGAAAAAAAATCAAGGACAAATTAATATTAAAAACTGATGAGTTCGCGAAAGCATAAAAGATAAAAAGTAATTAAAACGAAACAAATAAATTATTTTTCAAGAAAATAGATATATATTGTCAAACATGAAATTATTTTTCAAGAGAATAAATGTTAATTATTTTTACCAATCTTGCGTAGGATATATAAATTGTTTTTAGCGTGCGATAATAAAAACTTGATTCTATCATTGTTGACTATTTGAAAAAAAACAAGAACGAATTAATATTAAAAACTGATGAGTTCACGAAAGCATAAAAGATAAAAAAATAATTAAAGCGAAACAAATAAATTATTTTTCAAGAAAATAAACATATATTGTCAAACATGAAATTATTTTTCAAGAGAATAAATGTTAATTATTTTTGCAAAAATATATACTAATCTCGCATAGAATATATAGATTGTTTTTAGCGTAATTTTGCGATAATAAAAGCTTGATTCTATCATTGTTGATTACTTGAAAAGGAAACAAAAATGAATTAATATTAAAAACTGATGAGTTCGCGAAAGCATAAAAGATAAAAAGTAATTAAAACGAAACAAATAAATTGTTTTTCAAGAAAATAAATATATATTGTCAAACATGAAATTATTTTTCAAGAGAATAAATGTTAATTATTTTTGCAAAAAGAAATATACTCATCTCGCGTAGGATATATGGATTGTTTTTAGCGTAGTTTTGCGATAATAAAAGCTTGATTCTATCATTGTTGACTACTTGAAAAAAAAAACAAGAACGAATTAATATTAAAAACTGATGAGTTCGCGAAAGCATAAAAGACAAAAAGTAATTAAAGCGAAACAAATAAATTATTTTTCAAGAAAATAAATATATATTGTCGAACATGAAATTATTTTTCAAGAGAATAAATGTTAATTATTTTTGCAAAAAGAAATATATTAATTTCACGTAAGATATATAGATTGTTTTTAGCGTGCGATAATAAAAGCTTGATTCTATCATTGTTGATTACTTGAAAAAGAAACAAAAATGAATTAATATTAAAAACTGATGAGTTCGCGAAAGCATAAAAGATAAAAAGTAATTAAAACGAAACAAATAAATTGTTTTTCAAGAAAATAGACATATATTGTCAAACATGAAATTATTTTTCAAGAGAATAAATGTTAATTATTTTTGCAAAAAGAGATATACTAATCTCGCGCAGGATATATCGATTGTTTTTAGCGTAGTTTTGCGATAATAAAAGCTTGATTCTATCATTGTTGACTCCTTGAAAAAAAACCAAGAACGAATTAATATTAAAAACTGATGAGTTCGCGAAAGCATAAAAGACAAAAAGTAATTAAAACGAAACAAATAAATTATTTTTCAAGAAAATAGATATATAATTATGAGCAAAGAGAAATGCTAGATTAATCTCGTGTAGGATTTATAGACCGATGTGTATTGGCAATGTTGACACGTGTTCATCGGAGCCCGCAGCCTATTAACGATTCTGAGCAGCTCATTTAGATACCTGCGTCTTCGGCGTCGAGAGCATCGGGCGAGGGGGATGAGGAGGAGAATGAGAGGAGCGACTAATGCGTCTGTGGCTACCTGAAAAAGCGTCCGCGCGGCTGAGCATCAAAGGATTCGTTGGCGCCGGCTGCATCTTTCCGAGACATCGCGGTTGATGTCTCACAAGCAAGCGTGCCACATACCACTGGGGGACTTTACATATGATCGTTCGAAAGTTTTACATATAATGCACGTGTAAAGACGTGTTCGTCGAGAGATAAGTCGCGAAGGTGACGCGTGGACCTTCGATAGGGTCTGCATTTTGACAAATTTTTCTATTATCGTCTTCTTTCTCTCGAATCCTTCTACAAGGTGTCTGCACACATTTATATACAAATCTTAAAAAAATTTCCTGATCTTCCAGACATATTTATTCGAAATTATTTCCAGAAATTATTTTAAAGATTTCTTGGTGCAATTTTCTAAAATAAGTTTTTTTTGCGTTTCCTAATTTTTTCATTCGCACATAAAAATATAGAGCTACTTGAATGCATTTAAAGATGATCTATAGCTTTCTTAAGATATAAATGTTTTTCATTTCAATATTTTTCATTGACTACCTGAATAGAGATGGATATATATTTATAATATATCTTAAACATACATGATTTGCCATTACTATTTACAATAATATAAAAGCAAAATTATTATAGAGAATTTATAGAATTTATTATAGAGATTTTATTATAGAAGATGTTTTGTACTATATTCAAAATATTGAGAATTTAATGAAAATTGTACAGAATGTTCTTACATATGTTTAGAATCTTCAGTACAATTTTTAAATCGATTCACTAAAGCATTCACAAGTTATAAGGATTTTAATTTACTCCGAAATAAATTAATTTAATATAAATAATATCATTGGCAATAAGAGTATGGTTAACGTTACACAAATAATTTATTAAAAATTCAAAAAAAAATTCATGAATAGATATAAATGTAATCGAATCGCGATTCGATTACATTTATATCTATTCATGAATATTTTTTTGAATTTTTAATAAATTATTTGTGTAACGTTAACCACACAAGACTCTTATTGCCAATGATATTATTTATATTTAATTTTATATTTGTTGAGTCTGACATCTTTAACTAAATTAATTTAATTCCGTTACTATTATATTTCTATCAAATGAAATCAAAGTAAATTAATAAATTAAATCAAATTGAAAATTAATATAAACTTTAGTAACATTTATATCTCCAAAGTTTTTGTTTTAAAAAATTTACATTAATCTGAATTATAAAAGATTTATTAGTATATTGATTTTAATTTTTTAAAATTACTGTGATTGAAGGATGTTTTGTACTATATTCAAAATATTGAGAATTTAATGAAAATTGTACAGAATGTCCTTACATATGTTTAGAATCTTCAGTACAATTTTTAAATCGATTCACTAAAGCGTTCACAAGTTATAAGGATTTTAATTTACTCCGAAATAAATTAATTTAATTCCGTTACTATTATATTTCTATCAAATGAAATCAAAGTAAATTAATAAATTAAATCAAATTGAAAATTAATATAAACTTTAGTAACATTTATATCTCCAAAGTTTTTGTTTTAAAAAATTTACATTAATCTGAATTATAAAAGATTTATTAGTATATTGATTTTAATTTTTTAAAATTACTGTGATTGAAGGATGTTTTGTACCTATTTTCAAAATATTAAGAAATTGTACAGAATGTCCTTATATATGTTTAGAATCTTCGGTACAATTTTTAAATCGATTCACAAGTTATAAGGATTTTAATTTGCACCGAATCAACATGTGTTCTTATGGGAAACATATAACCCCGTCGATTCAGATGACAAAAACACATGGAAATAATATTCAGAATTTGTTTAAAATTTGCAAAAGTTTAGATACAGAGGAAATATTTGGTCAAATAATATTATACAAGTACTAACTAGTTAAAAAGATATGATAGATTAAATATAATTGATAGATTAAAATATAATTGATAATAAACATAATTGATAGATTAAATTAAATAATTCAATGAAGTTAGCCATGATGTATCTGTCACAAGGCGAAATTCTCTGCCAAAAGTTAATCATTTCGATTAACAAAATTCGGAATATTTCAGTAAAAACATAATAAATATTAAAAAATACATCTCTGCGCAGTAGCTAAGATCAAATTGTAATACTCCACACAATTTCTTACTCAAAATACACCAAAAATAGATATATTCAATATTGATTTTCAGCTACTTTTTGCTGGGATTATATATACAAAACATCTTTAGAAAAAAATTGTCAAGCTTTTCATGGAGTAAAGACCCTAGAGGTACTTATTTTAATGCGCAAAAATTTCATTAGAATTTTTTCCTGTCATACATAAGCGCAGATTTTGCCTCGATCGATGAATGCTTGAATTAATCTGCTGAATATCAATCGTGTTATTATGCCGCTTATCGTTAAACGTTCTTGGAATGCGCCGAGGCGCGCGATCATCATTCTCTCCTCCCGATAATAGCAGTTACCGCAGGAACGTCGCGAAAACCGCTCGGCGAATATCCCGGACGTGCCTGACCCTGAAGCGAGGCGCGCGCAATTCTACTTACCGTCTGTTTAATTCGATCAATTTGCGTTGCGGGTCGCGATAAATCCCGCTGGTAAATCGAATGCAAATTGCAAATAAATTGCAGCCCTACTCTCGTCATTTGCACGGCATGCAACTTCTATGAAACAATTTCCCTTCTGGCTCTCTCTCTCTCTCTCTTTCTCTCGACTACACCTACACCTACACCTACACCTACCGTTCGCAGACCCTCCCCTCCCACCTTGCACTTCCCTCCTGCCAGTTTACCTCCCTTCGTTGGCAAGTCTCTCCTGTATCAATCAGCTAATTGCCCTGCCCTTCGGGTCAATTATATCATTATTTAATTAATTGCGAGTACGCAATTCTCCCGCGGCCCCGCCTCACCCTCGACTTCTCTCATCCGCGTATATACGCGCTAATTACGACCTTTCGGATCGCCGTTATTCCATGGCGCGCACGACGTATGCAAATCCCGTAAATGCGAGCATGACACGATCCCGGCGCGGATTATTTGCATCTCTTTACGCTATTATCGGACGGATGCAGCGACGTCGCGTGTACGAGTCGTTTTCCGAGCCTCATCGCGGATCATACTGCGGATGGCATATAGCTATCTTCGGAACGTATTTACGTCCTGTTTGCGTGGAACAAAATACGAAGGCGGCTTTTTCCATGACATCGCTAACGATGCGTAATTCCACGAATCGAAACGGCGCCATTTCGCGAGATTCCGTCCTTGTCTTCCGCAAAGGACGTATTACGAAAAACGAAAGTTATTCATGGCTCTGAGATAATTATCGCGATAGGAATCTACGAAATGGAAAATTCATTGTTTGGAGAAAATCGACTTTTTCAAGAATGTTGCACAGTAAAAAATTTTGTGTTAAATTTAACATATTTCACATGTCCCAATTTATCCACTCTAGTTTTAATGTTAATTTAACAGAAGGCAAGTATGTAAATAAATAACACAAATAATATGTTTAAAAATTAACGCAAAAGTGTAACACTTAAATTTTATCTGGAAATAAAGTTTATGTTAAATTAACATATTTATAATGTTAAATTTATTTAAAAGAAAATGTTATTCTTACATTTTTATGATAAATAACGGAAGAGATATGTCGATTTAACATATGGAAACTGTTATAGAGAGAAAAATAACACAACTTATCTGTTCATTTTAACATATAACTTATTTCATCAAAAATTCGTGCATTTACATATTAATTGTGTTATTTTAACTCTTAGAAACGGTGAATATTAACTCAACGCAGAAATGTCAAAATAACACAATGATAATATGTTACATTAACATAAGAGTATGTTAAAAATTTAATACAAAAATTTTTACACGAGAAAATTTCAACAGAAATGTTTTTTACCGTGTGAAAATTTCAACAAAATGTTTTTTACGTATGACTTTGTGTAAATAATTCGTATTTTTATTAAAAATTCAATTCAATTAAAAATTCAATTTCAATTAAAAGTTTATTTTAATTCAAATTCAATTGAAAATTTATTTTGCACATTTTCCACCTACATATAACATTATATAATAAATAAGTAAGATTTAGATAATTTTTAGATAATTAGATCTTCGTTTCTTCTTCGGAAGCGTATATAAATTAATAGTAATTTGATTTATATTACGAATTATTATTTAGAAATTTTAATTGAAGAATATATATGCGTTATTTATTACGCGTTTTGTGTATAACGTAACAAACTATTTAAGTAATTGATGTTTAAGTGTACTCCAATTTTATAATTAATCTTGAATTATTTTTCGTCGGGAAAAACTTGACTTGTTACTTTAAAAATATATATTTCATTGAAATATCTTCAAAACATTTTTGATAAAATTTGATAAAATTTTGATAAAATTTACAATTTACTCAAATAGAAATGTAGCAAAATGATGATTCGATTCACCAAGTAACTTCTTTCTCTTCTTGCGGATAATATAAATTGGCAGAAAAAATGCAATCTGCGAGGGAATTAAAATAGCCTCGAGTTTTTTTTTATTATTCTTATGATCGCGTTAATCGAAGGATATGCGTTCTGCACCGAAGAAATACGGACATACTGTACAATTACCACCTGCCATTTTCAAGTAAACACGCGGTACGCGACACGAGCGAACGGTTTAGCGACCGCACCTGAGCGTCGCCATCATTTCGACTTAATATCGATCGTGGATGCACGGTACCTGCAGGTAGCGATGCTACAAATGCATTATGCACGCTTCTACGGAGAGCTCCGGATAACTTGGGACGACTCGTTTACCGGTGCAATGCGTGTCAGTTGTGTAGGGTATTCTGAAATTGATCGTACAAGGGGGGCTTTTTCTTGAGAAAGTAAAACGGAATAATTTAGCTGCATGGAATAGCTTCTTGTCATCTAACCATATGGAATTTAATGATTAATCGCTTTCGCGTGTCGTGGTCTGCATCGCGATATCGTTGTGTAAAAAATGATTGTGTACCGAATGAATTAATAATTTGACTATTTTTAAATAGAAAATTCATTTTTCTTCTTTTTTTTGGAGAAAATCGACTTTTTTCAAGAATGTTGACTTTGTGTAAATTCGTATTTTTATTAAAAATTCAATTCAATTAAAAACTCAATTTCAATTAAAAGTTTATTTAAATTCAAATTCAATTAAAAATTTATTTTGCACATTTTCCACCTACATATAACATTTTATAATAAATAAGTTAGTAGATAATTAGATCTTTGCTTGGAAGCGTATATAAAAATAGTAATGTGATTTATATTACAGATTATTAATTAGAAATTTTAATTGAAGAATATATATACGTTATTTATTACGCATGTTTTATGTATTAACATAACAAACTATTTAAGTAATTGATGTTTAAGTGTACTCCAATTTTATAATTAATCTTGAGTTATTTTTCGTCGGGAAAAACTTGACTTGTTAAAATTATATTAACAATTATATTATATTATTATCTTGACTGTTTAAAAATATATTTTTCATTGAAATACCTTTAAAGCACTTTTGATAGAACGAATTTACAATTTACTCAAATACAAATGTAACAAGAAAGAATCTCTTTCAAGATTTTTATGTGTCCTTTTAATGTTGAAATTTCTTGCTTATTACGTAGATTGTTAATAAAATAATTATTGTAAATATATAGCTTCAACATTAATATTTATTATTAATTGAAAAATTAATTAAAAATTACAAGAGTTAAGGCGCGGTTATTATTATTATTATTATTATTTAGTTATTATTATTATTTATTATTAGTTATTATTATTATTTCTTCTTCTTCTTCTTCTTCTTCTTCTTCTTCTTATTATTATTAATATTATTATGATTATTATTATTATTATAAATACTATTATTTAATTATTATTATTATTTAGTATATTTTAAAATACTCGTCACATTTTAAAATATATAACTAAAAGAAGGTATAAAATATATAATAACTAAATAATAAAAGAAAGAGGAAGATATTTTTTACCTTCTTCCTTGAATTATCGCGCCTTGGCTTTTACTTGTGAATTGTTAATTAATTTTTTAATTGTTATTGTTTGAGCATTTTAATTTTTTAATTTAATTCATTATATTAAGAACGATGTTCTGTTTGTGTTTGTTCTCTCTCTTTCACGGGTCGGAAAGGAACTCGGATTCAGAGATAGCACGTGCAGCCTGACCCGCCCGCCGCATGCTGTGCCATTATTTAAAGACAAGTGTTTTCAAGTCGCACCAAGCAAATACCCCTCGGTATACGTAAGCGTGTCATTACCGCCGTAAAATTACGCGACAGCTCGGGTCGTATCAGTTTTCCCATCAATCAGTCCCTTCGAATTGTAGACTATCGCACCTGTCAACGACATGGAAAGCCGCTAACGCATTCGTTGAACACTAAATTACGGACGACTCGTAAAAAGAATGAATCGGTCGCTTATTCGTTCACGGGGTAAGAGATGCTTTCGTGTGAAAATTTCTACACGGATTTCAAAAACATTTTGTATTTCTGTTGAAATTTTCTCGTGTAAAAATTTTTGTGTTAAATTTTTAACATACTCTTATGTTAATGTAACATATTATCGTTGCGTTATTTTGACATTTCTGCGTTGAGTTAATATTCACCGTTTCTAAGAGTTAAAATAACACAATTAATATGTAAATGCACGAATTTTTGATGAAATAAGTTATATGTTAAAATGAACAGATAAGTTGCGTTATTTTTCTCTCTATAACAGTTTCCATATGTTAAATCGACATATCTCTTTTGTTATTTATCTTTTCTGTTATAAAAATGTAAGAATAACATTTTCTTTTAAATAAATTTAACATTATAAATATGTTAATTTAACATAATCTTTATTTCCAGATAAAATTTAAGTGTTACACTTTTGCGTTAATTTTTAAACATATTATTTGTGTTATTTATTTACATACTTGCCTTCTGTTAAATTAACATTAAAATTAGAATGGATAAATTGGGACATGTGAAATATGTTAAATTTAACACAACATTTTTTACTGTATATAACTATTCGCTCATTATTTTTCACCTAATAACAATATCACATTCCTGAAGTAGCACTTTTTTATGATAAATATATCGCATGTATATTTTTTTTATTTATTATGATTTTTAATTCGAATTTTTTTCGCGCAACTGGACTAGGACGAACGATCGCGATCGTCAAATGCAGATGACAGACGCGTCGGACGCGAAATATAATCGGTCTCTGTGGAAATCGTTCAGGTAAAAGAAATAAAGAGAAAAAAAGAGATGAAAAACCGACGAAGGAAGAAGGAACATATTCCTTCGGGACGTCCGCGGGCTTTATGTTACGGTCGTAAACCGACCAATGCTTTCGCCGTTTTGAGGGGGCGGTGGTTGCCGCCACCTTCGACTATAAAAGGCGACCGACCCTTTATCCTTCCGCGGCTAATGAGCCGTGTGTGTTTATGCGATCTGCGATTCGGCTACCGGATTCCCATGGTCGTTAATTGGAATTTATGTATTAATGTCACGTGAGATGTGCGGCGGTCTCGTCAGACAAGTGTATTCGAAAGCTGTATTTGTTTTTATATCAGTGAAAATTCTCGCAAAATATTATTTAATTTATTTATATTAATATCAAATAGGATTGCAAGAGATTCAGATAAGATTCAGACATTTGTAAAAATATTGTGTATCAAAAATTCTCGAATATTTAAATCTCTTGTTTTAATCTTGAGTGAATCTTTGTTGTAAAATCTCACTTTGTGTGTATTGTTTTGTTTTTGTTTCGAATTTATTAACAATTTTTATTTTATATTGAACGATTGATTAAAATAATATTGAACATAACTTTTATAATATAATATAATTTTATTTATTTTATTTTGTTGTTTTTAAATTTGTTAATATGAATTTTTTTCTGACTTCGTGTGTATTGTCTTGTCTCGATTTAATTAACAATTTATTTAATGTTTATTTAATATTGAACGATTGTTTAAATAATATTTAGCACAATTTTTATAATATAATTTTGTTTATTTATTGTTTCTAAATTTATTAATATTAATGTTTTTATTTATTAAATACAATCTTTTAAGTTCATGCATAATATCGTAAATTTTTCTCATCTAATTTACAAATATACATATTTTAGCTTTTTTTAAAAATCAATAATCTTGACAAGATCAATAATTTCTCTTGATAGTCTTACAATTAATCTTGATATTACTTTGACAATTAATTGAAAATCTTGTCTCGAATTTTGAGATAAGACAAAAATTAAATCTTGATATCTTGTACAAATACTAATATCAAGAAAAAATAAGTGAAAAACTGAAGAAACTAATGTGATAAGAGAGAAAAGAAGACTATTTAATATATAGGATGTCTCAAAATTTTCATAATAAATCTTTCAAAGATAGATTCCTGGGGTCATTTGGAGACAATTTTTCCTCAGCAAAAATGTCGATGAAGGCCATCATTTTTTGCATGTTCCCGATTTTTGTCATCATATATCTTTGCAATTAAGCCTTAAATTAAAATTCAACTAAAGTAAACTCTATTTAAAATTAATCGAAGAATGTGGTTTTGTAATATTTTATTTCTACAAAACTTAGTTTACGAAAAACCCCTTATTTCCAATCACTTATAATTCGAAAATTATTAGTGCCTCGACATTTTCGTTGAGGAAAAATCGTCTTCAGATGATCCCAGGAATCTGTCTTTGAAAGATTCATTATCGGAGTTTTGAGACACCCTGTATATCGAACGAGGTATGTTTTCCTCTTTTATCTTTGTAACCAAATATTTTTTACACATTAATTATTACATAAAATTTTGTTTTTATTAGTTACTTTTATAGAAATATAATCAATTAGATTTATATAATTTTATAGAAATAGATTAGATAATTTTATAGAAATATAATCAATTAGAAGTAATCATTATTTTCGTGACTAGCGCCGCTCCTCGTCAATTTCCCTCGCTTTTTTCAACTTTTGGGATAATAATTTTAATTTAACATACTCGCATTTTACCTGTTGTTACGTTATTTTACATACGCAAGGAAATAATAAATACGATACATTAGAAAAGAACGATTAAGAGCCGTGGATAATAGTGCGTAATTTTTTTTTTTTTTTTTTTTAATAATTATTCGCGAAAATTAAAACGCGACGAGAAAAATATCGGGGGGAATTTTTTTTTCTCGTCTACATCTCTTCAGGGGAGTAAAGAGAGATTTTATAATATTCTCGAAAATGAGAATCTATATCTTGGTAAATGCACCAAGTAAAATATATGCAAATATACTGTCGTGTTTTAATTTTCACGAATAATTATAAAAAAAAAAAAAAATTACGCACTATTATCCGCGGTGGCTTTTAATCGTTCTTTTCTAATCGTATCGTGTTGTTAAATGCATAAAGAGCCTAATCCTTTATCGAAATAATAAATGTTAGATATCCGATCCCAAACATACGCAATCTTTTTTAATTAAACGAAATAATTCACGCGAAATTGCTCGGAATCCGGTCATCGCGCGAAAGGACAGATTCAAAAGGAACAGATTAAATTCTAATCTATCTAGTTTAGGACGTTGCAGGAAGAAACGAGGATTCAGAGTAATGGAATAATCGAGGTCGGAACGAGGCGCGTGAATGGCATATTCGTATAGAGCCGCTGGCAGGGAACTCATCCGGAATTAAAATCCCAGTACCACCCAGCGACGCCCTGGACCACCTAGGGGTCGTCGGGGGCGTTGGCTCGGCACGTCCTTGATACGCCCCTGCGTGTGCTGCCGTTGAGACCGGATCTCTTCGGGGTCCGGTAGCCGCCGCACACGCGCTATTCCGTCGTTCCCGAGAACATACGCTCGTTGTACGCATATATACCAGTTTGGAATTATCGCGGCAGGGGCGTGGACCGGTCTCCCCCTCTCGTCCGCGGACAAAAAGCTAAGGGTGACGAACGCGAAAATAAAAAGCGACGCCACGTTCGGTTTCGCAGCGGCTAATGCGATTCCTCCTCGAGCTAACGACTCTTCGTTAGCCTTTGATAGGTACTTTCGACGAGGAAGCGTCGTTTCGCGCTTAAGCGACTACGTAACGAACCTCGAAATTTAATTGCTTGTAAACGTAAGGATAGTTAGAGAGGTTAAAACGGGGTAAAGCGTGTGAAAGGAGCGGAAATCCGACGTTTGGGGGTTTAAAATTGACCCCCCTTCCTCTTCGGACTCCTCGATAAGCAATTAGTTTAATCTCTTCTTGGTCGGAAATGGAGAAATATAATATATATCTCTTTTTTTTCTTTTCGAAGGAAATTTTTCCGCGTCGAGAATCCAATTCATTTTCGTGGGTTCTGTGGGATTCCTTCGAAAATTCATCTGGCCGATTCTTGGAGCGGCAGGGAAAAAGTAACGACTGTGTGGGCGGGGTTACGTCGAGCAGGGATATCTAAAACGAGCACAAAGGATTTTCCTTTGTTCTTCCACCGACACATTCGGGACCCAAATCTGGAGATTCATTTGGGAAGCGGAGCGTGGACCCGGCGAGATTACTGTTTGCTCAACTCATTAGGGAAGTTGATATGTTATTAAATTTGTAACACAGGTTTCGAGGCTCTCTTTCTCTCGCTCTTCTCGGTTTAGCGTTTTTTTTCACAAGACGGCATCACATTAGCAGCGCTTTTAACGATTTTTCACGGAATTGCGGATCCGTCATAATGCAACTCAAATAGATTTTTAAT
Organism: Camponotus fellah; assembly: GCA_030586385.1. Classification (NCBI taxonomy): domain Eukaryota; kingdom Metazoa; phylum Arthropoda; class Insecta; order Hymenoptera; family Formicidae; genus Camponotus; species Camponotus fellah. The sequence continues at coordinate 182,593 of JAPIVC010001055.1, forward strand.
TAAAGATATCGAATCATCGTCGCATTTTTATATCAAAGTTTTCTAAGTTTCAGTTTATCAAGATTTTTTCTAAGTTTAATGATAACAATTTAATAAAATATTAAATTTAATAAAATGATTTAATAAAAAATAAATAGATTTTTAATTAAAGAATATCGAATCATCCTCGCATTTTTATTTATATCAAAGTTTTCCGCAGATGAAAATTAATAAAAAATTTTTGAAAAATCGTTACACGATTTCTTCATTCGCCATATTTGCATTCAAAACATGTTTTACTGACAATGAGATAGATTTCTAAGTTTAATGATAACAATTTAATAAAATAATAAATTTAATAAAATGATTTAATAAAAAAATAAATAGATTTTTAATTAAAGATATCGGATCATCATCGCATTTTTATTTATATCAAAGTTTTCCGCTGATGAAAATTAATAAAAAATTTTTGAAAAATCGTTACACGATTTCTTCATTCGCCATATTTGCATTCAAAACATGTTTTACTGACAATGAGATAGATTTCTAAGTTTAATGATAACAATTTAATAAAATAATAAATTTAATAAAATGATTTAATAAAAAATAAATAGATTTTTAATTAAAGATATCGGATCATCCGTCGCATTTTTATTTATATCAAAGTTTTCCGCAGATGAAAATTAATAAAAATTTTTGAAAAATCGTTACACGATTTCTTCATTCGCCATATTTGCATTCAAAACATGTTTTACTGACAATGAGATAGATTTCTAAGTTTAATGATAACAATTTAATAAAATAATAAATTTAATAAAATGATTTAATAAAAAAATAAATAGATTTTTAATTAAAGATATCGGATCATCATCGCATTTTTATTTATATCAAAGTTTTCCGCTGATGAAAATTAATAAAAAAAATTTTTGAAAAATCGTTACACGATTTCTTCATTCGCCATATTTGCATTCAAAACATGTTTTACTGACAATGAGATAGATTTCTAAGTTTAATGATAACAATTTAATAAAATAATAAATTTAATAAAATGATTTAATAAAAAAATAAATAGATTTTTAATTAAAGATATCGGATCATCATCGCATTTTTATTTATATCAAAGTTTTCCGCTGATGAAAATTAATAAAAAATTTTTGAAAAATCGTTACACGATTTCTTCATTCGCCATATTTGCATTCAAAACATGTTTTACTGACAATGAGATCGATTTCTAAGTTTAATGATAACAATTTAATAAAATATTAAATTTAATAAAATAATTTAATAAAAAATAAATAGATTTTTAATTAAAGAATATCGAATCATCCTCGCATTTTTATTTATATCAAAGTTTTCCGCTGGTAAAAATTAATAAAAAATTTTTGAAAAATCGTTACACGATTTCTTCGTTCCATATTTGCATTCAAATCATGTTTTACTGATGTTTTACTGACAGTGAGATAGATTTGTAAGTTTAATAATAACAATTTAATAAAATATTAAATTTAATAAAATAATTTAATAAAAAATTTAATAATTTAATAAAATAATAAAAACATGTCAAATTTATATGCAGAAAATTTTAATAATTCCTTCTAGCAAACATAGATCGCATTATTCTTAGATTGGCATGAATGGAATGAAAACCAAAAAAATTATTTTTATTATATATGAAAATTAAAATGTTTATTTTTATTATATGTATATAATAAATTTATGATATGTAGATTATATTTGAATTATTATATTTATTAAAAAAATTTGTTTCACTCTCCAGTCACTCGTCCCGATTTTCGAATTGAGAAATCTGGTCATTTTAGGTAAAAAGAGAGGTATTTAAAATTATTAAGAATTCGAATCTCGATTTGAGATCATTATATGCTTAGTTTAAATCAAAATAAATTCATGCCTATGGCAAGAACCAGTTTTACAGAAAACTTAATTTTCTATAAAATTGAAGCGCATCCGCGCTTAGCTTTTATAAAAATATTTCCGTGTCGATGATAAAGCTAATCATACTTGTTATAAAATTTAATTATGGGGGAGGGATACATAGAAAAATAATTTTTCACAAAGATAATTCTAGCTGTAATATCGAAACTCAATACAATTTAATACAATGATTAATATTTGACAGTGGGATCTAAATTTGCTAGAAGCAGCATTATTAGAATTTGCTGTAAACGTATTATTAGAATTTATTTTATAAATTATATAATAAATATTTTAACAGATACAAAAAATAACAATAAATTTTTGTTGTGACACCCAGAAGTTTACTACATCATTTAAAACATCTTTCTGCAAAAAAAAGTGCGCCATATTTTTCGAAAATTTAAGATTCACAAATAAATATCCTGCACAGTAAAAAATTTTGTGTTAAATTTAACATATTTCACATGTCCCAATTTATCCACTCTAATTTTAATGTTAATTTAACAGAAGGCAAGTATGTAAATAAATAACACAAATAATATGTTTAAAAATTAACATAAAAGTGTAACACTTAAATTTTATCTGGAAATAAAGTTTATGTTAAATTAACATATTTATAATGTTAAATTTATTTAAGAGAAAATATTATTCTTACATTTTTATAACAGAAGAGATAAATAACAGAAGAGATATGTCGATTTAACATATGGAAACTGTTATAGAAAGAAAAATAACACAACTTATCTGTTCATTTTAATATATAACTTATTTCATCAAAAATTCGTGCATTTACATATTAATTGTGTTATTTTAACTCTTAGAAACGGTGAATATTAACTCAACGCAGAAATGTCAAAATAACACAACGATAATATGTTACATTAACATAAGAGTATGTTAAAAATTTAATACAAAAATTTTTACACGAGAAAATTTCAACAGAAATACAAAATGTTTTTTACCGTGCATCTTTTGCATGCAGAAAATGCATTAAACGCGTGAAGATTCTACTGAAACACTCGTGTCCATTCTGCGCTCAAACGCGGTCCGACGCGGTTCGGAATCGCGCACAAAGCGCAAGTTGAAACGGTCACCCGACGTACCGGTACGTTGCGCCCTCGTAATCGGATCCCCGCGGATCTTCAAAAGGTAAAGCGAAGCGTCGAATTCAGCTGTTTCCGGTGGGCGTCGACGTGAAAACGGGTTCGCGATTCCTTTCGGCGCACCCGAAACCGTGCAATGAGAGACTTCCCGCCATACCTGCGATAAAGAGCCGCGGCACAAAGGGGGGCGACGGCGAGGGGGACGCGCAGGGGGTGAAAGACGCCCGGATAAAAATCGCCCCGATGGGTGCGGAAGCGACTGTGACGTCGGCGGCAAAGGGTGCTGGCGCGTGTGCCCTCCGCTTTTAGATCTTGCGCCTTCAGGGGCGTATCCGGCCAAACTCCCGTCGTGGAGCACCGCGGGGTTCCCGGGGTGCCCCTCCGACGAATTATCATCCCGGGAGGTATACGCTCCCTTTTGGGGAACGCGATGATTACGGGTGTCTCGGGTTTCAGTTCGCGGGATGTCGCGGACTCATTGTCTCCCCGTTTGGGCCCAAACAATGTCTCTTACGAAAGTGTTTCCAATCAGGAATCTAATATTATTTACCACGAAATTCGTAGAATAAATTCATAGATATTAATATAAATATTATTAATATTATTAATATACACAGTAAAAAATTTTGTGTTAAATTTCACATATTTCACATGTCCCAATTTATCCACTCTAATTTTAATGTTAATTTAACAGAAGGCAAGTATGTAAATAAATAACACAAATAATATGTTTAAAAATTAACACAAAAGTGTAACGCTTAAACTTTATCTGGAAATAAAGTTTATGTTAAATTAACATATTTATTATGTTAAATTTAATTAAAAGAAAATGTTATTCTTACATTTTTATGATAAATAACAGAAGAGATATGTCGATTTAACATATGGAAACTATTATAGAGAGAAAAATAACACAACTTATCTGTTGATTTTAACATATAACTTATTTCATCAAAAATTCGTGCATTTACATATTAATTGTGTTGTTTTAATTATATACGAATTTAAAAAAATTTTATTCAATAAAAACATTTATATTAATAAATTTAAAAACATTTAATATTAATACAATATAACATTTTTATAAATTAGAAATCAAACTCGCAAATTTTAGACATTAAAGAGCATTTCCCAGGAATTGATGCACATTAGTGCTTTTAAAGATTTATTTAATAATATGGTTCTATTTTTTGACACAATCAGAGTTTCTATTGATAAAAGTCTTTTTACTGGTACAGACGAGGCAGTTGAAATTAAAATGTCTCGAGCCATTTTTGACAATGTGAGATAAATATGAACCTAATTTTTTTACCACTCCAAAATATTTATATCTGCACATTCCCTTGGAGCCTGAATAGTTATTAATTTCTGTTTTCCATGAAACAGTAAATGTTTTTTTATGTAAATAGACGGCATTTATATCAATTACATAGTAATTATAATTAAAATATAATACAATAGTAATAATTATTTCAAATATATTACAAAAATTGTTAAATATTATTTAAATAATAAATAGAATATGCTAGCTCGGTATGTTTAAACAATTCTAAAACTGGAAATAATATTCCTTACGCATTTTAATTTGTATTATTATATTTGTATTATTATATTTGTATATTTGTATTATTATATTTGTATTATTAGTATGTAAAGCGTTTCATCTTTAGATTTATTATGTTTTCATTCAATAAATGAAAATATTATTTCTACATCCATTTATTACTCGTACAATCCTAGACTAATTTTGGAATTATTTAAATAATTTCTTAATATTAGATAAAAAATTGTTAATAAAATCGAGACAAGACAATACAAGACGAGATTTTTGCTACCAATATTCACTCAAGACCAAGACAAGATTTAAATTTTTAAAAATTTTCAATATCAATACAATATTTTTACGAATATTTTTCTTGTCTTGGGTCTTGTTGCAACCCTAGTTTCCAAATGAAAATCAGTAAAATACTCCCTGATTCTCGGTGAAATCTTATTTTACTGTTTAAATTAGTGATATTTTCACTGATTCACTTTTAGAGAGATACGTACGGCAGATCCAATCCCCAAGATAAGGAAGACATTTCGCGCTCGGCGTTAATTGTGGCGTCAAGAATTTTATAGCCGTGGCGAATATCCACGTGCCGAAACTGCAATTGCCCGCAGTTTGAGGGCCGCGATTAATCTTGAGATTAAAGTGAGAGACTACGGCTGTAATTGATGTCGAGGGAGCGAGAGCGAGGGGCAGCGAGGATAGCAGGAAGGACAAATAAGAATGCTAATTATTGTAATCTCCGCGCGGTGGGAGGACAGCTGGGAGGTCCTGCTGCTCTCCTCGCTCTCGCCGTATCTAATATCGGAGGCTACCGCGAAATTATCTTCTCAGGAGGTCCATTTCTTTAATTTGTATTATTATTTAAGACATCTGTAATCGAGATTACGTTTTCAACGTCACGCCTCGTATCTGTTAAACAGACATCGGTGAAGAGATTTCCCTCTCTTCAGCGCTGCGATTAATAAGATTGTCGGAATACATCGCGGGAGAAGGGAAAAGACAATTTAATCAAATCAATTAATATCATATTTTCACGTATCTGTATTTTTCAAGCGAATTTCCCAGATATTATTCACGCACGTTTGCACGCAATTACCTCAATCTTCTAATGATCGAGACCGCTGGAGGCGCGTCTTGTAGACAGATCAGCCGGATAGTGTCATTTTTCCACATCGCGATCAAACATTGTTTGAGCGAGCTGATAAACAGCGGGAGATACAATCGGCGTAACGTCGGAATTCGCGATCGAATCGTTTGTCGGCCGTTAACGCGGTGTATCAAAGCGATGCGCGCGTCTCAGGTGAGCTGTCAGGTTGCTCAGGTATCGTCCTGCCCCGCGCATACCATTGGTCGAAGGCAGACCAATGTCGAAGGCAGACGCCTGTTCACCTGCAGCTGGCACACTTCGGTGGTGGGGTTGGGGAACTTATCTGTCGTGACGTCACCCGAGTCACGCTAACTCCGCTCTTCTCAGGTAAACGCTTCCCCGCGTTAGCCGCCCTCGCGACATTTACGCTCGTTTATCGCGTATTTCCTCGGATCGAATGACTTGGAAACTCTCTCCTCAGGCTATTAATGCGGATACTTTTTTTATCCATGTAGAAAAAGATTTTCTCCGTCGATGCGATGCTATCGAATGTAGATTCCGATAGAATAGTCAACTGTAGATAGTAAAAGAATATAATTATGCAATAAAGATATTAATCTAAAGCGGAAAAATATGTGTATTACGTGAAGCTGAAATTAATTTTAATGATAGTAAATATACATGTATTATACATCGATCATTTTATCGGTTATTTTACTTCGAATGTATGAATCGTATCAAAAAATATTAGAGACAAATGATAAATATTCATCATTTTTCTTTAGAAAAGCGCAAGTAATCATTTTAATTAATTAACCTCAGATGCACAAGTATCGATTTTATATAATTTTGTATAATTATTGAGAAATACAATATAAATAGCAAACTTTTATTTAGATATTTAACATCTTTAAATTTTGATTATTCCAAGCTTTATTTTTCATTATTTCAGATTTTATAAATGATTTAAATTAATCGTTACATTTTTAATATAGATCGTATTTCAATTAGCTATATGATTATATAATTCTCAATTAGGTAAATTCTCTAAAAACAAAACAAAATTGAACTTGAATAAATTATCATTATTTTAATATAATCAAAAACTAAAATTGTTGTATTCTGAAATTTTTAAAGTAATTTTATTTATTTAACGACACTTTTTTGCAGCAAATCACATCAAACATGACACGATTTATATAATTTTGTATAATTATAGAGAAATGAAATATAAATAGTAAACTTTTATTTAGATATTTAACATCTTTAAATTTTGATTATTCCAAGCTTTATTTTTCATTATTTCAGATTTTATAAATGATTTAAATTAATTGTCACTTTTTTAATATAGATCGTATTTCAATTAGCTATATGATTATATAATTCTCAATTAGGTAAATTCTTTTAAAACAAAACAAAATTAAACTTGAAAAAAAAAATCAAATTAAATTATCATTATTTTAATTTAATCAAAAACTAAAATTGTATTCTTAATTTTTTAAAGTAATTTTATTTATTTAACGACATTTTTTTGGAAGAGAAATCACATCAAACATGACGATTCGGATTATTTTCAATTAAATGTATAATAAAAATTTTTCTTATATATCTAATTGAAAATTATCATGTCGTATTTGATGTAATCTTCCGCAAAGTTTCATTCGTAACTTCATTAAAATTATTTTAAAAAGAAGATAAATTAAAAATATAAGAATTTTAGCTTTATTCATATTAACAAAAAAATTTAAAGAAGACCATTATAATTTATAAAATAATGAAAAAGAACTAAATTTTTTTAAAAATGGAGAAACCATGTTTCTTTCAACGGTTTTTTTATTTAAAAAAAGGTTTCTTTTACATCTTCTACAATAATCATCGTATAATAAGTATTTTTTTCATTTTATCAATCAAAATCATAATTGATTTACACAATACGATTCATATGATTGATGAATGTTGAATGCTGCCATTTATTTTGACAAATATATTTTCAATCATTTTTGCGATCGAATTGTTTACTTCTGTTTGAAAGAAATATTAGTTTAAAAAGTCGATTTGCGATTTGTAGCCTTTATCATCCGGGTGTTTTTCGACCGGGAAGCGGGAACGTTTCGTTCTCGCGAATCGAGGAGGGAAAAAAATGCGATGGTCGCGGAACCCCGGCGAGTTCCATGGCCCCCGGACGCGTATGAAAATTCATGAGCGCCTGAAGTCAAAGGCAGTTGATATCCATATTCCGAAAATGGCGTCGTTAACATTAAACGGGCACCATTACGCGTTGGTACCACCAACACCACCGTGTATGTACGATCCCGGGAGAAGTCTCTCGAGGTGCGCACATTTCCCAACGACGACGATGACGACATTGCTCCTTGGCATGCGACGATAGACGATCGTCTCACCCGCTATCATTTCGAGCCGTTCCATTTGCGAAAGGGTGTGACTCGGGGTATAACTCGCGAAGGAGAGACCGGCGGCTGCCGATTACTCCGAGATCGCCGGACGATACGACGCCATTAGGGCACTTATCCTTTCTCACGGTGCGTGTACCAGCGTTGGACGATAATTATTTAGCGCTGCTGAATAGAGAACCGCCGCCTCCGTCGGCTCGTAATATCCTGCGATCGTACTCCTTCGTATCTAGTTGTTACTCCGCTCCTCACGCATGTGTGTTAATCCGTAACAACCGCGTCGCGATTTCCTTTACGAGCGTTAAGTATACTTTTCGCCGATCGGTGACGCAATCGAGCACAATAGCACGACGATTCGATATGGAAATGTTCCGAGTTCTCAAATCCCTCTCAGCCGAATCCCGATTTCCGCTCGGCTTCCTCGCGCAAAGTGTTCGACATCAGAGAGCTCCAGCGCAAAGGGCTAATATTGACGCACGTAGGACAGAGATAACGGCAATATTGGATGTCCCCGGTTGCCGAGGAAGCGGAATGATCGGCGACCCCTCGCTACGGATTTGCCTTCGTAGTCGCAGCTCCATTGTGGCGTGTTCGATGAAGCAAATGCACATCGCCAGCGCGCTCCTGGGCGACATCGGAGCGCAACTTTCGGCCTACATATGTGTATATCTGTCTCTGTGGATACGTATATATGTGTGCATTGCCGGTACACGCTCCAAGACACCCTGCGGCGCAGGGTATTTACATATCAAAGTGACGATGGTCTCTCGCAGCGTGACGTAAAGCCGCGCTATCCGCTGACAGACCGCGCGATGGTTCGCGATGACACGAGGAGGGCGCGAATTTTTCCTCGCGTTCTCTCCGTATCTATTCTCGAATCGATGGTAAAATCACTTTTTTTATTTTTACATTCTTCGCGCACTGAGAAAAATCGTTTGATTGTATCAACGAGACGTATACACGGTAAAAAACATTTTGTATTTCTGTTGAAATTTTCTCGTGTAAAAACTTTTGTGTTAAATTTTTAATATACTCTTATATTAATGTAACATATTATCATTGTGTTATTTTGACTTTTCTGCGTTGAGTTAATATTCACTGTTTCTAAGAATTAAAACAACACAATTAATATGTAAATGCATGAATTTTTGATGAAATATATTATATGTTAAAATGAACAGATAAGTTGTGTTATTTTTCTCTCTATAACAGTTTTCATATGTTAAATCGATATATCTCTTCTGTTATTTATCATAAAAATGTAAGAATAACATTTTCTTTTAATTAAATTTAACATTATAAATATGTTAATTTAACATAAACTTTATTTCCAGGTAAAGTTTAAGTATTACACCTTTGTGTTAATTTTTAAACATATTACTTGTGTTATTTATTTACATACTTGCCTTCTGTTAAATTAACATTAAAATTAGAGTGGATAAATTGGCACATGTGAAATATGTTAAATTTAATACAATATTTTTTACTGTGTATGATTGAAGGCATTTTGATTAAATCAAACAAGAATTTCTAGTTATCGTGATAAGACTCGATTTTTTATAACTAGAACGTTTAATAGATTTTACTATAAGGATTTGGTTAGTATTTTCTGGTTGAATCTATAAAATTTCTTGTTACATTAATTTTTTTGCTTGCTAAATTTCTGAAATGATTTGATCCAAAAATTGATCGCTAGGCGGCGAGCCACTTTAACTTAACTTGTATTCAATATTTGCCATGAAATGTATATAAAGAACTAGTTATTTACACAGTAATTAACATTAAATCTAAAGTATATTTTTTTTCTCTTACGAACAGTAGTGCCAGAAAAAGGATGCTAGCTCTCTGATTGTGTGTTTGAGCTACATCCTCTTCTTGCATCACTGTTTATCAGTTTAATTTCTAACAAATTGAATTTAAAATAATTTATTCAATAATCTGGATTGAATTTATCCAATAATCTTGTTGGAATTTAGAATATTAAACAGACTCTTAAGATTAGATGGAAAAAATGTTAGATGACTTGGTGCTGGCGAGTTTAGTATTATTAACCAGAAAATTTGATAAATTTAACAGAAGAAATTAGATTTATCTGGTAATTCCTACAAAAATTCTGGTTCGTCCATTTTCCAACAGACATACTGATTGAATCTATCAGAATTCTAATTAACGCAATCAGATTTTTTTCTCAGTGCATGAAAAAGAAATGCTTTTTAAGGATGCGACACGATTATAAAATCTATTTGAAAGAGAAGTTTATTGATTAAAAAGCCACTGGCTCTTGCTTGCCAATTTTTAATTAATTTTTAATGATTTTGTTTGTATAATTTTTTATTCAATTTATGAAAGTTATTGATTGCGATTTTAATCAAATTAGAAATATGTGAAAAACGAGAAAAATATAGATTAAGAAAAAAATATATATATTTTAAAAATAAAAAAGTATATTATTTTTTTAAAATATATTATAAAAACTGTGTCACGTTTTTGATTTTAGATTGATCAATTTTTTAATAAAATGATTTCAGAAATTTATCCGAAGGTTGACCTCGTTTGTGCTTACTTTTAAATTACTCCAAAGCCAAATAAATATCGGAGATTTAGACGTCGTGGATCGGTTTCTTCTTCATTAATTTATAGTTTGAATAATTTACTTCAAAGTCTATTTTTATTAATTTTCCATAGATTGGTTCTGGTTTGGATTTATTGATTAGGAAAAGTCTTTTAAGGAAGAAAAATCTTGTTCGGTTAATAATAAAGCTTGCTTAATTTAAAAGATAACCCTTTTTAATTGAACACGACGGCCGCCTTTTTTGGGCATTTAATATCAAAATTTTATTATTGATTTAAAATTTGACTATTTAACTATTGCCTCTCTTTAGCAGCGACAACTAGTCAGATTTTAAATTAAATTAAACTTCCAAAAAATATTAAAAAGGATTAATCTCAAACAATCAAATTATTAATTAGAATATTTTAATGATTTCCGAAATTAATTATGTTACAATTAGCGATTAGAAGCTAAACGATTGATTGAGTTATTATCACGACTACTACTTCCTCTGAATTGTCCGACTGATTTCTCTCTTATTTATATCAAGTGATAAAAATCCGCGCTGGGTTCTCTTGTTTCTTAGGAATTTTTTAAGTGGAAGATGATTCTTGTTCACGTTGAAATTTAATAATTAATCAATATTTCTCACGATTTGATATCTATCAATAATTCGCGAGGATGATACTACTTATCGGTTAATATATTGATTGCGTTTGGTATTTCTTTTAAGCTTTAATTTTGGAAAAATATTTTATTCAAAAAAAGAAATACGGATGTTACAACTGGTTAAAAATTTGCTGCCTGTTGGCTTTTTCTCTATCAATATAGATAAAAACTGTATAAAATTCCTGAAATATTCATCAATTTCGTGAATCCATATTATTTTCCAACTAATAGACATTATTTTATTACTTTGGCAAAAAATGTTTTCGCGCAAACTTGAACACTGAAGAATCGACAATAAATGATGCGATTTCAATTATTTATCGCGAACTACTTCCCCGGGTAGATGCCAAAGTGACATCCATCACAGTCTCACGAATTTGTCAACGAGGGTTAGCTGCAGGGCACCTCGGCTCGAGGGATCCCCCATGGCGCGCTTACCTTAGGATTCCCACGTCGGAGGGTGCATTGTCACAATACGCTCCCCGCGTGCCTTAATTCATAGCCAAACTCGGTGCTAAAAGCAACGAAAGCGACAAAACCTACAAAATAAACTCACAATGCTTGAAATCGATCGCGTTGTTATTGCAAGACGTCGCTGGAAATTTTACGATGTTGAAATGCTTTTACAGAAATGTCTTAAGTTCCTTTCAGGTTTTCATATTTAATTTTTTTTAACAATATAAAATTACATGAATCTTGTCACTCCGTTATAAGTACTCTCTAAATTTCTTAGAGTGAAATTTAACTCTAAACGAGTGAATATTCACTCCAAGTGATAGTGAAAATACTGCCACTCGTAATTAGTGAAAATTCACTATTCACAAAAGTGAATTGTTTAACTCTGAACTAAAGTGAATGCGTTACTCGGTTTAAAGTGAATAATTCACTTGATCAGAGTGGAGTCATCACTTTCGTCAAGTTATTTTTCACTCAACTATGAACAGATTCACTTTTAGGAAGTGAGATTCTAGCTGTTTTTCATTCTTCTTTCCGTTTTATAATAATAAGATAACATGTTACGTATATGACATAAAGCTTCGATTAGTTGAAATGAGAAGCAATCATTGCTTTTTACTTGAATTAATCGAAGCTGAACATCGCACACAGCATGTTATCTCATTGTCGATGTAAAAGCCGATTAACCTTTTTTTTTTCTTGTTACAACCATATAAATATATTTAACGTTACACACACAAAAAATATGTTTATACTTTTTCAAAATATGTTAAAATAAAAAGATATAAAAAGTTACTTTAATATTATATGTCCCGTATACTAAATCCCGTACATGTGCAACGAGTTGGTAACGTCGCGAGACAACGATACGACAGTGTTGCTAATGGCAGACTCATGCGCACTTCACATGCGCTTTACTTACTCTTCATGAGTAAAAATTTTCACTCTATATAGAGTGAAAATGCTACATAGAGTGAAAATATTCACTCTACAAAGTAAAGTATACATATTTACTCTATTTTGCAGAGTGAATTTTTTACTCTACAACAAAAAGTGAGAAGAATTCACTCCTATGAGCGAAAAATCACTCTAACTAGAGTGACTCGACCTGTCACTCAATTTTTCGAGTGCATTTTCACTCTAAGAAATTTAGAGAGTAAATTGTTGATACTGTCATTGTCGGGTTGTGTTTCATACCGACATGACGTGTTTCTTAAAATTTGCTTATTGACTTATATATATTCTTTAATTACGGATAAAAATTAGATGGTTTGTTTTTAATTGTTGACAAGTTTTCCTAATTTGATATTGTATTTTGACATTGTTATATCTCAGTTATATATGGTGCAACCCTAAAAATCTTGACTATGGAAATTTGACATTCAAATTCTCTTTCCAACGTATGTATTCAAATTTGACAACACGGCGTTTTAATTTGTTCACTTTACCATCTTAATATTACCGTCTCTTTTTTTTACTTTATTCTTTTATTGTGTTTTCAGTTACTTGAAAAGGATCACAACCAGATGATCGAAACGTTGTAAAAAATAAAGATTCTAAACTTGGCTAGTTGGTTCGATTGAATTTCAAGTTACCTTTTGTTTTTTATATTTCACTAGCGGTTTGAATAATCTTAACCTTTTTTAATTTTTTTTTGTTTACAAAAATTGAAAATATAAAATAATCGATGGAAAGGCAAGTCGGAGCCTGTAAATTGAGCGGATAAATAGGCTTATCTCGGAAACAGATAGAAGGCAAATCACGTCATCGATCGCAGAAACAAGCATTGTTTCCCCTTCGCGAGTTGAGAGATTGCCACGTGTGCACATTTACCATAGAGAGATCCGCTATATGATTAGAACTCGCAAACTCTGCGCAGTAAAGGTAGAATATTACGTGGGTATCGAGTGCCGCAGTGTCTCTTTAAAACTTGTCCTTTCGTAACTTTATCCGTCGGTTATGAACGCGAGAATGTGGGAAGCGTAAGCGCGGGTAATAAGCCGGAAACGATTGCGTGCTATGCCATCGGGGAATAAATTATTTTGCGCGCATTTGCGAGGGAGCGATTCAATCCTTTCAAAGTACGCAATTTTCTTGCTTATTCTCCTAAACTTTCGTCCGTTGTACAGTTATAGGGTTGCGTAACAAAGAGATAAGATAATAAAAATATTGCATTGAAAAATATGATATTGAAAGTTTTCAAAAATTTAAATCTTGATCTTGAATGAATCTTCTTGAACAAAAATCTCATCTTGTATTGTCTTGTCTTGATTTTGTTGCACAATTTTTATTTAACACTAAACTTGTTTAAAATATACATATATATTTAATAAACTTTATAAGATAATTTAAGATAATTATTATTATTATTATTTATATCATTTATTTATCCCCAAAACACGATATATATTCGTTGTCTTTTCGAAAAGGTAGTCGCATATCAAAAAACCGCGTACATGTAGTATACGCAAAGTTTGGTATAGCTAAATAATTGTATAAAATTTTATATTGTTTATTGTATTAATTTTTATTTAATACTAAGCTTGTTTAAAATATACATATATAAATATACATATTTAATATAAACTTTATAAGATAATTTAAGATAATTATTATTATTATTTAATATAAAGTTTGATGTAGCTAAATAATTGTATAAAATTTTATATTGTTTATTGTATTAATTGTTTTTAAGTTTCTTGATATAAATGTTTTTATTTATTAAAAATTTTTTTAAATTTTGTATATAACATAGTGATTTTGTTCTCATCATTTAATTTATAATTAAACATATTTTACCTTTTCTTAAAAATCAATAATCTTACAATTAGTCTTAATATTGCCTTGATAATTAATTAAAAATCTTGGCTTGCACTCTTCTTGTTTCGAGAAAACAATTAATGCACGAGACTAATCTTGATACCTCGTGCAATTTCATACAATTATAAAATTGAAAATATTTAAAAAATTTTATAATTGTACAACAAATTTCATAAAAGTTTAATAAAGAGTTACATGTAACGAGAAAGCAGGAAGAAAAGCACAAACAAGTGTACAATTATAAAAATAAAATATATAATATATCCTTAAAAAATAATCTCAAATAATTTCCTGGAATTTATGTATCACAATTATTAATAATTAATCTAAATAGAGATTCGGCATGATACGAATGTTTTATATCGACTTTTTATTAACATGATATTCGAGGTGGTATATTTTTGTCGCACGAGCACGATTGGTTGAATTAACGGCGACGTTAAGACAATCCCTTTACCTTACATCGTCGCCGCAGCCTGTCGACCAAGTGGCTCCGATGATGACCCGCCGCTTCGGGATCAAGGTAGGCCTGCTCCGCCAATGGATTCCCGTCGATCGAATACAGAAAATCAGCGGAACGACTTAATAAGGCACGATTGCGGGACGATTGCTTCACCCTGCCGCTCTGTGACGATTTGCATACACGATTATAGAGTGCGGAAGGCGGCTGAACGCGAGGAGAGGAGAGGAAAAAAATATCGAATTCCTCTCCTTCGGTGGAGATGGACGGTCGAGGCGAGATGCCAAAAATGTTCGCCATATCCGCCTGCATTTACCTGTTCGTCGAGTAAACCTCTCTCTCTCTCTCTCTCTTTCTCTCGGTGAACGCGCCTTTAAAGTGTACGCTCGTTATAATGCTTGCAACTCGCGATAATTTCCTCGATCCTGGTTCTCAAGATCCCGCGTAAAATCTTCACCGAAAAAATTGTATTCTTGAATGTATACTTTATAAGTTCTCTTAATAAATATTCTTAATAAATAAGAATATATTCTTAATGAATAAGAATATATTCTTAATTTGCAACTTCTACATCACAACTCGATTTTCGCGCGACATGTTTCTTCATTTGCCGCTACGCGGCGACACCACTTTTAATTTTTCTCGTATTCAATATTTATCGTGAAATGTATATAAAGGATTTGTATTAACGTAAGATCTAAAGTATATTTTTTTCCTTTACCAGTGATGAAAAAGAGGACTGCTCTCACACATAGGTTCTCTGTATGCATGTGAGTCCTCTTTGACATCACTGTTTATCAATTTAATTTGAAACTGAATTTAAAATAATTTATTTAATCTGGATTCCCTTGTTGGGATTCAGAATATTAAAAGACTATTTGAAATTAGACGGAAAAAACTTTTAGACCAATTAAACTTATTTGACTTCAACAAAATTTATTAAACCCAAAGAAATATTTTTCTCTGTGTATTAAGAATATCTTTTTTAGAAGATTTGCCTCTTAACTTAAGAGGATCCTCTTGGCGCCTATTTTAGTGATATATATTCTAAAGATAAGTGGTATATTCTTAAATTAAGAATACAATTTTTTCGGTGTTTCAATGAGAGATGTCTGCAGGATTTTATTCCATTTTTATTATTTATTTGTCGGCGTTTGGCGAATTTCTTGCTCTTAGTCGCTCCCGAAGTTCCATATTGGCAGTATTGACATTGCGGTAATCTATCGATTATCGAGTCGACTTGTCTCGCGATTAATTTCGCCGGCTTTCAATGTTGCAATAGCGCGACATAAGCGACGAGACGCGACGTCTAGGATGACAAACGTTCCCAGTCGTTCCGGCGGATACGTACATATCACATGAATTAGAGATAGAGTACGGCCGTTTATTAGATTCGCTAGGGATAATAATAACTTGGCAATAATTTCGTACCGAGAGACTACAATGGCGACGGTATAGGAAAGCCGGCCGCACAGTTGGTTGCGCATCTGCGACGTCACGCGAATATAGCCGCCGTCGTTCTGTACCTTTCGTGGCTTCTTTATTACATTTTTGTCATCACGCTCCTTATTACGAAAACGCAAGACAATTTCGCAAAATAATATTTTTATTATTTTTTCGCAAAATAATATTTTTTATTATTTTTATTATTTTTTATTATTTTTTATTATTATTTTTTTTTTTATTATTTTTATTATTATTTTTTAAAATAATTCAGAATAAAATGAATTTTTTTCAAATTCTAAGTAGCCTGCACTGAGAAAAATCGTTCGATTTTATCAATAAGACGTATATAATTGAAGGCATTTTTAAATCAAACAAGAATTTCTAGTTATCATGATAAGATTTTTTATAACTAGAACATTTAATAGATTTTACTATAAGGATTTGATTAATTTAGATTTTGTGGTTGAATCTATAAAATTTCTTTTTCTTGTTGTATTAATTTCTTTACTTGCCACTAAGTGGCGAGCCACTCTTAACTTTATTCGTATTAAATATGTGCCATGAAATGTATATAAAGAATTAGTATTAATCACTAAATTTAATTAAACATTAAATCCAAAGTATATTTTTTTTTCTTACGAGCCAGTAGTGCCAGAAAGAGGACGCTAGCTCTCTGATTGTGTGTGTTTGAGCTGCATCCTCTTCTTGCATATAACTGTTTATCAGTTTAATTTCTAACAAACTGAAAATAATTACAACTTAAAATAATTTATTCAATAATCTGGATTGAACACTGAGAAAAATGAAAGAAATGTCCGATGAAAAAGTAACGAACGGATATTATACCGATCATTTTAATCGGATATTTCTTCGGAAAATTCCGAATTTTGAACTTTCTGATCAGATATCCGATCGATCGATATTTTTTGATTGGATATCTGATCGGTTTCTTTTTTCCGATTAAAGTGATCGATATAATATCCGTTCGTTATCTTTTCATCGGTTTTTTTTCTCAGTGAATTTATCCAATAATCTTGTTAGAATTCAGAATATTAAACAGACTTTTGAGATTAGAATTTTTGGAAAAAAATTTAAAACGACTTGGTGTTGCACAGAAAAAAAACAAGTGTCAAATCGAAACTTATATACTTAAACTAACACGTTCATTGTTTCGCAACAATTTATATCTTCTTAGAAGAATTTAATAATTTTAAATTTCAACAATATTATAGTTTTATTTTAATATTGTAATTGTCACCTCAAGAATATATAATTATTTAATTCTACTTTAAGAAAATTATAATCTTTGATTTAAAAATGTTATTTTCTATATAACATTGTTTCTTTTCCATTCAAGAAAATTAAATCTTAAATCATAAGAATATATTCTTCTTGATTGAATATAAAATGACTTCATTCGAGTAAGCAATTATATTTTTCTTTAATTAACACGATAATCTCATTTCAAGATTTCCATGTTAAAACTAAATATATTTTCAAAACAAGAATGTTCTTTTTTTCAGTGTGAAGAGTTTAGTATTATTAACCAGAAAATTTGATAAATTTAACAGGAAGAAATTAATCAGATTCATCTGATAATTCTTACAAGAATTCTGATTCGTCCATTTTCCAACAGACATACTGATTGAATCTACCAGAATAATTAATGCAATCAGATTTTTTCTCATTGTGAAAACTTTTTCGAGTTACATTTCTGTCAACTGGACGTCAACATGTAACGATACGTTTATCATGCGATTATGTGCAGCTAAATTATGCAATACGCGGACGTAGAATAAAGAACGCTCGGTAGAAAGAGTCTCTAATCACGCTATATATGCTAAGTCGATTCGATATCTCGCTATCGATCGCTGTAATTGATCCCGTGACGTTGTCGCGCGAGTGGAACGGCCGCGCGATGTCGCCGATCGGAGGGCGGCGAACATCAAAGGCGACGAGACCGATCCGAGCGCGGGACCATCATAAGCTTTCGCGAGCGGCCTGTCTCGCCTCATCTCGATTGGGACGTGATGCGAGCGCGGCGATTTATTTGCCATTTATTTGCCGCTCCTCATCTCGTATCGCGCGACGTGCCGCCCGATACGTTCCTCGTCGGAAACGTATGTACGAGTCGTATCGTCTGCGAAACGTCACGAACCATGATGGTCCCTTGTATACAGGGCGTCTGCACTCTAAAAAAATCTAAAATGTTCGGGGATTTTTTTTGTAAGACTTTGAAAACCAGAAAATTCTCGGGGAATTTTATTGGGGCCTGAGAAATTTAAAAAAGACTCTATTTTAATTTTGTCTTTATTCTGTAAGTCTTTAATAAACCAAGTTATATTTAAAATATATTATGAACAATGTTTGCTGGTATCTAGATAATATTATCTAGATAATTATCTAGATAAAGAAATGGATCATCTTTATCTTTAACTAGATAAAGAAATACAAAGTATATTTATCTTTATCTTAGGTAAAAAATATATGTCATCTTATCTAAAAATTGTCTAAGATGACGTTTTCATTATGCAAAAGAGTTTTCCAGGCAAGCTTCTAAAATATATTTTTTATTTGGAAAATAATGTTAGAAATATACTTTATCTTGAACTTGTTTTACTTAAATTTGTGCAATGCATTATTATATACATATTTTATAAAAATGATGTATGTATTGTTACACATTGATTATTATATTATAAATATATTGTAAATGTATTATAAATATATTATACATACAAATTAATAAATAAATATTTGTCATATCATTTATATACTTTTTTGTTATTATTTAAATATTCTTTAGGAAAAGAGGAAAAATATATATTTGTAATTTTAATATCCCATTTATAATCTGTCACATTTTTTTAAATATTTATAGTCTTATAAAATAAACAAAAATATCTGGATAATTATCTAGATTATTGCAATAATCATCTCATCTTTCATCTAGATTAAGTAAAAGCAAAATCTTCTTTATCTCATCTAAGATAAATTTATGGATTTTTATCTTTATTTTTATCTAGATAATTTTGAAATTATCTACAGCAAACTCTGATTATGAATATATATCTATTTCTATTTATATATTCAATGTCTTAAAATATTGAATACATAATATATTTTTTATTTTAAATTGTAGTGATAAAATGAAAATAGAACGCTAATCAAAAATATTTATCTTACGAAAACGATTTAATTTTTTCGATATATTTGCAAATCTAGCATTTGAAAATTAAGTTTCTGTATTTTTTAAATCTAGCATTTGAAAATTAAGTTTCTGTATTTTTTCTTTTGTGAGTAAAGAGACATAGAAAATAATAAAATAAAAAATTATAAAGAAATAATAAACAATTTACTTGCAACATTGCATCGAAAAATCTTCAAAATATTTCCTTACCTGAAAATTTGAATAAAAATATGGAAAATAAATAAATTTTGAATAAGAAGATTGAGGAATCTTTTTATAAGATTTGAATAAACACCTTGTGTATATATTCCTATTCTCTGTACAATTTATTTTATTTTTAATTTAATCAAGTCGTAAACAATGAAAAAGTTTTAACTGCCCGAGACATATATTTTTCCGACGTGAATCAAGAATGCGACATTGCAGGGTTGTATTTAACGCTGACGGTGGATCTTAGGAATGTCTCTGAATAAACGGTTAGAGTAAACGCGGATCAAAAAGTTGCAACCGGAGGCTTACCTCAAGGAGGTAAAGAAAATTGTGCGAGGGCGGACGGAGGAGAAAGAGAGGTGCGTTTCGCTCGTCTCGGCGGTTGAATCGGGGATTTTTGTTGCCGAGTGTCGTCGCGATCGGGCGGCCTCATCGCACGAATTACAGGCTTGGCTGGTGTTCGTGGGTGCCTTCGAGAGTCGCGTGGATAGGCGGAGAAGCTTCGCTGCGGAGCACGCCGCGGCTTTTTCTTGCTCGACAACCTCGTCGGTTACTCTTTATGCAAGAGAGAGAGAGAGAGAGAGAACGAGAAAGAAATATTTTTTCTCCTCGAAGAAAAATAATTGTCGAAATTTTCAAAGACTTGTAGAAAGAGCAGATTTTTCCAAAGACTTTATTTAGCAAAAATAATTCGATGAGATGGGGCATGTGACTTGACAGATGCGAGATTCAAAGATCTCATTATCTTAGCTTCTCTTTTATTATTATACTGTATTCATGTCACCAGTGTTTGCTGGTATCTAGATAAAATTATCTAGATAATTATCTAGATAAAGAAATGGATCATCTTTATCTTTAAGATGAAGAAATTTTATGAATTTTATGATTCTAGATGAAGAAATACAAAGTATTTTTATTTTTATCTTAGATAAAAAATATGTCATCTTGTCTAAAAATTGTCTAAGATGACGTTTTCATTATGCAAAAGAATTTTCCAGGCAAGCTTCTAAAAATCTATCTAAAATATCTAAAATTTTTGAGAAACTTAAAACTTAATAACTTAAAATGAGGAAAGAACGCCGTCGAGTCTTTTTCATTCTGTTCATTTATTTTAAATTTACTTGTTTTACTTAAATTTGTGCAATACATTAATGTATATTTTATAAAAATGATATATCTATTGTTACACATTGATTATTATATTATTAATATATTATAAATATAAATTAATAAATAAATATTTATCATATCGTTATACTTTTTCATTATTATCTAAATATTCTTTACGAAAAAAGAAAGAATATGTGTTTATGATTTTAATATCCCATTTATAATCCGCGTCACATTTTTTACAAATATTTATAGTTTTATAAAATAAACAAAAATATCTAGATAATTATCTGGATTATCTAGATAATCATCTCACCTTTCATCTAGATTACGTAAAAGTAAAATCATCTTTATCTCATCTAAAGATCAATTTACGGATTTTTATCTTTATCTTTATCTAGATAATTTTGAAATTATCTACAGCAAACCCTGCATGTCACACGCATCCCTATCGATCAGTGCTGCCACCTCAACAGCTGGCTGGGCAGCTCGGGAAATCACGAGCCGGTGTCGGACGTTCCAGAAAAGAAATTGCCTGCGCGTCGCTGTGGGTGCAATCGCTTGGAGAATGTTAATCGTGGGGACAACGACCCAGCCGGGGTGGTCCATCGGGCCAAAATTGCGTTTTCGGTTCTGGAGATACTACCGGCGCAATGTGCATTAGGGTCATCCGGTTCGCGAGAGCCCGTCCGACGATTCTTACATATCCACTTCTCATCCCCTCGTACAATCTTACCTGGCCTGATCGCATCACGATACTAGCTTCGTCGGATAAATTGGACTCCAAGATGAAAGAAAAGAAGCGTAGATGTAAATTCCTAAGTCTCAGTAGTCGCCCAATAGAAATAGTAATAGGGAATTAAAATATTGGCGACGCTCGATATGAATCATTACCTGGGTGGATCGTATTCCTCGCTTTCGAGAGGAAGAGAGAGACCCTTGGGAACTCGTTTTCATCATTAGGGATCGAAAGAACGGCCGATACCACCCAGGACCGTAGTCGGGACACTATGGGACACTTGGGTGAGACGGTTTTCGAAAATTGTCGACGACAAACTGGACACTCGACATCTCGGCCCGGTCCCCATCGAGTGCTCGGAGCTATTTCCTGTTTGCTCGGCCACGGTACAACCTTCTTCTATTCCCCCTGCCCTCGCTTCTCCTCGTGACCATAAAGCTAATACATCCGCAAGAGGGGTTTTGCGATTAGGGTGTCGCGCGACCTTCGATTCGGCCATTCGTGCCCCCTTCGACCCACCTTCCGCGCATCTTTGGGTTCCATTCATCTCGTCGGCATGGCAGGATATATCGTTGAAACTCTCTGACAAATCGGTCGCGTGTCCAAAACATACGATACTTTAATACCGCGCACTTAAACCGGAAGGAAGCTATATAACTATCGAGTATGCGGACCAGTCATTTATTCGCTAAGATAGGATAGGCTTTAGATAGGAAATAGGGGAGAGGCATCGAGAATTTATCACAAGGAAATATTTTACACAAAAGTCATTAGGGTTGCACAAGATCCAAAACAAGACAATATTCATAAAAATATTGTATTGGTATTGAATTTTCAAAAATTTAAATATTGTCTTGGTCTTGAGTGAAAATCTCGTCTTGTATTATCTGGATTTTATTAACAATTTTTTATCTAATATTAAAAGACTAAATAATATTTATTTTTTGTAATATAATTTGAAATAATTATTACTATTGTATTATATTTTAATTATAATTATTACTATGTAATCGATGTATAAATGCCGTCTATTTATATAAAAAAACATTTACTGTTTCATGGAAAACAGAAATTAATAACTATTTACAGATTCCAAGGGAATGTGCAGATATAAATATTTTGGAGTGGTAAAAAAAGTCAGGTTCACATTTATCCCACATTGTCAAAAATGACTCGAGACATTTTAAGTTCAATTGCCTCGTCCATGCCAATAGAAAAACTTTTCTCAATAGGAACTATGTCAAAAAATAGGACCAGATTACAAAGTAAATCTTTAAAAGCACTAATGTGCATCAATTCCTAGGTGAAATGCTCTTTAATGTCTAAAATTTGCGAGTTTGATTTCTAATTTATAAAAATGTTATATTGTATTAATATTAAATGTTTTTAAATTCATTAACATAAATGTTTTTATTGAAATTTTTATTAAAATTAAATTAATTTTATTAAAATTTTTATTAAAATTTTTTAAAATTCGTATACGATTCTTTTTCATTTACAAATATAAATATTTTAGTTTCTTTGAGAACCAATAATCTTGACAAGACTAATAATCTTGACAGTCTTAGTCTTGGTATTGTCTTGATAACTAATTAAAAATCTTGTTATATTGTATTAATATTAAATGTTTTTAAATTTATTAATATAAATGTTTTTATTGAATAAAATTTTTTTTAAATTCGTATATAGCGATTTTTTTTCATTTACAAATATAAATATTTTAGTTTCTTTGAGAACCAATAATCTTGACAGTCTTAGTCTTGATATTGTCTTGATAACTAATTAAAAATCTTGTTATATTGTATTAATATTAAATGTTTTTAAATTTATATTTAATATAAATGTTTTTATTGAATAAAATTTTTTTAAATTCGTATATAGCGATTTTTTTTCATTTACAAATATAAATATTTTAGTTTCTTTGAAAACCAATAATCTTGACAAGACTAATAATCTTGACAGTCTTAGTCTTGGTATTGTCTTGACAACTAATTAAAAATCTTGTCTTGATCTTGTCTTGAAATTCAAGACAAGACAAGACAATGTCAAGACTAATCTCGTGCAACCCTGCAAAAAAAGTCATAATATGCATTTTCGCAAAGTTTATACTTGGGGAGAATAGAACGAGAGAATGAATGCCATTTGGATCGTGGAGTTTTCAACCGGACGCCGTTGACGATGAGAACCCAATTCGGTAGATATCGTTCTCGTCTCTTTCGGGTAGGCTATAAAGATAAATAGTCAGCCGGCAAATTTACACAATTTGTGGTGAACGACGGTCGGCGCGGATCTCGGAGCGAAAAGAGGAACGGGGTGGTAAGAGACGGAAGGGCGCGGGGGAGGGAGTAGCAATCTACGGAAATTGGCAAGAGCGACGAACCAATTTCCGAAAGAGGCCCGCAAACACCGGGCCAGGGGTCAGTCGGGGTGAGGGTTAATCGCCGATAAAACGATCCTCGTTAACGCGCTCGAGCGATATACAGCCGGGCTGCGAAAGCGTACGTCGCGCTTGGCACGTCCGTGAAACGTTGTACGCTACCGTGTCTCGATATAAAGTATGTTTTAACCCTCGGTTAACCGGAACGGAGTGCGCGCGATCGGTTCTTGTACTTTATTCTTTCAACGTTCGATATTTCGTGTAGCATTTTATCGAAATGTGCTTAGTAATTTCGAGAAAATTGTGAGATTTTTTCTTGCCTTGCAATATTTTACATTTCATATCGACTGTGTATTTATCTCATTTTTTATTCAGCAAATATTCCAATTTTTTAAAATATTATTTTTAATTTATATTTTTATTTAATTTAAATATTATATTATATTTAAAAATATTTATTTCTTCAAGACTTAATTTTTTTTTATTATATTAAAACGTGTGATTAAGGTATTTTAAAAATTATATGTAAACTGTGCTTCGGTATCTATGATAGAGACATTTGAGTTTAATTTTGATCTATTTTTGAGGAATTTGCTTAATTATAAATAGTAATTACATAACTATATTATAGCCAATTGAAATGCGATTTACAAAAGTATCGGCGATTACTTCAAATCTATCATTTAAAAAATCAAAAATAATGAAAAATTAACTTGCAACAATCAAAATATGAATATATTAAATATTTGAAAAAAAAAAGAATTTAAAAAAAGAATTTCCTTTTCATGAAAAAAATATTTTATGAAAAAGGACATTATTCTTTTTCTCTATTTTTAATTCGAATGATTAATTTGTCCAAAAATGTTCACTCATATTTAACGCGGATTTTTTTGTAAAAAAATATCGTAATGTGCGGTTATTATTACTCGTCTAAAGAGACCGATACAAGACAGAGGTCAAAGAGCAGAAGTCCATGGTAGAAAATGGGGCACACATGGTGGTAAGCAGCCCTTTGGGTTAGTTACACGCGGATTTTGGGTAGGGCCCGAGGGGATCTTTGGACTCGAGTATCGTAACGAATGATATTTATTGACCGAGCAAATCTGCAGACTATCCAAATCCCAAGGGTGGTCCTTACGTCTATACCCTTCGATAAATAATGCCCACGGGGTGGTCATAAAATGAAAATAGTAGCGGTACTTATCCAAAAGAACGACCGTAGCAGAATCGCGAGCACCTTATGATTTTCTTGCCGGTTTTCTTTGATATTTTTATATTCCACTTGTATATTTTTCCTTTTCTGAGAGGCTCTTGAATGTCCTCCGACGATTGGCATCTGCGATTGAGATATATAATCCTTTCTCGAAATTCGATTTGCAGCGAAAATTGTGTAAAATTTTTCTTTAAGAATAATTTCTCAAATTCTCAATAAATTCGCGAAAATTAATCAAACACTCTTCTTTCTTTAAAAAATAATTTCTTTGTGAGATTTATAGTTGAGATATATTTTCTTTAGTAATGTGTACAAAATTATTATTATATAAATTGTATTGCTTTTTTAATCAGAAGATTCTCCTATTTTTTCCAAAGGAAAATATATCATTGTGCAACATCTGGAGATGCACTGGCTCTGGATAAGAATCGGATTCCCGCCAGTCTTGAATGAAGCTGAGGTTGAACCATTAACGTTCAGCCTGGATAGATGAATGAATGGTCCTTTTTTGATCCTAACAAGTCATATAGATTACGCGGCCCGCTTGTGGAAGACACGAAATATTAGCAGATAGAGCAATCTATCGACATTCGATACTAATTGCCTTTCTCTCTCGATTCAACTGAAAGCCTTTTTATTGGCCGTCTTCCTTAAACCTTTAAGTCTTTTTCAAAAAAAAATCACCGGATGCCTCGAGACTTACACGATCCGTCGATTGTACGTGAACGTTTGTATTGCATGATACTAAAGAAAATAGTCTTACAACTGCAGCAATAATTTTCTAGATGTAAAAAATTAATTGAGGTAGATAAATAATTAGCAAATATTTTGCATACGTTTTGCGCTTAATTAATCATAATTATGTAGAGACAAAATTGATATCTGAATTTAATGAAATTTAGAAAAAAATATTTCCGTGTCGATGTTAAAGCTAATCATACTTGTTATAAAATTTAATTATGGGGGAGGGATAGAAAAATAATTTTTCACAAAGATAATTCTAGCTGTAATATCGAAACTCAATACAATTTAATACAATGATTAATATTTGACAGTGGGATCTAAATTTGCTAGAAGCAGCATTATTAGAATTTGCTATAAACGTATTATTAGAATTTATTTTATAAATTATATAATAAATATTTTAGCAGATACAAAAAATAACAATAAATTTTTGTTGTGACATCCAGAAGTTTACTACATCATTTAAAACATCTTTCTGCAAAAAAAAGTGCGCCATATTTTTCGAAAATTTAAGATTCACAAATAAATATCCTGCACAGTAAAAAATTTTGTGTTAAATTTAACATATTTCACATGTCCCAATTTATCCACTCTAATTTTAATGTTAATTTAACAGAAGGCAAGTATGTAAATAAATAACACAAGTAATATGTTTAAAAATTAACATAAAAGTGTAACACTTAAATTTTATCTGGAAATAAAGTTTATGTTAA
Organism: Camponotus fellah; assembly: GCA_030586385.1. Lineage (NCBI taxonomy): Eukaryota > Metazoa > Arthropoda > Insecta > Hymenoptera > Formicidae > Camponotus > Camponotus fellah. Next base: position 209,358 of record JAPIVC010001055.1, read on the forward strand.
ATTAATATATTTATAATGTTAAATTTATTTAAAAGAAAATGTTATTCTTACATTTTTATAACAGAAGAGATAAATAACAGAAGAGATATGTCGATTTAACATATGGAAACTGTTATAGAGAGAAAAATAACACAACTTATCTGTTGATTTTAACATATAACTTATTTCATCAAAAATTCGTGCATTTACATATTAATTGTGTTATTTTAACTCTTAGAAACGGTGAATATTAACTCAACGCAGAAATGTCACAATAACACAACGATAATATGTTACATTAACATAAGAGTATGTTAAAAATTTAACACAAAAATTTTTACACGAGAAAATTTCAACAGAAATACAAAATGTTTTTTACCGTGTGTATATTAGATGATCAACAAGTTCTATGAAATGTATACTTTTAATAAGGCAAAACATTCAGTTTCTATATAAGTCGCGATGTAATTACGTAACGACAAGCAGGATTCTTAACGCGAAAGAAATGATACCGGAAGCAACGGTACCCCTGAACGTATGAAGGCGTTCAACACGAGGAACGCTCTTACGTTTGAAGAGAGAGAGAAAGAGATATCACTGTTATAACGAATCCTCTTTTTACAAATATCGCAATAGCCTTGCATTAAACGAATACGAAGTAACGAGCACTTCTTATTGTTAGATGAGGCGATAGATAAGATCCGCTGGTATATATAATACCAACTCGGGCGAAACGCGGTGCATGCTTCAGCGCTATTTGTTACGTGCACGTAGGGTTGACTGGCGTGAAGAAAAAAATGGTATATTCTTCGATGATTTATTATTCGTGGAATGAAAAAACGCGATGTGATTCGCGGTAAAAAGGAAAAATAAAAATGCCGATGGTGGAGTAAGACTGCGGAGAAGGAGAGAAAAAATATTCATCGTGTTGTAACACGAGAGCGAAAAGAATACGTCGCATAAGGTAAAATTTTGTTAAGATAAGATTGAAGAAAAAAGATATACCGTAGACGTGTGTGTGTTGAATGGATGAGGAATATTAGGAGTAATTAAGATGAATCGGTTAAATTAAAGTGACACATTATAACTGTCATTAGTCGCGGAATCACGTGTCTACGATGTTTGCTCTGCTTCTGCCATTAATTATATTCTTTTTGCGATCCGCAATTATTTTCCGTGACGTTGCTGGAAAAGTATATTTCAAGTAAAAGATAATTTATATGTTTAAACTCAAACGCGTGTTACACAGTTAGATATGAAACTATATAACATTTTTATATTTTATAAACTATTTTATAACATTTTTATATTTTATAAACTATTTTTTTATGAACTATTTTTTTATAAACTGTATAATATTTGTATATATATATATATATATACACAGTAAAAAATTTTGTGTTAAATTTAACATATTTCACATGTCCCAATTTATCCACTCTAATTTTAATGTTAATTTAACAGAAGGCAAGTATATAAATAAATAACACAAGTAATATGTTTAAAAATTAAGACGAAAGTGCACAGTAAAAAATTTTGTGTTAAATTTAACATATTTCACATGTCCCAATTTATCCCCTCTAATTTTAATGTTAATTTAACAGAAGGCAAGTATGTAAATAAATAATACAAGTAATATGTTTAAAAATTAACACGAAAGTGTAACACTTAAATTTTATCTGGAAATAAAGTTGATGTTAAATTAACATATTTATAATGTCAAATTTATTTAAAAGAAAATGTTATTCTTACATTTTTATGATAAATAACAGAAGAGATATGTCGATTTAATATATGAAAACTGTTATAGAGAGAAAAATAACTCAACTTATCTGTTCATTTTAACATATAACTTATTTCATCAAAAATTCGTGCATTTACATATTAATTGTGTTGTTTTAACTCTTAGAAACAATGAATATTAACTCAACGCAGAAAAGTCAAAATAACACAATGATAATATGTTACATTAACATAAGAGTATGTTAAAAATTTAACACAAAAATTTTTACACGAGAAAATTTCAACAAAAATACAAAATGTTTTTTACCGTGTATATATTCTATAATAAACGATATTTTTATCAACATATCGTGACTCACATTAATATTCGGACACTATGATGTACGAGATATTATTGCTGTTATATTTGCTTATAATAATGTTAACGAGATAATTGTGGTATCATGTATTAAAGTGAACATCGTAGTTGGAAAAAACATAAATTTTATTTATTTAATATACATATGTTTGTAAATAACAAAGTATAAGTGAAATAATGTACAAATTTCATGTCGCAAAAATATTCGGACACTAAACAAATTACATTAATTTCGTATGAAATATCCTTATTTAAAAAATATTGTAGTAAATATTAATACTTTGTTAGGAAAACTATTTTGCTTAATAACTTCGTGTAATCGCTTTGGCATATTAGAAATAATTTTTTTTCTAAATATTCCTGCATAATACAGTTCCACTCTTCTATTAAATATTGTTTTAATTCTGGTATTGTCCTTATGGACATTTTTCGAATATTATGATTTAATTGATTTCATAAATTTTAATCTGAATTTTAATCCGAAAAGATTAAATTTGCTTTCATCAGCAAATATTACATTATTCCACCACGTTTGATCTTTCAAAACAAATTCTTTAACGGAAGTCAATCTCTTCTTTTTATTCTTCTCGTTTATATATGGTTTTCTTCGAGCTACTCCATGGTTTTTATATATAATATTATCAAGACAATGATCCAAAAATCAAGAATAAATCAAGAATATTTATAATACAAGAATATTTACTATATATAATTGTCCTAAAGTACTGCATCCACCATCTCAATCGCCGGATTTAAATCCCATTGAAAATTAATGAGATCAATTAGATCCTAATATTTGAAAAATATTCATAAGAACAGTATCAGAATTAAAACAACGTTTAGAAGAGTGAAACTATATTACGCAGAAATATTTAAAAAAATTATTTCTAATATGCCAAAGCGATTACACGAAGTTATTAAACAAAATAGTTTTCCAACAAAATATTAATATTTACTATAATATTTTTTAAATAAGCGTATTTTATACGAAATTAATGTAATTTGTTTAGTGTCCGAATATTTTGCGACATGAAATTTGTATATTATTTTATTTATATTTTGTTATTTACAAACATATGTATATTAAATAAAATTTATGTTTTTTCCAACTATGATGTTCACTTTAATACATGATATCACAATTATCTCGTTAACATTATTGTAAGCAAATATAATAGTAATAATATCTCGCACATCATAGTGTCCGAATATTAATACGAGTCACTGTATTTCTTATTGTGGCGAAATTGAAAGAGGAGGAAGAGAGAGAACTCATTTGGAGAATTTCAAAATTGTACGTTATTTTATAAATTTATTATATTTCGAAATTGTGTATTATTTTGCAAATATATTATATTTATTATATTATTGTTATTTATGCATATAATTATTTATACATATATAATTATTTATACGTATAGTTAAAGTTAACAAACCCAAAAATTTAAGTTACAGGATATTTCGTCCTTGAAAACAAAACAAACCAGACAGAAATAATAGTCATAAAATTAAATACTAAATTTTATAAGAAATCTCTCTTGCAATATTATTTTCCAAACAATTTTAGAAACAATTTAATAAATAAAATAATAAATAAAATAATTTAATAAATAAAAAAATAAATAAAATAACAAAATTATACACTAAATTTTATCTGGATGTACTTAAAAAAATCAAACATTGACGATCCAATTTGACTTGTCAATCGGATGCCAGACAAGACTCCTGAAAATCTGACAGTTTGAACGGTTGGCAATTTTACCTATAGTATGTATAGAATTTTCCGATAATATAATAATCTGTAAAAACTCCTTTGAAGATTATATTTTCGCGATCGAAATAATTATAATTTCGTTAACGAGGCATCGAAATATGGATACACGATCGAAATGAAAACAGAAACATTGGCGCGGCAAACCTGTCGAAATAAAAAGAATAAAAAGAAAACATTGCCACGCGACATACCTTTCCCCCTGTGCACGTCGCAGTAAGTCATAACTTACGTTTCTTTCGAGGGCGACAGACGCGTTAATAAGCGCTCGCTGTTCGCAGCTTCCAGAAACAATTATTCGGTCTGCTCGTGCATTCCGCGCTGGACCCGCGATGTAAATATATATCGGATGAAGCGCGGATATGCCATAAATACACGAGCTAGGCAGTATATCTCCTTCGCGTTACTCCACGCCCAGAGCACGTGCTGTCGCAGGCACCTCTCGCGATCCCCTTCGGAGGGGGCGTTAAAGCGTTTCTTTGGGCTTCTTCTCGAGCCTGGACGGCGAGGCCGTAAACCTCGTTCTCGGATCGCCAAAAATTCATCTAATACGGAGCAGCGATGTAGCGTCGCGGTGCCGAGCCGTTTGACATTTGACTTCTGAGCTGTGTATCCTCGAACGACGACGCCCATCGTCGTCGATCCGAATGCGCTTTCCAAGAGCGAACAAGGGTGGTACACGAAGCGTTTGAATGACTCTTCGATCGATGCTACACGATATTTAATCGCAACATCACGCGAGGAATGACGAGAAAGTATTCGTAAAAATAAAAATATTCTATTGTGCTGTTGAAAGTTTAAATCTTGTTTTGTATTGGAGGGAATTTTTGTAAAGAAATCTCATTTTTTCTTTTATTTTGTCTCAATTATATTGACAATTTTTATTTAATATCGAAGGATTGTTTAAAAATTAATATTTAACATAATTTTTATATGAAATAATATTTAACAAGATTTAATAATTTAAATTATTATTTAATTTTTATGATATAATTCTGCTTATTTTATTGTTTTTGAATTTGTTAATACTCTTTTTATTTATTGAATAAAATTGTAAGTTCACACATGTGATATTAATATAAAATTCGTGAATTTTCTAATTTACAAATATTTATATTTTAATACTTATTTTTTGAAATCAATAATCTTAACAAGAGAGACCAATTTTGATAATCTTTTAGTTTTTTATATTAATAAATAATTCAAGGTATCATTTTGTGTATATGTGATCTTGTCTAAAATTTTAAAACAAGATTTTAATTGGTTATCAAGATAATATTAAGACTAATTTTAGTATCTTGTACAATTCTATGAAATGGAATACATATTATTTATAAAGATGTAAAGCAGTAAGAGTTTCAGTTTTATAAAAATAATGCAAATAGGAGAATTTGAAATTCTTAAAGTCCCAAGTACTTATATATATTGTGTGCTTAATTTTCATTTAACGGAGTTTATTATGAATCTGATATATATTTTAATCATTTTTCATCTCAAAATTTACTTTTAAATAATTATGTACACATTCATACGCATATATATATTTACACACATTAGTTTTTTTCTAATTCTAAATATTTTAAAAATCAAGTTTTATTCAATAAAAATAAAATGTGTTTTAATTTCTTAAGGAGAATTTATGTGTAATATTTCTAAATTGATGTATAATATTTCTACAATGTAAGATTGATATTTCATGGCAAATATCAATCTTACATTGTAGAAATATTATACATAAATTTAGAAATATTACACATAAATATTATTTCAAATTTACAAATTGCTCACAAATTGCTTTCAAGTACTTGGCTAATTATTAACTTTACATTTAATTTCGATATTTTATCTTTTAGTCTTTCTTTAGGAAAATTATTTGTTGAGGTTTTATTTTTAAATTTTTTTTGTAGGATATAAACATATTAATTCTTTCTTTAATATTCTCAATGAACAATGTACAATCGATCGCGATGTCGAATGCTTCTCACACATTCGCCGTAATAGAGCGATCCGTTCTTCTATAAACGGGATTCCTTAAAGGGCCATAAAACGCAGATGGACCAGAAAGAAGGACGGACTTCCTTCTGACGGTGTCGCGAGACTATAAAACAAGCTAACCGTCGACAAGATTCTGTGCGAGTCTGTCGTTTCTGCGCGAGGCGTTACCGAGAGCCAACTTTATCGTCTCGTGTACTCGTAACTCTTGGTGAGCGGTTCTTCACGCGAGTGACATTTTCTCGAGTCGCATCCGAAACGTCTGTCCCGTCTGAAAGCGCGTTTCCATCGCGATCTCAGGATCGGTTATTTTCAGATCGCCGCTTTTTGAGTCGCCTCTTCTTTTTCCGAGGAAAATGCACTCTCGAGTGCACTTCCCAAATGCGTTATAATTTTATTCGTACACTGAGAAAAATCGTTTTAATTGTACCAACAAGACGTGTATGATTGAAGGCATTTTGGTTAAATCAAACAAGAATTTCTAGTTATCATGATAAGACTCGATTTTTTATATTTTACTAGAATGTTTAATAAATTTTACTATAAGGATTTGATTAGTATTTTCTTGTTGGATCTATAAAATTTCTTGTTACATTAATTTCTTTGCTTGCCATTAGGTCGCGAGTCACTCTTAATTTAACTCGTATTCAATATTTGCCATGAAATGTATATAAAGAACTAATTATTAACGTTAAATCCAAAGAATATTTTTTTTCTCTTACGAACAATAGTGCCAGAAAGAGGACGCTCTTTGATTGTATGTGTTTGAGCTGCATCCTCTTCTTGCATCACTGTTTATCAGTTTAATTTCTAACAACTGAATTTAAAATAATTTATTCAATAATTTATTCAATAATCTGGATTGAATTTATCCAATGATCTTGTTAAAATTCAGAATATTAAACAGACTTTTGAGATTATATAGAAAAAATTTTAGACAACTTGATGCTGGCGAATTTAGTATTATTAACCAGAAAATTTGGTAAATTTAACAGGAAGAAATTAATGAGATTCATCTGGTAATTTCTACAAGAATTCTGGTTCGTCCATTTTCCAATAGACATACTGGTTGAATCTACCAGAATTCTAATTAATGCAACCAGATTTTTTCTCAGTATGTGTTTGAATTGCATCCTCTTCTTGCATCACTGTTTATCAGTTTAATTTCTAACAAACTGAATTTAAAATAATTTATTCAATAATCTGGATTGAATTTATCCAATGATCTTGTTGAAATTCAGAATATTAAACAGACTTTTGAGATTAGATCAAAAAAATTTTAGACAATTTAATGCTGGCGAGTTTAGTATTATTAACCAGAAAATTTGGTAAATTTAACAGGAAGAAATTAATGAGATTCATCTGGTAATTCCTACAAGAATTCTGGTTCGTCCATTTTCCAACAGACATACTGGTTGAATCTACCAGAATTCTAATTAATGCAACCAGATTTTTTCTCAATGTGTGTTTGAATTGCATCCTCTTCTTGCATCACTATTTATCAGTTTAATTTCTAACAAACTGAATTTAAAATAATTTATTCAATAATTTATTCAATAATCTGGATTGAATTTATCCAATGATCTTGTTAAAATTCAGAATATTAAACAGACTTTTGAGATTATATAGAAAAAATTTTAGACAACAGACATACTGGTTGAATCTATCAAAATTCTAATTAATGCAACCAGATTTTTCTCAGTATGTGTTTGAATTGCATCCTCTTCTTGCATCATTGTTTATCAGTTTAATTTTTAACAAACTGAATTTAAAATAATTTATTCAATAATCTGAATTGAATTTATCCAATGATCTTGTTGAAATTCAGAATATTAAACAGATTTTTGAGATTAGATAAAAAAATTTTAGACAACTTGATGCTGGCGAATTTAGTATTATTATCCAAAAAATTTGGTAAATTTAACAGGAAGAAATTAATGAGATTCATCTGGTAATTTCTACAAGAATTCTGGTTCATCCATTTTCCAACAGACATACTGGTTGAATCTATCAGAATTCTAATTAATGCAACCAGATTTTTTCTCAGTATGTGTTTGAATTGCATCCTCTTCTTGCATCACTGTTTATCAGTTTAATTTCTAACAAACTGAATTTAAAATAATTTATTCAATAATCTGGATTGAATTTATCCAATGATCTTGTTGAAATTCAGAATATTAAACAGATTTTTGAGATTAGATAAAAAAAATTTTAGACTACTTGATGCTGGCGAATTTAGTATTATTATCCAAAAAATTTGGTAAATTTAACAGGAAGAAATTAATGAGATTCATCTGGTAATTTCTACAAGAATTCTGGTTCGTCCATTTTTCAACAGACATACTGCACTAACATACTGTAAAATACATACTGTAAAAAATTTGTGTGTAAATTCACAACTATTATAGTGGGTAATATTGAGACCAACTATTAAAGGTGTATATTTACATATATTAGTAAATTTACATTTCATAGATAAAATTATTATCTTAAATGTAAGCATCTTGTACTAATAAATTTACATGTTAGAAGTAGATTTCTAGAAATGTTTATGTAATAATACATTTTGTATATGTATTTATACAATTTCACATATTAAATTTAATTTAGAAAATTACATAATTAGTGTAACAATTACGCTATTTATAACGAAAATATATAAATTCACTTTTACAAAAATTAGTTATTTTACTCTTTATTGTGTAAATATTCATTTATTAAGTGTAATTTTTAAATTTTTATAAATATTACAAAAAATTATACATTTACGTAAAATCCAAAAATTACACTTTTAACCTTGTAATTTCTCATCAAATATAAACGAATATTTACACAATAAAGCATAAAAAACTAATTTTTATAAAAGTACATGAATTTATATATTTCCGTTATAAATAGCGTAATTGTTACACTAATTATATATGTAATTTTACATACTTTTTTTAAACTGGTGGTGGTTGAATCTACCAGAATTCTAATTAATGCAACTGGATTTTTTTCTCAGTGTAAGATTTTAATCGACGTTATACGTCTTGTTGCGCGTTTCGATCGTAAAGTACCACTCTTTAGCGCAAAAATGGACGAGGGGGAGAGCCACTTGTGCAGCAATCTTCAGAAGAGTTAGCTATTATTGTGCGATATATATATTTTCTGGATTCCAGTCAGATGTTCGATGTTCAGTAAGTTTCCGAGGCTCACCCGTCGTTTCTCAGCGTCCTTCCAAGACTTCTCTTTTTCGTCGATTCAAGAAATTTTCTGTTTCGCGCTGAAACGGGGGACCTCGCCCTCGATACCTCGAGGTGAAAGCAGTTTCATTTTGTGTTTGGTTATACGGACGATTTCTCGAGTCGTCGGCGTGCGTAGACCTCTTCCCCATTTTCGAACGTAACAACCAGCGGTGACCATCACAAATGACATATAGGTCTTTCTAGGTCGGACGAATGGGCCACCGGGTACCATTTGTCATCGAGCCCATATTGTGGTCTTGCCTCCGCGCCGCGGTTAAGAATCTTTACTCTCCTTTTGAGGGTCGGCGGCGAGGTGCCCCGGGCCGAGTCGAATATTGTTGCCCGGTTTCGCACCGATACAGCTTGATTTATGCATCTCGCTCCGGGACGACCGGTGATCCGACAATAACGCGAAAGAAACCACGGAAACGTCGCTCTCTATTTTGGGGTACGAGCTACCGTGGTACCCCTCCGCTTCCCCCAGGGGGGTAATAAAGGGGATGGTTCTGGATGTTTGGGCGGTGGAGACGGGGCGCTCTCTCGTAGCTACCCGATCGAGAGCATCTGCCAATATTTGTCGTCTATTATCGCTCTTGCCTAGTAAACAGAGAGGTGTATGATCCGCTTGTTAAGCTACGTTTCGGTACACATGTAATAGGCTTTTCATGAAATATTGCTTCTTCGAGATCGTCAGCGCCATTATTTTCATTCAAAAAATGATTGCAATAATTTTTTGGATACGAAAAATTAATTGAGGTAGGTAAATAATTATAGAAAATACTGTGATATCGCATATATTTTGCATTTGATCTAAATAACAAGGAATTTATATATCTAAATTGTTAGTGAAATTTAGGAAGAAGATTTTTCGTGGCATTAATTTATGGTAAGATTGATTATTATTGTTATAAAGTCTGATTGTGGGGTGCACACAGAAAAATCGTTCTCACAAAGATCGTTCTACAAAGTGTCTACTCTTTAGAAAAACATGGAAAAACCTGAAATTCTCAGGGATTTCTTTTATACCTGGAAAAATCAGGGAATTCCCATGGACTTTATCGGGATTCGGGGGATTTTTTAAAAATTTCTTCTGGATTATGCATTATTGTAAGTAATCAGTAATTCGATAAATCAAATTATAAATTATAGATTAAGAATGCTTTGCCTATTTTTAAAATATTGAGAATTTAATGAAAATTGTATAGAATGTCTTTACATATGTTTAGAATCTTCAGTACAATTTTTAAATCGATTCACTAAAGCGTTCGCAAGTTATAAGGATTTTAATTTGCACCCAATTAACATATGTTCTTATGGGAAATGTATAAATGTCGATTCAAATGACAAAAACACATGGAAATAATATTCAGAATTTGTTTAAAATTTGCAAAAGTTTAGATACAGAGGAAATATTTGGTCAAATAATATTATACAAGTACTAACTAGTTAAAAAGATATGTTAGATTAAATATAATTGATAGATTAAAATATAATTGATAATAAATATAATTGATAGATTAAATATAATTCAATGAAGTTAGCCATGTATCTGTCACAAGGCGAAATTCTCTATGTTTCAAATGTTAATCATTTCGATTAACAAAATTCGGAACAATAAAAACGCAATAAATATTAAAAAATACATCTCTGTGTTCCACACAATTTGTTATTCAAAATACATCAAAAGTGGATATATTCGTCAATATTGATTTTCAGCTACTTTTTGCTGGGATTGTACATACAAAACATCCTTAAAGTATATTTCATAAATATGTATTTATTTTTTTATTTATATAATATCTTCACTTATATAATTTATTTAACTTTCATTTAACTTTCATTTATATAATATTTATATAATTCAAAATATCTTGATAAAATATGCAAACATTAAATATGCAGTACATTCTTTTTACAAATATTATTGATACAAGAAAATTATTTCTTACGATAACTATTCATTTTTTTCAGTACATTTGCAAATTTAACGCTTAAAACTAATAGTAGCTCTGTGTTTTCTCTAGCATGAATAAAAAATATAATGAAAATAAAGAAAATATATATAATGAAAAATTTATTATTCCACAAAGTTGCACGAAAATTCATTAAAATATTCTTTTGCCTGGAATTTTAAAAATACTAGAATTAAAAATACTCTGAAAGATCAAGGAATTTTCATAAAATTTTTTTACAAGATTTAAATAGACATCTTGTTCTAATTATATAATCTCTCTCTCTCTCTTTCTCTCTCTCTCTCTCTCTCTCGAAATTTATATTATCTATATCATATTTTGCAGTATATCATATTAATGTAGTAATTAATATTTGGAAATGGAATTTAAATTTGATAAAATTATGAAGAAGTTACCGTTATAAATACAGAAAATTATAAATTTTTATTGCGACATGCCTGGAAGTCTACATCGGCGAAACATTTTTCGAGCGACATTGGCCGCTCTAAAAACTTGATCTCTCGTTACTCATTATACACATTCCCGTTGAACGTTTACGATACGATCGTATACAAGTCATTTGCGAACATCGGACAAGTTGTCGACGGCTATCTCGCGCGCTCATTATTATTCTTCCTCCTCGCGACGTGAGATGGAAGCGATAGGGCCGCGAGCCGGAAGGAGAAATTTGCGAGCGGGAACGAGAGTATCTGCGGTCGCACGCATATCCTCTCCGGGTGAGCCCGCTATTATTCCCTTCCACGGGCATATGTAGGACACGCATTCAGGAAAGGTACACTTTCGAGGAACATTGACAGGCCGCGCGTTTCTCCATCTGCCGTCGTCGCCGCGGCCGGGAACTATACAGTTACTCATTGTGCTCCGAGGCCGAGGCGTGCACCGAACAAAAACCTCGCCGCGAGATGCAAAACGCGAGGAGGTTCGAGGAGGGATGAGGAGGGGGGGAGAAGGGGTCGCTCCGCGTCGGGAGGATCACGTAACGCGACGCAACCGCGTCGGGTCCGCATGTTGCACGCGATATCGCATTGTTGCGGCGCGGGAATTACTTTATGTCCTTACATGTCTTACCATCTGACGCGTCTCTCCGATCGAGAGAACTTGCGAGCGACGTCTTTTCGTTTCTTACAGATCAGGATGGAGAGAAAGAAATTTCTTAGAGAAGAATGCGAATAAGCGGTACACCCTGTATGTCGTCAGAAAATATAAATATTCCTTTTTTTTAGAATAATATAAATTAATAATATAAATAATAATATAAATTAATAATATAATATAATATAAATTAATAAAATTAAAATAATATAATTAAATAATATAATTAAATAATATAATTAAATAATATAATATAATATAAATTAATAAAATTAATAATATAAATTTTTAAAAAAATATAAATATTTCTTTTGTTGTTTTTGAGTCACTTAGAAATTTACGTCATTTTTGTCATCGATGTTGTATATGTCCCACGCTCTTTACACGAAGAATGGATATTTTACGCTTAATCATGGCAACGTTAGCACGCTCTTGTGATACGTATTTAAGAAATTTCTTAGAGAAGAATGCGAATAAGCAGTACACCCTGTATATCGTCAGAAAATATAAATATTCCTTTTTTTTTAATATAAATTTTTTTTTAAATATAAACATTCCTTTTATTGTTTTTGAATTACTTGGAAATTTACGTCATTTTTGTCATCGATGTTGTATATGTCGCACGCTCTTTACGCGAAGAATAGATATTTCATGCTTAATCATGGCAACGTTAGCATGCTCTTGTGATACGTATTTAAGAAATTTCTTAGAGAAGAATGCGAATAAGCAGTACACCCTGTATATCGTCAGAAAATATAAATATTCCTTTTTTTTTAATATAAATTTTTTTTAAATATAAACATTCCTTTTATTGTTTTTGAATTACTTGGAAATTTACGTCATTTTTGTCATCGATGTTGTATATGTCGCACGCTCTTTACGCGAAGAATAGATATTTCATGCTTAATCATGGCAACGTTAGCATGCTCTTGTGATACGTATTTAAGAAATTTCTTAGAGAAAAATGCGAATAAGCAATACATCCTGTATATCGTCAGAAAATATAAATATTCCTTTTTTTTTAATATAAATTTTTTTTTAAATATAAACATTCCTTTTATTGTTTTTGAATTACTTGGAAATTTACGTCATTTTTGTCATCGATGTTGTATATGTCGCACGCTCTTTACGCGAAGAATAGATATTTCATGCTTAATCATGGCAACGTTAGCATGCTCTTGTGATACGTATTTAAGAAATTTCTTAGAGAAAAATGCGAATAAGCAATACATCCTGTATATCGTCAGAAAATATAAATATTCCTTTTTTTTTAATATAAATTTTTTTTTAAATATAAACATTCCTTTTATTGTTTTTGAATTACTTGGAAATTTACGTCATTTTTGTCATCGATGTTGTATATGTCGCACGCTCTTTACGCGAAGAATAGATATTTCATGCTTAATCATGGCAACGTTAGCATGCTCTTGTGATACGTATTTAAGAAATTTCTTAGAGAAAAATGCGAATAAGCAGTACACCCTGTATATCGTCAGAAAATATAAATATTCCTTTTTTTTAATATAAATTTTTTTTTAAATATAAACATTCCTTTTGTTGTTTTTGAATTACTTGGAAATTTACGTCATTTTTGTCATCGATGTTGTATATGTCCCACGCTCTTTACGCGAAGAATGGATATTTTACGCTTAATCATGGCAACGTTAGCATGCTCTCGTGGTATGTATTTAAACTTACGTTATGGGAGCGCGTGAGATATGCCGGGTACCACCCTGACCCACCTGGGGGCGGAATCGCCACCGCCCCAGCCGCCCCCGGGCGTATTCGGGCAGCTCTTACACGCGTAACCGTTGTACGCGCGTGCTTTAACGTGAAATGTTTGTGAACTCGACCCCTAAAATACCGAAATTAATTAATCCCGTCTTTTAACTTACGACCCATGCATCGTGGCGATCTGAAATTTCATTTCGAGGCTTATATCATGAGATATATGAGCTACTGGAGAAAAAAATAATAAATTTTGATAGATAAATTGAAGATTAAAAAAATGACTTTTGCAGACAAATTTATTTTTATAATAATTATAACATTTACAACATTTTGTTAAAAAGAAATAAATGAATATATAAAAGCGTGAATAATCGATCATCCAATGGGTGTAAAATGAAAAAACTATGAATTAGATACTGTGATAATTTTATATGAAATGATTTATTATGAGCATAATTCTTGTTATTTTTTACTATGTATAAAATTTTTAATTTTTTTCCAGTGTCCAGTAATTATCATTTATTTTTTTTAATTACACACAATAATGTACAATTTATTTATTATTTATATTAGTGAATCAAATCATTATTTATTATAGTGAATAAAATGTATAAGCTATAAATAAAAAAACAAGCTCCTTTAAAAATTTTTTAAAAGCATGGTATATATAAAGATGATATATCTTCGAGGATTTTACAGAGTATGAAATATAATATAGCGAAAAAGGGAAAACTAGTACTGCATTACTAAGATTAAGTATGTTTGTTGATATTCACTCTTTTTATATTTCATGTGCTTTAACGCAATTATAAATACGCATAGAGGGAAGGATAAATTAAAGAATGATATTATAATAAATAATTTTCATGTCAGAAATATTTAAAAGAGAGAAAGAGATGCTACTTCTCTATAATATTTCTCTAAAAAAAAACCTTATAAATATGTAGCTCATAAATATTTCACGTTTCTTATTTAAAATATTAACAAATTATATTCATTAATATTTATAAATATTAATAAATTATAAGAAATATTAATAATTAATAAATTTAAAAAAAATTAAAAAATTATAATCATAATTATAATTAAATTATAAAAATACAAATAATCATTCATTAATATTTATAAATATTAATAAATTATAAGAAATATTAATAATTTAAAATAAATCATAATTATAATTAAATTATAAAAATACAAATAATGATAATGTTAATAAATTATACACAGAAAAAAAGGACATTCTTATTTTGAAAATATATTTAGTTTTAACATGGAAATCTTGAAATGAGATTATATCGCGTTAATTTAAGAAAAATATAATTGCTTGAATAATTGCTTACTTGAATGAAGCCATTTTATATAATTCAATCAAGAAAAATATATTCTCATGATTTAAGATTTAATTTTCTTAAAATAGAAAAGAAACAATATTGGATAGAAAATAACATTTTTAAAAAATGATTCTAATTTTCTTAAAGTAGAATTAAATAATTACATTTTCTTGAAGTGACAATTAAAATATTAAAATAAGACGATAATATTGTTGAAATTTAAAATTATTAAATTCTTCTAAGAACATTAGAAATTGTTGCGTATATACGAAACAATGAACGCGTTAGTTTAAGTATATATAAGTTTTGATTTGACACTTCTTTCTTTTCTGTGTATTTATTAAAAAATATTATAAATATTAAATATTAAATATTAAATATTAAATATTATAAAAATATTATAATATAAAAATATTATAATATAAAAATATTATAATATTTATAATATTACTAAATTATATTAATACAACAATATTGATAAATTCTCCTCTCGAATGCAAATATAAATATATCGTTTATCTTGGCGACGTGGAGAACTGGTTTCCTCAGCCTGCACGTATCGTGGGACAATGATCATAGACGCGTAATGAACGGGCCTGGTATTGTGTCGTCTGGTACGGCTCTCGTCGTCCCGTATGTCACGCGCGAAACGTCGCGCGCGGCCAAATCCAGGACGAGACCGTATCGACATGGCGCGCGTGTGCGTGGGGTAGGATGCCTCTCTCTCTCTCTCTCCCTCTTTCTCCATGAATGTACGTACGGGGCGAGGGTGCATCCGCGGGAACCTCGTGCATCTCGTGGCCGAGAGGCGTGGTAGGTTCACTCCCCAGGTGCGTCCCGTCTACGGGACAATGCCACGTAGGGAACGACACCATCGGCCACGCCTCGACCTACGTGCCCTAATGTACGCTCGCCCCACGGCAGATGCGTCCCGCAATAATATATATAAGGAAAAAAAAATTGTAGACAATAATAAAGGCGAGGTTTAAGAGAACGATGATGCGCAAACGGCATGTCGGGTTGTTGCAACGTGTTTTACCTCGTTATCGAAATTCTGTTTTGATGTGCTTGGGGAGCGCCGGCGTCGGGGTTGCGTGTTTTACCTCGTTATCGAAATTCTGTTATTGATATCTCTTACCTTGCGATCATCTTGAGGTGACGCTCTTTGAGAAGGGCTGGTTGTAAAAGTCAATTCTGATTTCTCCCGGATTTTATTCAAGTTTATTTTATGGAATAAACTGGCGAAGAATGTATAAAAATAATTAATATGCTAATAAATCTTTTTCAATTGAAATTAATAATAAATTAATGTAGAATTTTTAAAACAAAATTCTTTGCAAATAAATGTTATTAAATTTTACATTAATCAATTGACAAATTTAAATAAAAGACTTTCTATTTATTTTAATATTTTTAATAGAAAAGGAAAGTTTTTTTTTCGAAAAATAGGTTTTCAACATTGACATGGGTTTTATCCAAAAAATTTGCCAAAAAAAATTGAAGACAATAACAAAGGCGAGGCTTAAGAGAACGATGATGCGCAAACGGCATGTCGGGTTGTTGCAACGTGTTTTACCTCGTTATCGAAATTCTGTTATTGATATCTCTTACCTTGCGATCATCTTGAGGTGACGCTCTTTGAGAAGGGCTGGTTGTAAAAGTCAATTCTGATTTCTCCCGGATTTTATTCAAGTTTATTTTATGGAATAAACTGGCGAAGAATGTATAAAAATAATTAATATGCTAATAAATCTTTTTCAATTGAAATTAATAATAAATTAATGTAGAATTTTTAAAACAAAATTCTTTGCAAATAAATGTTATTAAATTTTACATTAATCAATTGACAAATTTAAATAAAAGACTTTCTATTTATTTTAATATTTTTAATAGAAAAGGAAAGTTTTTTTTTCGAAAAATAGGTTTTCAACATTGACATGGGTTTTATCCAAAAAATTTGCCAAAAAAAATTGAAGACAATAACAAAGGCGAGGCTTAAGAGAACGATGATGCGCAAACGGCATGTCGGGTTGTTACAACGTGCTTTATCTCGTTATCGAAATTCTGTTATTGATATCTCTTACCTTACGATGATCTTGAGGTGACGCTCTTTGAGAAGGGCTGGTTGTAAAAGTCAATTCTGATTTCTCCCGGATTTTATTCAAGTTTATTTTATGGAATAAACTGGCGAAGAATGTATAAAAATAATTAATATGCTAATAAATCTTTTTCAATTGAAATTAATAATAAATTAATGTAGAATTTTTAAAACAAAAAACTTAGTAAAAAAAGAGTGTTACTAAATTTTACATTAATCAATTGACAAATTTAAATAAAAGACTTTCTATTTATTTTAATATTTTTAATAGAAAAGGAAAGTTTTTTTTTCGAGAAATAATAGTTTTCAACATTGACATGGGTTTTATCCAAAAAATTTTGCCAAAACAAATTGTAGACAATAATAAAGGCGAGGCTTAAGAGAACGATGATGCGCAAACGGCATGTCGGATTGTTGCAACGTGCTTTACCTCGTTATCGAAATTCTGTTATTGATATCTCTTACCTTGCGATCATCTTGAGGTGACGCTCTTTGAGCAGGGCTGGTTGTAAAAGTCAATTCTGATTTCTCCCGGATTTTATTCAAGTTTATTTTATGGAATAAACTAGAAGAATGTATAAAAATAATTAATAATGTAATATTTAAATATATTTCTATATTAATATATTAATTTATTATGTATTTAAATATAGATTAATTTGAAATATATATTTGACATGCAAAAGATATTTTTGCTTTAGTTAATAAATCATATCAATGATTATGATTTTGAAAATGAAATCAACATGCTAATAAATCTTTTTCAATTCAAATTAATAATAAATTAATGTAGAATTTTTAAAACAAAAACTTTGCAAATATAAATGTTACTTTAACATTAATCAATTGACAAATTTAAATAAAAGATTTTCTATTTATTTTAATATTTTTAATAGAAAAGGAAAGTTTTTTTTCGAAAAATAATGGTTTTCAACATTGACATGAGTTTTATCCAAAAAAATTTGCCAAAAAAAATTGAAGACAATAACAAAGGCAAGGCTTAAGAGAACGATGATGCGCAAACGGCATGTCGGGTTGTTGCAACGTGCTTTACCTCGTTATCGAAATTCTGTTATTGATATATCTGTTATTGATATATTTCATCGTTCTCTTAAGTCTCGCCTTTATTATTGTCTTCAATTTTTTTTTGGCAAAATTTTTTGGATAAAACCCATGTCAATGTTGAAAACCTATTTTTCGAAAAAAAAACTTTCCTTTTCTATTAAAAATATTAAAATAAATAGAAAGTCTTTTATTTAAATTTGTCAATTGATTAATGTAAAATTTAATAACATTTATTTGCAAAGAATTTTGTTTTAAAAAGATGATACTCTTTGAGGGCTGGTTGTAAAAGTCTAGTGAAAAAGTCAATTCTGATTTCTCCTGCATTTTATCCAATGGAATAAACTGGCGAAGAATGTATAAAAATAATTAATATATAATATTTAAATATATTTCTATATTAATGTATTATGTATATTAAACGTATATTAATTTGAAATACATATTTAACATGCAAAAGATATTTTTGCTTTAGTTAATAAATCATGTCAATGAGTATGATTTTGAAAATGAAATCAACATGCTAATAAATCTTTTTTAATTCAAATTAATAATAAATTAATGTAGAATTTTTAAAACAAAAAACTTTGCAAATATAAATGTTACATTAATCAATTGACAAATTTAAATAAAAGATTTTCTATTTATTTTAATATTTTTAATAGAAAAAGGAAAGTTTTTTTTCGAAAAATAGGTTTTCAACATTGACATGGGTTTTATTCAAAAAATTTTGCCAACCTTATCTTTAAACGAATTAAAATACTATCGATTTGACAAGATCATCATCAAGGAATGATTCATTGTCGAGAGATAACGCGTCTCTTTTGCGATGAATATTCATCAAAATGATTGCGATGTCCTGCCAAAGAGAAATCAATCGTCGGGTTCGGAAACCACGTGAGCCCGCGACAGATGTGACGTGCGGTCGCGAATGAATGCGTCAGTCGTTGCATAAAAATGAGCGAAAAGAGAGCGGCCGTAAAAAAACGCGAACCATCAAAAAACTGTCCCCGTCACTTCGTGACGTTTTTCCGTCTGTTTCCGTTAACGTTCCTGCGGATCGGGAGAAGAAAAACGACAAAGGCGTCTCGGTCTCGCGAAACACGTGCGCCAAACCGCAGACGAGGCTTTGATGGATCGCGATCATGCTACGAGACGTATTTAGGACCACGACTGACCCAGTTCTGGGGCCGAAATCGCCTGATGCAAGAGAGAATTCGTGACACGTGTAACCGCGATCCGCTACGTGAGAACACGTTCGGAATCTTTGAAAGTACATGTCGATCCTTCTGTATCTTTCGCAAGACTGTTGTAATTGAGATTAAACTTGCGTGTGCATAGCATTTTTGAATAAAGACACTAGTAGGGATATAAATGGAAAATAATAAAATTATTTTTTTCTATAAAATATAATATATAATTATGTAATTATTATTTTTAATTCAGTAAACTTTCTAAAAATAAATCAAAATTAAATTCGAATGAATTTTCTTTATTATAGATACGAAAACATAATTTGGAATTTGGAATTTATATTTTTATTTATTTATTTATTTTAATCACTATTTTAATGTAATAAAGAAATTAAAATTTTTATATTTATAATTTTTTTTAAGTAACTTTTTAGTAATGAGAAGAAATTAATGATATCAAATACGATATAATTCTAATATAATTTTCAATTGAATGTAATAAAAATTTGCCGCAAAACATAATTTGGAATTTGGAATTTATATTTTTATTTATTTATTTATTTTAATCACTACTTTAATATAATAAAGAAATTAAAATTTTTATATTTATAATTTTTTTTTAAAGTAACTTTTTAGTAATGAGAAGAAATTAATGATATCAAATACGATATAATTCTAATATAATTTTCAATTGAATGTAATAAAAATTTGCCGCAAAAGTCTAATTAATTCATTAAAATTACTTCCGAAAAAAGATAAATTAAGAATATAAGAATTTTAAAGAGTTTTTTTATTATATTAAAATATTTTATTATTATACTAAAAAAAATTATATTAAAATATTAATTATCATAAAAAATTTTATTATATAAAAAAAGATAAATATAAAGAAAAATAATATTATATATATAAAGAAAAGAAACCAAATTGGTTTTTTTACATCTCTATCAATCAAAGATACACTGTTACAATAGAAAAAAAAATATTATTTCAAAAAAATTGCAATTGTTCCGAGTTTCTTGCACAATTCCATAGGGTGTGCTTTTCGAAGTAGACGGAAAATACGAGAGAAAAATCCTCTCTTTTTTTCCCCCGTTACTCAAGTGTATATCGCGAACGAGCGGATGAAGGGATGTCGCTCCTGACAACGCTTCCGGCCGTTTCGAGAAAACCGAATCGCGTTTTCCCGCGGTGCTGCGGTTTCGTCTCCGCGCCCTCCCCTACCCCCCGAATCGCCCGGGAAGCGCGATCAACATGCGTGTATCATGCGTGTATAACCGGGCGGGCGAATCGTTCACGACATCCGAAGCATTGTAACGCAACATGTCATTCCAGCATGTAATGCCGCGAGCGCAACAATGGCGCGCACATAGACGTTTAATTATCATAGAGTAATGCGTCTAATGACATACATTAGCCCGCGAGTCGCCATATGGGGAGCCTTTTGTGTGTCCGCCACTACACGCTGTATATAATAATAGTCGCTCACGGAAAGAGTTGTGTGCACGCGTATATACCGGGTGATCTACCGGCATGGCCCTCCTCTTCCCTTCGCGGTTCCTCGCATCCTCCTCCTTTCCTTCCCTTCCTCTCTCTCTCTCTCTCTCTCTCTAGCCGTCTGCCTCTATGACTCGCGATATCCTCTCCTCCTTGTCCCGCGTCCCACCGTGAATCATTCCGCGTGCGACTGCGTGCGACTGATTACCGTAATCAGGCCATTTCTGGTTCCGGTATATCGACCGCTAATTATAATCATCGATTTTTCCTCCGTACGTCACTTCCTTGTTTTCATGCCTGCTTCGTTGCGGGCCCCGCGGATGTACGAACCAACGGATCCTGGCGAGACCGCGGGAAAGCACGTCATTCGGGCCAGCCTATAACTTTGCGTCGGTTTGCTATGGACACCGGAAGCGTGAGGTGCCGGTTGCGAAACCGCGAGCGGAAATAACCGCGCCCTCGCGGCTTAATAAGTCTCGATTGCGAGAGACTATCTATTTGCGACGTTTGACAAAGTTGCCGGAGGGTAAATAGTTGATCGATGGTGTACATAGGGTGTCTCATAATGAATCTTTCAAAGATTTCTTTCACAGATTCCTGGGATCATTTGAAGACGATTTTTTTCTCAGCGAAAATGTCGCACGGTAAAAAATATTTTGTATTTCTGTTGAAATTTTCTCGTGTAAAAATTTTTGTGTTACATTTTTAACATACTCTTATGTTAATGTAACATATTATCGTTGTGTTATTTTGACATTTCTGCGTTGAGTTAATATTCACCGTTTCTAAGAGTTAAAATAACACAATTAATATATAAATACACGAATTTTTGATGAAATAAGTTATATGTTAAAATGAACAGATAAGTTGTGTTATTTTTCTCTCTATAACAGTTTCCATATGTTAAATCGACATATCTCTTCTGTTATTTATCTCTTCTGTTATAAAAATGTAAGAATACCATTTTCTTTTAAATAAATTTAACATTATAAATATGTTAATTTAATATAAACTTTATTTCCAGATAAAATTTAAGTGTTTTGTGTTAATTTTTAAACATATTATTTGTGTATTTATTTACATACTTGCCTTCTGTTAAATTAACATTAAAATTAGAGTGGATAAATTGGGACATGTGAAATATATTAAATTTAACACAAAATTTTTTACTGTGTGAAGGCCATCATTTTTTGCATGTTCCCGATTTTTGTCATCATATACCTTAATTTGCAATTAAGCCTTAAATTAAAACTCAACTAAAGTAAACTCTGTTAAAATTAATCGAAGAATGTGGTTTTGTTAATATTTTATTTCTACAAAGCTTATTTTACAAAATATTTATTTCTAATCACTTATAATTCGAAAATTATTAGTGCCTCGACATTTTCGTTCAGGAAAAATTGTCTTCAGATGATCCCAGGAATCTGAACTTGTTATATGTTGTCTCGAAAAGTAAGATAAAACAATATTAAGATTATAGTCTTGGCTTCTCGTGCAACTCCAATTGTATTAATCTTCTCGCGATCTTGTTTTTCAAGAAATTATTTTTATTGTATCCATAGTTAATTAAAATAAAATCTATCTAATTTTTCTGAATAGGTAATAAAATTACTTTGTATTTAATATCCATAGTTAATTTAAAAAATCTTTACATTAATTATAAAATCTATCAATATAAAATCTATCTAATAATCTCTCAATATAAAATCTATTTAATAATCTCTTAAGGATGTATTGGACGGACTGTCTGTCTCAAAAGTTAATCCAAAGTATCAAAAAATTAAAGTTGGGCAGAATACGAATTCTAATTGATCAAAAATTTTTTAAAAATCACGAAATCATACTTCAAAGTATTCTTTAATATAAATAGGTCTTAATTTCCAAGAAAATGTTGCCACGTTTTATCATCAATATTGCGTCAAACCGATAATTACAGTTATTTTTTAATAATAATTTCAAAATGAGCAAGTAAATCGTTTTAAAACTTTGTGGGAACATTTTTACATGTATGAAGAATATAATATTACAAAATGAAATTTTTATTATTGTTTTTTATAGTTTGTGAACAATTCATTATCTGTCTCTTGAACGTTTATATAAGATCCTATGTTAAAATCGCGAAATTCAAAAATTAATAACTTTTAAAGGAGCAAGTAAAAAAATTTGAAATAATTCATGACGATTTAGAATGTTATTAAGAATGTTAAATTAAAAATTCACGGCGATCTCATTGATTGTAATATATCTCCAATACATCCTTAAGCCTTAAATTAAAACTCAACCAAAGTAAACTCTTTAAAATTAATCGAAGAATGTGGTTTTATTAATATTTTATTTCTACAAAGCTTAGTTTACAAAACATTTATTTCCAATCACTTATATAAATCACTTATAATTCGAAAATTATTAGCCTCGACATTTTTGTTGAGGAAAAATTGTCTTCAGATGATCCCAGGAATCTGTCTTTGAAAGATTCATTATGAGTTGTTTTGAAACATCCTGCATATTTGCTGCAAAGTAGAAATAACTGATAACGCTCGTTTCGCAAACATTTATCCGTTGCAGAATTTTATCTTGGCCTATATTCGCGGAAAATTGTGCGATTTTCAACATGTTACAAAATGAAAGAAGAGACGCGGTCTTCCGCAAAGTCTTCTAAAAGTGCAAGCATCTATTGCTGCAAATTGTATGTCATTAACATCGAGCGTTCGCGAATGCGTTTTTTTCAATATTTTTTTCACGTAATTGGTACCAGTTTTTTATGCGGAATTGATGATGTAAACCAACAAATGATGCAAGTAAAAGAAAACTGCTTTTTATTTTAATAGAAAACAAACATTGAACAAAAACAAATTTATCTTTTTTTCATTACTTTGAATAAAAATAATATTTCTCTCCACATTTTTTGTTGTAATTAAAAATTAATTGTTGTAATTAAAAAAAAATTAGAGTTTTTATATTTTTAATTTACCGTAATTTTGACGAATTAGTAAGACTTTTGCAATAAATCGAACATAAAGTGATTCGGATAATTTTCAATTAAAAGCGCAGTAAACATTTTTATGATGCATTTAATTGAACATTATTCGAATTATAAAAATAAATAAAAGTCTTATTAGTTCGTTAAAATTATTTTCAAAAAAAAATAAATTATAAATATAAGAACTTTAGCGTTTTCATTACATTAAAAAATAGCGACTATAGTAAATTTTCAAAATTATAAACTCTTATTGTCTCTATTATAAAGAAATTTCAATAATCTAATTCAATTCTAATTTATTTATGAAGAATTTATCTATAGAATTTATAGAAATAATAATTACATAACTATATATCAACTTTTATTATTTACATTAAATTTAAAATAGTAGTTCAAATTTATCATCGAAAACATTAAAATGAATGAGAAATCAATTTACAACAATCAAAATATAAAAATGTTTAATAAAAAATAAAATAAAATTTGAAAATAAATTAGGCTTTTTTTACAAAAAAAGAAACACATTTTACAAAAAGAAGAAACACTTTTTTCGATTTACATTTCTAGGTACAAAAGCGGGCATTATATAACGGGTTCGATATGGCACGAGCTTAAGCTTAATGGCCAATTGCCCATGTCCATGCCGCGAAAATGGAAATCGACCGCTAATCTAGTTAGATGAACGAGTGGTCTCGTTAGGAGAGTGGCGAGTCCACGATGAATATATCCGCCATAGAATCGCTCGAGTAATAAGCGCGTAAGTAATACCGCAATTATCTAGAGCTCGACCGTGCGAGTTATATGCTCCGCTTCTCAAGTTGCGCGAAATTAAGCGAGTACAGCTTTTTAATCCTTTCGTATCGCCGAGTCATTAAGAGTGGAGAGATCTGAATTTTTCATGAGAAAGGCCGGGCAGGAGTCACAGATAAAGCGCGTTCTAAATCATAGGAATAATCAAGTTTTCAATAAACTGTATAATAATTTATTTTGGAAAAAAAATAATTAAATTAAATTATAAAAATAATTAAATTAAATAATAATAAAAAATAATATAAAAACAATTAAATTAAAAAATAATAATTAAATTAAATTATAAAAATAATTAAATTAAATTACAAAAATAATTAAATTAAATTATAAAAATAATTAAATTAAATTATAAAAATAATTAAATTAAATTATAAAAATAATTAAATTAAATTAAATTATTATAAATTATATATATAAAGAAGACGCGATATTATTATCAAAAAACTTGGAAAAAATTCAGTAATAATCACAATATAAAACATTCTATCATTATAATTAAAATTTTTTTCTTTTTCACAAAAAAGTTTTATTTAATATAAATAATTTTCCTAAATAATTCTTTTTGTTCAAATTTTGTACATAACTATGAAAAATTATGTTAGATATTGTCTCAATAATAATATTATTATACAGGATGTATACCCGGAAAAATCTTGAAAATCTAGTATTTTTAGACATTTTTGTTCTATCTTGAAAAATCAGAGAATTTTTATGGAATTTTATTAAGATTCAAGAAATTTTTTCTCGATCGTCAGAGAGTCAACCGATCTCCCGGGCCCCTTTTAATCCTCGTAAAATCGATCCGACGCGACGTGTCCACTGAATCGCGAAATGCGCGCTCGGACGCGAGCATTTTGCGGCGAAACGAAAACAAAGCGGCAGGTGGTGGCGTACAAAGAGGAGCCTTTTTAATTGCTAAACAATGAGTGCGAACCGTGCCACACCTTGAGCTCTTTGCCTATGCCGATCGGTAGCTCATCGCCGACAATTAGTGCCGCGCCCGTTGGCAGAAAACGTTAATAGTCGTAATACGTCGACGTTAATGAGATAACTTGAAATTAAACGATGCATCTCTTCAGGTTTGACCTTGTATTTTTAGCGGTTTTTTTTATTTTATCTCTTCGATCCTCTTTCGCATCTAACTAAATTGCCTTTATCTCCGACTGATTTGTTAAGACGCAGAAATATTGACGAGAAGGCAATTGTATGTTTGATTCAGGATTGCCATTTCGATATCAATCTTTCCTCGAAAATTATTATTTAAAAAAAACATGTTAAGTATTCTAAATATCTTTTCTAAATCATATAAATTATTTTCTCTCTCTCTCTCTCTCTCTCTCTCTCTCTCTCTCTCTCTCTCTCTCTCTCTCTCCCCAAAAAAAATATATTCTAAAAATTATATCATTAGAAAATTTAAGAAACTTGGAAAAAATTCAGTAATAATCACAATATAAAATATTCTATCATTATATGGTAATTACTTTTCTTTTTCACAAAAAAGTTTTATTTAATATAAATAATTTTCCTAAATAATTCGTTTTGTTCAAATTTTGTATATAACTATGAAAAATTATGTTATTGCCTCAATAATAATATTATTATACAAGATGTATACCCGAAAAAATCTTGAAAACCTGGTATTTTTAGAAATTTTTATTCTATCTTAAAAAATAAAATCAGGGAATTTTCATGGAATTTTATTAAGATTCAAGGAATTTTTTAAAAAATTGATAAATTTGATAATTTTGTTTTTATATTTATGTTTTTACACAAACATTTATGGCAATTTTAACAGCTTTGAATATTTAAAAATTTTAAAGACTAGGTTCCTAATAGCTTAAGAAATCTGTTCTTTTGCAATATTTACATTTTTAAATCTTATAAAATTTTATTGATTTTATTTTTCTTTCAACATTGTATTAATTTTATCTATTGTATTATTTTGTATTAAAAATTGTCTTATATTTAAATAACAATGTATACACATTTTTTTATATTTAAATAACACGCACTTATTTATTGTACACAATATTTCATAGTATTTCTAAAATTTAGATAATATTATCTTAATTTTATTTGGACGATATTAGATGTTAGTATCGTTCAGCGGCAATCGACATGGATTTGAAAGATAAGGACTAATACTATACAATGCCATTGGCAGAAATATTTCAAAAAATTAAGTTCTTCCATAATAAATTCATGAAATTTGCCGAAATTGACATTTTGAGTCTATTTAACTATAAATTACTCGAGAATCTGACGTAGAAAGAAATTCTGTTTGTTTTCAATGTCAAAATATCTATCAGACTCACCCACTCTGCTTTTTGTAACTGCTCCTCGCAGACCTGTGTAATTATTATACATAAATAAATTTTAAAATATATTTATGGAAAATATGAAATTTGTTTAAAATATATTTATATTAAGAAAAATTATGCACAATAAATTTATTTTCAAATTGCATCTAAAAATACTTTAATTCTACTTGGAACCTTGAACAAAAATATTTGAAAAATTACAGAATTTGGTCTCTTCAGGAAATTTATTTACAAGATTTGAATATACATCCTGTTACAAAATAAAAAGAAACATAAATGCAATAATAATATCGAAATAAAAAATATCATTGCAATTGCTTTTTTAAATATATTTGTAAGTATATTATTTCTTTAAGAGAGAAAATAAAAAAAAGAAATAAGGATTCGTGTCATACGGCCCCAAGAGTTTTTCTTTTCGACCTAAAGAGAATCCACAGATTTATCTTTAAACTCCGGAAGCTCTTCGAGTTTCTTAAAATGAGAAGTATAGCAATTCTGGTTCAAATTCGCATTGAATGTTACTCTTCAAAATCGATCTTTCGTGCAAGGGACAAGAATTCTTTCTCTGACAGCGGAGGATACGGAAAGTACGGACGCCTCTAATATGTTTACGCAATTACGTAAAAGAAAAAGTGCTCTCTCCCCTTTCGGCATTATCATTTACGAACGTGTTACCAGTCTCGGAAGCGATCTGAATTGGCGCAAAAGTACGCATGAATAAGGCATTGCCGTGACAGAGGCGGAACACAACGGCATTGCACGTTACGTCGGCCACATGCGAAACATCTGGCATTTTTCACGTGAAAGAGAGAAAGACCGCGGTGGCCGAAAGACGAATTTCTGAAACGGTTCACGCCCCCCTGTCACGCTCCTCCGGAGAGAGGCCCGCGATAACTCCCCGGGGGAATTTTTATTGTCGCGACACGCGCAATTATATCGCGATTGTTCCGCGATTCCGGCCGTTAATTAACGATCAATGTGATCACTCGCGCGTGGACCTGGCAAGACGAAATTTCATTCCGGTCCGCGCTCCAAGGGAGGCGTAACACCTCTCGTGCGGATTTGCACGCGTATTTGTATTTATTTTTTTTTTTTTCTTTTTGTCCCGTCGTGTTATTACCTACCTTTGAGACAAACGGCAGGAGCGACGGGCGGTCGGCGCGTGCACGAAAATCGTTTGGTCCGCGTTTCTAGAATCGAACTCTCTAAATTTCTTAGAGTGAAATTTAACTCTAAACGAGTGAATATTCACTCCAAGAGATAGTGAAAATACTGCCACTCGTAATTAGTGAAAATTCACTATTCACAAAAGTGAATTATTTAACTCTGAACTAAAGTGAATGCGTTACTCGGTTCAAAGTGAATAATTCACTTGATCAGAGTGGAGTCATCACTTTCGTCAAGTTATTTTTCACTCAACTATGAATGAACGGATTCACTTTTAGGAAGTGAGATTCTAGCTGTTTTTCATTCTTCTTTCCGTTTTATAATAATAAGATAACATACATTACGTATATGACATAAAGCTTCGATTAGTTGAAATGAGAAGCAATCATTGCTTTTTACTTGAATTAATCGAAGCTGAACATCGCACACAGCATGTTATCTCATTGTCGATGTAAAAGCCGATTAACCTTTTTTTTCTTGTTACAACCATATAAATATATTTAACGTTACACATAAAAAAATATGTTTATACTTTTTCAAAATATGTTAAAATAAAAAGATATAAAAAGTTACTTTTAATATTATATGTCCCATATACTAAGTCCCGTACACGTGCAACGAGTTGGTAACGTCGCGAGACAACGATACGACAGTGTTGCTAATGGCAGACTCATGCGCACTTCACATGCGCTTTACTTACTCTTCATGAGTAAAAATTTTCACTCTATATAGAGTGAAAATGCTACATAGAGTGAAAATATTCACTCTACAAAGTAAAGTATACATATTTACTCTATTTTGCAGAGTGAATTTTTTACTCTACAATAAAAAGTGAGAAAAATTCACTCCTATGAGTGAAAAATCACTCTAACTAGAGTGACTCGACCTGTCACTCAATTTTTCGAGTGCATTTTCAATCTAAAAAATTTAGAGAGAAGGTATACAGTTTTTTGTGCGACGAAGACTTTACCTTAAATATGTATATTATTCGGTCTTTACGAAAAAAGATAGCGACAAATCACGCTAGGATTGCACAGGATGCTAAGACTAGTTTTGATTTTCGAAATTCGAGATAAATCAAGATTTTTAATTAGTTGTCAAAATAATATATTTACAAGATTATCAAGATTTATTGATTTTTAAAAAACTAAAATATTAAGTAATTATAAAGTATATTTGTTATTAAAGCATATTTAAAAATTATATATGTAAGAAGAAATTTTAATTAAAACAATTTTAATTGATAAATTTTATTTAGTGAATTGAAACAAAATTATTGCATTAACTAAAACAATAAAAGTAATTTATTGTTCTTAAATTTATAACAAATTTACAAACAATTGGTTACTTTTATATTTTATTTTTTTTAATTAATTAATACAATAATTTACGTTAACAAAATAAACAATATAAAATTTTATTCTTCAAGACAAGATTTTTGTTATAAACTTTCAGTCAAGATCAAGACAAAATTTAAATTGTCAATACCAATACAATATTAATTTTACGAATGCTATCTTGAATCTTGTGCAATTCTAAATTACATTATTACATAGTCTTTATTAAAGGGTTATGCCTAGTCAACAGGCCGAAAAAAGTATGATGTAATAATTTTTTTTTGTAAATAAATTTTTATTCAAAAGTACAAATATTAAGAATGTTATTATATATTTTTTTTAATAAAATATTAAAAAATGTAAAAATTATAACTATTTTCCCGGATATTGTTTTTTAAAAAGCGATGAGCAATGCTATTCGAAGCTGATTCATCTGATCAAAAATTCGATAAACTATAGTTAAGGATGTATTGGACGGACCGTCTGTCTCAAAAGTTAATCCAAAGTATCAAAACATTAAAGTTGGACAGAATATGAAATCTAATTGATAAAAAATTTTTAAAAATCACGAAATCATACTTCAAAGTATTCTTTAATATAAATAGGTTTTAATTTCCAAGAAAATGTTGCCATGTTTTATCATCAATATTGCGTTAAACCGATAATCACAGTTATTTTTTAATAATAATTTCAAAACGAGCAAGTAAATCGTTTTAAAACTTTGTGAGAACATTTTTACATGTATGAAGAATATAATATTACAAAATGAAATTTTTATATTTTTTTTTATAATTTGTGAATAATTATTACTTGTCTCTTGAACGTTTACATAAGATCCTATGTTAAAATCGCAAAATTCAAAAATTAATAACTTTTAAAGGAGCAAGTAAAAAAATTTGAAATAATTCATGACGATTTAGAATGTTATTAAGAATGTTAAATTAAAAATTCACGGCGATCTCATTGATTGTAATATCTTCAATACATCCTTAATGTATGAAATTGTCTAGTAGATGAACGAAGAATTAATTGAAAAAATGTTTTGGAATAAAATGGCAGCCATTTGACATTAAAATATTCTTTTTCGACTTAAAAATTGCTCATTCTTTATTAAGTAAAAAAAAAATATTCATTAAAAAAGAAAATCCTTCATTCATCTACTAGATTTTTATATGTAAAAGAAGCCTGTAAAATTTCAAGCAAATCGATGTAACGGTTTTCGAAATATCTTGCTCACCAACTTTGGAAAAGTGATTTTGAGAAAAATGCGCTTAAGGTTTGTATCAAGTTGCATTCAAATAAAATATTAATAGAATTTTTAATTTACACAGAATTATCTATTTCGGACCCATATAATTTTAATTTATTTAAATCTTCATATATTGACTTGATAGCCCTCGAAACATCAAAATTGAAGCTTTATAGTCGCATTTAAACAAAGTTATGCATCTGGTTTCATGAAACACACACTTATAACTCAATTTGTATCCGATTAACGTGAAACTTTTAGAAAATATTTTCAATATAATATACTTCAAGGAAATGTAAAAACTGGAAATGTAAAAATCTGTTTTCTGATTACTTTTGCGACTAGGCATAACCTCTTAAAATAAATAAATAATAAATAATCAACAAACCTCTTAAAATAAATAAATAATAAATAATCAACAAACAAAGAAAGGGAAATGATCCTGAATCTCCCGAATAACATGCTTATTACAGATGCGCGTACGCGTCGTGGAGGATTAGAGAAAGAACGTTTCTCTTCCAAAGGTTCCTTATTATCCATGTACACAGTAAAAAATTTTGTGTTAAATTTAACATATTTCCCATGTCCCAATTTATTCACTCTAATTTTAAAGTTAATTTAACAGAAGGCAAGTATGTAAATAAATAACACAAGTAATATGTTTAAAAATTAACACAAAAGTGTAACACTTAAATTTTATCTGGAAATAAAGTTTATGTTAAATTAACATATTTATATTAAATTTAATTAAAAGAAAATGTTATTTTTACATTTTTATGATAAATAACGGAAAAGATATGTCGATTTAATATATGAAAACAGTTATAGAGAGAAAAATAACACAACTTATCTTTCGTTCATTTTAACATATAACTTATTTCATCAAAAATTCGTGCATTTACATATTAATTGTGTTATTTTAACTCTTAGAAACGGTGAATATTAACTCAAGAATAACGCAGAAATGTCAAAATAATACAACGATAATATGTTACATTAACATAAGAGTATGTTAAAAATTTAACACAAAAATTTTTACACGAGAAAATTTCAACAGAAATACAAAATGTTTTTTACCGTGTATGCTTATTCCGTACCGTACCGTCGATGTGTTGTTATGCGCGTCCCATCTATCAGAATCGATCGCCGTTCTCTCCCGGTGGGCGTTTGTTCGACGAAGGAGGTCCCCGAGATTGACGCGCGTCGGTCGACCTGGCGACGTATAACGCTTCGGATTTATTCAATGACGACGATCGTTAAGGGGTCCCGAGAGGTGGGTGGGACGGGGTCAAGGGGGTCGTGGCCCCTTCCGATATCCGACGCCAGACACGTGCTGCTTTATTCCGGCCGCGGCTCGACGCCAAGAATCCAAGAGCGGCATGATTAGCGTACGCTTGTCATTAAGCTCTTCTCAAAAAAACGCGCTCGTAGCAGTTCGTCGTGCTCGATAAATTGCATCGATGACACGATGCAGCCGATCAAGAGCGTCCAACTTTATTTTTCGACGATAATTTGACGTCTATAAATACGAGACGGTCGAAATTAAGTGATGATCAAGAGTCGCGAGATGTATCGAACGTGCGAGGAAGCCTCCGTCAGCTTGGAAGAAACTAAGTTTAGCCCGGCTACGGTCAAATTGCGTCTCCGGTGTGCGTGAGCAGCGACACGTTAGAGAGTCGTATGTCATATTTCCGTAACCGTAGCTGTCGCCTCCGGAAATTGTCAAACATCGTGCGAGAAGGGTCGCACTTTTTTGGCTCTTTATCACAGGGAAAGCATATGTCCCGAGAAACGGAGAAATAAATACGGTATTCTCCCACCTGTATTTTTAACATGTGCGAATATTATACATGTAGGCTATAATTATCTTGTTATTCATCATTAACGAAAAAAATAATTTCAACTTTTTTCTCTTATAATTTTGCAGTTTTTGCCTTATTTAAGTGTGCTGATTTCGAGTACGACATAGGGATTGTTAGTTTCATTCCCTTATAACAATATGGGAGGCTGAAAATAATATTAATAAATAACCTTTTTACTAGTAGAAAATATCCACCTAATTTCATTTCTTTAATTTGTTCCAAATTTGAGAAAAAAAATATAAAAACCTAATTTTTATCCCCATTTTTGGAGGAGTGCAACTCCACAGGAAGAGATGTATATGAAAAACTCCCCTTAATTTTCGACAAAGAATCATCTTCTAAAATTTTTCATATTTATTAAGAAACAACCTGTATATTAGCGTCATCGATAAATGCAACCTAAGCAATATAATTTTCTTGTTCACTCGAATCGTTCAATTGTTAACTCTTTAAACTTAAGTAAAACTTAAATTAAAAACAGCCCCATAATTAGAGTTGTACTAGATTCGAGACGAGACAATATTCACAAAAATATTGTATTGATATTGAAAATGTTCAAAAACTTAAATTTTACCTTGGTCTTGAGTAACTCTCTGCAGTAAAAATCTCGTCGTTAAATGTATATATAATATGATATTTAAAAATCTAGTCTATAAATATACATATTTTAGCTTCTTTTAAAGAATCAGTAATCTCGACAAGACTAATAATCTTAGCCTTAGTATTGTTTTGATAACATTGGTTCAACAAAAAAAAATAATTTTAACTTTTTCCTCTTATAATTTTGCAGTTTTGGGCTTATTTAAGTGTGCTGATTTCGAGTACGTCAGTAGTATTTTTTTAACAGCTCTTGTTTTTAATATTTTTAGACTACCCCCTTTAATCACGTGCAGTTTTTTTGAGTTTTACTCGATTCAAAATTATTATTTTTTTAACTTTCGATATGTCTTCGACTCGGAGACATTGTTTACATAATCCAGATAGTTTTTGTTATATTTGTGGCGAATACATCTTTCAAAAATATCGAAAATCTATTTCAGAATTTGTTAATTGTAATATCTTATAAATAAAAAAAGTAGAGCTGATACAACTAAACTAGTATTTTTTTCGTAATCAATACCTTAGATATAACTTATAATACATGTTAAATGTCAGGAAAAAATTTGAATGTTGACCAGTGTAATTTAATAAAAGAATTTAATCCTTAAATTCTTTTATTAATTTCTTTAAATTAATTAATTTAAATTAATTTAAAAAAATTAATAAAAGAATTTAATATCCTAATCGAATGTTGGTTCGATGGTTGTTCCGATTCGCAATGAAACCTGAAAGAGAGAAGAGAGAAAAAGGTATTATTTAAAATTAATTTCTTTAAATTAATTTAAATAAATTAATTTAAAGAACTTAATAAAAGAATTTAATATCCTAATCGAATGTTGGTTCGATCGTTGTTCGGATTCGCGATGAAACCTGGGGAAGAGAAGAGAGAAAAAGGCCCGAGAAACTTACGTAAGAAGAGCCTTATTCATCTCGTCCATCCTGATTCTCCTCTTTGAAATACTGCGTCCTCCTTCTTCGTCATTTTTATTCCCCTCTCTATCTTCCCTTCCTTTTGTGTTGTCCTGCTCCACCATATGCGGGCGCGCGTGCATACAGGACCATCGTGAATCGTGGGATGACTGGCGAAAATCAATTCAATTCCATCGTATATCTAATTCAATAATCTGAACGTGACGAGTGGGCGAGAGGAGAAACAGGCCGGAGAATGTAAATGCGATAAATGAGTTGGAGGTAGTATTATAAGAAGGAACAAAGAACACCGCGACTTCCGGCTGCGCCGCATGACCGACCCGTCTGTCATAAATCGTTTCGTGGACGGAACCAACTGGCTCGGCCTCGTCCGCCTTACGAATCTGACAAATGATCGTTTCACGAGAAGCCAATTAACACCTCGTACAACAGTCGGGTTCGAAACATCGGGGAAATATGTATCTCGGCGTGCGACTTGTGTGTTGGTGAGACTACTTTGATCTGAGTTGACACACGTATAAGACACAAATTTAGATCCTCGGCTGTGGCATTTAAAAAATTATTCACTTCTTATTGTCTCTCGCGGTGGAAAAGGGGATGCCTGAAAGCAGTGACAGACTTGTTTTGTCGTTCGAGGAAAGAATCGATAACGACGTCAACGAACTAGAAAGAGAAGTGGAACTTTGTCAACTTGGAAGTATCGTTTATATACTACTATGGTCGCTTCATACATTTTTAAGCGGTCAGCCTCACAACGATGAGGTAACGAGGGTAATATAAGCGTAACAACACACAAGGGTTGAAGTTTCCGACAACGAGACGTTTAATCATGGACAATTAGGACGATCGAACACGACCTCTTCTTTAATAATGCTTCGATTCGTACCTTGCTTTATTAAATTTGAAATAATTTCTCTTGAGAAAAATTAGCTAGATTTTATATTAAGGATGTATTGGAAATATATTACAATCAATGAGATCGTCGTGAATTTTTAATTTAACATTCTTAATAATATTCTAAATCGTCATGAATTATTTCAAATTTTTTTACTTGCTCCTTTAAAAGTTATTAATTTTTGAATTTCGCGAGTTTAACATAGGATCTTATGTAAACGTTCAAGAGACAGGTAATAAATTATTCACAAATTATAAGAAAACAATGATAAAAATTTCATTTTGTAATATTATATTCTTCATACATGTAAAAATGTTCCCACAAAGTTTTAAAACGATTTACTTGCTCATTTTGAAATTATTATTAAAAAATAACTGTGATTACCTTTTTGACGCAATATTGATGATAAAACGTGGCAACATTTTCTTGGAAATTAAGACTTATTTATATTAAAGAATACTTTGAAGTATGATTTCGTGTATGATTTTTAAAAAATTTTTGATCAATTACAATTTGTATTCTGCCCAACTTTAATTTTTTGATACTTTCGATTAACTTTTGAAATAGACGGTCCGTCCAATACATCCTTAAGAGATTATTAAGTAGATTATATTGAGAGATTATTAGATAGATTTTATAATTAATATAAAGATTTTTTAAATAAACTATGGATATTAAATATAAAGTAATTTTATTACCTATTCAGAAAAATTAGATAGATTTATTTTTATTTTAATTAACTATGGATACAATAAAAATAATTTCTTGAAAAACAAGATCGCGAGAAGATTAATACAATTAAAGTTGCACGAGAAGCCAAGACTATAATCTTAATATTGTTTTATCTTACTTTTCGAGACAACATCAATAACAAGTTCAAATAATTATTAATTATTTTAAATTATATTATAAAGATTATGATTATAAATATTATTTATAATAATTATTTATAATAATTGTACAATATTAAATAAAAAATGTTAATAAGATCGAAAGATTTTCTGCTATAAAAATTTGCTCAAGACAAGACTTAAATTAAAAGAAATTGTGTAAAAAGCTCTCAATTATTCAATAATAAAGATACAATATAAAATAGATGGTAGGAGAGCTGGTAACTAAAATACAGAAAAAGAAATTAAAACCATAAAAAACCTTTTTATTAATTAACTTAGAGTAATAGAATGGTGTTAAATATGTAAATTTACCCTAAAAGAATAATGTCAAAAACGTTTTACATTAATATTGGAATGAACGTTTTGGACTTTTCCAGGCCTTCTTCAGCGCATCAAGAAAATTATTTAAGAAACGGTTACAATAAATTCAAACTTATTAAATTATAACTTAAATCAAAATTTTCCATATCATTGGAATAATAAATTTTCACATCTCGTCTTGAATCCTGCAACCCCTAAATATAATATCTCTTCTCGATATATCAACAATTCAAGACCCTAAAAAAGCTAAAATAGGCGTAGAGAGCTGGTAATTAAAATACAGAAAAAGAAATTAAACCATAAAAAAACCTTTTTATTAATTAACTTAGAGTAATAGAATGGTGTTAAATATGTAAATTTACCCCCATCCTAAAAGAATAATGTTAAAAACGTTTTACATTAATATTGGAATGAACGTTTTGGACTTTTCCAGGCCTTCTTCAGCGCATCAAGAAAATTATTTAAGAAACGGTTACAATAAATTCAAACTTATTAAATTATAACTTAAATCAAAATTTTCCATATCATTGGAATAATAAATTTTCGCGAACATCTCGTCTTGAATCCTGCAACCCTAAATATAACATCTCTTCTCGATCGACACATCAGCAGTCCGAGACCCTAAAAAAACTAAAATAGGCGTAGAGAGCTAGTAACTAGAATTAAAATACAGAAAAAGAAATTGAACCATAAAAAAACCTTTTTATTAATTAACTTAGAATAATAGAATGGTGTTAAATATGTAAATTTATCCCCATCCTAAAAGAATAATGTTAAAAACGTTTTACATTAATATTGGAATGAACGTTTTGGACTTTTCCAGGCCTTCTTCAGCGCTTCAAGAAAATTATTTAAGAAACAATAAATTCAAATTATAACTTAAATCAAAATTTTCCATATCATTGGAATAATAAATTTTCGCGAACATCTCGTCTTGAATCCTGCAACCCTAAATATAACATCTCTTCTCGATACATCAATCCAAGACCCTAAAAAAGCTAAAATAGACGTAGAGAGCTAGTAACTAAAATTAAAATACAGAAAAAGAAATTAAACCATAAAAAAATCTTTTTATTAATTAACTTAGAATAATAGAATGGTGTTAAATATGTAAATTTATCCCTATCCTAAAAGAATAATGTTAAGAACGTTTTACATTAATAACGTTTTGGATTTTTCCAGGCCTTCTTCAGCGCATCAAGAAAATTATTTAAGAAACGGTTACAATAAATTCAAACTTATTAAATTATAACTTAAATCAAAATTTTCCATATCATTGGAATAATAAATTTTCGCGAACATCTCGTCTTGAATCCCGCAACCCTAAATATAACATCTCTTCTCGATCGACACAGATCAGCAGTCCGAGACCCTAAAAAAGCTATCCGTTCGCGAACGTGCCGTCGAAGATAGCCACGCGTTCCCTCTAGATGTTGCCATCTATTTGGCACATCCGTTGTCATGGTGGATTTCTTGCTGTCGAGGGGCGACCACTCGCTCGTGGCGAGATAAAAATACGGTCGGAAGGGTATTAGTCACTGCGCGATGGCCCGTGGGGTTTCGACACAGAGAGAAAGAAGGAGACGACCGTTCGTCTTTCACGCGTATTCCATCACCTATAACAAACTGCCCCAACACACGCGTATTGTGCGTACGCGCGTTAACTGGATCGCCAGGAAGCGGAGCCGTTAAATCACGCGGGACTCGAACAAACCGGGAATGCAATAGGAATAGCGTGCATCCACACGTGCATACGTACGCGTATAAACATATACATGTGGCGTCGAGATATGTGCGCGGGATCGACTCACTCTCCCTCTGTATTTCGCCGCCTCATCGGGCGCGGACGTATCAATTAACTCGTGGAACTCGACGGCCATCTCGACTAATTTCCATCCATTCCATCCGACATACCTATCCGATGTGCCATGAAATTATCGGCCGATAGTTACGAACCGCTAGCTACCGTTCTTCGGTGAACTCACGGGGTCGCGGCTTTGCCTTTGAATTATCATCGAGGGCTTCCTTTTTTCTCGTTAAGACGCGCAGGTACATATGAGAGAATGTTGATAAATTAAATTGCGATTCCCTTTGATACGCGCATCTTATCGAGGGATGAGGTCATTATTATTGAGCATAACTCGATTGCTTAGCAGCTTAAGTTACTTTTCATACGATCATTTTTCAATCGTCACCGCGATAGAGTGTTTCAAAGTTACGCTCGAATTTTTGCCAACATGTTCTATGAATTGAAATAAGGGAAAAATGTTATATAAACATGGTCCGGAGACGCTAAAAATGTTATAACGAAGATATCAAATATGAATAGCAAATTCGCCATTAATATATTATAAGTTATTCTAAAAGTAAATCAATGTATTATTATTGAAAAACAGTAAATAGTCACTTATTACAGCAGTTATAAGTACTGTAAATTAGTGATATTTTATTGAAAGAATTAGTTAATAATTTTGAATCAGTAAAATTTCTCAATCAGTAAAATTCAATCAGTAAAATTTCTCAATATCAGTAATATTTCTATCGTCAATAATATTAAATTACACTGCTATTTAATTACACTTTTGTTGACCAGTGTAATGAATTAAAAAGCTTGTCTTAATGATTCCAGATTGCAAAAGATACTTTGCATAATTAATTTAATAATAAATGAAGATAGTTTATTCTTTTTAAGAAACGATTTGCTATTTATGTATCAAAAAACAAATTTATTTGAAAATTTTAATCTTACCTTTTTTATTTTGATTTATTAACAAAAGATTATTATTAGTATTAATATTCAAAAAATATTTCCAACAAATATACTTAATTCATTTTGCTCTTATCTTTCAACTAAAATGATAAACTTTAATCAAAAGAATATCTTAAATTATTTTAGGTAAATAAAGTCATAAAAATAATGAATTACAATCTCAAACACACTTGTTTTTATTTTCTATATTTTTTCCATCTATCTAAGAACTTTTATAATTTTAATTAAATAAATAAATTAAAGATATATAATTATTTTTTGCGTAGAGAACTAAAATTATATGATAAGGTAATATTATAAAATGCAACTTGCAAATATTAAAAGTATATTTCCAGATTGCAAAAGATACTTTGCATCATTAATTTAATAATAAATGAAGATAATTTATTCTTTTTAAAAAACGATTTGCTATTTATGTATCAAAAAACAAATTTATTTGAAAATTAATCTTACCTTTTTTATTTTGATTTATTATCAAAAGATTATTATTATTAGTTTTAATATTAAAAAAATATGATTTTCCAAGAAATATACTTAATTCATTTTGCTCTTATCTTTCAACTAAAATGATAAACTTTAATCAAAAGAATATCTTAGATTGATGTTTTAGATAGATAAATTCATAAAAATAAATGAATTACAATCTCAAACACACTTGCTTTTATTTTCTATATTTTTTCAATCTATCTAAGAACTTTTATAATTTTAATTAAATAAATAAATTAAAGATATATAATTATTTTTTGCGTAGAGAACTAAAATTATATGATAAGATAATATTATAAAATGCAACTTGCAAATATTAAAAATATATTTCCAGATTGTAAAAGATACTTTAATAATTATTGCAAAAGATTGCAAAAGATACTTTGCATAATTAATTTAATAATAAATGAAAATAGTTTATTCTTTTTAAGAAACGATTTGCTATTTATGTATCAAAAAACAAATTTATTTGAAAATTTTAATCTTATTTTTTTTATTTTGATTTATTATCAAAAGATTGTTAGTTTTAATATTCAAAAAATATGATTTTCCAACAAATATACTTAATCCATTTTGCTCTTATCTTTCAACTAAAATGATAAACTATCAAAAGAAAATCTTAAATTGATGTTTTAGATAGATAAATTCATAAAAATAAATGAATTACAATTTCAAACACACTTGTTTTTATTTTCTACATTTTTTTCATCTATCTAAGAATTATTATAAATGGATATAGAAGTATTTTACATATTATTAATGTGTAATTATTGTAATATTATTAACGTGTAATTATTGTTAATGTGTGAAAACACAGTTTTTTGCAAAATTTGACATTTCCTGTATACTTTTTTTGTAAAGTAAAATTTATAACATTTTCTCGAATTTCGAAACAAGACGAGAATGAACAAATTAGTCTTGCTATCACGCAATATAATAATGTCCTATCCATAATAATCGTGATCCGGAAGCACCTCCGGTCAGATCGCGTTGATCGCGAATAACAAATTGATATCGAAATAGACAGCGCTCGATAATTAGTCCACCGCTTCAATTAGGCGTAAGCTTGCGTAACGAGGTGATTGCGGGAGCGACGCGATTCGTTCGTTAGTCTGGAGGAATAAGCCACCCCGAAGCGCAGTCCCTCGACGAGTGTCGCGTGAATCAACCAGATACTTTAATGACCTCTAACGACGAGCAATTAACTCGAATCGGACGGTAATGTTATATCAGCCTTGCGTTACAGGATTGCCTGTCCTATTCCGCGATGCGTAGAGGTGGTGGCCGACCAACGCTCATTATGACAGCGTCAGAATGTTCGGTGTTGTTTGCCCATTAGACGGCTGTTCGACGATGTCGAACACGAGATCGCGTCGATCGCACGTGTCGGGTGACGTTATTTGTTTGATTTTCCGAGATTATTTCAAAGAGAGAGAGAGAGAGAAAGAGAGAGAGAATGTTATAAATTTTACTTTACAAAAAAAATATACAGGAAATGTCAAATTTTGCAAAACTGTGTATTTTCACACATTAACAATAATTACACGTTAATAATATGTAAAATACTTCAATATCCCTTTACAATAATTCTTAAA
Source organism: Camponotus fellah (assembly GCA_030586385.1). Taxonomy (NCBI): domain Eukaryota; kingdom Metazoa; phylum Arthropoda; class Insecta; order Hymenoptera; family Formicidae; genus Camponotus; species Camponotus fellah. The sequence continues at coordinate 250,624 of JAPIVC010001055.1, forward strand.
GAGATGGAAAAAAATAGATAGAAAATAAATAGAAAATAAAAACAAGTGTGTTTGAGATTGTAATTCATTTATTTTTATGAATTTATCTATCTAAAACATCAATCTAAGATAGTCTTTTGATTAAAGTTTATCATTTTAGTTGAAGATAAGAAAATGGATTAATATATTCCTTGGAAAATCATATTTTTTGAATATTAAAACTAATAATAACAATCTTTTGATAATAAATCAAAAATAAAAAAGGTAGATTAAATTTTTCAAATAAATTTGTTTTTTGATACATAAATAACAAATCATTTCTTAAAAAGAATAAACTATCTTCATTTATTATTAAATTAATTATGCAAAGTATCTTTTGCAATTTGGAAATATTAATATTTGCAAGTTGCATTTTATAATATTACCTTATCATATAATTTTAGTTCTCTACGCAAAAATAATTACATATCTTTAATTTATTTATTTAATTAAAATTATAAAAGTTCTTAGATAGATGGAAAGAAATATAGAAAATAAAAACAAGTGTGATTTGAGATTGTAATTCATTTATTTTTATGAATTTATCTATCTAAAACATCAATCTAAGATAGTCTTTTGATTAAAGTTTATCATTTTAGTTGAAAGATAAGAGCAAAATGGATTAAGTATATTTCTTGGAAAATCATATTTTTGAATATTAAAACTAATAATAACAATCTTTTGATAATAAATCAAAATAAAAAAGGTAAGATTAAATTTTTCAAATAAATTTGTTTTTTGATACATAAATAACAAATCGTTTCTTAAAAAGAATAAACTATCTTCATTTATTATTAAATTAATTATGCAAAGTATCTTTTGCAATTTGGAAATATTAATATTTGCAAGTTGCATTTTATAATATTACCTTATCATATAATTTTAGTTCTCTACGCAAAAAATAATTACATATCTTTAATTTATTTATTTAATTAAAATTATAAAAGTTCTTAGATAGATGGAAAGAAATATAGAAAATAAAAACAAGTGTGATTTGAGATTGTAATTCATTTATTTTTATGAATTTATCTATCTAAAACATCAATCTAAGATAGTCTTTTGATTAAAGTTTATCATTTTAGTTGAAAGATAAGAGCAAAATGGATTAAGTATATTTCTTGGAAAATCATATTTTTTGAATATTAAAACTAATAATAACAATCTTTTGATAATAAATCAAAATAAAAAAGGTAAGATTAAATTTTTCAAATAAATTTGTTTTTTGATACATAAATAACAAATCGTTTCTTAAAAAGAATAAACTATCTTCATTTATTATTAAATTAATTATGCAAAGTATCTTTTGCAATTTGGAAATATTAATATTTGCAAGTTGCATTTTATAATATTACCTTATCATATAATTTTAGTTCTCTACGCAAAAAATAATTACATATCTTTAATTTATTTATTTAATTAAAATTATAAAAGTTCTTAGATAGATGGAAAGAAATATAGAAAATAAAAACAAGTGTGATTTGAGATTGTAATTCATTTATTTTTATGAATTAATCTACCTAAAACATCAATCTAAGATATTCTTTTGATTAAAGTTTATCATTTTAGTTGAAAGATAAGAGCAAAATGGATTAAGTATATTTCTTGGAAAATCATATTTTTTGAATATTAATATTAATAATAACAATCTTTTGATAATAAATCAAAATAAAAAAGGTAAGATTAAAATTTTCAAATAAATTTGTTTTTTGATAAATAGCAAATTGTTATTTAAAAAGAATAAACTATCTTCATTTATTATTAAATTAATGATGCAAAGTATCTTTTGCAATCTGGAAATATACTTTTAACATTTGCAAGTTGCATTTTATAATATTACCTTATCATTATATAATTTTAACGCAACTCTCTACGCAAAAAATAATTATATATCTTTAATTAATTTATTTAATTAAAATTATAAAAGTTTGAAAAAAATCTATGTCTTCAAAAATATTGCTCCCTTCAAATTCTCATTAAAGTTGGCTTAACTTTTATTTGTATAAAAGATAGATAAATCATTTTTAAACTTTTCATTAAACACAATTGATCAAATTACTTAATTAAAGGTATTTAATACATAGATTTTTTTATTTAATGATTACATCAGAAAATATAATACATGCTATTAACAAATATTGTTTTCTCTTTATTTTGAAAAAGTGTTGAAGTGTTTTGTTTAAATTAAAATCATGATTGTTTTGAAAACGTCATTAATTAATCGAGCTGACCGTGTAATTAAAACATCGAATGTACAAACACGTGTCGTGTTTAAAAAATTTGAATCCTGATCAAGTAGCAATTCATCCACTCCCAAATCACGCACACGTGTGTGCGTGTGGATCTTTTTTAGGCTGTTGCGTGATAATAAATTACGCTTTCTCGTCCGGTAATAGGATCGGCGGTCTCTCGAAAATTCAAAGGACTCTCTCGGTATCTCTATCTAGGTTCAAGTTGACTTTACAGACGGCTTTTCGATCGCGCCACGACTTTTTCAAGCGCGCGCGGCACTTTGGTAACAGGACTCGCGTGCTTCTCCCATTCGAGCACGTGTGCGACGCGCGTGTCTGCCTGCGTGTGTTCGAAAATGGCCTTTGAAACGGCGTCCTAACCTAATCTAGTCTCACGCATGTGTCTCCTCCGGCTTTTCCAAGCAAACTAAACAGTAACTGTGTTAACCATATGTCTATAAACCATGGCTCTAACCATAGCCTCGTTAGTCCTCTCTTTCTACGGTCCTCTTCGGCTTTACAACCGGTTCGGATTAGCGTACTAATCTGTTGGCACTTTCGGCAAATCGATTATGCTTCGTCCTCCCGTTCCTAATTTACGCATCTGACGAATAATAGTATCGAAACGAAACGTGTTGACACGATAATCGAACTGATTTGAAGATGCCATTGTAAAATTTCTCAGCAAATATTTTGCTATTATTTTTTAAAAAATATTCTTTGTCTGTGACGTAAGAAAATAATAACCTTTGTCTATGGAAGAAAAATGCTTTTCTCTTTCTTTCACTTGGCGGCTCTAGTTTGCGGTGGGCTTGAAAAAGAGGCGGTTTCGCTTTTGTAAATACGAAACCGTAGTATCCCCAAACTAAAGTCAAGTCGTTAGGATCATGAGATTTGTTAACAGACCACGAAGGGGCGAGAAACGGCGAGCCTTTCGGTCCCCTTTGTTCGCATTTTTTCGGTAAACCTTGCCGACATCACAAACGAGTGTGGAATTTCAGAGAGCACCATCATTCAGCTTTCTTTCTTCTCCAGTTAATGCGTTATCTCTATCGTTCGATAATTTGTTTTATTCGATGGAACTGATTGTGCTTGTATTTCTATTTTTTGGCTCAATCTATTATTTTAAAATAAAAAAAGGAATTATTATTTGCCCGTCATTTTTCTGGTATAAAAATTTTAATTTCGAAAGCTTTAGAGCTTGAATTTATTTAATTATCTATATATTTATATTAATCAATTATTAGGGGCGAGAAACGGCGAGCCTTTCGGTCCCCTTTGTTCGCATTTTTTCGGTAAATCTTGCCGACATCACAAACGAGTGTGGAATTTCAGAGAGCACCATCATTCAGCTTTCTTTCTTCTCCAGTTAATGCGTTATCTCTATCGTTCGATAATTTGTTTTATTCGATGGAACTGATTGTGCTTGTATTTCTATTTTTTGGCTCAATCTATTATTTTAAAATAAAAAAAGGAATTATTATTTGCCCGTCATTTTTCTGGTATAAAAATTTTAATTTCGAAAGCTTTAGAGCTTGAATTTATTTAATTATCTATATATTTATATTAATCAATTATTAATAATTAACCTTTTCGATGTTTATGTCGAGTATACTCGTCATCAAATAAAATTTGCATTTGCTATTAAAATAAAATTTAGGTAAAACAAAAAATATATTCGTAATTTTAACATATTTTAGAATTTTCAGGACAAGAAAAACGTACGAAGAAAAAATTTTCTTTCTCAAATATTTCATTTTTTATTTTTGTAACGAATTAATCAAATTGTTATCAATTGTAATTATATATAATTTTTTATAAAATAATATAATTTTATAATAAATATTTATAATAAAAATATGATTTAATAAAACAATTAGAAAAAAATGTTTTATTATAAATTATTTCAATTTTATAGCAAATGCACTCTGCTTTTGTCGCAGCTTAACAATAATTAAATACAACAAAACTGCACGTTCTCAAAATGAAATAAAACACTTAAAGGGTTAATATCACTACATACAATTGCATATTAATGCGTGAGGTATACGAGGAATATTTGCAATCGCACAAATTGATCGGTAAACTTGAAAATAAATCACAATTTTTCAATAAAATACAACAGTATCATTATTAATGAAATAATCTGTAAAAAAATTCTCTTTAAAATAAATCACAATTTTTCGATAAAATACAACAGTATCATTATTAATGAAATAATCTGTAAAAAAATTCTCTTTAAAATAAATCACAATTTTTCGATAAAATACAACAGTATCATTATTAATGAAATAATCTGTAAAAAAATTCTCTTTAAAATAAATCACAATTTTTCGATAAAATACAACAGTATCATTATTAATAAAATAATCTGTAAAAAAATTCTCTTTAAAATAAATCACAATTTTTCGATAAAATACAACAGTATCATTATTAATAAAATAATCTGTAAAAAAATTCTCTTTAAAATAAATCACAATTTTTCGATAAAATACAACAGTATCATTATTAATAAAATAATCTGTAAAAAAATTCTCTTTAAAATAAATCACAATTTTTCGATAAAATACAACAGTATCATTATTAATGAAATAATCTGTAAAAAAATTCTCTTTAATGAATAATCTGTAAGAAAATGGCCGGGAGAAATAAGTACAAGATTTATCGTATCGCTCTCATAACGCGTTTTATTTTTCCGATTGTGTAATCTACATCTTTGTTACTCGTGATCCACTTATAAATCACGATGAACGCAATCCAAGCGGGACGGGATCGGTGTTTGCGAGCAAAGTGTCGTTCCGCCGGCTTCATAAAAGCGCTCCTGCCGCTCCATTCGTTTCAATTGTATCGCGATGGGGCGCACCGCCGTGAAATTAATCGCACGGCGGTGTCTTTGTCTAGTGACGGACGCGACCTTTATTATCGCAACCGCCGTTCGAAAGAACAGACGGATCTAATGACCCCGAGTCTTGAGAACGATCTCGCGGACGTGACACTCGCACGCGCCTAATTATTCACTCGCAAGCCGGCAGAACGTATGTATCTCTCTTGAAAAGAAGTCCGTCCTACCTCTTTTATTTATTGGTACGCGTGCATAAATATATCGTACATAAATTATCGGGAAATTTAATAATAATAATAATATTAATAAGAATAATTTTATTGTGTAATAATATATTAACATTGATGACGATTGACACGATTTAAAATTAATCCAATATCTCATTGCATCAAATCGTAATTTCTATAATATATATAATAATGATGATAGATAATGATGCTTGTTCATTCACAAGCCCGCACAACGGACGTATGCATCTCTCTTGAAAAGGATTCATTCTATTTCTTTTATTTATTGGTACGTGTATAAGTATATCACACATAAATTACGAGGAAATTTAATAATGATAACATATTAATATTAATAATGACGATTCAAAATCGAATATCATTATATTTAATCCAATTGTAATTTTTATAAATATGTATGAGAGTTAATATTTATTATTTTGTCCACACATGTATAATATATAATCACAAAAAAGGTAATTATTTTCTTTGAAAATAACTTCAATGATAAAATATGCATTAAAGATATAATATGTGTGATTATGTTATTTCTTATTTGATTAAAAATTATTTTTTCTCTTCGAGAATATCACCTCTTTTATATTAATATTTTTATTGACAAATCACATTATTTTAATTTTTATATTAATATTTTTGTTGATAAATCACATTATTTTTTATGGGATCTTTCAGACGTTTTAAAATGAGAAAGATTCGTGAAAGATAATTATATAAAAATATAAAGAAATTAATTATTTTAAAAGTTTACAGTGACAATGCATATTGTTACATTATAATTAAATTGTAACCTTGAGCTACAACGTCTTCGAGTACAGTAGAAGGAGATCGACGTGTAATATCGTTGTCAACTTGTCACGAAACGAAAGGAACGAGACGGGGAATAAAGTAGTTACGTAAGTGCGGAAGAATGAAACGTCGAAACGGAGCAGAATACTCACCAATCGCGATATCCCGTGCGAGGAGGAACGTTTCCTGCATTAGAAACGTACGGCCATGGTCGTAAAAGGCGCGATGATCTGTGGATAGAGGGGTGAGAGCAGTGGCTGGTACCGAGGGGGTTGCAAATTGAATAACAAACGTTCACCCTCCTCGGTTAAATCACCGAAAAAGCCATCCCCCGGGCCTGTGCACGCTTGCCGCTATACGTTAACCGCACTCCCCCCCCCGTCCCACCCTTCCTCCACCCCCTGCTCCCTCCCCCCCCGCGAATTGCTGCGGCGTAACCCCGGCGCGACTCCCTCCGACTGCTTTGCATAACGATCTTATTTCGTAATCTCTGCCATATTGATCCAGTTTACGGCGTCGTGCTCGAAAATTGTCTATTGCGACGTCGCCGCGTCGCGACGCTGCTCCTCGTATTCGATGAAATCCTAATTTCATCCTTTAAGTGAGATTATATAAAAAATCAATATACTAAATTTTATTAAAATAAATATTTTAAATATTTTATATATTTTGTTATTATTTGATTTGATTTGATTTTATTATTATTTGATTTGATTTGATTTGATTATTATTTGATTTTATTATTATTTGATTTGATTTGATTTGATTATTATTTTATTTGATTTTATTATTATTTGATTTGATTTATTATTTGATTTTATTATTATTTTATTTGTTTTATTATTATTTTATTTGATTTTATTATTATTTGATTTCATTATTATTTTATTTGATTTTATTATTATTTGATTTGATTTGATTATTATTTGATTTTATATTTGATTTTATATTTGATATTATTTTATTTTATTATTATTTATATTTTGTTATTGAGATTTTATTACGAGATTACATCTATATTTTATTAGATATTATTTATATGTTTTTAGAGATGTTTTATTTTAGATTCATCGTGAGAGACATTTTATTTTTTTCTAAAACCGATTCGTTAATTCGTTAGTGGCTACGTATTTGTCTTTGGAGATGCGCAGTTTTCTCGTGACACAAGCGACTCCTGTCATTGTTTGAAGAATATTGCGCATGCTGTAATCAATTATTATGAACGGTCGGCGGAGAATCGACTTTATAGGAGTTCGTAATGATCGCGTGACGTGGCTACTCCACTTGTTTAGGCCCGAGCCGAGTCATTCTCGCTAATAAGATCGAGAGCCGAAGCTATCGGACGCATTTCCGTTGCTCTCGCTACGCGAAGCTACGTCGCGTAATCGGTGAATCTCCGAAAGAAGGAAGGAGCCTCGGAGATCGGAATAAAATCCCGGAGCGGGAGAATAAAATTGCACGACCTCTACATAGCGAGGGAGACCCGATGTTATGACGGGACATTTCACGGTTGGTAGGATCCGGGATTTAACGGCCCGTGCGATAATATCGTCCCACGAGCTCGTGTCCCGCTCGTGCTCTGTCGCTCTGGCGCTCTGTCGAAGCCTTTTAAGGATGTATTGGAGATATATTACAATCAATGAGATCCGTGAGATCAATGAGAGCCGTGAATTTTTAATTTAACATTCTTAATAACATTCTAAATTGTCATGAATTATTTCAAATTTTTTTACTTGCTCCTTTAAAAGTTATTAATTTTTGAATTTTGCGATTTTAACATAGGATCTTATGTAAATGTTCAAGAGACAGGTAATAAATTATTCACAAATTATGAAAAAACAATGATAAAAATTTCATTTTGTAATTTTTGAAAGAGAAAGAATAGAGAATATTATGAAATTCTACAAGTAGAGAGCAAAAGTAACTTATTTCTTCGTGTATAAAGTGGGATAGTAACTTCAGAAAGCATATATGATCATAATATAAATATGTATGATAGATTTCTTATAGATTAATTATATGATAATATAATACTAAAATAATATAACAGAAATTCATAATTTTATAAATTTTAAATTTTCACATTTAATATAAAAATAATAAAATTACAAAATATAGAAATCTAAAACAAAACAATCTAAGACATTTGGATTTTATAATGTTTTTAGTAAGATTTTTCTTTTATACAAGAAAGCAAGTATTTATATGTATAATTTATATTTATATTTATTAAATGTCAAATTATTAAGAATGTATTGGAGATATATTACAATCAATGAGATCGCCGTGAATTTTTAATTTAACATTCTTAATAACATTCTAAATTGTCATGAATTATTTCAAATTTTTTTACTTGCTCCTTTAAAAGTTATTAAGTTTTGAATTTTGCGATTTTAACATAGGATCTTATGTAAACGTTCAAGAGACAGGTAATAAATTATTCATAACCTATGAAAAAACAAGATAAAAATTTCATTTTGTAATGAAAGAGAAAGAATAGAGAATATTATAAATAATATAACAGAAATTCATAATTTTATAAATTTTAAATTTTCATATTTAATAATAAAAAATAATAAAAATAATAAAATTACAAAATATAGAAATCTAAAACAAAACAATCTAAGACATTTGGATTTTATAATGTTTTTCGTAAAATTTTTTCTTCTATACAAGAAAGCAAGTATTTATATGTATAATTTATATTTATATTTATGAAATGCCAAATTATTACGAATGTATTGGAGATATATTACAATCAATGAGATCGCCGTGAATTTTTAATTTAACATTCTTAATAACATTCTAAATCGTCATGAATTATTTCAAATTTTTTTACTTGCTCCTTTAAAAGTTATTAATTTTTGAATTTTGCGATTTTAACATAGGATCTTATGTAAACGTTCAAGAGGCAGGTAATAAATTATTCACAAACTATAAAAAAACAATGATAAGAATTTCATTTTGTAATATTATATTCTTCATACATGTAAAAATGTTCCCACAAAGTTTTAAAACGATTTACGTGCTCGTTTTGAAATTATTATTAAAAAATAACTGTGATTATCGGTTTGACGCAATATTGATGATAAAACGTGACAACATTTTCTTGGAAATTAAGACCTATTTATATTAAAGAATACTTTGAAGTATGATTTCGTGATTTTTAAAAAATTTTTGATCAATTAGAATTCTGCCCGACTTTAATTTTTTGATACTTTGGATTAACTTTTGAGACAGACGGTCCGTCCAACACATCCTTAATACGTCGACAGCACTTGCTAAAGTCGAGCCACGAGCCTTTATCGCGAATGTACGAATTGTCATTACGATTAAAAGTTGTTATTGAAAAACCTCGTGACACACCCATACATACATATACGAATAAATTTATCTTTAATTGTTAAAATTGTGTGAAAAACATTACGCTTACCAGAAGAAAAAGAACGATAGAGCGGCCTTTTATGAATCACTCCTTAATGATCAACAGCAGCAAGAGCAAAAGTTTTCAGAGTCGATTTCAGAGAATTCGTCGTTTCACGGTTTCGTGATCGAATGTTGGATGGCAAGGGACGAGTTTTATGGGTGGAATGAGAGTTCGATCGAATAGAATCATTATTCACAAAAGCATTATTTATTTCCTCTTTCTCACTTTAAAATGAATTTATAATTTTTATAATAAAATACACAGTAATAAGAAAAGAGTTAATAATAATAATTAATATTTAATATAATAATTAATAATTAATAATAATAATAATAATAATTCATTGATAATAGTGCGCGTTACTACATCCGAAGGGTGGGCTGATATGAGTTGTCGTTCCAAGTTCCAAACGTAACAAATTGCCTGGAAACAATTGTAAATTCACTAAGGAAAAAAAAAACACTTTCACTCTCTCTCTCTCTTCTCTCTCATTAGACAATGCTCAAGGCCCTGCGTGGTATGAAATCGTTTGGAACCTGTCCGTGTCCATACTTCCACGGTCGTTTTCTCCTTAACTCTTTCCGTCTCTTGCCTTCCGAAAATGAAAAACGGAAGAGAAGAGTCGGCGGGGCGCCAAGTGTTTTGTCGGTGTATGGTACAACGCGACAGTGCATTATGTATAATATATATAATGTATAATATATATATATATTGTACAATATATATATAATGTATAATATACAGGGTGTTTCTGAAACGATGTCGGGGACTTTAAGGGCGTATTTTAAGGGTTAAGATAAGAAAAAGTTGATATAAACGTGGGTCGAAGAATGCTTTTCCTCCGAGTTATAGTCCTCTAAAGTTGAGGGAAAAAATGGTCAAAACCATACACAAAAAAAGAAGCTCATTATTAATTATTACGCTGCAAAATTTTAACGTTCTGTGAAAAAAGTCTCCGAGAGAGTTGCAATACATTTTTCGATTTTTTTCCCTCAACTTATGGGGGGGGGGAAAAGCATTCTTCGACTCATGTTTATACGAGCTTTTTTTCTTATTTCAATCCTCAGAATACGCCCCTTAAAATCTCCGACATAGTTTTAGAAACACCCCGTATATATATATATATATATTTATATATTTATATTTATATATTTATACGGGTTACTTTTTTTTACACACAACATTACACCGCTTATAATTAATATATCATTTCTCTCTCTCTCTCCCTCTCTCTCTCTCTCTCACTTTCTTTCTCTCTCTCTCTGTCTCTCCCTCTCTTTCACGCGTTATGTATATATATATTATGTACAGATGAAAAAAAAATCCTGAAAATTCGCGTGCGTGTGTTTGAAAACGGGGACCATTTTCCGTATTCGGAACCAGGACGGGGAGCCAGATTCGTGTGTACCTTTCGTGTATACCTCTTGTGTCTACGTGTGTATATTACTCGTGCCTGAAACGCGGCGGACGGACGGTGCGGTGGATCAGTGACCGGTTGTCGGACGCGAGTGCGCTCGTAACGGCTTAGAGACTATGTACAGGCGCGGGGGACGAGGGTGAGGGAGTCTGCGCGGTCCCCGGCGTGCCAGGATTCTGTTGCACAGAGTAGGAATTGTTCTGTCGCGGATGCTGTTGTTGGTGCGATTGGTGGTGGTGGTGATGATGGTGATGGTGGTTTTGGTGCTGCTGATGGTGATGGTGGGCGATGGCCGACGGATTAATGGTCGCGTGATTCTGCATGAGGTTCAGATTGAGGGGGTAGGATAGGGGGGAGCCCAGGGCCGTTGCGGCAGCGGTACTGCAGGCACCGGCTCCGGGCCCCACCGGGCTCAGTGCATGCTCATCCCCGCGTGCGGATGGTGGGCCGCCGGTACGGAGGTTGCGTGATGATGAGGATGGTGCATTAGAGGCGGGAGATGCGGGTGGTGGGGATGGTGTGGGGTCAGAGGCGGCGGGGTCATCTGTATTGGGGTCATGGGTGTTGTCGGCTGATGGCCGAGAGTGTTGGTGGTCTGGGGGGAGGTGGTGTTGCTGGTGGTGTCCTGGCCCGCCGCCACCGCTGCCGCCGCTACTGCCGCTGCCGCCGCCGCAGCCGCTGCCAGCTGCTGCTGCTGCTGCTGCTGCTGGGCCTGGGCCGCCGGCTGCGACGGCGGCTGCGGCTGCGGCACCGAGCTGGAAGTGGGACTCTGCTGACTCCCGTTGTCCTCGCTGTCGGAGCAAGACTCGGCCGACGAGCTCCCCGCTCCCCCCTTGCCCTTGCTGCCGCTGCTGCTGCTGCTGCTGCTGTGGGTCTTGACGTGCTTCGCGAGATGGTCGCTGCGCATGAACCGCTTGTTGCAGACCGGGCAGGCGAATCTCTTTTCGCCGGTGTGGGTTCGAAGGTGCCGCTGCAACTCATCCGAACGTGTGAACCGCTTGCCACAGAAAAGCCAGTTGCAAACAAACGGTCGCTCACCAGTGTGCCACCGTAAGTGGGCCTTCAGATGCGACGTCTTCCCGTAGACCTTGCCGCAACCCGGTATGTGGCAGCTGTGGATGTTCTTCTTCCTGAGGTGCACGCCGGCGGGACCGAGTCTCTCGGCTTCTTGACAATTCGGGCAATCGCACGTGGCGCGACCGGTGTAACGTCTCTGCGAGCGCGGCGAGGGCGCTTGGCTCACGCCGGCGCCCCCGACCCCGCCGACGCCCCCGGCGCCGCCGCCGCCCTGCGGACTCCCGGCGCCGGCGCCGGCAGTCGCGGCCGCGTGATGATGGAGCCCGAATCCGGGCGGTCCGCCCGGTAGCATCGACTTGTACGTGTCTTGCAGGAGATTGTGGCCGGCGGTCGTGGCCGTGGTCAGCAGGTGGTTCCCGGCGAGCGCGAGGCTCGTCGAGTAATCCGCCGAGTAATTGGCCATTTGCGCCGCGTGGACGCCGACGCCGACGGTGCCGCTCACGTCCAGCCAGCCGCCGGCGGTCGCGGCACCGTGCACGTCCCACCAACCGTCGCTCGCCTTGATTCCGCCGTGGGTCGCGCCCGGCATCGCGTTGAACGGCCACGACTCGTACGGATGCCTCCCGTACACCGAGCCCAGGGTCGCGCCCTCGACCTTGCCCAGGAGACTGCTCTGGTGGTGATGGGGATCGCCGGCCGGTTGAGCGCTCGCTGTCCCGGGAAAGTACAACTCGCTACCGTATTGCGGTGCGGTCGAGGCGCACGATGTCACCGGCGCTCTGGCGTAACCGCCGGTCGTGCTGCCGGCGCTGCTCGTTGCTGCCGGTCTCTGGCTCACTCCTGTCGTGGTGCATCCGCCGCCTCCTCCTCCACCCCCGCCGCCGCCACCTCCCCCTCCGCTGCTGTGCTGCGGCGAGCTGCCGCTGCTCTGCGGGCTCTTCTTCCAAGGATGGAAACCCTTGCCTACCGCCGCGTCCGCTAGCGGTGGCGGGCTCTTGCTGCTCAGCTTGTTGCACTGAGCCGCCAACATGGCCAGAGGCGTGCTTCGCAGTCCCGGATGATCCTGTAACATTGCGAATAAAATCCATGCTCAATCATATCCTAGTAGCACAAAACATTGCCAAAATATTGGTATATCTTGGCCCAGTATTGATTATATTGGAAATGTCTTTGCCAATGTAAAACTAATATTGCTTGTTAACAAAATGTACTCTCTAAATTTCTTAGAGTGAAAATGCACTCGAAAAATTGAATGACAGGTCGAGTTAATCACTCTAGTTAGAGTGATTTTTCACTCATAGGAGTGAATTCTTCTCACTTTTTGTTGTAGAGTAAAAAATTCACTCTGCAAAATATGTATACTTTACTTTGTAGAGTGAATATTTTCACTCTATGTAGCATTTTCACTCTATATAGAGTGAAAATTTTTACTCATGAAGAGTAAGTAAAGCGCATGTGAAGTGCGCATGAGTCTGCCATTAGCAATACTGTCGTATCGTTGTCTCGCGACGTTACCAACTCGTTGCACGTGTACGGGACTTAGTATATGGGACATATAATATTAAAATAACTTTTTATATCTTTTTATTTTAACATATTTTGAAAAAGTATAAACATATTTTTTGTGTGTGTAACGTTAAATATATTTATATGGTTGTAACAAGAAAAAAAAAGGTTAATCGGCTTTTACATCGACAATGAGATAATATGCTGTGTGCGATGTTCAGCTTCGATTAATTCAAGTAAAAAGCAATGATTGCTTCTCATTTCAACTAATCGAAGCTTTATACGTAACATGTTATCTTATTATTATAAAACGGAAAGAAGAATGAAAAACAGCTAGAATCTCACTTCCTAAAAGTGAATCTGTTCACTCATAGTTGAGTGAAAAATAACTTGACGAAAGTGATGACTTCACTCTGATCAAGTGAATTATTCACTTTGAACCGAGTAACGCATTCACTTTAGTTCAGAGTTAAACAATTCACTTTTGGGAATAGTGAATTTTCACTAATTACGAGTGGCAGTATTTTCACTATCACTTGGAGTGAATATTCACTCGTTTAGAGTTAAATTTCACTCTAAGAAATTTAGAGAGTAAGTGTTCTGCCAATATTGCAGTGCCATGATGACCGATATTGGCTACTAAATAAATATAATAGGACTCCATCTAAAGCAATATATAAGGTGCAGGTCCCACGAGTTATCAGTCGGAAAAGTGCGGACTATTATAGTCGCATCCCTTCTACCTTTTGCGAAGAGCTTTAGAGCTCCATAAATTAACTATAAACGGTTAATTTTTTTTTATTGCGTCATATATTAGAAACTGATCTATATTCAATGTAAAAAAAAATTGTTTGATTTCTCTACAGACATCGTCAAAATGACATTAATAACGAGGCACCGCATCAACTGCAATGTTTTTTAATCCTTTACTATTGTTTTAACTAAAATTATTGTAATAACTTGACTGTATAATCCGCCTTCTTGTTGCGCTGAAGATGATCCAAAAATAGGGTCGAAACGTTCATGAATCATTTATATTTATGTTTATCTAATGAATATCTTTATTTGAATTTTATAATAAATTATCTGTGTAATATTAACCACACTAGACTCTTATTGTCAATTTTACTAGTTATATTCAATTTTATATTCGTTGAGTCTGACATCTTTAACAATTTCAATGTAAAAATATTTGGGTATATATAATTAGCCAATCTTGGTTAAAGATGAAAATAATATATTTGTCCAATTCACTATTGGCTCAAAATGAAAGCGCGTCTACTTTGCAATATTGGAGCAATATTGGAAATATTGGATGTATATTGTTAGCCAATATTGTTCCAATAAAGTGTACTAGGGTAGTTTCATTTTATGAGGGAAAGCATTTATCTACTTTAGCGTAACACGATAAGTATAATATATTCGTGCCAAATCTCCATTTGTTGTATATCATTAGGAATATGATGATGAGTTCTCGAAAAATTCGCATAATCCCTATCCTCGATTTACAATGTGCTAACAACGCACCCGCGGTCTTTCTTTGGGATTTTTCACATCGAAAACACTCGTTGTGGAACAATTTCAGCAGGATCGGTGCGATTACGCAAATCGGTAATAACAACTCTGGGCCGAATTACGTATCGCGCGTTTCGATTCATCGGACCATCGGGATACTTTTTCGTGCCAGCGCGGTACGTAATATCGAAATCTGTCGGCCGGTGGACGCCCATAATCGCCGCCGCGATCTAAATCGATATAAAAAGAAGCCCAGGCTCGGGCCCATAGGGAGAGAGAGAGGGAGAAAGAAGAGAAAGTCTTCCCCTAAGGGCGTATAATGACACTAAATTGCTTCTATCCTAGAAGAGATCCAAGATTAAAGTCGCTAAAAGTAATGAGACCCGGATAGACCGATCGCTCTACCTAGGCCGGTTTCATGCAAATTGTTCTTGAATTCAAACACAAGGTCGACATATGTTCTCCATGGTACAATATTAGGACACTCGAAACAATATTCTAGATATAAAAATAGAGCAAAATCGATTCTCTTTAAATATCACGTGGGTTCGATAAATAAGAAAGATGAAAAATGTTGATTTTTCAAAGAAATAATTATGGTCTGTATTCATAATCTGTTCTTATATTTAACATCTTAAATAAGATTTGAAAATGTTATACGGCCATTTCATTGGCTGAACAGAATCTTAAGGCGACCCGAGATGATCTGAGATAGTCCATGAATATAAGAATAATATAAGAATAGACTAGGTTAGATTAGATTAGGATCGAGGCCATTTTGCTACAAGTTTTTTAGTTTGTAAGGTTTATGTGCGATTACAGAAATTCTGTAGAAATTGCAACTTTAAAGAAAATAATAAATATATATTTATACAGGATCCCGAACGCAAAAGGTGAAAAGAAAATGAAATAAAAAGAAAATGAAACTAAATAAATTTCTTGAAAAAAATAATAAAAATAATCTTTTTTTTTAACTAACTTTTATTTTATTTTCATAAAAGAAAAAGATTTTTATTTTTTATTTTTATCGTTTTTTTCAAGAAATTTATTTAGTTTCATTTTCTTTTTATTTCATTTTCTCTTTACTTTTTGCTCTTCCTTCATCAGAGGTTTTCGGGCGATAACTTCTTAAGGAAGCATTTTTCCATGTTTATAGGAAATTTTTCGTTCAGAATTAAATTTCCCATAAGATCTCAAAGTCTGGCTGGAACGTTCGGGGCCACCCTGTACAAGCATACACTAGAATATGATCCATATCTTAATATAATCCTATAAATTCAACATTACATCATAATAAACTTCAACGAGTCCTTCAAGAAATTTGCGACGCTGTTCCCTTTCACGCACGAGGGATTAAAGGAAACGCAATTTGCGCACGAGCTAAAAATTAGAGCGGACGACAGACAGAAGCGGACCGAGAGATTTTAGATAACGAACTTCATCAAAAGAGCAGCTCCATGCAAATCGCTCACGATGGGGGGATGAAAGGACAAGGCTGTGAGTGTCGGCGGCTACCGAAGGGCCGGAGGCTGAAGGAGAGAGGGTCCTGGGGAACGGATTTGGACTCGGAGAGGTAAAAGCGAGAGGGTCCGCGGAAGCGGCAGGAAATTAAGGTCTGGAGGGCCGCGCGGCCATTAGCAGTCGGCGCCATCGAGGCGACACGCCCCCACGTGGATTCAACCTTGCGCCAACAACACCGGCGAAAGACAACGAAACGCGCGCACCCCTCCAGGATGGTGGCAACGAGAGGGAGAACGAAGGAGAGAAAGAGACGGAACAGGGAGGGGGAAAAAAAAGGGAAAAACGCGAAGAGTCGCGACCGCTTCGACTGCTTGATCTATCCTTCGTGAAGAAGAGAAGACTCCACTCGGTTGCCCTGGTCATTCATCAACGTGCGCAACAAATAACCCGCTCATATTTCTCCGGAGTAACATGATCGATATTGCTATAATACGGTTATTTAAAGACGCGAAGCGCCAACATCTTCCGCGACTCGGTGCTATTAACACAAGTAATAATGAGGCAAATAATTAAGCGCGGATGTTGCAGGCGCTTATATTTTTAGAGCATCGCGAGTCCTAGCGAAATTACTGTAATTTATACTCGAACGTGGGAAGGTATGGTATTGAGCAAAAGTCATTATTCCGAGGAAATCTCCGAACTCCCCGTTACGACATCCCCGACGAATGAGAGCGCTCGTTGACGCTCGCTCGGAGGGTGACGCGGAGAGAACCGCGGAGGGTTGAAAGGAACGAAACGCTCGTCTCTCCCGCTTTTACGGTCGAAAGGATGCCAGGATAGGGTAGCGCAGGGGGAGGAAGAGGGGGAGGGAGTGCAGGAGGGTGGCTAACGCGCGGCAACGGAGATCGCAACGGGGTTGAGTGTCTCTCCGCCAGTGTACGAGCCACGCCCTCTTCAAGCTCGATGAGTGCAGGTTGTAGGCAGGCCACGTATCGATCCACCGGGACAATATGACAGTGGCCTGCGGAGACAACGACGTCCCTCGATCAGCTCCCTCCGGTCTCCATCGTGGTACCGCACGCCCAATCCTCCATTGCGCGTACCTTCATCCCGTTCCGTTTCGTCACGTCTCAGAGTCTCATCGGGGCTTTTGCGTTTAGCACTTCTTGTCCAGCAATAAGCAAGCTTCCTTTTGCAGAAACGAAGTATCGGAAATTTCTCAGCTTCGCGCGGGAGATTTTATTTTTTTAGATTAGGTTAGGTTAAATGCATGATAAAATAAATGAATTTATTTTTCGAATGAATTAATTTCTCAGCTTCGCGCGGGAGATTTTAGTTTTTTAGTTTAGATTAGGTTAAATGCATGATAAAATAAATGAATTTATTTTTCGAATGAATTAATTTTTCAGCTTCGCGCGGGAGATTTTAGTTTTTTAGTTTAGATTAGGTTAAATGCATGATAAAATAAATGAATTTATTTTTCGAATGAATTAATTTCTCAGCTTCGCGCGGGAGATTTTATTTTTTTAGGTTAGGTTAGGTCAAATGCATGATAAAATAAATGAATTTATTTTTTGGTAATTTCTCAGCTTCGCGCGGGAGATTTTATTTTTTTAGTTTAAATGAAGTTAAATGCATGATAAAATAAATGAATTTATTTTTCGGTAATTTCTCAGCTTCGCGCGGGAGATTTAATTTTTTTAGTTTAGGTTAGGTTAAATGCATAATAAAATAAATGAATTTATTTTTCGAATGAATTAATTTTTTTAGTTTAGGTTAGGTTAAATGCATGATAAAATAAATGAATTTATTTTTCGAATGAATTAATTTCTCAGCTTCGCGCGGGAGATTTTATTTTTTTAATTTAGATTAGGTTAAATGCATGATAAAATAAATGAATTAATTTTTTTAG
The DNA here is from genome assembly GCA_030586385.1 of Camponotus fellah. Taxonomy (NCBI): domain Eukaryota; kingdom Metazoa; phylum Arthropoda; class Insecta; order Hymenoptera; family Formicidae; genus Camponotus; species Camponotus fellah. Next base: position 269,001 of record JAPIVC010001055.1, read on the forward strand.
GTTAGATTAGGTTAAATGCATGATAAAATAAACGCATAATACGAGGCTGACGAAGCGTATACTCGAGTTTACTCGGCGAGAGACTCGGACCCTCGCGCCCCTCCTGTCGGCGCGCTTGAAAGGGAACCGACGTGAAATGGGCACCGGTAGGATCCTTTGTTTTAGTCGCGTGACGTCACGCCCTCTCGTAGCCAGCTAGGACTAATAATGCCCCGAGCTACGCCGCGCATAAATTAAAACGAGGAATCCTCTCGCTCGTCTCGCCTCGTCCTCGTCTTCGTTTTCGTCTCTTCTACTCCGGATCCTTTTTTCTAAGAATTCGTCCGCATCGAGGCGTCATCGCGTCGATTGGTGACTTGCGATGGGGCCCAGGAAGCGGCTCGATCGCTGTCGAGCGTGATCGTTAACGAGATCGAGCACTCGACGGCGGAAAATAAAGCGGAAACGCCGACCATCGTTCGAGCACGAGCCACGTGACAGCTGAATGCGAGGGAGGTAAAAGACCCGACAGCGAGGGTGCGAAGCAACAAACCGTGGGGTGTCTACCGGTCGAGCTTCGTGGCGAACCGCATCCGACGGCCGTGTCAAACTTTCGTCCCTCTTTCCGTCCGTCGAAAGAAAGAGAGAGAGAGAGAACCCTCGTATTCATACATCAGGCGAACGAAAGGCACTTTATGCATGTACACGTTAACGAAGACATCGAGTCTCGAGGTGAAATCGATTATGTATAATTAGGATTGTGTGTGGCAAAATTCCACATTTTTTTGGACAAAAATGACAGTAGTAAAAAAACAAGTTTCTTTTTTGGAAAAAATTATGTCTTCAAAGTTTTTATTTCGAAAACTTTACATATTAATTTGAAGTTTAAAAAAGTTTATTAATATATCGACTTCAATTTTTTAAGCTATTCTGATTAAATTAATATGATTTATTAATTAAAATATATTTTTTTCGATAAAAATGCCAGTGATAAAAAAACAAGTTTCTTTTTTGGGAAAAATTATATCTTCAAAGTTTCTGTTTTGAAAACTTTACATATTAATTTGAAGTTCAAAAAAGTTTATTAATATATCGATCTCCATTTTTTAAACTATCGTGATTAAATTAATATGATATATTAATTAAAATATATTCTTTTGGATAAAAATGCCAGTGGTAAAAAAACAAGTTTCTTTTTTGGAAAAAATTATATCTTCCAAGTTTTTGTTTCGAAAACTTTACATATTAATTTAAAGTTCAAAAAAGTTTATCAATATATCGACTTCAATTTTTTAAATTATCGTGATTAAATTAATATGATTTACTAATTAAAATATATTTTTGGATAAAAATGCCAGTGGTAAAAAAACAAGTTTCTTTTTTGGAAAAAATTATATCATCAAAGTTTCTGTTTTAAAAACTTTGCATATTAATTTGAAATTTAAAAAAAATTTATCAATATATCGACTTCAATTTTTTAAATTATCGTGATTAAATTAATATGATTTACTAATTAAAATATCTTTTCGATACTAAAGTTATATAAATATATTTATAGTATCGCATATTAGTAATTTTTACAATTTTTGCCACCTTATTTCATTGGTTAAAATCCGAAACAGTAGAAATTTGTAATTTTTTTATTTTTCTCACTCGTTGAATTTTTTTGACAACCCTGTATATAACTCTTCCTTTCAGCCTATCTCTCAAGAAAAAATAGGATTTCTTTTGCGTAATTAAATAAAACTTCTTTCACGTATTTTTGTTTCAATGCAAAGAAACATAAGTGTACAGAAAGCGATTTAAAAATTATCTCAAATCGTCGTCGAATTACGCGGACAGAGAGAGAAAGAGAGAGACAATTAAAAGAAGCGAGCCGCGCGAAAGAACGAGCTGTGCTCCCCGTGTCTCGTAATGGAACCCCGCGCAAAATTAGTCGGCGCCCTTTTCTGCTTTCCGTGTAAAAAGTGTCGGTCGTTCCCGAGAGTCATTGACCACGATCTCCAAGCACCTGCCGGCATGGTCGAGTTTCTGATTGGATTCACCTGCATCGAGGAGTCTCCAACCAGAGTGATATCGACTATTTCACCATGTCGGTTCCTTTACGTCGGTTTTCTATTGTAATTTCTTTTTTTTCTCCTTACGAATTTAATTATAAATAGCTTATGTATCATTTGTTTTTACAACATATATATTCGCTCTTGTTTTTATCCTATTTTATTTTATTTTATTTTATCCTATTTTATTTTATTTTATTTTATCCTATTTTATTTTATTTTATTTTATCCTATTTTATTTTATTTTATTTTATCCTATTTTATTTTATTTTATTTTATCCTATTTTATTTTATTTTATCCTATTTTATTTTATTTTATTTTATCCTATTTTATTTTATTTTATTTTATGCTACTTAAATTTTTATTTCGTGAAAATAAAAATTAATTTAACGTCGCGCAAAGAGAATATCGACTTTAAAATTTGGAGTAACATGTTCCCCGAGGTATGAATTGATTCTAAAATGTACTATATTTCGTACAGCATTCACATTTCACTCACGTGCTGCCGAGGAAAATTATTCATAAAAATACATATATATCTTGTAAGTAATGTAATTATTATTACCATGCAAATTGTAACATGTTACACGGTACAGCATTGAATTATAATTTTAAATGGCATTATTACTTCTGCTTGAAACAATCTCGGATGGAATTCCCTTTACGATCTCGATACGCTTACGCGAACACGTGAAACATTCCACGGGGAAGAAAATTTAGATATGTATATCGAACGAAGTCGAATTATTGCGAACGCGATTTCCATACCGCGCTAATTACCCTGTCCAGGTACAAGTCGGGTAAAATGTAACGGGTAGCACGAATGCCGCTGCACGTCAACCTGCTCCTTGAATTCTTGGGATATATACACGTGCGATACAATATATATATATATATATATATATATTAAGAGAGAGATACGTTAACGAAGGGTTACGCGAGTATACGCCTTCCCCCTGTGGCGAGGAGAGCGATGCCAGCGATAGTACGAATGCGGGTTACTTCGAATGCTAATTATTTGTTTATCAGCCTCCGCATGCAACTGCACCGGCACGCAGCTAGTGCACCGATAAGAAGCGAAGCAATGGTGTGTCCCCCTTGAAACTGTTGCGCCGACTAGGGTCGACTTTGGTCTCGCAGATAATTGCGGCGATTATAAAAACGTTCGCTTTGCCTCGCTCGTCTTTCCCCTTATCGGATTAGTCGTCGACTTGGATATAGTCGTTCTCTGCAGTGGTAGCTCCTTCTCTCCTTGTTTTCTACATTTTTCTTATCTCGAGGTATAAAATGATATGCATGTGATGTATGATCTCGAGTTGAATATTGTATATATGTGTATTTTGTACATAGTTGAGGTAGACGAGGGTGGATTGAAAAGTCCGTGCAAAATAAGAAAGATGATATTATTGATGTGCATCGAGGTTTTTTTCAGTTAATAGTATCTCTTGGAAGAACACCAAGTTTCAGCCAGATCGATCTATTTCCCTGTGTTTGGCGTTCGTTTGAATCGAAGAAGTCGAGTGATTTCCAAAAAATGGAAATGAAAAAATGGAAATGAAAAAATGGAATGAAAGAGAATTTGGCCGCAAAATTGATGGAGTTAAGGTTCCGCACCTCCCTATTCTTCAAATTTGGCTCTCTCGGACTACTACTTGTTCTCCAATATGAAGAAAAGGCTGGCGGGAAGAGGATTTTATTCAAACGAGGAGATGATTGCGGAAACGAATGCTTTTTGCAGAGTTGGACCAATCCTATTATTCGGAAGGAATCAAACAAACTGGAGCAGCGTTGGACGAAGTGTCTAAAAGGAGACTACGTGGAAAAATAAAAAAGGTTTATCCCGAAAAATTAAGTAGGTTTCATTTTTGCGCGGACTTTTCAAACCATCCTCGTATGTATAAAGGTATAAAAACGTGTGGGATTTTTAAAATTTAATTTCAGAAATATCAAGATGTTCATTTTGACATTTTCTGGAAGGAAAGAGTAAAGACTTTTCTTCACATGAATTATAAGATACGTTATCTGAGCAACCTTGTTGCATTTGTAAAATTAATTAATATCCATGTATATAACGTTCACGCAGTGTTGCGCAAATTTTACATAATATATACTGAAACTAATTATGAGATTAACGCAGATATTATATCGCAACAGATAAATAACGAGTGAAGCGAGTATGATCGCTCTAAGAGCGATTAATGCTATCATAAACTCCGTCTTGGATTATTAGATTAATCAATGAAATGATTGAAATTCGAGTAAAACGTTTAATTAATTAATCAGATTTAGAGTCAAAATAATAAGAGCGTCAAACAGGAGACGTACTTTATACGATTTATATTATTTATTAATATTATTTATATTAATCAGATTTATAAAACCTATTTTTTTTCGGGCAAATTTAATCGATCTCAGAGCGATGAAATCTACTTGACACGAAAACGCAAATTGCATTTTTTATGCATATAAGTACTGGTCAGTTTTTTTTCTGCCTAATTACGAAAATCTTTCCGTATAGTGGCGACCGGCACCTCGTTTTCCTTCCGCTCCGTTTCTCCGGCTTCGCGAACAGAACGGACCCCACGATCGACCGAGGTAACGATGGAACGAAATTGTACATTCGCACGCAACGCGACTGCCATTATGTGCGGGAGAGAAGCTTAGGCCGCGAGGTCGTCGTCGGTCCTCCTTTCGACAAAATGGCGCTGCCTTTCTTGCCCTTCTTGGTCGGTATCTCTCTTTTAATCTCGCGCGCGCGACACTGACCGGCGTCTCCCCGGACAAATGGACTTTTAACTCGGCCCATCTTTAAGCGACCCGGGTAGTCCACCCGGGTAAGTTCAGCTCTACTGATTGCAGACGGGCGATGTATCAACGCGTATCGCCCGTAGCATCAACGACCGCGATCATTAACGAAGAACGATGGTTGGCACGCTCGAATCCCGCAACTTCGTGGGGAATAAGCGAATTTACGTTAATTTTTCGCGACGCGCTAAAAGAGAATTGAATTATTTTCCGTAAATCTACGATATCTTTTTTATAGAAGCAGGAATCTTTAGAAAACACTGGCACACTGAGAAAAAATCTGGTTGCATTAATTAAAATTCTGGTAGATTCAACCAGTATGTTTGTCGAAAAATGGACGAACCAGAATTCTTGTAGGAATTACCAGATAAATCTGATTAATTTCTTTCTTTTTTTAAAATTTTAGACGACTTGGTGCTGGCGAGTTTAGTATTATTAATCAAAAAATTTACCAAATTTTTTGATTAATAATATTAAACTCATTAGCACCAAGTCGTCTAAAATTTTTTTCCATCTAATCTCAAAAGTCTGTTTAATATTCTGAAATCCAACAAGATTATTGGATAAATTCAATCCAGATTATTGAATAAATTATTTTAAATTCAATTTGTTAGAAATTAAACTGAAAAACACTGAGAAAAAACCTGATTGTATTAATTAGAATTCGATTTAACCAGTATATCTGTTGGAAAATGGACGAACCAGAATTCTTGTAGAGATTATCAGATGAATCTGATTAATTTCTTCCTGTTAAATTTGCCAAATTTTCTGGTTAATAATACTAAATTCTAGCACCAAGTCGTTTAAATTTTTTTCCATCTAATTTCAAAAATCTGTTTAATATTTTGAATTCCCAGATTGTTGAATAAATTCAATCCACATTATTGAATAAATTATTTTAAATTCAGTTTGTTAGAAATTAAACTGATAAACAGTGCACTGAGAAAAAATCTGGTTGCATTAATTAGAATTCTGGTCGATTTAACCAGTATATCTGTTGGAAAATGGACGAACCAGAATTCTTGTAGAGATTACCAAATAAATCTGATTAATTTCTTCCTTAAATTTACCAAATTTTCTGGTTAATAATACTAAATTCTAGCACCAAGTCGTCTAAAATCTTTTCCATCTAATCTCAAAAGTCTGTTTAATATTCCGAATTTCAACAAGATTGTTGGATAAATTCAATCCAGATTATTGAAATTATTTTAAATTATTAAATTATTTTAAATTATTAAATTATTAAATTATTTTAAAGTCAGTTTGTTAGAAATTAAACTAATAAATAGTGATGCAAGAAGAGGATGCAGCTCAAACACACACAATCAGAGAGCTAGCGTTCTTTTTCTGGCACTACTGCTCGTAAGAGAAAAAAATATACTTTGGATTTAAAGTTGATACTAATTCTTTATATATATTTCATGGCAAATATTGAATACAAGTTAAGTTAAGAGTGGCTCGTCGCCTAGTAGCAAGCAAAGAAATTAATGTAACAAGAAATTTTATAGATCCAACCAGAAAATATTAACTAAATCCTTATAATAAAATCTATTAAACGTTCTAGTTATAAAAAATCGAGTTTTATCATAATAACTAAAAATTCTTGTTTGATTTAATCAAAATGCCTTCAATCATATACGTCTTGTTGATACAATCAAACGATTTTTCTCAATGCAGGTATAAAAATATACTCTCTGATAATATAAGATTTTTATCAATTAAAATCCCCTCTTTCCTGGTATTAGAAGAGGACCTTGGGAATCGCGCATTATTTCCAAGATCAAAATAAATCCATGTAGATATCTATGTAATAATTCAACAAGGATTTCTCAATAAAAATCTTTCTTAAAAATCAAATTAACGAGATCGGCTAATGTGCATTATAAATACAAGATGCCTTGTGTCATCGCGTTTTCGCTCGCAGATTATTACATATAAATTAAATCACGCGCAATAGATATTTTTTTAGATATTAAGGAACGCGAGGCAGGAGCGAGAAGGGGAATAAAAAGGAGGAAAACAAAAGGTTTTCTGTAAAGGACGGGATTAATAATCTTATTCATGAGTGACCGCAGGCCGGCGCCGAACAGCGTGTGACGGAACCTCCGTTAGTTCCCACCGGAGCCGAGCTACCTGTTATCCTCTCTTCTGCCTGCTAAATTATGTTTTTTAATTAAATCCGTCGTAAAGCAGAGGAGCGGCTCGCCTTTCCTCTCCCCCTCGCAGTCCTCTCCCCCTCTTTTCTCGCACGCCGCGTTACGAAAGAGCCGATCGTAGAGTCTCTCCGAGAGTGTCTACGTCCAGAGTAGACCAGCTACGTGGCTCGGGGCCAAAACAGGGAGCTATCCAAATTTATTCGGCTATCCTATTGCCCGAGAGGCATCTCCTACTTGGTCTCCTTTTTGCTCCTCCTCTCTCGACGACGGCATCGAGATTTCTTTTTTTTTTCTCTCTTCCTCCCTTCGCGGACAAATTTCTCGAATCGCCCTTGGAATCAACCTAATGATTTCCGGGTAAAATGTAGGATGTAAATCGAATGTATATAAAGTCGTAGGGTCGTTTCTCCACTCGGAGATACTTCGAATGCAAGAGAGAAAAGTATAAACGAGGGTTTTTGAATCGACAAGAGAGAGAAAGAGAGAAGAAACCGACTACCAATTCATTAGCTCTCGTAAATCCATCGCTCCCGGCGTTGAATATTAAGCTGGTATTATAATTCGTAGCCAGTTATAGGGTTGCACAAGACCCAAAACAAGACAATATTTGTAAAAATATTGTATTGGTATTGAAAATTTTCAAAAATTTAAATCTTGTCTTGGTCTTGAGTGAATATTGATAGCAAAAATCTCGTCTTGTATCGTCTTGTCTCGATTTTATTAACAATTTTTTATCTAATATTAAAAAATTATTTAAATAATATTTAATATAATTTTTATAATGTAATTTGAATTAATTATTACTATTGTATTATATTTTAATTATAATTATTACTATGTAATCGATATAAATGCCGTCTACTTACATAAAAAAACATTTACTGTTTCATGGAAAACAGAAATTAATAACTATTTACAGGCTCCAAGGAATATGCAGATAAATATTTTGAAGTGATAAAAAAATCAGGTTCATATTTATCCCACATTGTCAAAAATGGCTCGAGACATTTTAAGTTCAACTGCCTCGTCCGTGCCAGTAGAAAGATTTTTCTCAATAGGAACTCTATGTCAAAAAATAGAATCAGATTACAAAGTAAATCTTTAAAAGCACTAATGTGCATCAATTCCTGGGAGAAATGTTTTTTAATGTCTAAAATTTGCGAGTTTGATTTCTAATTTATAAAAATGTTATATTGTATTAATATTAAATGTTTCTAAATTTATTAATATAAATGTTTTTATTGAATAAAATTTTTTAAATTCGTATGTAATGATTTTTTTTCATTTACAATACAAATATTTTAGTTTCTTTGAGAATAATCTTGACCAATAATCTTGACGAGACTAATAATCTCGACAGTCTTAGTCTTGGTATTGTCTTGATAACTAATTAAAAATCTTGTTACATTGTATTAATATTAAATGTTTTTAAATTTATTAATATAAATGTTTTTATTGAATAAAATTTTTTTAAATTCATATATAATGATTTTGTTTTTCATTTACAAATACAAATATTTTAGTTTCTTTGAGAACCAATAATCTTGACAAGACTAATAATCTCGACAGTCTTAGTCTTGGTATTGTCTTGATAACTAATTAAAAATCTTGTTATATTGTATTAATATTAAATGTTTTTAAATTTATTAATATAAATGTTTTTATTGAATAAAATTTTTTAAATTCATATATAATGATTTTTTTTCATTTACAAATATAAATATTTTAGTTTCTTTGAGAACGAATAATCTTGACAAGATTAATAATCTTGACAGTCTTAGTCTTGGTACTATCTTGATAACTAATTAAAAATCTTATCTTGAAATTCAAGACAAGACAAGACAATATCAAGACTAATCTTGGTGCCTCGAGCCAGTTAACGCGGTATCATCCTCTTGACCTTCCATACTTCGCAGGATACATCGTTTATTCCGGCTTCTCTCTAAGTATCTAAGGATACTTGGAGAAAACTCGGTGAGGATCGATTTCCGACAAAAATCGGCCACTCGTTTTTCAAGCGTCACGTCTTCATTAGGATAATGAGGGCGGCGTAAATCCCGAAGGGCACGTCGAAATTGCGCGCGCACTTCCAGGATGCCCTCTCGTCGGAAGGGACGACGGAAGCGGCCCCGCATTTGCATAGAGTAATTTAGTGGTGCATAAAATTCCGCAGCCAATTAGCGCCGGAGTGTCCGATCTATCGCCCGGCTAGTCGTTTACCGCGCTCCCTCGCCGCGGAACGCACCTAATTTGAGAAGACCGCGTCCCCTCACCCCTCCCTAAAGAGCGGCGACATTCTCGCTCGATTAAAAAAAACCTGCGGATCTTGACGCGGGTTTTATCTACGCGTATGAGTTTTACTGTCAAACGGGCGCTATCCTGTTTTTATGTTTCGGTGTAAAGCCCGTAATTTAATATTTATATTTGCGGAAAAATTTTCATGTTCCGGACGTTATGCTAATTTGCTAATAATCTGAAAATGCGACTAATTAAGATACTAATGAAAAAGCAAGGAGAAGAAGATATTTAAGTATGTATATAAATTTATTAATATTTATTCTTTATCAGAAGAGTGGTTTTGTTTTTATCTGATATCGTTGTGTATTAAAATGTGTGTAACTTCTTCACATGTAAATCCTAAGCTTTATATAATCGTAAAGCAAAGTAGGTAGTAAAGTATTTTACAATCATTGGGATGTAAAAATAATAATTCTGTGTTAATTAGATAGCATTTTGATATTTCACAAATAGAGATATTAATAAATATTCTAATCTTTATTTTTTAATAACAGAAATAATTGTAAATAAAAATAATTTTACTCGATATATATTTATAAAGTTAAATTTCCATTCCTTTATCATATTAAGAGAGATTTATGGACATTTATAGAAAAATTTGGACATTTTTTAAATAATACTGAAATAATATAATTTAATGAATATCAATAATATAAATAAAATATAAATAAAGTATAAATAAATAAAATATGTAATTTGTTTTGCATATAACATTTAATTTAGTTTTACGTTCAATTCATAATCATCAATTCTTTTGAAACTCCAGCTTTCTCTCTCATCAATGTTGTTAAATTAGAAAAATCTCGAAATATCATATATCGCGATTTCACTAAATTATTTTATATCGATCACTGATTGGTTTCTAATATTTAACACAATAAAAACAATCGTTTAATTGTACCAACAAGATGTATATAACAGAAAGCCTTTTGATTAAACCAAGAAATTCTTAGTTATCATGATAAGATTCGATTTTTTATCATTAGAACGTTTAATAGATTTCACTATAAGAATTTGATTAACATTTTCTTTGGATCTACAAAACTTCTTATTAACTAAACATGGACACAATGATGTCATTTTTTTTTAATTTAGTATTATTAGAAAATTTAACAGGAAGAAATTAATCATACTCATCTAATAATTCCTAAAGGAATTCTGATTCGTCCATTTTTAAATAGACATACTGGTTAGATCTACCAGAAATTTCGAATTAATGCAACCAGATTTCCTTCTCAATGCACGAATACAAATCACTTATTTACGTAATTTTCGATTCGGCAGCGTAGTTGACCGGATCTTTGTATGGAAAGTGTAAAACATTGTATGTCGGAAGCCATGCATTAGCATATAGAAGGAGTTGCCTTGTGGCGATGTAGGCGGCGAGTAGGTAGGTAGCTACGAGGGGCTCTTATTTATTAACGATGTATTCTTCACCGCTATGCCGTATTTATTCACTTTGTTCTCGTTAACCCTTTCCACCTCTTCTGCGTCCACTATTCGGCTAAATAAAACCAATTTGACCGGGATGGGGAGCGTTATGCGGTAGCGGTCAAAGGATGACTAAGCCGGACAGGTTGATTAACTCTCTGATGCACTATTCAATTTCGATCTGATGTGCGTGGAAAATGTTGTAGAATAACGCGCGATAAAATAACGACAGAGTTCCTAGCAAAATTATCCGGATAAACTAATAGAAACGGGACGTGAAGAAATTGAATCAGCTATTTGTAAACAGTGTTTGCTGTAGATAATTTCAAAATTATCTAGATAAAGATAAAGATAAAAGTTTGTAAATTTATCTTAGATGAGATAAAGATGATTTTACTTAATCTAGATGAAAGATGAGATAATTGTTGCGATAATCTAGATAATTATCTAGATATTTTTGTTTATTTTAGAAGATTATAAATATTTGTAAAAAATGTGACGCAGATTATAAATGGGATATTAAAATCATAAACACATATTCTTTCTCTTTTCCTAAAGAATATTTAATATTATAAAGAAATAATAGCAAAAAGATATATAAATGATATGATAAATATTTATTTATTAATTTATATTTATAATATATTTATAATATACTTATAATATATTAATAATAATAATATAAAAAAATATATTTTAGATAGATTTTTAGAAGCCTGCCTGGAAAACTTTTTTGCATTATGAAAACGTCATCTTAGATAATTTTTAGATAAGATGACATATATTTTTCATCTAAGATAAAGATAAAGATATTTTGTATTTCTTCAACTAGTTAAAGATAAAGATGATTCATTTCTTTATCTAGATGATTATCTAGATAACTTTCCAGCAAACTGTTTGTAAGAGATAAAAATTTACATGAAAATTTGTGATTATCGTTATTATCTCTTGCAATGATATATGAAAGACTTAAATAAGAGTGGACAGAATATTATCGCGTGCATTATACCATTTTTTCCACCTTCGAGCGAAATTATTTATGTTTTCCAAATTTTAATTCCGTTACTTATATACGTGTTATAAATTGCGTTAATTGCGTCTGATCAATCGTGTCGTAAAGAACACATTTTAATTTCGAAAATACTGGCTTTTTCCCTCGAATTCCTCTCCGGTCGAGTCCAGAATGTTTCGAAGCGTCGAATAAATTTGTCCATCGCACGCTTCCATTTTCGTAGACGTTCGCGGACCGTTTATAAGTCTCGTGAGGGGGACTTGTGGCGATCATCATTTTTGAATAGCGCGTCGAGACTCTCGGTCTCCTTATTATGACGCGTGAAAGGCACGCAGTCATAAGCACGCCTTTATCAGGCGCTCAGGTAGACCTCGGTCTCTCGATCGTTTGCTCTCCTAGACGAGGTTCTACCCGAAAAGCACCCCGTGTTATCGTATATTCCGTGTTTTATAGCCGTAGCTACACGGTGGTCCCGGTCGGCGGCTTTCTTTCAATTACGAAAGTTCCACGTAGAATCGACGTGTAAATAGCACCGGCGCGGGATTGCTCGGCAGAATCATAGGTCGATAAATTTAGGCCTGTATTAGCATTTAAACGATGGAGCGGTCCATCGACAATCTCGATGATTCTTCTCGATTACTGCGAGAGCCGCGAATCGGGAGAGGAATGAGAGAAAGATAGAGAGAGAGAGAGAGATAGAGAGAGAGAGAGAGAGAGAGAGAGAGAGAGAAGAGAGAGAGGGAGAGAGGAGAGAGAGAGAGAGAAACGATCGCCTTAATAAATAATATAAATAATATGAAGTACATTTTTTATTTGACGCTCTTATTATTTTGATTCTAAATCTGAATTAATCTCTAAATCTTAATTAATTAAACGTTTTACTCGAATTTCAATCATTTCATTGATTAATCTAATAATCCAAGACGGAGTTTATGATAGCATTAATCGCTCTTAGAGCGATCATACTCGCTTCATTCGTTATTTATCTCTTGCGAGTTCGTTCTATTCGCGAAGCCGAAGAGCGAAAGGAAAACGAGGTGCCGGTCGACACTATACGAAAAGATTTTCGCAATTAGGCAGAAAAAACTGACCTGTACTTATATGCATAAAAAATGCAATTTGCGTTTTCGTGTCAAGTAGATTTCATCGCTCTGAGATCGATTAAATTTGCCCGAAAAAAATAGGTTTTATAAATCTGATTAATATAAATAATATTAATAAATAATATAAATAGTATAAAGTACATCTCCTGTTTGACGCTTTTATTATTTTGATTCTAAATCTGATTAATTAATTAAACGAAAATTATAAAATTAATTTTACTCGAATTTCAATCATTTCATTGATTAATCTAATAATCCAAGACGGAGTTTATGATAGCATTAATCGCTCTTAGAGCGATTATACTCGCTTCACTCGTTATTTATCTCTTGCGATATAATATCTGCGTCAATCTCATAATTCGCTTCTAGTATATATTATGTAATATTTGCGCAACACTGCGTGAACGTTATATACGTGGATATTAATTAATTTTACAAATGCAACGAGGTTGTTCAGATAACGTATCTTATAATTCATGTGAAAAAAAGTCTTTACTCTTTCCTTCTAGAAAATGTCAAAATGTGCACCTTGATATTTCTGAAATTAAATTTTAAAAATCCCACACGTTTTTATACCTTTATACATACGAGGATGGTTTGAAAAGTCCGTGCAAAAATGAAAATTACTTGATTTTTCGGGATAAATCTTTTTTATTTTTCCACGTAGTCTCCTTTTAGACATTTCGTCCAACGCTGCTCCAGTTTGTTGATCCCTTCCGAATAATAGGATTGGTCCAACTCTGCAAAAGGCATTCGTTTCTGCAATCATCTCCTCGTTTGAATAAAATCCTCTTCCCGCCAACCATTTCTTCATATTGGAGAACAAGTAATAATTCGAAAGAGCCAAATCTGAAGAATAGAGGGATGCGGAACGAGTTGGAACCTTAACTTCATCAATTTTGTGGCCAAATTCTCTTTCATCCATTTTTTAAAAATCACTCGACTTTCTCGATTCAAACGATCGCCAAACACAGAGAAATAGACCGATCTGGCTGAAACTTGGTGTGTGTTCTTCCAAGAGATGCTATTGACTGAATATAATTTCGATACACATTTCTTTGACTTTGCACGGACTTTTCAAACCACCTTCGTATTCTAGAATTTAGTTTAGGCAAGAAAGTAGTGTTCATACAGACTATAGTTGAATTCGATTCAGAAGTTTGTCAGAAGTTTCCTCGTGGAACACCGTGTATATATGAATAGTTTATTTGGGAAGTGATTTTCTCACGCGCCAGGAAAGTTTCTCCGTCAGAATTTCCAATTATTGTGTGCTTGCTTAAGGAATTTTGCGGTGTACCGCGTATTTCATTAAACGTTAAAGCGCGAAGCCATACCTTCAGCAGTGTGGAAGCCTTTTCCCGAGAAATGTGGAAATCGAAGCATCGTGTAATAACTTTGCGAATGTTCGACGAAGGCGACGAGGACGTCTTAATATTTGACAGCCGTCTGTCAGAGCGCGTCAAAGTAATTACGAACACACCCTTTCTCGCGTCATTCACGCCTCCGTGAACTGACTCTCGAAGACAACTGTTCCTCGACGCGACGTGCAGCTATAAATAATTCATGAGATTGTTTACCTTTTTTTTTTGCACTAGCTGCATTTTCAAGGGTGGATGCATCTTCTGGAATCGGATCGAAGGATTCGGCGCGATTTTTTTCTTCGACAAGAGAAAGCGTTGACTCCTTTTTACCCCGAAGAGTCGACCACACACGCCACTTTGTATTGCAACTCACCTGCTTTCGATATTATTCAGCCGTTTAGAGGACGACGCAGTAATTTAGCCGCGAAGACGTTTTACGAGACGCGAAAGGGCCGGTCGAACGTCCAGCAAGTCGGCCAAGTTCGTGGCCGCGCGAGCTGATAAATTTACGTCAGGCGGCTCGTCTGAGATGGCTGTAAACAGCCAGTTTACGACCGAAAGTCACATCGGAACCGGATACGCACACTGCGTTTCTCTCTTTCTAGCTTTCGGTCATGGAGTTTTGCACCTGCAAATATTTACGTTCACTTAAAAAGTCGTAAGCATTCCGCGGCACTTCGATAAATCCACGCGGATCCCTCGGAGTGATAACGGAACGGCATGATTGCCGGCCTTGGAGCTTGATTCGCTCCGGAATCGAGCCGATGACGCGCTCGTAACAGGAAAGTTACACACGCGAGCAGCAGGTTTTACTGCATTCTACATGCTTGCGCCTTCATACGTGTGGCTTTTCGGTTGAACGACATAAAGATCCCGACGCGATAACACGAGGAAGCGTATCTTAGCGTGCGACATTTTATTCTTTATCCTCCAGTCGACTTTATTACGCAAGGTTCATTCATTTTCCCAACCTCCCTCGTGGTCCAACTCTGCAAAGGCGTTCGTTTCCGCAATCATCTCCTCGTTTGAATAAAATCCTCTTCCCGCCAGCCATTTCTTCACCGAAAAAATTGTATTCTTAATTTAAGAATATACCACTTATCTTTAGAATATATACCACTAAAATAGGCGCCAAGAGGATCCTTTTAAGTTAAGAGGCAAATCTTCTAAAAAGATATTCTTAATACACAGAGAAAAATATTTCTTTGGGTTTAATAAATTTTGTTGAAGTCAAATAAGTTTAATTGGTCTAAAAGTTTTTTCTGTCTAATTTCAAATAGTCTTTTAATATTCTGAATCCCAACAAGGGAATGCAGATTAAATAAATTATTTTAAATTCAGTTTGAAATTAAATTGATAAACAGTGATGTCAAAGAGGACTCACATGCATACAGAGAACCTATGTGTGAGAGCAATCCTCTTTTTCATCACTGCTAAAGGAAAAAAATATACTTTAGATCTTACGTTAATACAAGTCCTTTATATATATTTCACGATAAATATTGAATACGAAAAAAATTAAGAGTGATGTCGCCGCGTAGTGGCAAATGAAGAAACATGTCGCGCACACGAAAATCGAGTTGTGATGTAGAAGTTGCAAATTAAGAATATATTCTTATTCATTAAGAATATATTCTTATTTATTAAGAATATTTATTAAGAGGACTTATAAAGTATACATTCAAGAATACAATTTTTTCGGTCTTCATATTGGAGAACAAGTAGTAATCCGAGGAGCCAAATCTGAAGAATAGGGGAGATGCGAATTGGAACCTTAACTCCGTCAATTTTGCGGCCAAATTCTCTTCCATCCATTTTTGAAAAATCGACCTTCTCGATTCAAACGATCGCCACACCGAAAAAATTGTATTCTTAATTTAAGAATATACCACTTATTTTTAGAATATATACCACTAAAATAGGCGCCAAGAGGATCCTTTTAAGTTAAGAGGCAAATCTTCTAAAAAGATATTCTTAATACACAGAGAAAAATATTTCTTTGGGTTTAATAAATTTTGTTGAAGTCAAATAAGTTTAATTGGTCTAAAAGTTTTTTCTGTCTAATTTCAAATAGTCTTTTAATATTCTGAATCCCAACAAGGGAATGCAGATTAAATAAATTATTTTAAATTCAGTTTGAAATTAAATTGATAAACAGTGATGTCAAAGAGGACTCACATGCATACAGAGAACCTATGTGTGAGAGCAGTCCTCTTTTTCATCACTGCTAAAGGAAAAAAATATACTTTAGATCTTACGTTAATACAAGTCCTTTATATACATTTCACGATAAATATTGAATACGAAAAAAATTAAGAGTGATGTCGCCGCGTAGTGGCAAATGAAGAAACATGTCGCGCACACGAAAATCGAGTTGTGATGTAGAAGTTGCAAATTAAGAATATATTCTTATTCATTAAGAATATATTCTTATTTATTAAGAATATTTATTAAGAGGACTTATAAAGTATACATTCAAGAATACAATTTTTTCGGTCTTCATATTGGAGAACAAGTAGTAATCCGAGGGAGCCAAATCTGAAGAATAGGGGGGGATGCGAATTGGAACCTTAACTCCGTCAATTTTGCGGCCAAATTCTCTTCCATCCATTTTTGAAAAATCGACCTTCTCGATTCAAACGATCGCCACACCGAAAAAATTGTATTCTTAATTTAAGAATATACCACTTATTTTTAGAATATATACCACTAAAATAGGCGCCAAGAGGATCCTCTTAAGTTAAGAGGCAAATCTTCTAAAAAGATATTCTTAATACACAGAGAAAAATATTTCTTTGGGTTTAATAAATTTTGTTGAAGTCAAATAAGTTTAATTGGTCTAAAAGTTTTTTCTGTCTAATTTCAAATAGTCTTTTAATATTCTGAATCCCACAAGGGAATCCAGATTAAATAAATTATTTTAAATTCAGTTTGAAATTAAATTGATAAACAGTGATGTCAAAGAGGACTCACATGCATACAGAGAATCTATGTGTGAGAGCAGTCCTCTCTTTCATCACTGCTAAAGGAAAAAAAATATACTTTTTTTAGATCTTACGTTAATACAAGTCCTTTATATACATTTCACGATAAATATTGAATACGAAAAAATTAAGAGTGGTGTCGCGTAGCGGCAAATGAAGAAACATGTCGCGCACACGAAAATCGAGTTGTGATGTAGAAGTTGCAAATTAAGAATATATTCTTATTCATTAAGAATATATTCTTATTTATTAAGAATATTTATTAAGAGGACTTATAAAGTATACATTCAAGAATACAATTTTTTCGGTCTTCATATTGGAGAACAAGTAGTAATCCGAGGGAGCCAAATCTGAAGAATAGGGGGGGGATGCGAATTGGAACCTTAACTCCGTCAATTTTGCGGCCAAATTCTCTTCCATCCATTTTTGAAAAATCGACCTTCTCAATTCAAACGATCGCCAAACACAGAGAAATAGACCGATCTGGAGACCGAGAGAATCCGGAAAGTGCGATACACGGCACGAGATGTTATCGCGGGAGCGATATCATCTATTGGCCGGCAAATGTCAGTGGTCGGTGCACCTGCGATCATCATCATCATCATCATCAGCAATCATCGTTCCCGATGCGAGCGAGGTCTAATCGCGGCCACCGACGTGGCCGTTTAGAGCCGCGATAGATGCGTATCGTTGGCGAATCGACGCGTGCGACCGATCCTCGTCGCGTTTTAATCGTCGGCTTATCGGGATCGTTTGACAGGATAAACAAAAGCACGCCGACCTGTTCGACGCCGACGAGGTAATTTAGCGGACGACTCC
This sequence comes from Camponotus fellah, assembly GCA_030586385.1. Classification (NCBI taxonomy): domain Eukaryota; kingdom Metazoa; phylum Arthropoda; class Insecta; order Hymenoptera; family Formicidae; genus Camponotus; species Camponotus fellah. Next base: position 287,007 of record JAPIVC010001055.1, read on the forward strand.
CTCTCTCTTTCTCTCTCTGTTTCTCTTGGCTTGGATCATCGTGCCGTGTAATATAGCGGCATCGACTTGGCCGAACGTGGGGCGATGTGTTACAGACGGCGTTACGGCAACAAACCGGCACTAAATCACCTTTGGCAGACCACGTGAACCCGTTCATCTCGGCGGCCGGACGCAGCTGCCGCTAAAGTAAAGCGGTTAAAGATCCAATCTCTCTCGGGGAGAGCCACGATCCTCCTTCGGCGCTATAATATTCCGAGCAAAAAGATGCGAGCGCGTGGTTTGTTCGAGATCGGCCTCGCAAATGGCTCGAGAACTTGTGAAGCTTCGCGACGATTCCGAAGGTCGCGTCCTGTTTTTTTTTTTAGCACTTGCAATCTTTTATTTTTATTCGAGTTTCTTGGATAATTAAAATCCGCGTGATTAATAAATAGTCTAGAGCGATCAAGTATCATAAAATGACAATAGATACTTGAGTAAGAAAAATTCCCTCGAAAAATATCGCTACCTTGCTTTGTTCGAGCGATTTTTTTTCGCACTTGCAACCTTTTATTCTTTATTCGAATTTCTTAGATAATTAAAATTCGCGTGATTAATAAATAGTCTAGAGCGATCGAGTATCATAAAATGACAATAGATATTTGAGTAAGAAAAATTACCTGGAAAAATATCGCTACCTTGCTTTATTCGAGCGATTTTTTTTCACACTTGCAACCTTTTATTTTTTATTCGAGTTCCTTAGATAATTAAAATTCACGTGATTAACAAATAGTTTAGAGCGATCGAGTATCATAAAATGACAATAGATACTTGAATAAAGAGAATTCCCTGAAAAAATATCGCTATCTTGTTTTATTCGCACTGTGTGATTTTTTTTCGCACTTGCAACCTTTTATTCTTTATTCAAATTCCTTGAATAATTAATATTCGCGCGATTAACAAATAGTCTAGAGCGATCGAGTATCATAAAATGACAATAAGAAATATTCCCTGGAAAAATATCACTATCTCTTTTATTCAAGCGATTTTGTTCGCAGAGCTGTCACGTTTAAGTAGGTGACTATAACGTACTTAACACGCTACGAGTGTAACTTGCGAGGCTATAAATCTACTTGGTGACTCTATTCTCGAAGAATGTTCGCTTGACACACGTGGTGGCAAACGTCAGCGAGTTAATTCTAGGGTTCATAAAATGCATAAAATGTGTGTATTTATCATAATATATTTTTAATACATTTTTATATTATTATTGATACTATTATTATTCATGAGATGTATCACAAATAACCGTCTTGTTGCGTTATTATAGTTATTAGCAGTAACACATGGCGTTGGTCGCGACGTGAAGTTAAACGTCGAGCATGCTGGATGTAATAGGATCTACCAGCGACTTGTACAACGAGTCGAGTCGATAATGTCATAAGGTTAACGCAAAGATCATCGGAATAGATCGACTTGGCGTTGCCTAGTTGCGTATGTCTAGTTTGCCGAGCGAAAGAAAGCATAAACGAGCGCGATCAATAAGAGGCATCGATCCGTTAAGAGTCGAGTACACGACTTTAAACTGTATTCGAAATGTAAAAAAAAATTATTTCCATATATTTTATAAAAATTGAAATAATACGGAAAAATGGTGTGCTTTTATATAAATCGTAATTTGAGATAAAACGCATGAGAGAGGCTCGCAACCTTAAGGAATTAAGTGGTCCACCCTCTTTAACGTCCGCAAACGAGACGCTTTACGATCGGTACATGCACGTAATAGCCATAATCGTCGCATATATGTATAATCCTGCGGCCGAGAAGAAAACCTGAGCTCTATCTCGTTAACAGTGTGGTTAACGCCGAAATATCCGTTTTCGAGGCGCGATATCAATTGATATTGTTGTATTATTGCATTAATAAAAAAAAGATATTTTCCGTAATAAGCAAATACAGTCTGTAATAATTGTTAGAAATTTATGATACATTGATTTTTCGTCAGAAACGAAAAAGTCGTTATTTAATGACAAAAAATATTATCAAATTATATTTTATTGCTGTTATATTTTATGCTTCATTAATCTCATAAATATGAGCAAAACAGCTAGATAAAAAAAAAAATAAAATATCTACTCATTTATTTGCATGTTTTTGTATTTTTTGGAAGCGACGTAATACTTTTGATCAATACTGTATAAAGAGAAAAAAGAAACAATGTATCAAAATTTGCATAAATGTAAAAGAATGACAAAAGAGATGTACGATAAGATGATAAAAGACGGGACTACACATATGCGTTTTACATGTTTAGAGAGAACACGTGTGTATAATTGAACGTGAAAAATACCTTTAATGGCGTTGATACTGGACGACGACGGAGCGATAAAGTTTACCGACACGCACGTCGCTGTGTTTTATTAAATGAGCACCATTAAATATATTTCTCACGTTGTCTATTAAAAGAGATCGCAATTTTAGATACTTCCCTCTCCTTCCAACGTGACCTGTTACGTCATAATTAATGTTTTGCATTTAATAGAGCAGCGCGCCGATGACGGTTTCCCTTTAACGGATGATTCAGCTCGCATGAGTAAATCACGTTGCGGCTATTCATAGTCCCCGTCGACATGCGATGCGTATGTTATTCGAATCGAGCAACATAATGACGAATAACATTGAGCGCACACAAGCGTCCAAGCGCGCCGAATTTTTAAGATACCGAGGCAAAATGATATCGTCGCTTATATCATATCGTTATGGCATCTAACGGCCACGCAGCCAATATTGCGAAAGTGATCATTATACTTGTACAGACATAACGAGCGAACCGACCGGTTAGGCTGTCCGGATCTCGAACAAAATGGTTCGCGTGTCTTCCGCAGCAACCTGGTGAAATTTATTGCTTCATCGTGCTTTCGCACGATAGATTCGCGATACGCGCGCTCGTTCATCTTATCTCGCGGCGAATCGCGCGTTTTGAAATTATGCAAATTTATTTTTCTCCACACACCATATATATATATATATATGTACACGTGCACTTCTCGACAACTCCATAACCTAAGAAATTTTGGCTCTAATTTATTTTAAATCGCGGGCGACTCGAGGATCGGCCATTATTTCGGTCGAAATCAAGATCTGTTACATCAAGGAGAATTCAATTGACACAAAGACGACGTTATAAAGCTCGAGATCGGGAAATCTCGGATCATGCTTAATTCGATTCGCGACAACTCCATAATCAAAGAAACTTCGGCTCTAATTTATATATTTTAAATCGCGAGCGATTCGAGGATCGGCCATTATTTCGGTCGAAATCAAGATCTGTTACATCAAGGAGAATTCAATTGACACAAAGACGACGTTATAAAGCTCGAGATCGGATCATACTTAATTCGATTCGCGACAACTCCATAATCTAAGAAATTTCGGTTCTAATTTATATATTTTAAATCGCGGGCGATTCGAGGATCGGCCATTATTTCGGTCGAAATCAAGATTTGTTACATCAAGGAGAATTCAATTGACACAAAGACGACGTTATAAAGCTCGAGATCGGGAAATCTCGGATCATGCTTAATTCGATTCGCGACAATTCCATAACCTAAGAAATTTCGGCTCTAATTTATATATTTTAAATTGCGGGCAACTCGAGGATCGGCCATTATTTCGGTCGAAATCAAGATCTGTTACATCAAGGAGAATTCAATTGACACAAAGACGACGTTATAAAGCTCGAGATCGGGAAATGTCGGATCATGCTTAATTCAATTCGCGACAACTCCATAATCAAAGAAACTTCGGCTCTAATTTATATATTTTAAATCGCGAGTGATTCGAGGATCGGCCATTATTTCGGTCGAAATCAAGATCTGTTACATCAAGGAGAATTCAATTGACACAAAGACGACGTTATAAAGCTCGAGATCGGGAAATCTCGGATCATGCTTAATTCGATTCGCGACAACTCCATAATCTAAGAAATTTCGGCTCTAATTTATATATTTTAAATCGCGGGCGACTCGAGGATCGGCCATTATTTCGGTCGAAATCAAGATCTGTTACATCAAGAAGAATTTAATTGACACAAAGACGACGTTATAAAGCTCGACCTCGGGAAATCTCGGATCATGCTTAATTCGATTTGCGACAACTCCATAATCTAAGAAATTTCGGCTCTAATTTATTTTAAATCGCGGGCGACTCGAGGATCGGCCATTATTTCGGTCGAAATCAAGATCTGTTACATCAAGGAGAATTCAATTGACACAAAGACGACGTTATAAAGCTCGAGATTGGGAAATGTCGGATCATGCTTAATTCAATTCGCGACAACTCCATAATCAAAGAAACTTCGGCTCTAATTTATATATTTTAAATCGCGAGCGATTCGAGGATCGGCCATTATTTCGGTCGAAATCAAGATCTGTTACATCAAGGAGAATTCAATTGACACAAAGACGACGTTATAAAGCTCGAGATCGGGAAATCTCGGATCATGCTTAATTCGATTCGCGACAACTCCATAATCAAAGAAACTTCGGCTCTAATTTATATATTTTAAATCGCGGACGACTCGAGGATCGGCCATTATTTCGCTCGAAATCAAGATCTGTTACATCAAGAAGAATTTAATTGACACAAAGACGACGTTATAAAGCTCGACCTCGGGAAATCTCGGATCATGCTTAATTCGATTTGCGACAACTCCATAACCTAAGAAATTTCGGCTCTAATTTATATATTTTAAATCGCAGACGATTCGAGGATCGGCCATTATTTCGGTCGAAATCAAGATCTGTTACATCAAGGAGAATTCAATTGACACAAAGACGACATTATAAAGCTCGAGATTGGGAAATGTCGGATTATGCTTAATTCAATTCGCGACAACTCCATAATCTAAGAAATTTCGGCTCTAATTTATATATTTTAAATCGCGGGCGATTCGAGGATCGGCCATTATTTCGGTCGAAATCAAGATCTGTTACATCAACGAGAATTCAATTGACACAAAGACGACGTTATAAAGCTCGAGAAAATCTCGGATCATGCTTAATTCGATTCGCGAACCCGGGGACCAGGAACGCGTGGAATCGGTTTATCAGATCGTCGCTATTGAATCGCTCCATTAGAAGCGCATCTAATCGTGAGTTCGACCCCTGACGGGGGCGAGCCGCCCTCGTTTTCGAGGAGCGACTTTGACGGGGCGCCCTGCGACAGACTGTGACATATTAGGCTACCCTCGCATCGTCAAAGGGGCATCATCCCCGACTATAAGGACCCCGTAAAGAGGGTTGACCCCCCGATGACCGGATTTATTGTCTCGCTATTTGGCGGACGCGGGCCGTGGGAGCGAAATCTGTTCGCGGTTGGTTTCCCCGCGCATAAATATATTATCGTCGCGGTCGCGGAAAGATTACGAGCGATCGTCGGAGATGGTTGCCCAGAAGCGGTAATGTTTGCGAGCACGCGAGTAGATGCTTACCGTCGCGCCTGTCGGCGATTTTATCGCCGCGACGGAAGTTGGAGTAATCGTTGACTGTCGGTGCATGAATTACGTCGTTACGACCACGTGATGTACGGAGGTTGCGTTTAAAACGTGTCAATAAACGAGTCGATTTATCGGGAATATTGAAATCTCGAGTTATCTTGGAATTATCGAAGGATATTGAAGTTATATGAATTAAATACCGGTGAAATTAGATAGATAGATGGATAGATTTATTTGTTTCTTGCCTTTCGATATTGAAAGAGGTTTTGTATAAAATATATTGCAGACTTTATAATGTTTCTAATTTAAAAATATGCTTCACTTATATATAGTGTTGCTTTTTATATCCTAATTAATTTCAATTGCTTCTAGATTGCCTTTGATAATTTCTTTGATTTTATTCTCTTTTCTTAGAATTTTTCTAGCTGATTCCCTCTCTCTTTTCTCCTAAAATTTGATTCATTCTTTTATTATGCTTCATATCTTCTGTACAATTTGCTGCTAAAAGCTTTAATGTTTCTACTTCCTTCTGACATATCCTATATGATTTCTTTTCTTGTTCACACCAAAATTTATTTATTTATTTTATATATTAATTTTCACATCTAAATTAACACTATGATTTCTTGAAAATCTTTCTGACTTGTTTCCTTAAATATTCTGATAATCTTATCGTGTAGAATTCTACATCTTATATCTAGAATTCTATTAATGAAATTATTATATTAATTAAATTGAATTTAATATGAAATTGAAAATATTAAATATCAATATAAAAATAATAAAATAAATATAAATATAATAAATGTTTGATGTAATAAATATAATTACTCAAATAACGCAATGCATGAACAATATTTTATAATATGTCGTAGATATCCTACATGATTTCTTTTCTTGTTCCCATCAAAATTTATTTATTTATTTAATTTATTTTATATATTAATTTTCTTCGTTTTCACATCTAAATTTCACTATGATTTCTTGAAAATCTTCCTAACCTTGTTTTCTTAAATATTCTAGTAATTCTATCGTGTATAATTCTCTACATCTTACATCTAGAATTCTATCAGTGAAATTATTATATTAATTAAATTGACTTTAATATGAAATTGAAAATATTAAATATCAATATATATAATAAATGTTTGATGTAATAAATGTAATTATTTAAATAACGCAATGCATGAACAATATTTTATAATATGTCGTAGATATCCTACATGATTTCTTTTCTTGTTCACATCAAAATTTATTTATTTATTTAATTTATTTTATATATTAATTTTCTTCGTTTTCATCTAAATTTCACTATGATTTCTTGAAAATCTTCCTAACCTTGTTTTCTTAAATATTCTGATAATCCTATCATGTATAACTCTCTACATCTTACATCTAGAATTCCATCAATGAAATTATTATATTAATTAAATTGAATTTAATATGAAATTGAAAATATTAAATATCAATATATATAATAAATGTTTGATGTAATAAATGTAATTACTCAAATAACGCAATGCACGAACAATATTTCATAATACGTCGTAGATATTAACGACGCTCCGTGGCTCGGCAATGATTATCCTAATAGATGATAAAGAGCTTCGTAAATAGGCATAAATAAACGCGCGGAGAGACCACGCATGTGAATCCTTCCCCCTACATAAAAATTCATAAATGAGCGAACGAGAGAGAACGTTCCCTCGATTCTCGAGGACGCGCCATAAATCGTGACGGGAGCGTCCTTTCGCGGGAGCGGGAGACGCACTTGGTTTTCCTAATTCACTGATGGCGGATGTCGCACTGGAATAGAACACGACGGGAGAGAGTCCACGTCCGGGTCCGATCCGTAAATCTAACGGTACATACCGGGGTCGTTACGCAATGCGCGGAGAGGATAATTTGTCACCTCGGGGTACGTCGAGCGATGGGGGGAGGGGTGTAGGGATACCGAAATGCAAATTGTCCGGGACTGCGAGTGAAACTTGTGGAAAAAAAGACTCAAGTCGCGTCCGCAATCGTCGACCATTTAGCGCTATCAATATAATTAATAATATACTCGTAATTATTAATATATAATATTAATATATAATTATAAATATTAATATATAATTTCTCAATGATTCATAAAATTACAAAAATTTCTAAATATATTCTATATGAATTCATTAGCATTTATTATCATTAATTTTTATAATCGATATTAATACCTAGTATTAAAAACCATAATAATCTTTACGACTAAACTTTTTAGCAAATTTTGATATAAAAATTATTACATATTCATAATATTTAATTGATTTCTATCGAATATAATATTTTAAATATTATGTAAATAATCATAATTATGCTTATCTTATTAAAAACTTATATCTACTTAATTTTTACAATCTCTCTCTCGACGCATTTTCTCATTTTAAGCGATCACATAAGATTCTTGATACGACCTCCTAGAGTCGGTAGACCCCCCTCTTTTCTCCTGAAGAAATGCGAAAGTGACTTCGAGGTGAATGGTGGATTAAAAAAAAAAAAGAGTTGGCCCAAGCGTCACCTCGCGATCGATCGATTCCACGAAAAGAGGTGAGGCCTTAGGTGTTGTAAGATCTATTTTTCACATCGCGTACTTGCCTTTCTAAACCGACGAATGTGGACAAGCTTTACGATAATTGAAATTCATATCAGCTCTGATAAACGCACGCTTAATTCTCGAGAAATAGAGGCAATGATTTACAGCTATTTTGCATACATACTTCGCATACATTTTGGTATTTTTGCTTCTGTCATAAGATGCGAGTATCAAAATCCATGTTACATCTTTGATTTATAAAGTAATAATTATCTTTTGAATTTTATCACGTATATATTGTATAATTTATATTTTAATACAACGTGTTTTTTGAGCGATGCGAATATGAGATGAGAACAAGACAGCTATATTGAGCGTTAAATGCGTGGTGAAAACACGAGTCATAATCCTTAAACTCCCGTCGGATGTTTCATTTGACTTGTCGTTCATAAAGCGTTACGAGTTATCGATAATACAACATCCACTCATTAATCATGCACGCTTCGTTACTCGAAACAAGCTTCTCTTATTTCCGTAATTTATTATGCGGCGCATTACGTAGAAAAGACGAACGTCAGAGAAAGAAAAAAGTCATCACAGATTTATTTCTGGGCTTGACGAGTATATTCGTCTCTATCCTCCTTCGGAGTAGATACGCAACGTGTACCTTCTTTTTTTCCTCCAAGGATTCGTTGACGGATCGAAACAAAATTCAGTGACGTGAAATAATCTTTCGTCGGTTCAGATATCATTACATGTAACTAGAAATGTAAATAGAAAAAAAGAAAGGTAAATTAAAAAATAAATTTTCGAAAAACAATTAAAAATTGAATTTGGATGAATTGTTTTCATCATTAGATATACAGTTTGTAATTTCTAAAAATATAGTTCAAGCATTATTTTAATATAAAGAAACTAAAGTTTTTATACTCTTTATTTTGTCTTTTTTCGAAAATAATTTTATAAATAAGTTAATATTTAATATTTAATATTTAATATTTAATATTTAATATTCAATATTTAATATTCAATATTCAATATTTAATATTCAATATTTAATATTCAATATTTAATATTCAATATTCAATATTCAATATTCAATATTTAATATTTAATATTTAATATTCAATATTCAATATTTAATATTTAATATTCAATATTTAATATTTAATAATTTTTTCATTAAAATAATTTTAATGAATTAGTGACACTTTTGTGGCAAATCACATCAAACATAACATGATTCAAATAATTTTCAATTAGATGTATAATAAATTTTTGTCATGTATCTGACTGAAAATTATCAAATCGTATCGTGTTTAATATAATTTGTCGCAAAAGTCTTTAATATTATTTTTGAAAACAAAATTAAAAATATAAAAATCTTAATTTTTTTATTATAAATAGAAAATATGAAGAAAAATGATATTATATCTAAAAAATAATGCAAAAAAGCAATTTTTTTCAATATTTGTTCTCTATTAGAAAAAATGAATTGTTTCCATCTCAACATGTGACTATTGCACTGATGATCCGACTTTTATTTTTATATATATATATATATATATATATATATATATATATATATTGGCAGCTTCTCTAAAAGCGCGATATTTCTCTCGAGTTAGTCAACTTGTCGCGTAAAACGAGAGGATAAGAATCGCTTACGAGGAGTGATTATTATCGCATATTCGATTTAATATCGAATCGGCCGTAATAATATGCCGTCCAATATATACCCTGGCCATTACTCGAAAGTCGTTGGTTCCTCTTTTGCACGCGAGCCGCACGCAACGAAACATTGTATATGCACCCGAGGCGGTCCAGGGCATCGCGAGATGCGACGAGAGTATGCATCTGTTAAAAGTGGAAAATCGCGCGACCGGCAATTCTTCTTCACGTGCGGAATATATGCCGGAAGTCATCGGCAGAATCTCGGAAGGGGTCGTCGGCCGCGCGAAAAGAGCTTTAAATTGCCCGAAAGAGAGAAAGACGCTAAATACGGCACGTCGACCGAACGGACAGAATTGCGGCGAATATTCGTCACGCGAGCGTTTTTTTCATTCTTCCTTCCTCGTCGGGTTTGTCAGGCCTTTCTGCGCGGTGTGGAAATCGAGGACGTCGGACTAACATCGAATGAGAATCCAGATTTTTACCTAAACTGTGCAAGGATGGCCAAAAATTTATCGGGATGAACGTCATTTTGCATAAAAATGTAATGATAGATTTTTTTTCATCAAGATTGTGTGTCTTTTGTATATAACATATGACAATAAGCTTGCGATTGACTGCGATTTTCACGTGAGTGACAGATACAAAAAGTAAAATCATAATTAAAATTATGAATTTAATAAATAATAAATTTAATATATTTAGACATATTTAAAAAATTGCCACTTATATTAAAGATTCTTCTGAGATTTTTAAATTTGTGAATGATTACTTTCAAATTTTTTCAATATTTAAAAATTTCTTAATTATTAGAACTCATAATTGAAATTATGAATTTAATAAATAATAAATTTAATAAATTTAGACACATTTAAAAAATTGCCATATTGAAGATTCTTCTGTGAGATTTTGAAATTTGTGAATGATTACTTTCAAATTTTTTCAATATTTAAAAATTTCTTAATTATTAAAACTCATAATTGAAATTATGAATTTAATAAATAATAATTTTAAAAAATTAAATTAATTTAATAAATAATAAATTTAAAATATGTATTAAATTACTTATATTAAAGATTCTTATAAGAAATTTTTGCGCGATTAAGTAATTTCAAATTTCCTCAATATTTTAAAATTTCTCATTTATTTAAAAATCATAACTAAAATTATGAATTTATATAAATAATAAATAACTTAGAAAAATAAAAATAAATTTAAAACATGTATTAAATTACTTCTTATTCAAAGATTCCTATATGTAAATATTCAATTTTATAATTGATTATTTTCAAATTCTTTCTTTATATTAAAAAATTTCTTATTTATTTAAAAATCATAATTGAAATTATAAATTTCATAAATAACAAATTTAAAATATATATATATATTAAAGAGTCTTATTGGAAATGTTCAAACTTGGTTGATTATTTTCCAATTTCTACAAAATTCCAAATTATTTTCTTTCAATTGCAAACGAAAATATTTGTAGAAAATTTCTAGTTTCAATTATCAAATTTCCCTGCCTGGATTATTTTATCGAAAAATCGAAAGCGAGGGATGAGTGGGCTTAGGACGCATAATCGAAAGGCCAATAAATCATCGCGGGCGACGCCGCCGGACGCGTTCGTCCCCCGTCAGTGTTTTGGTTTCGACGCCGCGGGGGAAAGGGCGCCCCGCGGGGACGCCCTTTATCCCATGGACCGAGCGGCATCGCCGGATAAAGGATACAGGCGTCCGCGTCCCGTCGAGCATCGTTGGTGCTCCGTCATTCATCGCGCTCTTTTCAACGAGCATCCATGATCCGCTCCGTGGTAACGATTACTCGCATGTATCGGTGCTAATGCGTCAAGCGCCACGCGATGAACCATGCTTCACCACACAATATATACAGGTGTGTTTACAATAGTTTAAATACGACGCGAAAGACAACAATCAAGCAGAGATGTAAAAGAATCGTTTTTTTTTTTTTTTTTTTTAAGAAAATAATATTAATTTTTATTAATATTATTAATTTTTTATATTGTTAAAAAAATATTGATTTAAAAAATATTAATTTTTTTTATCATTTATTAAAAATATTGATTTAAAAAATATTAATTTTTTTTATTGTTTATTAAAAATATATTTTTCTTTATATAAAAATATATTTTTCTTTATATATGAAATTTTCAAACTCGTGATTGATTAATTTGAAATTTCTTCAGTATTTTAAAATTTGTTATTTATTAAAAAATTACAATTGAAATTATGAATGAATAAATTTAATAAATAACAAATTGAAAATTATACATATTAAAGATTCTTTAAGTTTGAAATGTTCAAACCTGATTGATTATTTTCAAATTTTTTCAAAATTCAAAATTATTTCTTTTTAATTGTAAAGAAAACTTTATTCAAAATATTTAATTGTAAAATTCCCTAATTTTAATTATAAATTTCCTTATCTGGATTATTCGAAAAATTTTTTGTTAATACTCATACATTAAACTCGTGATTGATTAATTTGAAATTTTTTCAATATTTTAAAATTTCTTATTTATTAAAAAATTATAATTGAAATTATGAATGAATAAATTTAATAAATAACAAATTGAAAATTATATATATTAAAGATTCTTAGGTTTGAAATGTTCAAACCTGATTGATTATTTTCAAATTTCTTCAAAATTCAAAATTATTTCTTTTCAATTGTAAAGAAAACTTTATCCAGAATATTTAGTTGTAAAATTCTCTGATTTTAATTATAAATTTCCCTGTCTGGATTATTCGAAAAATTTGTTATTAATATAATAAAAAAAACTAAAGTTCTTATATTTTTAATTTATCTTTTTCCGAAAATAATTTTAACGAATTAATAACTTTTTTAATGATTAAATCAAACGTGATGTGTTTCGAATAATTTTCAGGTAAGTGCATAATAAAGATTTTTATTATACATATAAATATTGGAAATATTCGAATTGTGTGTTTGGTATTATTTTAATTGTACAAATCTCATTATTTTCGAAAAAAAAAGAAATAAATTAAAAATATAAAAACTCTAATTATACATGTATTAAAATAGCAATTAAATTATTTTTAAAAATTACAGCTGTGTTTTTGTATCTATAACAAAGACAATTCGAACAATTTTGATTTATTTATGAAAAATTTATCTAAAAATAGTAATTATATATCTAAATACAATATATTTAAAATAGTAGTGATTACTTCATATCTATCATTTAAAACTCAATTTGGAATAATCAAAATATAAAGATGTTAAATATCTAAATAGAAGTTCTTTACTTACATTTGTAAGTATATTTTTTATATACTTACAAACTTATATATTTTGTATTTCATATTTTCTTTTTTAAATACTTATTTAATATCGAAGACATTTTTTTAAAAATTCGGATAATAAAGCTCGTAATAATGTGGATTTATTTGCAAAATATAAACATCGACCTCGTAGACAAGAATGTACACATGAATGAACTTGAACGTAAACATTGTTTGTTTATAGCGTCTCGGGCGAACATTTAGTGGGAATTGTACTGGTACTCTTCGTGAGAAGGTCGAAAGTCTTATTCAGTTAATCGTTAACGTTTGACTGAGAAGGATCAAAAGATCCGAGATCGAACTAGTATCATTACAGTGAAAGCAACGTAGATACTACTGGAACTGTAAGTACTTTATACATAAATAAAATCGATACTTGCAACGGTTTTAAATAATTTTTGTATTACTTGCCCTTTTTTAAAGAAAAATGATGATATTTCACATTTATTTCTATTGATATTTTTTAATTTAATTTTACATTCGAAGTAAAATCGAAGTAAAATGATTATATGTTGAGATTTAATCAATTATAAGATATATATAAATATACAATTAGGAAAAAAGAGGGAAAGTAAAATATATACAAATTTCAAGTATAAATGACAAATATAATAAAAATATATGTTTTGCTTAAATATATATTTTTATTTTCGATGAATATCGATGAAAAATTAATAAAATAGTTAATTAATTTTTTCGATATTTTCCTGCCCATTTATTTGCAAATATTTTTTCGGTATTTTAGAAATTCGTTCTTAAACAATCATGGACAAAAATAATTTAATTTCCCGCAAATATTTTTTCGATATTTTAGAAATTCGCTCTTAAACAATCATGGACAAAAATTTAATTTCCCGCAAATTTCAAGTATAAATGACAAACATAATAAAAATACATGTTTTGCTTAAATACATGTTTTTATTTTCGATAAATATCGACAAAAATTAATGAAATAGTTAATTAATTTTTTCGATATTTTCCTGCCCATTTATTTGCAAATATTTTTTCGGTATTTTAGAAATTCATTCTTAACCAATCATGGACGAAAATAATTTAATTTCCCGCAAATATTTTTTCGGTATATTTTAGAAATTCGCTCTTAAACAATGATGGCGAAAATTTAATTTCCCGTAAATTTCAAGTATAAATAACAAACATAATAAAAATACATATTTTGCTTAAATATATGTTTTTATTTTCGATGAATATCGACAAAAATTAATGAAACAATTAATTAATTTTTTCGATATTTTCCTGTCCATTTATTTGCAAATATTTTTTCGGTATTTTAAAAATTCGTTCTTAAACAATCATGGCGAAAATTTAATTTCCCGCAAAGATAATGATACAAATGCATAAGAGACTTTTTTTCATTCTATAATTGAAATAATAAATCGGGAGAAATAATAATCTCTTAAAATAAACATCAAATAAAAATTTCCATTTCAAATATACCACAATGTTATTCATGGCGTTTTCAAATGATCGGGGTTGACTCGACCCGGGGTAGTTTACTCGAAGAATGTAACCATACATTCTTCAGAAGAATGGCTGTGATTGGTCAATGACATCTTGGGTCAAACACGACCATTCGAAAACGCTATTACTTAGAATTGCTAAAGCGAAAAATATCGAAAAGATCGTCAAGAGTTCCGGGGGGCAAAGGACTGGTGTGTTAGAATCAAGAATATTATTCATTCTTTGTACTCGATACTATGTGTTATACGATTGTACTTGCAACCGATCGTTAGGAATAATGGGCGGTCGTGTGATATCGATACCGATACGAGCGAAAGGGAAGAGAAGCGCGTTTCGTCGACGGCTAAAATTCGCAAGTTGCGTTATCGTCGCGAACATTACGGTCCCTTGGAAGATACGCTCCATTGTTTGAGCGATAAAAAAAAAGTTGGCGGGCTTAAATAGAATCGCAGCGAGAGGGAGGAAAAGAGAAAGAGAGAGAGAGAGAGAGAGAGAGTCGTTAATAATCGTCCTCCACTTTACTCGAGTGGTGCACGTTAAAGCCTGGAGGTGTCGACCGCAGATCGAGTATTGTTCGTCCTTTCCCGCGGTGAATGACGCTGCTCGGCGATGATACGTCACGATAATGGCCGGTAATTCGACGTACCATCGTCGGGGCTCGTGCGCGCCTCTAGGAGGAATATTGTTTCGCAGCGCGCGATGGGAGAGAAGTCTCTCTCTCTCTTGGCTTTTCAATTATCGGACCTTGGAGCGATACGATGATGGCCGGCGGAAGGCACGTATAAACCCGCTGCACGCGGCCGGTAAACCCACACGCACGGGCGTATCTACGCCAAATTGCAGGTTCGATCGAGCCGCGCTCGTATGTACTTGATGTGCAACCAACGGTACGTAGGGTACACAAAACGCGTGGGGGAAGTGATCGGTATATATATCTATCATGTGCGCGGGATTCGGCAAATTTTTCGTTGAAACAGTTTGGGGTTGCGCGAGATAATCTTCATGTCGTCTTGGCTTGTCTCGAATTTCGAGACAAGATTTTTAGTTATCGAGGCAATAATCAAGATTAAAAATTAGATTCTCGAGATTATATAATAAATATAGTTTGTTAGAAATATAAATATAAATTATGATATATATATTGCATGAGATATATCAAGATAATTTTGGTTTGTCTCGAAATTAGAGACAAGATTTTTAATTAGTTATCAAGGCAATAATCAAGATTAAAAATTAGATTCTCAAGATTATATAATAAATATAGTTTATTAGGAACATAAATATAAATTATAATATATATTGCCCGAGATATATCAAGATAATTTTGGTTTGTCTCGGAATTAGAGACAAGATTTTTAATTAATTATCAAGGTAATAATCAAGATTAAAAATTAGATTCTCAAGATTATATAATAAATATAGTTTATTAGGAACATAAATATAAATTATAATATATATTGCCCGAGATATATCAAGATAATTTTGGTTTGTCTCGGAATTAGAGACAAGATTTTTAATTAATTATCAAGGTAATAATCAAGATTAAAAATTAGATTCTCGAGATTATATAATAAATATAGTTTATTAGAAATATAAATATAAATTATGACATATGTATATTGCACGAGATATATCAAGATAATCTTGGCTTGTCTCGGAATTAGAGACAAGATTTTTAATTAGTTATCAAGGCAATACTCAAGATTAAAAATTAGATTGTCAAGATTATATAATAAATATAGTTTATTATAAATATAAATATAAATTATGATATATATTGCACGAGAGCATATCAAGATAATCTTGGCTTGTCTCGGAATTAGAGATAAGATTTTTAATTAATTATCAAGGCAATAGTCAAGATTAAAAATTAGATTCTCGAGATTATATAATAAATATAGTTTATTATAAATATAAATATAAATTATGATATATTGCACGAGATATATCAGAATAATCTTGGCTTGTCTCGAAATTAGAGACAAGATTTTTAATTAGTTATCAAGGCAATAATCAAGATTAACAATAAGATTGTCAAGATTATATAATAAATATAGTTTATTAGAAATATAAATATAAATTAGTTTATTAGAAATATAAATATAAATTAAAAATTAGATTCTCGAGATTATATATAATAAATATACACTCGTCAACAAAATTATCACATAGGTAATTTTATGTCAAATTTTCGCATAATTTCGGATAAGTATAACTCACACACACACACACACACACACACACACACACACACACACACACACGATGCGTCAAATCCGTTCAGTAACCTCCTCGTGGTGCACTTCAGGTAATGCTAATGTTGGCAATAAATGAACAAAATGTATAATAAGTAACTTTGATATGTCGTAACTCTGCGAAAAAAAATCGTACAAACTTCATTTTTTTTAATTCACACATAAAAGTCCATAATTTTACGATAATTATCATGAAATTTATAAAAAACATTTATTCCACTCGGTGGAATACGTCCAAATTATGCAATTTTTTAGACACAATACATCCTTACTTTTAAGGAAATGACAAGAGGAGGAAAGGATAATCTAATTCTAAATCTGACAAATGATTTTTAAAATGGGCTTTAAGCTTGAGAATGAAAAAAAAAAATTTCAAATACGACCATTTTTGACGGAGTTATACTTATTTGAAGTTATGCGAAAATTTGAAATAAAATTACTTATGCGATAATTTTGTTGACGAGTGTAATTTATAATAAACACACAATAAATTACTTATTAAATAATTTATAAACTTACTAAAAATTACTAATAAATAATTAATAAATTTCATTTAAATTATTAAATAACAAATAATAAATTATTTATTAATTAATAAATAGTAAATAAAAAATAGTCTTGTCAAGATTATTAATTTTTAAAAAAATCTAAAACATATATATCTGTAAATTAAACGAGAGAAAATCATATAAGAAATATCAATTTCATACACGCTATTATTAAATTTTATAAAAATTTCAGACATAAAAAAAAGATTGTTTAGACTTTACACAAGTCTGCTACTAACCTTGTGCATGGATATAATAAAATATGGTATACGAATAGATTTTATATTACACGGTTTATCGATAACGATACAGTGGCTCTCTAGTATTTTCTTATAGAAAAATACACTGTCACATTTTCATAACATCCACATCTCGATCTAATATTGATATTAAACTCGTGACACTCAATCTGTCATGTAATATATATTTTGTCATATCGTGATCTTGTATCCAAAATCATTCACGCGATAGTGTTCAGTTTTTCTGAAATAAAATTAAAAAAAAAAATGATATTCCCTGATATGAGAAACGCGTACAAGGTTTCGATCAATAACGTAACCATCGATCGAAGATTAACTTCCGCGGCGTTTTTTAAATCGATTCACTTTGCAGATACGGCGCTGTTAATCGAAGCCGGGAAAGCAAAGATGAAGGGTAATGGCGAGTATCGTGTTCCGCGACCGGTTTCGCGAAAGGCTCACACGAGGTTCTAATACGTTGAAACGCATAAATCACCCGTACATAGACGGACTTTGAAAAAGCGATAAATATATCGGCCCGTGTAATATCTTCTAGCCTGCAATTTCGCACGCAATTTATGTCTCTCTGAAATATATAAGCGAGGTGCCCCAATCTGAGTCGAGGGACCCCATCCATCGTATGTTTCTCTCGGTGTTTTAGGCTCGATTACACCTTCGGACGACATTTTCTGACCCCCGGCCTTTTTTTCCATGTAAACTTTACGTTTTCCGTGTTTTGACGCTTTCAAAATGAGGCCACATTGTCAGAATTCAGGATGTTTGCTCGAATCTTATGATCGGTTTTATCATGATAATTAGAAATTCTTGTTTGATTTAATCAAAATGTCTTCAATCATATACGTCTTATTGATACAATCAAACAATTTTTCTCAGTGTATGAAATGCAAAAAATAAATAAATACTCCGAATAAATTCTCCGATTTTTCAAGTATTTTTATTTAAATTTTCAATTAATTAAAGACTTTTCGGTGCAATTTTCTGTAATAATACATGATTCGTTTGGTTTGCTGACTATTTATAATATAAGAGCAAAATTATTTAAGAGAAAATTTTTTTTAAATTCCTCGACAAAAGAAAAATCTCTAATAATTCCAGATTCTCCATATTTTTCCAGAGAGTAAACATCCTGAAATTATATCTTATTCTTTTTCTCTTTTTTAAAAATTGCAGCTGTTTTTATATTCGTTTGCATTTCATACATTGCGAAAAATTGTTTGATTGTATCAATAAGACGATATATGATTGAAGACATTTTGGTTAAATCAAACAAGAATTTCTAGTTATTATGATATTATGATAAGACATTATGATAAGACATTATCAAACAAGAATTTCTAGTTATTATGATAAGACATATGATACTATGATAAGACATTATGATAAGACTCGATTTTTTATAACTAGAATGTTTAATAGATTTTATTATAAAAATTTAGTTAGTATTTTCTAGTTATTTTGGTTAGTATTTTCTGATATTTTCCAACAAACATACTGGTTGAATCGACCAGAATTCTAATTAATGCCAGGTTTTTTCTCAGTGCACTATTTATCAGTTTAATTTCTAACAAACTAAATTTAAAATAATTTAATAATAATAATAAATAAGATCCAAATTATTGAATAAATATTCAATAATCTGGATTAAATTTATCCAATAATCTTTGGAATTCAGAATATTAAACAGACTTTTGAGATTAGATGTAAAAGATTTTAGACGACTTGGTGCTGGCAAGTTTAGTATTATTAACCAGAAAATTTGATAAATTTAACAGGAAGAAATTAATCAGATTCATCTCGTAATCTTTCAAGAATTCTGGTTCGTCCATTTTCCAACAGACATACTGATCTATCAGAATTCTAATTAATGCAACCAGATTTTTTTCTCAGTGCGAACGTGCAATATTCATGAAAAAATTATCCCTATCGCGGCATTTCTTTGCCGAAGCAATTTTCTCGAATACACGTCGAATCTACAATCACTTCGATATTATAATCGTTCGATTTATAA
This sequence comes from Camponotus fellah, assembly GCA_030586385.1. Lineage (NCBI taxonomy): Eukaryota > Metazoa > Arthropoda > Insecta > Hymenoptera > Formicidae > Camponotus > Camponotus fellah. The sequence continues at coordinate 306,594 of JAPIVC010001055.1, forward strand.
TACATTTATGCGCACAAGTTTTTAACGCGAATCCATTGGCCGTACGCAAATTATAGCCGGGTGCATCGCTTTTTTTCCGGGGAAAAAGGGGCGACCGCGCGACGTCCACGTCGACGCTTAAACGATACCGAAATCAATCGATCATACGTAATAACGGTTTCCTAAAGACGACTTTTCACAGACCGCCACCCGGCGGCCATGTTGTCTCCCCGTGCACATCTGCCAGTCTCTCGGACCCCGTGCAACACGACGTCGAGTCGAACGTGCTGAGCGAGCTTTCGAAAGGGTGTTTACACGTCGCGAGTTGCGATGTGCTCGACGAAAATAATTCATTAGGGTACGGTTCCGTCACGTTGGGCGTGACAGAGGGGAGACTTGCAGAGAAGCGACGAGAGCGACTACCGGTATTCATCGCACGAGAGCGATTTTCCGCGGATAAAACTTTACTCAATATCGCTCGAAAGGAGCCGTTAAAGTTTCCAGTTTACGGAAATGCACGCGTAGAAAAGCGCAGCGTAAGATTTTATTTTGTAAAAATGCCTTGGGACATGCTTCACCCGCTTATATTACGCTATAAATCGGGAAAAGATCTTCGTTAATGGAATTTTCATCGAGACAAGATTTTTAATTAGTTATTAGTTTTCTAAGAGAATTAAAATTTATTAAATTATGTAAATTAGATGGGAAAAATCACTATATCATTTACAAACTTAAACAATTGTGTCTAATAAATACAAGCATTTATATTAACAATTAATAAAATAAAATACAAAATTGCAAAATTTCACACAAATATTGTAGCTGCGCAAGATAATTTGTTTTATATTAACAATTAATAAAATAATTCTTTTTTAGCAATTAATAAAATAAAATACAAAATACAAAATTGCAATACAAAATTTCACACAAATATTGTAGCTGCGCAAGATAATTTGTTTTATATTAACAATTAATAAAATAATTCTTTTTTAGCAATTAATAAAATAAAATACAAAATACAAAATTGCAATACAAAATTTCACACAAATATTGTAGCTGCGCAAGATAATTTGTTTTATATTAACAATTAATAAAATAATTCTTTTTTAGCAATTAATAAAATAAAATACAAAATACAAAATTGCAATACAAAATTTCACATAAATATTGTAGCTGCGCAAGATAATTTGTTTTATATTAACAATTAATAAAATAATTCTTTTTTAGCAATTAATAAAATAAAATACAAAATTGCAATACAAAATTTCACACAAATATTGTAGCTGCGCAAGATAATTTGTTTTATATTAACAATTAATAAAATAATTCTTTTTTATTAGCAATTAATAAAATAAAATACAAAATACAAAATTGCAATACAAAATTTCACATAAATATTGTAGCTGCGCAAGATAATTTGTTTTATATTAACAATTAATAAAATAATTCTTTTTTATTAGCAATTAATAAAATAAAATACAAAATACAAAATTGCAACAATTTCACACAAATATTGTAGCTGCGCAAGCTAATTTGTTTTCGAAAATTTTCAAAAATTGTCAATGTAATATTTTTACGAGTCTCATCTTCTTTCGATTCTTTACGCATAATTCTACTAAATTCTCTCTTTTCTTCTTTCTCTCTCTTTGAAACTAACCAAAGATACCTATTCTAAGGATACCTATTTTGCAGAATGTGAATCAAAGTCCGGAGGCTCGCGGTCGTCCTTAAGATATATAGTATTGAAGGACTTGGTGAGGACTCAATGAGAAGCGGCGGTGCATCGCGTGTTTCGCAAGAGCAGACGTTGCGGTCGTTTAAGGAAATGGTGCCCCTCCCTCCCTCCCTTTTTCGCTCTTAAATAGCACAAATTAGGACGACATCCTCGTGTGGCATCCGGTGCCTCAGGTAAATCCTCTTAGGTCACGTAAAAAGCTCCGCGATCCCTCCGTCCGCTCCCGGCATCCATGACGGGGGATGAATTTTTCTGCGAGGAACCCTGGGCACTCGACCGCGGCCGTTCGCAGTCCATTGTCGCTCTCGAAAATGTCAACGGGACGTCGCTTAAAGGGACACCTTTACCAGACGAATCGGATTATCGGATTACCGGCGTAAAAGCCGGGAGAGAAACGGGAGGGTGCTCGAGATCGCGACGCGAACGATGTCGTGCAAAATATTGACAGGTGTCAACTACGCTCGCTATTGACGGACACGAGTAGAATCGCATAAAGAGCTCGAGAACGTGCGCTCTCGCGTCAACCGCGTCCTTAGCTATGTATAATATACATAAAATATGTAATAAATTATAAAATAAAAAATAATGAAATATAAAATAATAAATTGATAAGTGTCTTAATATCGCTAGTCGATTAATCAGAGGATCAATGGAAAATAATTTACAACATTTTGATCGCATATACTTGAAAAGGACCACAACTATATGGTCGAAATGTCGTAATCAATAAACAAATTTTGCTAGTTTTGGTCGATTATATTATTTTCCATTGATCCTCATAAAATAATAAAATATACACGGTAAAAAACATGTTGTATTTCTGTGGAATTTTTCTCGTGTAAAAATTTTTGTGTTAAATTTTTAACATACTCTTATGTTAATGTAACATATTATCGTTGTGTTATTTTGACATTTCTGCGTTGAGTTAATATTCACCGTTTCTAAGAGTTAAAATAACACAATTAATATGTAAATGCACGAATTTTTGATGAAATAAGTTATATGTTAAAATCAACAGATAAGTTGTGTTATTTTTCTCTCTATAACAGTTTCCATATGTTAAATCGACATATCTCTTCCGTTATTTATCATAAAAATGTAAGAATAACATTTTCTTTTAAATAAATTTAACATTATAAATATGTTAATTTAACATAAACTTTATTTCCAGATAAAATTTAAGTATTACACTTTTGTGTTAATTTTCAAACATATTACTTGTGTTATTTATTTACATACTTGCCTTCTGTTAAATTAACATTAAAATTAGAGTGGATAAATTGGAACATGTGAAATATGTTAAATTTAACACAAAATTTTTTACTGTGTAATAAAATGTATAATAATTTAAATAAGGATCTTTTCACACGTGCACGAGATCGAAGCGGAAGTGACTCGCCGCGCGAAAACAGGGATGTTATGTAAACGACGAGGGCGACGGGGCGCGGCGGAGTCGTTCGTGAATTAATAACGGCGGCTCCAGGCATATCCCGGACTTCGTCGATCGAAGCATTAATTGTTAATGACACGCCGGAATCGATCGCTGGGAAAAACGGCCGCCTCTGCATCGCGACGAGTGGCTCGTAGCGTGACACGTTTGCCGGTTTCCCGCGGATTCGCGTCTTTTCAGCGTAGCGTGCCGACGTATAACTTTGCGAAGAAAAGTCTCTCCCTTGAAGTTTGTAGGTAGTTTTATGTATAGCTTGAACGCGTGACGAGAGAGCGACGGTGCCGTTTTGCGTGTGCCACGTTTATTAATGCATGACATTGGAGCAGTAAGAAGATAACGTATCTTTATACTCTTTTTATAAATAAATACTTGACGTATTTTCTTCTTTCTCTTTTCCCCTGGATGGTTATCGCGCTCGAATAAATTTATCACTGCCGATTTTGTGAAAAATTAATTCGAAATTTTAACTTAGGTTAGGTTCTCTCGAGTAAATCACATTTTCGAACACACCGCGCTCGGAAAGTTTACGAACGAACTATACGTCGTACTTGGAAACTAGGGAAGGTTGTTGATGACACCCTCGTTGAATCTAAGAATGGAACTACACTTGGAAACTACACTGAGAAAAAAATCTGGTTGCATTAATTAGAATTCTGATAGATTCAATCAGTATGTCTGGAAAATGGACGAATTCTTGTAGAAATTACCAGATGAATCCGATCAATTTCTTCCTGTTAAATTTATCAAATTTTCTGGTTAATAATACTAAATTAACAAACTAGTTTCAATAGCAATACGAGTCGATGTTATGTTTATTTATTTATTTATTATACAAAAAAGGCATAAAACAAATAAAAATAAAATTAAACGAAGGAATAGCGAACGTTTCGACCCTATTTTTGGGTCTCATCTTCAGCGCAAATGTGATGATGTGAAAATATAACAAAATAAAATTTTTATTTGTTTCATGTCTTTTTTTGTATAATAAATAAATAAATGTGTCATAAAATCGACGATCGATTCGTATTGCTATTGAAATTAGTTTGATAATTTCACATTTCGAATCTTATACCTTTATTATTTGTAATAATACTAAATTCGTCAGCACCAAGTCGTCTAAAATTTTGTCCATCTAATCTCAAAAGTCTGTTTAATCTTCTGAATTCCAACAAGATTATTGCATAAATTCAATCCAGATTATTGAATAAATTATTGAATAAATTATTTTAAATTCAGTTTGTTAGAAATTAAATTGATAAGCAGTGATTCAAGAAGAGGATGCAGCTCAAACACGCACAATCAGAGAGCTAGCGTCTTCTTTCTGGCACTATACTGCTCGTAAGAGAAAAAAAATATAGTTTGGATTTAATGTTAATACTAGTTATTTATATACATTTTATGGCAAATATTGAATACGAGTTAAGTTAAGAGCGAGCAAAGAAATTAATGTAACAAGAAATTTTATAGATCCAATCAGAAAATACTAACTTAATCAAATCCTTAAAATCTATCAAACATTCTAGTTATAAAAAATCTTATCATGATAACTAGAAATTCTTGTTTGATTGAACCAAAATGTCTTTAATCATATACGTCTTGTTGGTGCAATCAAACGATTTTTCTCAATGTATATATGTGTGTAAACGACAAATAGATTTGCCACTGTATCTCAAATCGAGCGTATTAATCTCAACTATCGAAGATATCGCGTCCCATTCAGGAAAAGGCATCGTCAAGGAGTTCGACGGTCCTTTAAGGGCGATCCCCATTGACGATACAAGAAACGGGGCGAGAGAAAGAAACAAAGAGACGAGACCCTTACGTGGACGCGAGTATCTTCTTATTGGCGGGATCGGGTGACGAGAGGAAGTAGGCATCGCGTTTCCATCCCACGCATCCTGTCAAGTGGATTCCACCGGCGCACAAAAGAGATCGGACAAATAATTGGCTCCTCGGATACACAGGTAGGAGCAGTCCTTTTGAGCCCTGAGAACCTTGCGCAAGGACCATTGTACGAGGGACACTCGATACATTCGGATCGAGTGGCTCGACACCGGGGCGAAGAAGTTTGGAAAACGGGACATCTCTCGATTTATTTCTCGACGAAATCCCAGTCACACGTTCTCCTTGCTTGGGACGAACATTGGAAAAACTCCAAAAGTGCCTTCGCGAGTTCGCCTGTTTACCTAGTAACTGAAAAATTGATCTCCGATGCTCGATATACAGGGTGTTCCGCGAGAATAAATTCTTCGTACTCGATAACCGATAACTTCGATGCTTGACCAATTTCATCTGTATCGGTTTTCCCGGAACACCCTGTACACTATTTATCTCGAGAAAGGGAGAATAATAATCTCTCCTCACCGAAAAAATTGTATTCTTGAATGTATACTTTATAAGTCCTCTTAATAAATATTCTTAATAAATAAGAATATATTCTTAATGAATAAGAATATATTCTTAATTTGCAACTTCCACATCACAACTCGATTTTCGTGTGCGCGACATGTTTCTTCATTTGCCGTTACGCGGCGACACCACTCTTAATTTTTCTCGTATTCAATATTTATCGTGAAATGTATATAAAGGACTTGTATTAACGTAAGATCTAAAGTATATTTTTTTCCTTTAGCAGTGATGAAAAAGAGGACTGCTCTCACACATAGGTTCTCTGTATGCATGTGAGTCCTCTTTGACATCACTGTTTATCAATTTAATTTCAAACTGAATTTAAAATAATTTATTTAATCTGGATTCCCTTGTTGGGATTCAGAATATTAAAAGACTATTTGAAATTAGACAGAAAAAACTTTTAGACCAATTAAACTTATTTGACTTCAACAAAATTTATTAAACCCAAAGAAATATTTTTCTCTGTGTATTAAGAATATCTTTTTAGAAGATTTGCCTCTTAACTTAAAAGGATCTTCTTGGCGCCTATTTTAGTGATATATATTCTAAAGATAAGTGGTATATTCTTAAATTAAGAATACAATTTTTTCGGTGTGGAATAGATTTACTCAATCTTCCACGATTCAGCTTCTTTTTCTCCGGCAACGCGAACGTCTCTCCCTGGATCCCTGATCCCTGGATTGGACCGACGACATCGTCTATGAATAATAATCTCACGCGACGCAAGAGCCGCACGAAGAGATCTGAATGAGAATCACGCGAAACAGGTTGGCGCGAGCGAAGAGAAACAAACAGCGAGTCAACCTCGAGTAACGAGAGGCCGCAAAAAGACCGGACCGGAAGCCGGGTCGGACCCGAAGGACGTTCGTCGAGAACGATCCCGCGAAGTGTCCACGGACGGATACGCGACTTTTCGCCGACATTAATATTCGAGAGGCGACGCGCGGGAAGGGGACTTTCCGCCTGACTTAATTAATACTCGCGCGCGCGCCTTCCTTTTTGACGGCAGGGATTTAATTACTTTTTTACGTCGACTCGTAAATCATCTCGCGGGGCTCGCCGTCGTCCTTTCTGCCGAGTCATAAAATAAAGAGCTTCGAGAAGCGAACATGTGTTGCCCGGCTACGCTCGCAAAAGCCGAAGGATACATCGAGAGCTTATCGTTGTCAGATTATCTCCGATATTCGTCGAGTTTGATCTGTAAAGTAGTCCGATAAAAAACCGAGTTGCCGAATTGACTTGACGTATGAGAGATTCATCTCGTTCGGCTGTCATAAATCGAGATTTCTTGCTTTTATTCGTAAAATTCGAAGATTCACGCTGATGAAGGATGTATTGGAGATATATTACAATCAATGAGAATTGCCGTGAATTTTTAATTTAACATTCTTAATAACATTCTAAATCGTCATGAATTATTTCAAATTTTTTCACTTGCTCCTTTAAAAGTTATTAATTTTTGAATTTTGCGATTTTAACATAGGATCTTATGTAAACGTTCAAGAGACAGGTAATAAATTATTCACAAACTATAAAAAAACAATGATAAAAATTTCACTTTGTAATATTATATTCTTCATTCGTGTAAAAATGTTCCTACAAAATTTTAAAACGATTTACTTGCTCGTTTTGACATTATTATTAAAAAATAACTGTGATTATCGGTTTGACGCAATATTGATGATAAAACGTGGCAACATTTTCTTGGAAATTAAGACCTATTTGTATTCAAGAACACTTTGAAGTATGATTTCGTGATTTTTAAAAAATTTTTGATCAATTAGAATTCGTATTCTGCCCAACTTTAATTTTTTGATTTACTTTGGATTAACTTTTGAGACAGACGGTCCGTCCAATACATCCTTAATGACGATTAAAATTTTACTATTCTTTTTTCCATTTAAGAATGTTTTTCAAGTGTATAAAAGACGCTTTAACCTTTATAAGGTATTCGCGTATGTCGCAAAACTTTTCCGATCGCGATAATAAATCTTCTCACTTGTTGGCACTTTTTAATATTAATTATACATTCTTACTTCATAAAGTATACGTCAAAGTTATTTCGCGCTTGCATAAATAAAATACAAAGCTATTCACGAATGCTTGATATTTTCAAAATATTTCTACTTTTATTTTTTTATCAAACTTCAATTGTTAGATAAAATAGTTGAAATTTATAGCAATAAATAAATTGAATAAAACACATGTTTCTGATTAAAGTATTAAATAATGCAGTTAACTAAGGCAGTCTATATTAGTATTAAAATTGATTGCAGAAATAAATTTGATTCCATCATCAGGAAATTATCTGATGGATTTTTAATAAATAATTGCTCATAATTGAAGATTAGCCCATATTATTTGATGAAATAATGATCAATATTATGATTAGTCCCCGCGTCCTATTATTAAATTCATATAGAGACGAATAATTCTTGGTTTTATTAGCTCAGCTGTATCGTTATATCTAATACATTAGATCATAAATAATTATTACATCGTATAAATAATTAAATATCGTGTACTGCAGACATTAATCAATCCTCTCATCTATCACTTGTAATCATATAGCGCACGAATAGAGAAAAAATATCAACACGTATAATTATATATTAAATAAATTATTTTTCTTACTCGCGCGTGCGAATGATCAAATTGTTGATAATAAAGGTAATAAATATTATTTATTTAATATTCACAGCCGTTGTGCATATTCACTTGAAGTTACATGCAACGTTTGTTGATCATTTTTTCTCGAACAAATCGATTTAAACAATCCCCTTCGCGAGACGTTTAAGGAACGAAATCGCTGTCGGGGATGAAGAATGACATTTATCCTGGCGTTTAAAATGTCGGCGTCCAAAATGGTCGTCAGGACACCTTTGTAAGGATCTCGGCGATCTTATCGAAGGTGTCGAGAATCCGACGGTAGCGGGGTTCTCGACGATACGTTGCTCCTACCTGCCGGGATTAAGATCTCTATCCGGGATCAACGGGGGCGTCTGGATGAAACTCGAGAGACCGGCCTCGCTCCGAAAGGATAATTCGTTCTAACTCGACCCGGAGGAATTAATCCCTTTCACCGAATCGCGTCAAAGGCCTCCCTTTCGCGACAGTAGATGCAAAACTCGTCACACGTGCTGAAGTTTACACGACGGGAGAAAGGCGAACGATGATCGCAGGATAGAAGAAGGCCCGCACAGAGGATGCCGATGTCGGGGAAACAAGAATAAGCAAACGAGGACTCACCACGTGACCGTGCACCGGCGACTTCGCGATAGACTGTAGCTGGGGATAGAGTTGACCAGCCGCTGCCGGTGTCATGTCGGTCAGCATCTCGACTCGAAGGGTGGTGTCGCAGCAGTTCCCCGGGGATTGACCCGCGGGAATTCGCACACCGCGTCCTCGAAACGTCAAACACGGAATTTAAGTCCCTGTCTCTCTCTCTCTCTCTCTAGCTTCTCGCGCACTACACTCGAGGAGCGATCGCGAACGATCCCGGTGACGTTGCTCCGACGTTCGACGATCGTCGGAGGTCGGGTTAAAAAAAACCTCTCCCGCGGTAAAGGCGCCCGTGTGTGTGGTTCCCGTTCTTCGCCCCGTGACAGACTGCCGACCGGTCGAACGACTTGGTCTCGACCAGACGGGGATATGCGATGGTAGGGAAACAGCGCGTCCCAGGACGCTTGGCAGCCCCCGGGCAAAAAAGGGGCCGGGTCTGGGTCGGGGCGGACTCCCCCGTAGGAATCCGTCGCCGCCCATCGCCGCCTACGGCGCCCGTACCCCAGTTTCCTCGACTTTATTCATGTCCCCACCCCACCCTGTGGGCGATCTCCTCGCGAGATTCCCTCTCCGCGGGTCTCTCTCTCGGTTCCACCGGACCGAGCTTCCTCGATCGCCCCTCCCTCCCCCTCTTCGCTTGGATAAGCCTCAGCCGGGAGATGCGCGCGCAGCTCGTCGACCGTCGTCCTCGTCGGCTGTCGTCGTCGCGGTCGCTGTCGTCGTCGCTGGAAGGGGGGGGCGACGCGCGGCGTCGACTTTGGCGGTGTCCTCTCGACGTGTAGAAGGGGTTCTCCACGCTCGGCTCCCTCCTCTCCTCCACCTCGCGCTTCCTTCCCCTTCCCTCTTCTCTTTTACGTGACCCGGAGTCGTATCGGTGCGCGAGCCCGCAGTTTGACATAACGGTATACATACCACGCGCCGTCGTTATTTAAATACCGATGCGATACTCCGTGGAGACGTAGGCTCGAAGGTGGCGTGAAAATTCTGGGCCCGTTCGCATGAGACACATATTAGTCGTGCCGACGTGCGAGTGCGCGGGTTAGGGTTGCATAAGATCCAAGACAGGACAATATTCGTAGAAATATTGTATTGATAATTTTCAAAAATTTCAATCTTGTCTTGGGCTTGAGTATTGAATATTGGTAGTAAAAATCTCGTCTTGTATTGATTATCTCGATTTTATTAACAATTTTTTTTTATCTAATATTAAAAAATTGTTTAAATAATATTTAACATAATTTTTGTAATACAATTTGAAATAATTATTGCTATTGTATATTTTATTGTTTTATTTTTATTGTTATTTTATTGTTATATTTTAATTATAATTATTACTATGTAATCGATATAAATGCCGTCTATTTACATAAAAAAACATTTACTGTTTCATGGAAAACAGAAATTAATAACTATTCAGGCTCCAAGGGAAATGTGCAGATATAAATATTTTGGAGTGGTAAAAAAATCAGGTTCATATTTATTTTAAAATTATTGTCAAAAATAGTTCGAGACATTTTAAGTTCAACTGCCTCGTCCGTGCCAGTAGAAAGACTTTTCTCAATAGGAACTCTGACTATGTCAAAAAATAGAAAACCAGATTACAAAGTAAATCTTTAAAAGCACTCATGTGTATCAATTCCCGGGTGAAATGCTCTTTAATGGCTAAAATTTGCGAGTTTGATTTCTAATTTATAAAAATGTTATATTGTATTAATATTAAATGTTTTCAAATTTATTAATATAAACGTTTTTATTGAATACAATTTTTTTAAATTCGTATATAGTGATTTTTTTTCATTTACAAATATAAATATTTTAGTTTCTTTGAGAAACCAATAATCTTGACAAGACTAATAATCTTGACAGTCTTAATATTGTCACAAATATAATATTGTAAAATATTGTAAATATTATAAATATTTATAAAATATTGTTACAAATATAAATATTTTAGTTTCTTTGAGAAACCAATAATCTTGACAAGACTAATAATCTTGACAGTCTTAATATTGTCTTGATATTGTTTAGATTAGTCTTGATATTGTTTAGATAACTAATTAAAAATCTTGTCTTGGTCTTGAAATTCAAGAAGAGACAAGATAATATCAAGACTAATCTTGATGCAACCCTAATGCATGTCGTGGATATGAGGGTGGTAAAAGGATGGACGAGGACACTTCTTGGGTGTATTAAAGGGAGCCGCGTTTTAAACCGCTTACGCAATACCGTTCGACTTTTACTACATCCCGTAGTAATCGCTTTTTAAATGTTGCAGGCTTGCTATTTGCTCGCTGGGGATTATTTTTAATGCGTCGCGCGTTCAGGAAATTACATGCAAATTGTTTCGTACCGTCGCCTTTCCCGCCGATCGTGCTCTTAATGGGGTTTATTTCTGTCGCTGATGTAAATAAAGCGACATACGCGAGGATTGAATTTTACAGCGAAAGCTGGCGAGAAGAAAAGTTCTTTTTTTTTCTTCAACCGTGATTTAGAATATATATATGTATACTTTGATTGTAATTCCATATAATTTTGCATCTCATGTACGTCCGTATACCGTTCAAATTACATATGATTCTATATATTTTCACAAACGTAATCTTCGTTACAAATACGTATGTATTTAGGCGCAAAGAAAAAATGTATGTTATTTGAGATTATAACTTATTGTTATATATTCCAGTGAAGTTAAATTGAAATGTATAATATAATTTTAATGTATAGTATAATTCACAAAATTCATAGATTAAAAATGTTTTAAAAAGTTCACAAAATTATTACACAGAAAAAAAGGACATTCTTGTTTTGAAAATATATTTAGTTTTAACATGAAAATCTTGAAATGAGATTATATTGCGTTAATTAAAGAAAAATATAATTGCTTGAATAATTGCGTACTTGAATGAAGCCATTTTATATAGTTCAATCAAAAAAAAATATATTATTATGATTTAACATTTTTAAATCAAAGATTTAAATTTTCTTAAAGAATTAAATAATTATATATTCTTGAGGTGACAATTGCAATATTAAAATAAGACTGTATAATATTGTTGAAATTTCAAATTATTAAATTCTTCTAAGAAGATTCTGTGTAGAGATCTATATTATTTTATTATAAATATATATAAAAATTTTAATGAAATTTATAAAAAAATGTAATAAATTTCGTGAATAATTATATTGACATTTTACAATAAATTACTTAGTTAAATGTGCAAATTTGCATATATTACATTGAAAATATTCGATATAAATTTTCCCTTGCTTCAGATTTAGATCCGTAATAAGTAGAGTTTGATTTCGATTATTTCCATTTGATTCAAGCTATTAACTTGCATTTTTTAAATATATAATCGTCGATATATATATATATATATATATATATATATATATATGATATACATTTTTTTAATGTCATTAGCAACGTAAACTTCTTAAATTTATCACAATTATTTAACTTTAATATATCTTGTTGCTTTATTTTTTCGTTTATATTTCTATAAATCGAATCTATATCGTACATGGACATAATTATATTAAAAAATATATAATTGTGTATCATCATTAGGTTGTTATCTTTTTTTCATCACAAGTGATATAAGCTGTTTTCTAATTTATTTTGTTGTCTCATTCCATCACATTTAATGTATCCCGGCATCGGACTCGTTTCGTGTGCATTCACGCGTTACAACATAATTTTATATAATTCGTTACAACATAATTTTTGCAAATACATTTCAAACTCACGCTATTTCTTGCTATGCACTACGACAGTTATGAGTAGATAAATTGATATTATTATTATTATCTGTCCACGCACCGCAATAGCAGTAGATTTTATCAATAATAATAATATTGAATTATTTAATGCGATAATTTTAAATTGACGATCGAATCGTGTTGATTCTATTTCGAAAAATATTCCAGTATTTATATTAGCAAGCGCATTTAGCAACGCAATATTCGATCGTATCTGATATATAGTTGAATTAAATATTTGCATGCAATTTTTCACATCGTAAATTGTGCAAATCAAAATGATCATGATCTAATAGTGATATCTATCATGCCAATCTACGTGAATTATAGTTTTATCGAGCACGTGTAATATATATAAAAAAATAGGTAATAATGTGTCCAAGTTATTCATGCATTTTTTGCGAAATGACTTACAAGGAGACGTTATAAGCCCGATTGCAGCTGTACGGGCACCTATTAAAATCGTAACGTAAGGAGTTACCTAAGGAGGACCGCGAAAACGCGAAAGAACCTAATGCGATTTTAATCGCGCGGTTTGAATTTCAAATGTTAAATATATATATCGACTTCTCGTAAAGCCTCGTAAAACGAAACACGGTTGAAGAAACATTTTCTCACAATCAATGGCGTATTTAATGGCAAATAAGGTCGTTTTAATTTTTGAGTAAACAAAACGGTAGAAATAAAATTTTATTTTACATTTAAAAAAGCTTTTTCAGAGAAAACGTAGTATTTTTATTATAAATAAATAAATTATATTTTTATTATAAAATTATTCAATATATATATAAATAAATTATATTTTTTTTAAATTATTTTTTTTACTATAAAATTATTAAATATATATATAAATAAATTATATTTTTATTATAAAATTATTTATTTATTTTATTATAAAGTTATTTATCATATATTATTTTGTTTCAAAAATTCTAAAAATGTGATCCATCATTTAGATATACGATGTTTATGTTATAATGATGATAAGGAGCGAGATGCTTTATGAGAAACACTCGCGATAATTTTTATATGAGATATAATGAAAGTATAACATGTGTATAATTACTATCGGGTACATGTTTACGCATCTTGGTTCCGTAATTAACTGCGTTGATTATATTTTTTATTCTAGAGATACATTTTGTCATCAATAATCCAAGAGAATTAAAGCGACAATTGTCATTAGGCTACCATACTTTCTCTTGGCGTCACGTAGCAAATAATACGAGCCGCTTTATAGCGGCGCGTCGTGATTGTGATTAAATCGTGCCCATAAAACCGCATCGTAAGAAATTAGCAACCGGTTGCTAAGAATTTTATAATTGGCATAATTTGTAGCTGGACTTGTCTCTTAAAAATTTCACGCGGAAGATCAAACGTACGATAATTTAATTTTGCCGCGAAAAAAGAGCCCGCCGAGAATTCGTTTATGTAAGAAATGTCGTGAAATTTAAATTTCCTCAAGTATCCGAGAGATACGCGCGTATCCCGAGGGAGAGCTTTTCGCTGCAAACGTGCAAGTGTCTTCCGTTTCACCTTCCTTCCTACGCCAATGGCTACGGTGGAGACGCGAGCGACGGGTCGAGGTCGCATTAGGACCTAATTTTCCATAATGGAAGAAGTCCGTGGCGTGGTACGGCGCCACTACGGCGAGCAGACCGGCTAATTGTGGTCCATTCATAACCATTCTCGGCCGGAGCCGAGTGGGCAACGATCGCTCTAGTCCCGATCGAGATTCCCGGGCAATTTAGATGCGATAACTCTCGAATAGAGCTTGGTGACATGTCACGCGGAGTTTGCCGGAAGAGAATGGAAGTACAGGCAAAGGAGGCCATTCAATAGCGAGCAGTTAAGGTCGACCTGGACGGATCAGCTGGTTGTCAAAAGTTGACAAGTCACTGAGAAAAAAATCTGATTGCATTAATTAGAATTCTGGTAGATTCAATCAGTATGTCTGTTGAAAAACATACTGGTTCGTCCATTGGAACAAACCAGAATTCTTGTAGGAATTACCAGATGAATCTGATTAATTTCTTCCTGTTAAATTTATCAAATTTTCTGGTTAATAATATTAAACTCGCCAAGTCGTCTAAATTTTTTCCATCTGATCTCAAAAATCTGTTTAATATTCTGAATTCCAACAAGATTATTGGATAAATTTAATCCAGCTTAAATAAATTATTTTAAATTCAGTTTATTAGAAATTAGACTGATAAACAGTAAAAGAGAAAAATAATATACTTTAAATTTAATGTTAATACTAATTCTTTATATACATGGCAAATATTGAATACGAGTTAAATTAAGAGCGGCAAGCAAAAAAAATTAATGTAACAAGAAATTTTATGCATTCAAGAAGAAATTTTATAGATTCAGAAAATACAAATCCTTATAATATTTAAAATCTTAAATGTCCTAGTTATAAAAAATCGAGTCTTATCATGATAACTAGAAATTTTTGTTTGATTTAATCAAGATGCCTTCAATCATATACATTTTGTTGGGCCAATCAAACGATTTTTATCAGTGTACGTGTACATTTCGAGATGCATGAATTTGACATGACACAAAGCACTTTAAAATGCGATATAATTTAATCACAAAGTCGTAAATGTCAGCTTGTATTGAACAAACTTGTTGATAGAGAGAGTGTATGATAAAAAAGTATGTATATAAAAATTCATAAAAATAAAAATTTTGACTCTACAGGGCAAAAATCTTTATTTTAACTCATAAATGTTATTATTAATTCTATAAGATTATCTTAGAAGAAAAGACTGAAAGTGCCTTACAACATCAAATTTATAAATTTCGAAATTTATTAGATTTATTAACTTTTGATCAGCTAATCCAGTTTATTTTTTGGAGCATGAATAAAAAAAATAAGAGAATATAACTAGATTATACTTGTAATTTATAATAAAACCACTTAGGATTATTATAGAATTTAAAAAATACCAAATCTCACATTTTTTTTAATGATAAAACATTTACAATTTTACTCATTAAGTATACTTGACATGTATTTTAAATTATTATTTTTACTCGAGTCAAAAATCTTTGTAATCAAATTAAAATGTCGCTCTTAAAATTATTATAAGAATTTTAAAGTCATAATAAGAATAGAAATATTTTTTCTATTATAAAGTTTTATCTAATTATTATTATAAGCATCTGCTCTTTAATAATAGAAACACTGATACTGGATTTTCTATTTGCATGGAACATTTCACAAATTTGAGTCCATAAAGTAAGATTTTTGACCCGGTTAATAAAATGCGTTTCGCGCGTTAATTATAATATATTATAATATATATATAAATATAATATATATTTAATTTAAATAACACATCTGCTCCAATTATTTTAAACCGCTCAAATAAGATAGATACAAATGTATACAGGGTGTCCCGCAAGAAGATCATTATTTTTTACATATTCCCAATTTTTGGCATGATGTATCTTTCTAACTAAGCCTTAAATTAAAATTCTATTAAAGTAAACTCTACCTCAAATTAACTAAAAAATGTGAATTTATTAATATTTTATTCCCATAAGGCTTAGTTTGCGAAAAACCCTTCATTTTTAATCATTTATAACTCGAAAACTATTAATGCTTCGACATTTCCGCTGAGGAAAAATCGTTTTTAAATTGACCAGAGAATCTACCTTTAAAATATGGAGCGGTAGTTGCGGGACACCCTGTACATAATAACATTAATGCGCACACTTCTGTCATGTTCTTGACAATTTTCGTTGATGTATCGCCCATTATAAAGTAACCACCATCTGGTCAGCGTGATTTCGTTATCATCGCATCGCCCGGATAGTATTTACGTTAGATGGTACCCCCGAGATAGACGCGTCCAGGATAATCGATAGACTGATGAGACCCAGCAGAGAGGTGAGAAATAGGAATAGGTTCGCGGAACGAGAAGGGACCGCGTTATCGGCCACGAGTCCTGGCGATTATGCGTACATCGCGTGCCACCGACGTACAAAAGGTGCGACCCGCCCACGCCCTTGCGTATCGCGAGGCTGGGAAGGGAGGATGGTGGGCCAGGGAGGCGAGAGGGAAAGAGGGTGCGAAAAGGGATGTTTTACAATGAACCGAAGCAAAGACGGGCGTTAACGCTCGCGGCAAGGACAAATGGCGTTGTTGGGGCCGAGAGGGCCAGTCGTGTGTGCCTAGTAGCTATCGAGTTTTCCCCGTTTTCCGATTCTCGCACGAGAGCGTTTCTTTCACCGAAAAAATTGTATTCTTGAATGTATACTTTATAAGTCCTCTTAATAAATATTCTTAATAAATAAGAATATATTCTTAATGAATAAGAATATATTCTTAATTTGCAACTTCTACACAACTCGATTTTCGTGTGCGCGACATGTTTCTTCATTTGCCGCTACGCGGCGACAACACTCTTAATTTTTCTCATATTCAATATTTATCGTGAAATGTATATAAAGGACTTGTATTAACGTAAGATCTAAAGTATATTTTTTTCCTTTAGCAGTGATGAAAAAAGAGGACTGCTCTCACACATAGGTTCTCTGTATGCATGTGAGTCCTCTTTGACATCACCGTTTATCAATTTAATTTCAAACTGAATTTAAAATAATTTATTTAATCTGAATTCCCTTGTTGGGATTCAGAATATTAAAAGACTATTTGAAATTAGACAGAAAAAACTTTTAGACCAATTAAACTTATTTGACTTCAACAAAATTTATTAAACCCAAAGAAATATTTTTCTCTGTGTATTAAGAATATCTTTTTAGAAGATTTGCCTCTTAACTTAAGAGGATCCTCTTGGCGCCTATTTTAGTGACATGTATTCTAAAGATAAGTGGTATATTCTTAAATTAAGAATACAATTTTTTCGGTGTTGAATTTATCGCGGCCGGAAACTTGACGTGAATCCCGAGCGCGTAGCACGTTCCCCGGGACGAATATCCCTGGTCCGGAATATTAACGGCGGACGAAATATCCCAGCTTAATCCGACACTAATGTATGGATATTCCGCGTTGTCGAAAAAAATTGATTAGCGCCGATCGACTACCGATCGTGACGCGTCCTCGATGATCGGCGCGATGGATCGACCTATGGCCGGCCTACGCCGGGTCTCCCGATGATGGATCGTTGATTGGCAGAGACGGGCCATGGGGTTGAAAGGGAAATGGGGCCTAGGGGCCCTCACGGGGGCGGATAATGACAGGGCGGCCTCGCGTAGCGAAGATGGTCCGCGCTGGGACCAGCGCTCTCGGCTCTCGGGCTCTCTCTCACACGGCCATGTGGCCATCGGGAGATGCTGATGGACTAATAATTACCAAGGAACCAGCTCCGTCGTGCGTGGCACGGCTGGCAGCGTCGAAAATGAAGATTCACCTCGGCAAGTTGAAGCCAGATCTTGTCTACTATCTGCTAACGGTGTGTTAAGCCTTTGCCGAAACCGGGCCGAAGGACGTGAGAGACGATCTTTTATCGATGTGTCGACGTATCGGTATTTCTATAAGAGTGTCTAGTTCTTAGAAAAACACGGAAAACTTGGAATTCTCAGAGATTTATTTTTTTTGTAAAAAAAAGTTAGAGAAATTGTGTGAACAATGTAGAAGAATTAGGGAAATTGTGTGAGGAATGTAGAAGAATTAGAGAAATTGTGTGAAGAATGTTGTAGAAATATTTGAGAATTTCTGTGACATTTTTCTTAGATTTAAAAAAATTAATTTTTATGAAATTGTGAATTTTAAAAATTTAATTTTAATGAGATTTTTCTCGATAATTTTGCTCTTATATTCATAAACAGTTGGCAATTTGCCGATAAATCAAGTTGTGAATTATGTGAAAATTATATTAAAATATATTATAAATATATATCTATTTATATTCAATATCTTAATAAATTTTTAATACATAATAAATATTTTTTATTGCAATTTTTAATGATAGAAAAAGAAAATGTGTTACGCAATGTTTATCTTACGAAAGCTATTCAATATATTTACAAATCTGCATTCGAAACTTACGTAGCTTATGTATTTTTTATATGAATGAAAAACAATCGACAATAACAAAAATTTATTTTTGAAAATTGCAATAGGAAACTTCTTTATTTGGAATTTTGAACAAAAAGACTTATCGAAAATTCGGAGATTTTCAGAGAATATCTGTATTTTCTCCTTATATGAATAAAAAAACAAACAACGTATAAAATAAAAAAAATTTATTTTAGAAAATTGCAATTGGAAGCCTCTTTATTTGAAATTTTGAACAAAAATACCTATCGAAAATTCGAAAATTTTCAGAGAATAATATTCAGAGAATAATTCAGAGAATAAATAAATCTGTATTTTCTCCTTATATGAATAAAAAACAAACAACGTATGTAATAAAAAACATTTATTTTTGCAAATTGCAATAAAAATCCTCTTTATTTAGAATTTTGAACAAAAATACTTGTCGAAAATTCGAGGATTTTCAGAGAAAATTTGTATTTTTCCTTTATATGAGTAAAAAAACAAATAACGTATAAAATAAAAAAAAATTTATTTTAGAAAATTGCAATAGGAAGCCTCTTTATTTGGAATTTTGAACAAAAATACCTATCGAAAATTTAAAGATTTTCAGAGAATATCTGTATTTTCTCCTTATATGAAATTTTGAACAAAAATTTTGAACAAAAATGAGTAAAAAAACAAAAACAAAAAAACGTATAAAATAAAAAAATGTATTTTCGAAAATTGGAATAAAAATTCTCTTTATATGAAATTTTGAAGAAAAATTCCTGTCAAAAATTCAGGAATTTTCAGGGAAAATTTTTATAAAATTTGAGTAGATACCTCGAATACGAGCTCTTCGTTTACAAATTTCAAATTATCCTCGCGGCATGTGTAGAAACAAATGAGAACTACGAGAATCGTCAACTTCGTTCTACTTTCCACCGTTGCAATTCGCAATAGTACAAGTTTCGCGAAGACGCCAGAGAGGCTTTTAAGGCCGCGCAGCATGTTTCACCGCGAAACCGACAAGACGGGGGGGAGGGGGAAACTCGTCCGCGGACTGATTTACGGACTCGCTGCCGCGGTCGATGCCGGGGCGTAAGTCGAGATTCTGTCTACATCGTGCTTCGGGATAGAGAGACGCCCGACCACCAGTCAGCCCGGTCAGATTTATGGGGTGTTTCACGGGGAAGAGAAGACGAAAAGATCCCCCTTTCTCCTCGCGCCTTCTTCGTAATTCACGCCTTCGTCGCTCTTTTCCGCGGTCTCGGTGAAACGACGCAAATAAGGCGCACCCTATTTCGGGAGGGACAAGCGATCGAAATAAATATCCTCCCTCGATTTATTTGATCCCGCTGCCCTATTGCTTTCTATTCGCAGCGAATTCCGAGTACATTAGATGTAGATAAAAAGATTATGGTGTTGAACGAGTTACCGGATGCTGGTTCATATTGATCTGCATAAATTTAGTTACACTATTTTTGAGCAAAATAAAACTCGAACCACATATTCCGCTCATCTACTCTCTAAATTTCTTAGAGTGAAATTTAACTCTAAACGAGTGAATATTCACTCCAAGTGATAGTGAAAATACTGCCATTCGTAATTAGTGAAAATTCACTATTCACAAAAGTGAATTATTTAACTCTGAACTAAAGTAAATGCGTTACTTGATTCAAAGTGAATAATTCACTTGATCAGAGTGGAGTCATCACTTTCGTCAAGTTATTTTTCACTCAACTATGAGTGAACGGATTCACTTTTAGGAAGTGAGATTCTAGCTGTTTTTCATTCTTCTTTCCGTTTTATAATAATAAGATAACATGTTACATATATGACATAAAGCTTCGATTAGTTGAAATGAGAAGCAATCATTGCTTTTTACTTGAATTAATCGAAGCTGAACATCGCACACAGCATGTTATCTCATTGTCGATGTAAAAGCCGATTAACCTTTTTTTTTCTTGTTACAACCATATAAATATATTTAACGTTACACGCACAAAAAATGTTTATACTTTTTCAAAATATGTTAAAATAAAAAGATATAAAAAGTTACTTTAATATTATATGTCCCGTATACTAAGTCCCGTACACGTGCAACGAGTTGGTAACGTCGCGAGACAACGATACGACAGTGTTGCTAATGGCAGACTCATGCGCACTTCACATGCGCTTTACTTACTCTTCATGAGTAAAAATTTTCACTCTATATAGAATGAAAATGCTACATAGAGTGAAAATATTCACTCTACAAAGTAAAGTATACATATTTACTCTATTTTGCAGAGTGAATTTTTTACTCTACAATAAAAAGTGAGAAGAATTCACTCCTATGAGTGAAAAATCACTCTAACTAGAGTGACTCGACCTGTCACTCAATTTTTCGAGTGCATTTTCACTCTAAGAAATTTAGAGAGTAATCCGAGTAAATCATTTTCAGCGAATTAATTTCTAGTTTTTTTTTACATAGTACATGAAAATAATATAGTGTGAAAAAAGAATACATGCACGCTATGATTAAAAAATATTATTATTAATAATGTTACTATAATATAATTATAATATTTTACAAATTATAATATTTTATTATAATTATTATTAATTAAAATAATCGTGTAATTTTAACAAGTATATAAAATACCTCGGAATTTTTATTCTTCGCATAAATAGCTGGCGAGCATTCTTGTCTGCGTAATTGAAGCAAATTAGGTGTGACATTTAAGCACGAGTAATTCATGGGAGAATGTGGCGCGAAGGAAATCATGATTCTTTAATGGCTCGCAGACAGGGAAGAAGTAATATAGATGAGTTATCGGCGAGGAGGGTTCTATATAAAAGAATTTCTGCGTTATACAGAATATAATATAGATGTAGAACGTTTGAACGGCAGCCGACGGCAAGAGGTTGATCATGCGCTATAATTAACGATAATAGTGATAATAATCGACCGTAAGGAAAGAGTTCCGTAATGACGATTAACCATCTCACGAAGCGTACTATCGTCTCGGTGCGATGTTTGAAAAACTTTGATTGATGTGAGAATAATATAAAATTTAGCAAATTATTATTGTATAAATAGCGATCGATCGATTGCTATTTATACAATTGCAAGAAGAAGGAAAATGTTCAGTGTCATGAAAGTAATTACAATTTACACTCAATTTCAAAGAAATGAAAAGAATTTTAATCGGTAAATTTTTAATTGCCAATAAAAATTTATCGCTATTTTTTATATTTATACATTGAGAGAAAAACTCGACTAAATATTTTCAACTAATTATTATTTCTTTAATTGAAATATTTTAATATTTAAATTAAATGCGACATAATTAATAAAATTTAATTTAGATACTTAAATATTTCAATTGAAAAAATAATATTTAATTGACAATATTTTAATATTAGTCAAATTTATATTAATTTTTTTTTTCAATGTATATTAGAATTATTTGTAACATATAGAACTTATAGCAAATTTTAATAATACTTTCCGGCAAATTTATGTAATAATTTATTACTGCTAAATATATATATTAATTTTTTAGATACTTAAATATTTCAATTAAAAAAATAATATTTACTTGAAAATAGTCAAATTTATAATTTTTTTTCAGTGTATATTAGAATTATTTGTAACATATAGAATTTATAGTAAATTCTAATAATACTTTCTGGCAAATTTATGTAATAATTTATTACTGCTAAATATATATGTTAATTATTAATTATTAATTATTTGAATAATAATAAATATAATTAAATAAATATATGAGTTTTCATATTACAACTATACAATTCTTTGAAAAACTATTTTTCTGTCCAACTTTATAACAAGTGCAACAGCCTTAATATTAAAAGGCTTCATAAACTCTTTTTTTTAAATTTCACTAATAATTCAAATATGAATTCCAACTCTATCATTTAAATTGATCAGATGTAAAACATGAGCAATATCACAGTACTCGCTAATCATTCATCTATCTCATTTAATTTTTCACACCTAGAAAATTACCGCCATACTTGCAAAACTAATTTTTTTATCATGCAATCTATATATTAATTAAACCTTTGCTCTTGACATATGATATCCTGTTTGTTTCGATCGGCGATCGACACAGTTTCGTCGGACGCCGCGTCAGAAAACGATCCCGAGCAGGATGATCGCCGCGAGCCAAGTTTCGCGGTTTGATACGCGTCACGGGACGTCCAACATCCTCTTCCCTCAAAGCGCACGTGTCGGGAATACACGAGGAAAGTATTCTCCCAGAGGGGGAGAGGTGGCGGTGCGCGAAAGTTCGGCGTGCGAAAAGGGGGGGGAAACAATTAACCTGGCCAAGGACCTGTGCCAACAAATTCGCGCGCATGTTCTGGCTGGAAGTTGAGATCGCGAAATGACGTGCAAACTGAGGGACGCCCTCGTCCGCCCCCCGGCAATACGGTAATCACTATAATTACGTATCGAGCCCTTATATTAATATCCCCCAGCTACGTCTCTCTTTCCATCTTCTTCGATCTTCCTCGTCGATTTCCCCCGTTCGTCGCCTCGGCCGCGCGAAAGCGGAACTTTTTTTTCGCGCGAGTTAAATCGCCCGCGATTTATTATTTCCTCGCTTAAGTAAACTCGATTCCGTCGTCCTCCTCTCGCACTTGACTCTCGACTTTTAATTAATATTCGCTCGTTTTTGAAGAATTTTTGTCCATGACAATTCGCGACCTTAAGGAAATTATTGAAGGACGTCGGCTGACGTTTTCTTCACGAGGATACCGGCTCTTATCTTCGGCAAATTCAATCGAGCGATCCGATTGGCAATCGGGCGAATTGAATTTTCCGCGAGCCCCAAACAAATTGATCGAAAATGGCTGGTTGCGTTAGTTGTCCCTCCCTCATACTAGACATCGGGAGATGAACAATTAACGGAGGGACCACCCAGGATCGTCGGGGAAGAAAACTGCGAAGGGTGCACTGAGAAAAATCTGTATATGATTCACAGCATTTTGGTTAAATCAAACAAGAATTTCTAGTTATCATGATAAGACTTTTTTATAACTAAAACGTTTAATATCACTGAGGAAAATGAGAGAAATGTCCGATGAAGAGGTAACGAACGGATATTATACCGATCACTTTAATCGAATATCTGATTGGAAAATTCTGAATTTTGAACTTTCTGATCAGATTCCGATCGATCGATATTTTCTGATTGGATATCTGATCGCTTTCTTTTTTTCCGATTAAAGTGATCGATATAATATCCGTTACCTTTTCACCGGTTTTTTTTCTCAGTAAATTTTATTATAATATAAGGATTTGGTTAGTATTTTCTGGTTGGATCTATAAAATTTCTTGTTACATTAATTTCTTTGCTTGCTTCTCAATTTAATTCGTATTCAATATTTGCCATAAAATGTATGTAAAGAACTAGCATTAACATTAAATCCAAAATATATTTTTTTTTTTACGAGCAGTAGTGCCTGAAAGAGGACGCTAGCTCTCTGATTGTGTGTGTTTGAGCATCCTCTTCTTGTATCACTGTTTATCAGTTTAATTTCCAAATGAATTTAAAATAATTTATTAAATAATCTGGATTGAATTTATCCAATAATTTTGTTGGAATTCAGAATATTAAACAAACTTTTGAGATTAGATGGAAAAAATTTTAGACGACTTGGTGCTGGTGAGTTTAGTATTATTAACCAGAAAATTTGATAAATTTAACTGGAAGAAATTAATCAGATTCATCTGGTAATTCCTACACTGAGGGAAATATTTTTTTGAATCAAATAAATTTGTTTTCTTGAAACTTTTGCTCTAAATGAAAGGAATTGTTTATTTCATTTAAGCAAAAGCATTTAATTTTAATTAAATATGCATGTTATATTAAGTACATTATTTTCATTTATATATTTTTTATATTTAAATACTATTTTCGTAAGATATATACCATAATTTATTAAATTAAATATATTATTTTTTAAAATTAAAAAATTTAAAATTTTTGGGAATAAAAAATGCATTTTATAATTTTAATAAATATTTTGTAAAATTAAAATATAAAAAGATGATTAATTAAAAATTATATTTTTTTAAACATATGTAAATAAATATCTAACTTAAGCAAACAGACGTTTTGAATACAAGTAAATACGTGATTAGTATCCACCGAATAAATAACTTTCTTGAGTTAACTAAAATTTTTTTATTTCAAGATAATTTTTCCCTCAGTGTACAAGAATTCTGGTTCGTCCATTTTCCAACAGACACACTGGTTGAATCTACCAGAATTCTAATTAATGCAATCAGATTTTTTTCTCAATGCGTCGTCGCAGAATTCGCAGAAATGACCAGTCGTCGAGATTATTCATTTCGTTTTCGCTTTTAAATCACATAACTTTATTATCATCTCCCTAATAAACATGTACGTCTCTTTAAATAGATCCCGACGTCTTACCTCGAGATACTCCGCTTCCTGTACGGGATGATGCAGACCCTGCTGCGGCGCCGTCGGCGTGATCGTCATCACGTTCTGCGGATGACCGTTATGCGAATATTGATACGCGCAATTCATCTCCGATAAATTTCCCTCGTCCGCGATCCCGGGGGATTGGCTCCTCCAAGATTATCCTCGGCTTCGTTTGATTCGCTCCGCTTCTTCGACGATCGATATCCGATATCACGAGCGGCGGCTATCCTTTCCAGATACACGCGATGACACGTTGGAAGGCGCATCGACTCGTCGAGAATCCGCCCGGAGTATTCCTCGTATATCCCGGATAATCACGGTAATTTCCGCGGCTGCCGTTTCTCGATCGCGAACAGGAGGAGGCGGAGGAGGTCAGTCGATAACGAAGGTCGGTCGAGGACGAAACGCGGATTTCTCGCTCGCGAATTCCTTTGCCATGCGGAAGGAGGTAACAATTATCGGAGGGAGCCGAGATGCACCTCGCGGCGTGCAACAATTATAACTGAGCTTTTTCGTCCCCCACACGTAGGAGAGGAGCGGCCCGGCCGCGGAGGCCGAGCCGGATCAACGCGTTCCCTTTCTCTCTTCCTCCTTCGCTCTCTCTCTCTCTCTCTCTCTCTCCCCGCCGCCCCCTCCCCCTCCCTCCGGTCGCCTGTATGCGTGGGCCGTGCGTGCGTGCGCGTGCCCCAAGGAGAGAGTGCGTCGAGAGTGGTCGTTCCTAAGAGTTCCCTTTCACGAGTACGTTTCCATCCTGAAAGGTGTTGCTGGTGGGGCGGAAACAGCGCCCGCCCTCGCAACGATCCTCCACGACCTCGCGATCGTCTAATCCTTCGTTGCAACCCTAACGAGAGTGCCCCCCGCCTCCCTCGTCGGGTCGGGTTGTCTCCCCCCCCTAGCCCGGGTGTTATCTCCGTCCTCCTCCCTCCATCGCGGCGCGGATCCGCGCTTTCGACCAATTAAAACGCTCTACGATCACGTGGTTCAGCGCCAGCGTCTTCCTCTTCTTCGGCCTCTTCTCGTCGTCCTCCGCGTCCTCCTTTCTTGTCCTCTTCTTCTTCTTCTTCTTCTTCCTTCTCTCTCCGTCGTCTCCTCCACCTGCATCCCCTTTCCCTTCGCGGGATCTCATTGTCCGTGTTCGTTTCTTCTCTTCTCTCTTTACTCGATTTCTCTTCTCCGTTGCTCCTCCGTTCGGTGGAAAGATACTCGTGCGAATGACTTTCGGGGACCTCGTGCCTGGACGTTGAAGAGAGAAAGAGGGACGGGAGGAAGATAGGAGAATTACAATGACTAGGTCCGAGATATTAGGATATGTCGTTACGCTGAAGAACAGGTTTCTGGATTTTACACTAGTTAATAGCAATCCTCGGCTATGGGAAATGATACCGTGTCCAGCAGCCTTCGACACGTCAGCGAAGTTTCTTTCACAGATGATTATTGATATTATTACGCTGAATTAGATTTTTGTTAATATATTCTAATTAAATAAATAGCGGCAATTCTCCTCTTCTTATATTACTTTGTCTTTGAATATTAATTTTATGCTTAATTAAAATTCTGGTAGATTCAACCAGTATGTCTGTTGGAAAATGGACGAACCAGAATTCTTGTAGGAATCAGATTAATTAGATTAATCTAATTAGAATCTGATTAATTTCTTCCTGTTAAATTTACCAAATTTTCTGGTTAATAATTAATTGACTAATTATTATAAATTTTCCAAATCTTCTGATTAATAACTGGCTAATAACTATATTAAACTCGCCAGCACCAAGTCGTCTAAAATTTTTTCCATCTAATCTCAAAAGTCTGTTTAATATTCTGAATTCCAATAAGATTATTGGATAAATTCCATCCATATTGTTGAATAAATTATTTTAAATTCAGTTTCTTAGAAATTAAACTGATAAACAGTGATGCAAGAAGAGGCTGCAGCTCAAACACATAATCAGAGAGCGTCCTCTTTCTCTGAGAGAAAAAAATATATTTTGGATTTAATGTTAATACCAGTTCTTTATATTTCATTTATTCAATATTGAATACGAGTTAAGTTGAGAAGCAAGCAAAGAAATTAATGTAACAAGAAATTTTATAGATCCAAAAAAAAACCAAAAAACCAAAAAAACCAAAAAAAAACCACATCCTTATAGTAAAATCTATTAAACGTTCTAGTTTGAAAAAATCGAGTCTTATTATGATAACTAAAAATTCTTATTTCATTTAACCAAAAATTTGCCTTCAATCATATACGTCTTGTTGATATAATCCAATGATTTTTCTCAGTGCGATGAGAAATATTTCCTTCAAATTCTTAGTAAAATCTGTTAAAATTCTAGTTATTTTAAAAAATCGAGATGATCTTATCATAATAACTATAAATTCTTTAACCAAAATGCTTTCAATCATATACGTCTTGTTGATCCAATCAAACGATTTTTCTCAGCGTGTAATTGTCAAATTTCCGTTAAATTTCGATTTTTATTAGTTATTATAATTTAGCAATTTTGTTTAAGGCCACTTATACTCGCCTAGAATTGCGATAATGATATATCATTTACGATAGCGACTCTCAATGTTGCGATAAACAAGTAGACCCTTCGCTCTAATATAAAAATCTATAACACTGTTTGTTGAGATAATCTAGCAATAATGCTCGAGTAAACAAATATACCGCAAAAATACTGGCGGGGAAGAGATCGGCTATAAAATATCATCGGCGTAATAACTTAAGACATTCGCACACACGCGAATCTTCAGGCGTTAAATTGATACCATAAATAACAGGATAGTGTATCATCGAGACATAAATTTGAACGATATAATTATCGTTAATACGAAATTACAGTCGTGGATGGTTACCCGATGCATTATTGCTAATAATAACGATTGACCGGTCGCTCATGTAAACGTACATTTATGTTGGCATAAGACGCACAGTTATTTCTTATCTCCGGCAGCTTTGTTACCTGATATAAATCGTTCATGAAATCGTTTATCATCGAAAATGAATATTTTCTTTTTTTTTTTTTAATTTCCGCTTTTCCTCTTTTTAGATTTTTACAGAAAGACATAAGCGAGTTACTGAAACATATTCGATTCACTGTACGCGAGAACAGATATTATAATATTATATATGTGCGATAAACAAGATAATCGTTCATCATTACTAGCAATGATAAAAAATTGTGAAAAAATTATTTCAACTTGTATATGTGGATATAAGTCAGCAAATATTTGCTAAAATCATTTATATAATTGTTTTCGATCTTAGAAACACGCACGCATTTCCATCGCGTGTCTCGATAAACTTTGCGAGTTATTTATTCGTGCACGTGTAACATGATTTAATAGCTGACATTTATTATTATGTTGCAGGAAAGATGTCGGAAAGAAGCGATTGCGAGAGGATCGACGAGCGAAATCCTTCGACGAGAGCTTCAATGGATCCCTCCTTCGGACTCATAATACTGGAGGTAATTCATTCTTTTTCCATCTGTCTCTGGTGTTTGTAATTTGATACAGTGGGAACCGCGTGTGATCTCTATTGAATCGCTAGAAAAAGGATTCAAAGGATTATTTCAGAGGGTTAATACCGAGGGTGCGCCGACAGTCGCGCATTCCCCTTCCACCCCCGCACCCACGCGTGTTCCATCATTTCTCTTTAGAAAAGACGGCGCTGTACCATCGTTTTCCATCAATTCTTTCCATAAAAGACGGCGCTTTAAGCCTTTTCATTTCGTACGAAATTAGTAGTAATATTCGGTCGTAAAAAATATTTACAATTAATCGAAAAATAACTTTTCTTCAATTTAAATAACTTTTTTTTTTAATCTAAGAAAGAGATAATCATTCTTTGTAGGTTTTTCATGCCGAGTATTATTTCAGTTCTAAAGTGTCTTTTTTAAATAAAATCTTGTTAAGGATATTTTGTACCTATTTTCAAAATATTGAGAATTTAAAAGTGTACAAAAAATGTTGTTACATGTTTAGAATCTTCAGTACAATTTTTAAATCGATTTACTAAAGCGTTTACAAGTTATAAGGATTTTATTAATTATGTGTTCTTATGAGAAACGCATAACCACGTTGATTCAAATGACAAAAACACATGAGAATAATATTCAGAATTTGTTTAAAATTTGCAAAAGTTTAGATACAGAGAAAATATTTGATCAAATAATATTATACAAGTACTAACTGCTTAAAAAGATATTAAATATAATTTAATGAAGTTAGCCATGTATCTGTCAAGGCGAAATTCTCTGCCAAAAATTAATCATTTCGACAAAATTCGGAATATTTCAATAAAAACGCAAAAATATTAAAAAATACATCTCTACACTAACTAAGTAACTACATTACTCAAATTGTAAAAAAAATAATAATAATAATAAAATAATAATAATTTATGTGGTTAAATATTAAATTTACTGCGGGAAAATTATAAATTAATTGAAAAATTGAGAATCATGGTAGCTCTATCCCTCCCCAACATTTCATTAAAATTCAAACTTTCAAGTTTCTTGCAATAATTCAGCATTTTATCACAAATATTTTATCATCCTTAATCTGTACAACAGAGTCCTTTGAGAACATTCAAAGTTTTAATAACTGAAAAATTTAATTTTGAATAAAATAAAATAATTTTTGTTTGCTCTTGTCTTTCATTAAACTATAAATGAGTTCCCGAAATTAAAAAGAGGAAAATGAACATTTTTCACCATTCCTAAAATCATATCGATCAACGAGCGACAGTTGGATCCCGGGGAGGAAAGCGGAAAATGCGTTAGTTTAGGGTTGATCGATATACACGTGGCACGAGGCCAGGTGGCGCCAACGAGCTTTCCCGAAAGGAGAATAAATGTCGATCGCGTTAAGGGATGATAAACGACGGCGAAGGTGGATAAAACAAGCGGAGAAAAGCGAGCGATGCTGCGAGGAGCCAGGAGGATGAAAGGACAGAGAGGGGAAGGGAGGCGAGATGCGGGGGGGGGATGAACGATGAAAAATTATGTCGGCCAACAAGACTCGTGCGTTCTCCTGGATATGAAACTGCCAGACGGATGGACGGACAGACGGACGAAAAGAACGAATGGCCGTTTCTTCTCCAACGGAGACGGGCCCGACGGTCTGTTATTACGTCTTTCTCTCTCTCCTTCTCTCGTCCCTGTTCTTCCCCGTGTCTTAGGAGAGAAGAGCGGCGTTATACCGACGAGAGAAAGAATAATAGCCTCCCTCCCTCCCCCTCTCCTCCCTGCATCCGTGGCCTACAATTAAAACTCTCTCGCGCGCGTATTCCCAAGGGCGGGAAGAGCCTCTCTCTCGTCGTTGTAAACCGACTAATCGACTCGCTCGCAAGACAATTTCGCAGAAAACGACGAGACGAAAGGGTTCGAGCGGATCGCGCATCCCCCAGCCTCAGCTGATAGATACTCTGGCGCCTCTAGCTGATGAAAACGTTGGCGTTTTCTTGAAAACTGTTCGCGTTTTCTTTCGCCGAAGAAAACCCATGGCATACTCTCTAAATTTCTTAGAGTGAAAATGCACTCGAAAAATTGAGTGACTGGTCAAGTAAGTCTAGTTAGAATGACTTTTCACTTATAGGAGTGAAGTCTTCTCACTTTTTGTTGTAGAGTAAAAAATTCACACTGCAAAATAGAGTAAATAATTTATACTCTACTTGTAGAGTGAATATTTTCACTTTATGTAGCATTTTCACTCTGTATAGAGTGAATTTTTACTCATAAAGAGTGATTTTTACTCATAAAGCACATAATACGTTACGTTCAGAATTAAACAGTTTACTTTTGTGAAAAGTGAATGTTCACTAATTATTTGCGAGTGACAGTATTTTCACTATCACTTGGAGTGAATATTCACTCGTTTGGAGTTAGATTTCACTCTAAGAAATTTGGAGAGTACTCTCTAAAATGCACTCGAAAAATTGAGTGACTGGTCAAGTCAGTCTAGTTAGAATGACTTTTCACTTATAGGAGTGAAGTCTTCTCACTTTTTGTTGTAGAGTAAATAATTCACACTGCAAAATAGAGTAAATAATTTATACTCTACTTGTAGAGTGAATATTTTCACTTTATGTAGCATTTTCACTCTGTATAGAGTGAATTTTACTCATAAAGAGTGATTTTTACTCATAAAGCACATAATACGTTACGTTCAGAATTAAACAGTTCACTTTTGTGAAAAGTGAATGTTCACTAATTATTTGCGAGTGGCAGTATTTTCACTATCAGTTGGAGTGAATATTCACTCGTTTGGAGTTAGATTTCACTCTAAGAAATTTAGAGAGTACTCTCTAGTTAGAATGACTTTTCACTTATAGGAGTGAATTCTTCTCACTTTTTGTTGTAGAGTAAATAATTCACACTGCAAAATAGAGTAAATAATTTATACTCTATTTGTAGAGTGAATATTTTCACTTTATGTAGCATTTTCACTCTGTATAGAGTGAATTTTTACTCATAAAGAGTGATTTTTACTCATAAAGCGCATAATACGTTACGTTCAGAATTAAACAGTTCACTTTCGTGAAAAGTGAATGTTCACTAATTATTTGCGAGTGGCAGTATTTTCACTATCACTTGGAGTGAATATTCACTCGTTTGGAGTTAGATTTCACTCTAAGAAATTTAAAGAGTACATAAACTTTTACATTTTACATCTTGAAACGAAAGCTCTACCCTTGATCACGGAAAACGTCTTCTCTTAGTCGGCTCTTGGGGTCGGTACTTTAGATCGGTGAATCAGAACGAAAGCTGGAAATGGTTAGTTAGTTCCTGTCGGCCTAATAATAGAAATCTGCGCGAGCATCGGTAGCGTCGGCATAACATCGAGCTGAGGGATGGGGGAGAAAAGGGGGAAGAGACGAGAATAAGAGGGTACTGCTGAGGGCGCAACGGTGGCAGTTGCTCGGGTGGCTTCGGTCCGCATTACGAGTTACGCGGGCGGGGTAATCATGATGATTCCGACTTCGGGTGGGTCATCATCTCGTCACCGCGTCACCCGCGGCCAAAAAACACCGGGACACGCACACCCGGGGAGGACGACGACGTGCTCCTCGCAAAATAACCGCGTCTCGACCGCCACCGACAGGCCGGCGTTGATCGACAGCACCACCATCACCACCGTCCGGGGCCGGAGGGGGGGATTCCGAGAGAGGGGAGCTTTAAGATACTTTATGGACTTATCAATCACTTGATAGCCTGCGCATCGCGTTTCTTACCAGAAACGGCGCACCCTGTTATTAGCGACGATTAAAAGATTCCGCGCGGCGAACGGAATCGAGTGCCGTTTCCTCGATTCGTTTCATCGACAGGGATTTATGGTCTCCACCTCGCCCGATACCGTAGGTCGTCGAACGTAGGTATCTTTGTTTTCACGGAAGAGATTTACGTTGTCGTCGAAATGTGTGCGAAAGGCGCACCGAGAAAAAAATCTGGTTGCATTAAGGATGTTTTGTATCTGTTTTCAAAATATTGAGAATTTCATGAAAATTGTACAGAATGTTCTTACATATGTTTAGAATCTTCAGTACAATTTTTAGAGCGATTCGCAAGTTATAAGGATTTGAATTTGCACCGAATTAACATGTGTTCTTATGGGAAACGTATAACCACCTCGATTCAAATGACAAAAACACATGGAAATAATATTCAGAATTTGTTTAAAATTTGCAAAAGTTTAGATACGGAGGAAATATTTGGTTAAGTAATATTATACTAATTGGTTAAAAAGATATTAAATAAAATTTAAGGATGTATTGGAAGAATATTGGTCTGTCTCAAAAGTTAATCCAAAGTATCAAAAAATTAAAGTTGGGCAGAATACGAATTCTAATTGATCAAAAATTTTTTAAAAATCATGAAATCATACTTCAAAGTATTCTTTAATATAAATAGATCTTAATTTCTAAGAAAATGTTACCACATTGTATCATCAATATTGCGTCAAATCGATAATTACAGTTATTTTTTAATAATAATTTCAAAACCACTAAATAAATCGTTTTAAAACTTTGTGAGAACATTTTTACATGTATGAAGAATATAATATTACAAAACGAAATTTTAATCATTGTTTTTTTATAGTTTGTGAATAATTTATTACCTTTCTTGAACGTTTACATAAGATCCTATATTAAAATCCTATCGCAAAAATCAAAAATTAATTAAATTCAAAAAATTCAAATTATAAATTTAATTAAATTCAAAAATTGATAACTTTTAAAGGAGCAAGTAAAAAAATTTGAAATAATTCATGATAATTTAGAATGTTATTAAGAATGTTAAATTAAAAATTCAGCAATCTCATTGATTGTAATACATCTCCAATACATCCTTAATGAAGCTAGCCATGTATCTGTCACAAGGCGAAATTCTCTGTCAAAAGTTAATCATTTCGATTAACAAAATTCGGAATATTTTAGTAAAAACGCAATAAATATTAAAAAAATATATCTCTGCACTGTAGCTAAAATCAAATTGTAATATTCTACAATTTCTTACTCAAAATACACCAAAAATGGATATATTCGCCAATATTGATTTTCAGCTACTTTTTGCTGAGATTGTACATACAAAACATTCTTAATTAGAATTATGAAGAAGGAAAATGGAAATCGAATCAGAATTCTTGTAGGAATTATCAGATAAATCTGATTAATTTCTTCCTGTTAAATTTTCCAAATTTTCTGGTTAATAATATTAAACTCGTCAACACCAAATCGTCTAAAATTTTTTCCATCTAATCTCAAAAGTCTGTTTAATATTCTGAATTCCAACACGATTATTGGATAAATTCAATCTAGATTATTGAATAAATTATTTTAAATTCAGTTTGTTAGAAATTAAACTGATAAACAATGATGCAAGAAGAGGTTGCAGCTCAAACACGCACAATCAGAGAGCGTCTACTTTCTGGCACTACTGCTCGTAAAAGAAAAAAAATATAATTTGGATTTAATGTTAATACTAATTCTTTCCATACATTTTATGGCAAATATTGAATTAAATATACGAATTAAATTAAGAAGCAAGCAAAGAAAGATAGAAAAAAGAAGAAGATTAATGATGTAACAAGAAATTTTATAGATCCAACCAGAAAATATTAACCAAATCCTTATAATCTATTAAAAATCTATTAAACTCGTTCTCGTTTTAAAAAATCGAGTCTTTTCATTGATAACTAAAAATTCTTATTTGATTTAATCAAAATCAATCATATACGTCTTGTTGATACAATCCAACGATTTTTCCAGTGCGATGAGAAATATTTCCTTCTTTCCGTTTCTTGAGGATGCGGCAACGCGAATAGTCGCAGCTGCGAATCGTCAGCGAACAGCTGATCCAGGCGAAAACACTGCCACTCGAAACTAATAACTGTTTATTTGATACGGGCGCGAGGGAATCGACGTTACCATTGGCCCGTAATTATCTTGCTCCAGGATCGAGCGAATTAAACCCGATCGCGTCAAGCTAGCCATCAGCCGTTTGGGGTCGGGGGTCCAAAGTCGATATGCCAGACGCGGCGCGGAGCTTATACGGAGATGTCTCGATATCTCGAATCGAAATCTCGGTGCCGATCGAAATTGAAGCCGAAGCGGGCCCGCGAGGCGCCTATCGGCAAATCCTCGCGTCGCGAACGAACGAACCGTCTCGCTGCTTTGTGGGTGGACTTTGCGGCCGGACTATCTACCCCAACCGTATACGAATGTTATGTACTCGCATTTTGGCCCGGGCGTGCAAGGGGCCCGAGCCGCGGCCGGGGCCCACGAACCCGGTAATTAAATAGCTGTACCCTGCAATTAGGGCCACTAAATCGTGGCGGTGCCCGGGCCCGGGCCAGCGAAGGGCCCGCCAGACACAAAAAACAACGTCGAAACGTTGCTTATGCCAAGCGAGAGGCGCACACATACATGGGTAACCAATACGTACTTCTCCTGCGAGGGGGAGACCCTTCGAGATCCTTGGTATGCGTGTCGCGGGGGTGGTTTCCTAGCATGTGGGAACCTAATCGGGTGGAAAGAAACGGCGAGGCTGCCCTTCGAACCTGAAACACGCTCGACTGTCGTTTTGGCGCCTGTCGTACTCTCTAAATTTCTTAGAGTGAAATTTAACTCTAAACGAGTGAATATTCACTTCAAGTGATAGTGAAAATACTGCCACTCGTAATTAGTGAAAATTCACTATTCACAAAAGTGAATTGTTTAACTCTGAACTAAAGTGAATGCGTTACTCGGTTCAAAGTGAATAATTCACTTGATCAGAGTGGAGTCATCACTTTCGTCAAGTTATTTTTCACTCAACTATGAGTGAACAGATTCACTTTTAGGAAGTGAGATTCTAGCTGTTTTTCATTCTTCTTTCCGTTTTATAATAATAAGATAACATGTTACGTATATGACATAAAGCTTCGATTAGTTGAAATGAGAAGCAATCATTGCTTTTTACTTGAATTAATCGAAGCTGAACATCGCACACAGCATGTTATCTCATTGTCGATGTAAAAGCCGATTAACCTTTTTTTTTCTTGTTACAACCATATAAATATATTTAATGTTACACACACAAAAAATATGTTTATACTTTTTCAAAATATGTTAAAATAGAAAGATATAAAAAGTTACTTTAATATTATATGTCCCGTATACTAAGTCCCGTACACGTGCAACGAGTTGGTAACGTCGCGAGACAACGATACGACAGTGTTGCTAATGGCAGACTCATGCGCACTTCACATGCGCTTTACTTACTCTTCATGAGTAAAAATTTTCACTCTATATAGAGTGAAAATGCTACATAGAGTGAAAATATTCACTCTACAAAGTAAAGTATACATATTTACTCTATTTTGCAGAGTGAATTTTTTACTCTACAACAAAAAGTGAAAAGAATTCACTCCTATGAGTGAAAAATCACTCTAACTAGAGTGACTCGATCTGTCACTCAATTTTTCGAGTGCATTTTCACTCTAAAATTTAGAGAGTAATCCGCTAGTATTATAGCAGACAGCCAACCTTTGCTTAGTTCAATAATCGTCGGCAAGAGAGAGACATGTATACGAGTCTTAATAATCATATCAATCAATATCGTTGAATCGTATCGAGCAGAGAGATGAAGAGATATCGAAATTACAATGTCACGTGAAATGAAAAAGACGCGCGCGACAATCGGAAAGATATTTCGACGCAGTCAATTTGTAAAGAGACTTTAGATGCAGATTATCTTGAGGAATCTTATATCGGAGAGGGATCAGCGTGTAATAGCACAACGTTCGCGCCAAGTCGTGCGAATTGCCTATCGCGAAATTAATTATCGTGCCCGAGCCGTCATGTCGGGCGACGTACTTTTAATCGGCGGAACGAGTTTGATGATCTTATCGTGCGATCGAGAGAAAAATTATGTTGAATTATATCATTCGCGCGAGCGAGCAGATACGTGAGTTGGCATCTCCCAAAGAGATAGTTATGCGTGATTAGTCTTTTTATGAATTTTTTTCACTTAACCAGAATTCCATTCGAGAATGATAGAGTAATAACATATTTTATTTTTTGCACGTATTATATATGCAGTCAGATATGTCGATTATTACAGCAATCAATAGTATGCGATTATTTGCAATATAAAATTATTTGCATAATCAAAGTTTTTGCATGGGATAAGAAAAACCTATTATATAATTATGAGAGCATCTGTAGCGATTCGTTTATCGGAAATGGGATTACAAATAAATTTGCGATATTGCAAAGTGATCATGCTGCGCGAAAATTAACTCTCGCACTGAGAAAAAAATCTGATTGCCGTAATTAGAATTCTAGTAGATTCAACCAGTATGTCTGTTGGAAAATGGATGAATCAGAATTCTTGTAGGAATTACCAGATGAATCTGATTAATTTCTTCTTGTTAAATTTACCATATTTTCTGGTTAATAATACTAAATTCGCCAAGTCTAAAATTTTGTCGATATAATCTCAAAATTCTGTTGAATATTCTGAATTCCAACAAGATTATTGGATAAATTCAGAGAAGAAAGTAATGTAACAAGAAATTTTATAGATTTAAGAAAATACTAATTAAATAGTAAAATCTATTAAACGTTCTAGTTATAAAAAATCGAGTCTTATAATGATAACTAGAAATTCTTATTTGATTTAATTAAAATGCCTTCATTCATATACATCTTGTTGGTACAATCAAACGATTTTTCTCAGTGTGGGATTACAAATAAATTTGCGAAGTGATCAAGCTGGACGAAAATTAACTTTCACACTGAGAAAAAAATCTGGTTGCATTAATTAGAATTCTAGTAGATTCAATCAATATGTCTGCTGAAAAATGGTCGAACCAGAATTCCTGTAGGAATTACCAGATGAACGTGATTAATTTCTTCTTGTTAAATTTACTAAATTTTCTGGTTAATAATACTAAACTCGCCAACACCAAGTCATCTAAAATTTTGTCCATCTAATCTCAAAATTCTGTTTAATATTCCAACAAGATTATTGGATAAATTCAGAGAAGAAATGAATGTAACAAGAAATTATATAGATTTCAGATCAGAAAATACTAATCAAATCCTTATAGTAAAATCTATTAAACGTTCTAGTTATAAAAAATCGAGTCTTATAATGATAACTGGAAATTCTTGTTTGATTTAACCAAAATGTCTTCAATCAAATACGTCTTGTTGGTACAATCAAACGATTTTTCTCAGTGTGGGATTACAAATAAATTTAATAATGGTTAATAATACTAAATTCGCCAGCACCAAGTCTAAAATTTTGTCGATCTACTCTCAAAATTCTGTTTAATATTCTGAATTCTAACAAGATTATTGGATAAATTCAGAGAAGAAATTAATGTAACAAGAAATTTTATAGATTTAAGGTCAGAAAATACTAACCAAATCCTTATAGTAAAATCTATTAAACGTTCTAGTTATTAAAGAATCGAGTCTTATCATAACTAGAAATTCTTGTTTGATTTAATTAAAATGCCTTCATTCATATACGTCTTGTTGGTACAATCAAACGATTTTTCTCAGTATGGAATTACAAATAAATTTGCGAAGTGATCAAGCTGCGCGAAAATTAACTCTCACACTGAGAAAAAATCTGATTGCCATAATTAAAATTCTAGCAGATTCAACCAGTATATCTGCTGGAAAATGGACGAACCAGAATTTCTGTAGGAATTACCAAATAAATGTGATTAATTTCTTTCTGTTAAATTTTCCAAATTTTCTGGTTAATAATATTAAACTCGCCAGCACCAAGTCTAAAATTTTGTCCATCTAATCTCAAAATTCTGTTTAATATTCCAACAAGATTATTGGATAAATTCAGAGAAGAAATTAATGTAACAAGAAATGGTTTAAGATCAGAAAATACTAATCAAATCCTTATAGTAAAATCTATTAAACGTTCTAGTTATTAAAAAATCGAGTCTTATCATAACTAGAAA
Source organism: Camponotus fellah (assembly GCA_030586385.1). Classification (NCBI taxonomy): domain Eukaryota; kingdom Metazoa; phylum Arthropoda; class Insecta; order Hymenoptera; family Formicidae; genus Camponotus; species Camponotus fellah. The sequence continues at coordinate 345,152 of JAPIVC010001055.1, forward strand.
TTCTCGTTTGATTTAATTAAAATGCCTTCATTCATATACGTCTTGTTGTTACAATCAAACGATTTTTCTCAATGTGAGATTACAAATAAATTTGCGACATTGCAAAATGATCAAGCTGCGCGAAAATTAACTCCCGGCGTTTCAATTAATTCCGTAACGTTGCGAAAAAAAAAAACATTACACGTAACGTGACGCCGTAAAGATTAGAATCGTGTTAAATCTCGACGCTTTCCCGTTCGTGCCGGCTGCACGAAATGTTCACCATCGCCGATGCGCCTCCCGTCAAGGGGTGCGGAGGGCGCGGCAGAAGGGAAGATAATGGTAACAAACAGTCTTCCTTCCTGTTACAGAACAGGACAGTGCTGCTTTCCCGCTTCTCTTCCGGCTCGAGTAAAGTAGTACTGCTGCACTATCGCGATATCCGCGTATGCAAAATCGCGTATGCGCACGCACCTCTTGGGTCGAGAGCACCTCTAGATGGATGACCGAGCATCACGCTCTCTCTCTCTCTCTTTTTCTCTCTCTCTTTCCCGTCGTATTAAAATATCAGAGCCACCCCCGGCTAACCCTCCTGCCCTCTCACCCCCTCACGTCGTCCCCTCGACCGCGTTGGCATTAAATCAGCCACCCACCAGCCCTCGGGTTATCTAAAGAGCCTATCTGTGGACCGGCTAAGATATCGTCGCTGCTTTGTGCGAGAACTCGTTGCGTTTGTTGCGCGCCTACACGATTCTTCTCTCTCGTCGTTGGAGTACATACCTTGGAGCAGGTCCGAGAAAAGAGGGAGAAAAATTGAGAGAGAAATATGCACGCGCGGTCAAGGAAAGAGGTCCGGCTGGCTATTCCTGATAGTATTAGTCAATCGCGATTGCAATAATTATTTTTCTTGACTCCAGGTAAAGAGATTTGTATAATTTTCTCGTAATTTAGGCAAATTGCGTGACATTCGTGAATATTTTTAAAGAGAATAGCATACATATCGAGCGCATTATCTTAAAAATACGTGCTCTTTTCATATAATTATTTTTTACAGAACCTAGGAGAATGTATTAAAAAGTGAATGGATAGAGAAAGAACCATTTAATTCGAGAGTAGAATTGCACAAGACTTAAATCACTCAGTCAAGATGGTAAAAATATAATTAATATAAGAGAATTTGCGATAACACTTAGGATTCAATTGAATGAATGATAACAGACTCGACAATCAAATGACAGCTAGAAAAATATGCGAGGCATAAGTGGCTGGATCGGAAATTAAATCTTTCGTTTTCCAGACAACTACTCTTAATCATTAAGTTATCCAGAATCATACCTAATGGCATTACTTAATATAATTATATAACTGTACTATTTAACTCCAGAGCGATGTTGGATTCTCAATTAATGCCGATTGTCACAAAGATGGACAGATTTTAAAGTTAAATGATGGAGGATTTAGATGGAGGAATTTACCTATTTGTTAATCAATGTTGGCTGAAAAAAACATGTCGGGTGAGGTCCTTTTATCCTCTGTTGGCGCTTATTTCTGCAGTTTCGCGTGAGATTCTGACATCCTTCTGTGTCGCCATTTCTAGCAGGGCCTAATGGCGGACTTCAAATTGTCAAAATACTTCCCGGATTTCAAATTCTTGCACGTAAAGATTGTCAACTATTTAATATCCAAAATTCCGCCGTTCGATGTTTCTTTTTTCCGATTTTTGTTTCTTACCAATTTCGATTTCCCTGCTCGATCAGTAAACATTGACGGGACAAAATTAGTTAATAATATAAAATCGCAACAGTTTTTCGCCATTTTAATTCAATTCTTATTTCAGAATTAAAGTTCGGTTTAGTTTAAATTGTTTTTATTTTCTTGTTTCTACTTTATTGGATTTTTAGTTTAGTGATTGGTTGTATTTTATACTAATTCATTTTTTTATTCACATTTATTGCTTTTTTATTGTTTTTCAACTATAATTGTAATTCTAAATCAATCCAAAGCCAAAAGGATTAAGGAAATAAATAAAAAAATTAAAATAATATATATTTTTCTTCATTGTTTTTTACGAAAATTTACATATGTCAGATGCGGGCTCATACAATTTTTTTCTCGTTTTTAATTTACAAATATATATATTTTAATTTCTTTTTAAACTAATAATCCTGATAATTTTAGTTTTGGAATTGTCTTGATAATTAATAAAATTTTGTCTTGATTTTGTTTCAAATTTCGAAAATAATATCAAGATTAATCTTAATATTTCTTGTAGAATCCTCCTTGTACAAGATACAAAAATTTCGTGCATAAATTATATTTAATGTTCTCTTTGTTGCAGATGACATTACGACGATCCCGCAAGGCGAAAAAATTCTCGGTGAGTCGACATAATACAATATTTTCTATTTTCCTTTTTTTACGCTATGAGTAAGTTGATAGATATTTTCCTCAAATTTGAATTTTTTATTCACGATTCCTGATTATCCGTCCATCATCGAAGTTGCACTTAAAGACTTATTGAACTCGTCGATGACTCGAAGCAGCAAGAATAAGTCAAATAGAAAAGTATAAATCTTGGGGTTTTCTCAAAACTTTCGCGATACTTTCCGAGCAATATCAAAATTAGTCTCGCGCAACCCTAAGCGAAAGAGATGTCGGTCGTGCGTGCAAGTTCTTTCAGTACCGACAGACAATTTAATTTTCTAATTATCGCAACACCGCCTCGATCGAAAGACAGAAAGAGCGAAAGGGAGAAAGAAAGAGAGAGAGAGAGAGACCAGATAAGGTATGCCGCCGTTATCTCGTTGTGGCATCTGCGTACGTAGCCGGGTACTCTATGGCGCATATAAAAGCTAATGGATCTCCACGCGAGGCTCGCTTCTCTGGACTCAATCTCAACTAATATTCTCGTACACGCGCATAAAAGAGAGAGAGAGAGAAAGATAGATAGATGGGGAAGAGAGAAAGAGAGAATACGCCCACGAGGTAAACGCGGATCGTCGCGGACGATGAGGCGAACGAGGAGGATAAGATCGAAGGAGGACGAGGGTGAGAGGCGGGGGATGCTCGCGTACTGCAGTGCGGTGAATTAATTGATTACCGCGTGCGCGTATCCCACGTACAATCGTTCTTGCGGCGGAGAACGACCGCGGTAGAGGGAGAAGCTTGCGGAGAAGAGAAAAAGCTCGTCGAATGTCTCGATACCGAATAACCTCGCGATGGTTTTTCCCTGAACGTTTGTCCTCAGAGTCAAGTATCATCCTTCGCACGAAATCTTTTTTCCCCCTTTTCGAAGAAAATTACTTGGAAATTACTTTAGCCCCCTAGATTGTTCATATTAAATAAAAATTCAAAACTTAAAGACACTTATCCTATTAAGAGGATTCCTTCTTGAAGGAGCTTTTACAGAGTCCTCATCTAAATTCTCATTCCTCTCTCTATCACGTTATTTATAAAGAAAATGCACTGTTTTTCCTATTCTACCTTATCGATATTTCAGATACACATGGACCGAAATTTTTGGGTTGCCATTTATTAATTAGATTACTAAACTCAATTTTCACAGTTCCACAAGTTTCTATCGCGCAGTTCGCTATTGGGTATGCTATTGTTTTATGCATAAAAACTACAAAACATTTATACAAGGCTAATGTCTTTATGAGACGATAGCTTTAGACGCCATTGTTGCTCTAAAAAGTCGATAAATAAATATATAATTTTACTTTTTTTTTCTTTCTCGATATATAATCGATTTTGCCGAGTCCGTTTGCACCTATACTTCATCCGTACAAAAGGATTTTTAATTCTATGCAGGCAATAAAAAATGGCACCTATTCAGAAATTACAATTCTCATCTCGTATCTCTCTCTCTATCACGTTATTTATAAAGAAGATGCACTGTTTTTCCTATTCTACCTTATCGATATTTCAGATACACATGGACCGAAATTTTTGGGCAGGTGCCATTTATTAATTAGATTACTAAACTCAATTTTCACAGTTCCACAAGTTTTTATCGCGCAGTCCGCTATTGGGTATGCTATTGTTTTATGCATAAGAACTACAAAACATTTATACAAGGCTAATGTTTTTATGAGACGATAGCTTTAGACGCCATGTTGATCTAAAAAGTCGATAAATAAATATATAATTTTACTTTTTCCAGTATATAATCAGTTTTCGGGTCCGTTTGCACCTATACTTCATCCGTAGAAAAGGATTTTTAATTCTATGCAGGCAACAAAAAATGGCACCTGTCCTAAAATTACAATGTTTCATCGATAAAACAGATGGGTTGAGATTGATCCCCTTAAAGGTCAAAATTATCGGTATCAGAAGACCAGCAATGAACGATGTACACCTCGATTTGTTACACAACAGTTTACACTTTCATAGCCGAGTACACATCGGATCGAACGCGCGAGCGTGACACCCGGAATTACCTACAAATTTGCGGGGGAGTGCGAAGAGGGGGAGGGAAGACTCAACCGCAATCACGGCATCTAAGTAGCGTAAGGAGAGAACGAAACGGCGCGGTTTATACGAGGGGGTTCTTACGGTAGTTGGCGGTACGTGTTGGCGCGCGTACAACACATGGGATTCCACGGGGTACGCGCGATCTCCCCCCTCGAAGGGGGGGCCTCGACCAGCGGTTAGGCCGCGGTTACCGCGTGGTTATCAAGTTAACCTTTTACCTCGGAGCCGCGGCTCGCTCGATGAGGTTTGCGGCCGACGGACCTGGGACAGGGACCAACAGGGGGGGGGAGGGGGGCTGGACGACGGGGGCAGGAAAGGGGACGACGAAGGTGTGAAACCGCTCCAAAGCAAAGAGGCAAGAAATTGCGCGTGATTATCCATCCTCCGACCAGTAAACGTGCGGCCGACTCGGAATATACTCGGATATACCTTCTCGCGAGCCTCGATAAGGATTCCATGAGACTTTCCTCGCGTGTTAGGTTAGGTTCGTTCTTCTTCGGGGTTCTCTTTTTTTTTTATTCTCTCGCGTTTCTCTTAACCCCTATTTCTCCCTAACCCCGGGCATCTTTGCGTTCTAAATTAAAGCGGCAACAGGTAAACCGTGTGACTAAAAAAAGTAGCGCCGGAAGAGGACAAGGGCGGGACGCGCGCGCACGTTACCTTATTCATTATCCGGCTTGTAATTCATAACGCACCATTAGTCGTATTATTATGGTATTTACTCGCGTCCCAATAGCGGGTGTCCCGACGAAGCTCGTCATTATGTCGTAGCTCGCGCGGTAATTGCCGACTTACATGTGGAAAGGGAAATCTCGGAGCTGCGTGCGAATATGGACAAACGTAAAGTCGTGGCTCGTTTTTATGAGAACTAAGGTTGCACGAGATACCAAGATTAGTCTTGATATTGTCTTGTCTTGTCTTGAATTTCAAGACAAGATCGAGACAAGATTTTTAATTAGTTATCAAGATAATATCAAGATATACTACCTAGACAACATATCTAGACTGTCAAGATTATTAGTCTTGTCAAGATTATTGATTCTTAAAAAAATTAAAATATTTACTTTTTAAATTAAAATATTTTTATTTATATTTGTAAATGAAAAAAAATCACTATATACGAATTTTAAAAAATTTTATTCAATAAAAACATTTATATTAATAAATTTAAAAACATTTAATATTAATATAATATAACATTTTTATAAATTAGAAATCAAACTCGCAAATTTTAGACATTAAAGAGCATTTCACCCAGGAATTGATGCACATTAGTGCTTTCAAAGATTTACTTTGTAATCTGGTTTTCTATTTTTTGACATAGTCAGAGTTCCTATTGAGAAAAGTCTTTCTATTGGCACAAACGAGGCAGTTGAACTTAAAATATTTCGAGCCATTTTTGATAATGTGGGATAATGATTTTTTTACCACTCCAAAATATTTATATCTGCCAAAATATTTATATCTTCCCTTGGAGCCTGAATAGTTATTAATTTCTGTTTTCCATAAAACAAATGTTTTTTCATGTAAATAGATGGCATTTATATCGGTTACATATAATAATTATAATTAAAATATAATACAATAGTAATAATTATTTCAAATTATTTTACAAAAATTATGTTAAATATTATTTAAATTTATATTATTTAATATTATTTAAATTTTTTAATATTAGATAAAAAATTGTTAATAAAATCGAGACAAGACAATACAAGACGAGATTTTTGCTATTAATATTCACTCAAGATCAAGACAAGATTTAAATTTTTGAAAATTTTCAATACCAATACAATATTTTTACAAATATTGTCTTGTCTTGGGTCTTGTGCAACCCTAATGGAAACCTGTACACGCACCTGGAAAATTGTTACCGCAATTGAAGATCATTTTTTTGAATGCGAAATCATCTTCGTTGATCTTTCAAGGGTCAACCTTTCCTTTTGAGAAGAGATTCAAAGGATACAACGTGAGAGGAAAAATGATTGAAAGACGCAAAAATAATTTTTCAAAAAATAATTGTATCCACGTGACTCATTATTGTTTACGTAAAGTCTCTCCTGGCTCGCGTGTTCGATGATTACATAACGTTGATCGCGGATGACACACGCTCGTACGTATTTCACGCCTTTCCGAGAAACGACTACCTGTCGAAGATTGGCAACCGCAGGCGATCCGTTCGCGGCTGTAAAAGTCAATCCCATTTCAATTCGCAATCGGCGAATTACTCATTCGAGTATATCGTCAGTTCTCTCCTCGTCCCACGAGACAGGAAAACGATAATGCTCGATGAAGCTCGGCGGATACTCGGTATAATCACGCTCGTTATACATGGCCTCTTCCTTATTATCCTTTTTACCACGTGTGCGATCGATCGCCGGATGAATTATCGCGCGCCCTCGCCAGATCCTTTATTTGTCATCTCGATAATCGTAGCGAATTGTCTGCTAAGCATGTAACGTGATCCAGGATCACGCTACACCTGCTGTCTCGATCAAACTCGATGGGCGAGTTTATAGCTTGTCTAGTATAGCGTGGCTTTAAAATGAAAGTTATATCAATCATCGACTGCTAATAATGTAGAAGTAATAACAGTGTCTATACGAGAGGTATATACAGAATTCTTGTAAGTATCTCGATGAGAAAAAAAGGGATGTGTAATATCGATTATTCTCGATGTCGATTATTCACAGCGCCGGTTTATACGCCACGTCGTTCCTGACAGTCGTATATACATATAGGGTGTCCCATGAACATCTGATAAATTTCTAAAATATATTTTAATCAAAAAGTTCACATACACTGTAGTTCAATTCGACTAGTTAACGAGATACGAGGACTTTAATTCTTGTCCCCCAAAAAAAATTCGGAAGCGATAAGTCAGGGGAATCGAACAGGCCGTAATGTCAAAATCAGCTGATGAGAATTAAATTCTTCATATCTCGATAACCGAATCAAATTGATCCATAGTGTATATGACTTTACTTTTTTTGTTTAGAATGGACCAGTGTTTGCTGTAGATAATTTCAAAATTATCTAGAAATCCGTAAATTTATCTTAGATGAGATAAAGATGATTTTGCTTTTACCTAATCTAGATGAAAGATGAGATAATTATTGCGATAATCTGGATAATTATCTGGATATTTTTGTTTATTTTAGAAGACTATAAATATTTGTAAATATTTATAAATATTTGTAAATATTTGTAAAAAATTGTAATAAATATTTGTAAAAAATGTGACGCAGATTATAAATGGGATATTAAAATCACAAACACATATTCTTTCTCTTTTCCTAAAGAATATTTAAATCCTAAAGAATAATTATTCCTAAAGAATAATTAATAATTAAATAAAAATAAGAATATTTAAAGAATATTAAAAATAACAAAAAAGTATATAAATGATATGATAAATATTTATTTATTAATTATTTATATTTATAATATATTTATAATATATTAATAATATAGTAACAATATATTTATAATATTAATAATATTATATAATATTTATAATATTATTAATAATAATAACATAAAACATATATTTTAGATATTTTAGATAGATTTTTAGAAGCTTGCCTGGAAAACTTTTTTTTACTTAATGAAAACGTCTTAGACAATTTTTAGATAAGATGACATATATATTTTTCATAGATAAATTTTAGATAAGATGACATATATTTTTCTAAGATAAAGATAAAGATTTTTTGTATTTCTTCATCTAGTTAAAGATCAAGATGATCCATTTCTTTATCTAGATGATTATCTAGATAATTTTATCTAGATTCCAACAAACACTGGAATGGACTCTAGAGTACATCTTGAAAGTTTTCTTGGATTTTCTCGCGGCACACCCTGTATACATTTCCGAGAAGAGCAGAGTTTTTTCGTACGTTTCCCTCCTTTTGCACGGACCGTCGATTTCCTCGAAGTCCTGCGATTCCATCGAAGTGACTGCCATCCCGAAATGGCTGTTAATCTCAATATCGGGATGTCCGGCGGAAGCGCGGGCTCGTAAAACGCGGGCGCGTTGTTCCCTCGTCGCTTCGCTTCTTCCCCCCTTTTTTTTTTTTTCGCCGGATCCATCCCTGTCGGAGACGCGCGACTCGCATCGAGGTCTCCGCGACGATCGTTAGATGAAGAAAAAGCAGGCATCGCCGATCCTCCCGGCGCGTGTTGGCGCAAGAGCCTCTCGAATATCGCATACATAATTCATACAATTAGCGGGCGTGTCCGCTCGAGCTTACACGCTCGACATCAGATTAGGAAGGTACTCTCAGCGGGATCCCGCGACGTCGGGATGCTGCGCTGAATGAATCCCGGCTCGCTCGTGTCGTTCGCGATGGAAAGAGAGAAATGTGTACGACTTTAAGATGCAACGTAACGCAATGGCAGTGCAACCGTAAGAATCGCAATCGTTTTATTGCGGAAGATGAAAATGCTGTGCTCACGATTGAGAGGAAATATCACGGCACGATTGTGAACAAGATGATGGAGAAAGTAATATTTCAAATATGAAATGCAAGGATATTTACGTAAGTTATTTCTTTGCTAAATTATATAATAAATGCGAATTAGTTAATAATTTTTGTTGTATAAGAACTGGAATTTTATTTCCAATATTTAGCGAATAATTTCACAAATTGAAAAGGATATTTTAAATATATTCTAGAGCTTTTGATAATAAATTGAAACGATCTCCTCTTATCGCCAGCAAATACTAAATAACAGTTATATAACTGTTAATTTCCCATTCAACAATAACTGTTACACTGTTTTATAACAGTTACATAACAGTTATATTGTTGAGTGGGAAATTAACAATTATATAAATGTTACTTGGTGTTTACTGGGAAAATATTTAAATATTATTTTGTGCAATTAAAATAACACTAGAAACATAAAAATATTTAAAATTACATGACCACAATATATGTTTAACATTTTTAAGGATGTTTTGTATGTACAATTCCAGCAAAAAGTAGTTGAAAATCAATATTGACGAATATCCACTTTTGGTGTATTTTGAGTAAGAAATTGTAGAATATTACAATTTGATTTTAGCTACAGTGCAGAGATGTATTTTTTAATTTTTATTGCGTTTTTATTGAAATATTCCGAATTTTGTTAATCGAAATGATTAACTTTTGGCAGAGAATTTCGCCTTGTGACAGATACATGGTTAACTTCATTGAATTATATTTAATATGAAATGATTAACTTTTGGCAGAGAATTTCGCCTTGTGACAGATACATGGTTAACTTCATTGAATTATATTTAATATCCTTTTAACCAGTTAGTACTTGTATAATATTATTTGACCAAATATTTCCTCTGTATCTAAACTTTTGCAAATTTTAAACAAATTCTGAATATTATTTCCATGTGTTTTTGTTATTTGAATCGCGTGGTTATACGTTTCCCACAAGAACACATGTTAATTCGGTGCAAATTAAAATTCTTATAATTTATGAACGCTTTAGTGAATCGATTTAAAAATTGTACTAAAGATTCTAAACATATGTAAGGACATTCTGTACAACTTCTCAATATTTTGAAAATAGATACAAAACATCCTTAATCACAGTAATTTAAAAAATTAAAATCAATATACTAATAAATCTTTTATAATTCAGATTAATGTAAATTTTTTAAAACAAAAACTTTGGAGATATAAATGTTACTAAAGTTGATATTAATTTTCAATTTGATTTAATTTATTAATTTAATTTGATTTCATTTGATAGAAATATAATAGTAATAGAATTAAATTAATTCATTTCGGTGTAAATTAAAATCCTTATAACTTGTGAACGCTTTAGTGAATCGATTTAAAAATTGTACTGAAGATTCTAAACATATGTAAGGACATTCTGTACAATTTCTCAATATTTTGAAAATAAGTCAAACAAAACATCCTTCAATCACAGTAATTTAAAAAATTAAAATCAATATACTAATAAATCTTTTATAATTCAGATTAATGTAAATTTTTTGAAACAAAAATTTTGAAGATATAAATGTTACTAAAGTTTATATTAATTTTCAATTTGATTTAATTTATTAATTTCATTTAATTTCATTTGATAGAAATATAATACTAACGGAATGAAAACGTTTTTTAATATAAATTTAATTCGTGTTTATCTCTCAACATCTTCTAATAAAAACAGGTGCAAAACATCCTTAATCACAGTAATTTGAAAAATTAAAATCAATATACTAATAAATCATTTATAATTCAGATGAATGTAAATTTTTCAAAAACAAAAACCTTGGAGATATAAATGTTACTAAAGTTGATATTAATTTTCAATTTGATTTAATTTATTAATTTAATTTGATTTCATTTGATAGAAATATAATAGTAATAGAATTAAATTAATTCATTTCGGTGTAAATTAAAATCCTTATAACTTGTGAACGCTTTAGTGAATCGATTTAAAAATTGTACTGAAGATTCTAAATATATGTAAGGACATTTTGTACAATTTTCATTAAATTCTCAATATTTTGAAAATAGGTACAAAACATCCTTAAATATTATCTCAAAATTTCTGATATTGTAATAAACAGCTTCATTTATTGATTCAAATAAAAATATTTGCTATGTATTTATATTTATTATCTTCATAGATAAAAATATATTTGAATAATATTTTATTTAAAAATTGCATATATATTATTTAAATAATTATTTTATTATCTTCATAAGTAAAAATATATTTGAATAATATTTTACTTAAAAACCGCGTATATATTATTTAAATAATTATTTTGAATAATCTTTCTTGAAACGCGCCCACCATTGGACGAAGATAAAGTCAAGAAAAATTATATTTATAATCAAGTGAAACAAGCTCTCGAGTCTAAATGAGGTATTCTTTGTTTTTATAAGAGTCCTAATAATAATTGCGTCGCGAAAACGCGGCGTAGGAGCATAGGAAGAAAGAGAGCAAGAAATTAGACTGCGGGTATCAGCGTCGCGATCAAGTGGTCGGAATTTTATGCTCGGCGAGTTCTACCCTAATTATGATGCAATAAAGTAGACGCGCAGCTGTCGTTATCAGAACGCAGCATCTCACCGACGCTCATTATGAAGTTGTGGTAAATTGGCTGCCTCGCACACGTTGTAAATATTGATGTACAATTGCTATATTGCTATATATGTTTACAATACATTTGCGTGTCAATTGTCGATCGGAGTGTACGATACATCGACAAGGTGAGCATCGATCCAAAACGTATAATACTATCGCAAGCTCGTCTCCGATGATAAAGTATAATAAGACAACAAAGGTACTGCGCAAAGAAATTTTTTTTCAATTTAGTTACACATGTAAATATATGGAATGTATTTTTTTACGCAACAAATAACAATTAAAAAGGAAACGAGAAATTTCTATGATTGCACGAAATATCAAGATAAGTCTTGATATTGTCTTGTATGCATCGAAATTCAGGATCAGATTTTATATTAATTATTACAAGATGTTTACCAAGACTAAAAAATTATCAAAATTATTGATTTTTTAAAAAATCAAAATGTGTATACTTATAAATTAAATAATGAAAAATATATATAAATCAGTATATTATATATAAAATTAAATAATTTTATTTAATAAGTAAAAACATTTATATTAACAAATTTATGGAAACAATAAATAATATAATAAACAAAATAAATAATATAAAATTTTACACAATTATGTAGCTATACTAAATTTTGCATGTATACCCGATTCTTTGATTACGTGTAAGTTGCATCTGCATTCTTTTTTTTATAAAGACAATGAACATATATAATATTTTGGAAAGTACACGAATGACATAAATAATAATAATTATCTTATATCATAAAAATTAAATATTATTGTAAACAATTATTCGCAGTATTAGACTAAAATAGTAAAATCAAGACAAGACAAAATTGTGGAGCAAAGATGTATTCAAGAAAGGGATTAAATTTGTGAAAATTTTCAACGCTATGCAATATTTTTACGAATGTTATTATCTTGTCCCGAGTCTTGTGCAACCTTGGAAATTCCGAATGATAATAAATTACCGAGATAAGTCTTGATATTGTCTTGTATGTTTCGAAATTCAAGACCAGATTTTATATTAATTATTACAAGATGTTTACCAAGACTAAAAAATTATCAAAATTATTGATTTTTAAAAAATCAAAATGCGTATACTTATAAATTGAATAATGAAAAATATATATAAATCAGTATATTATAAATAAAATTAAATAATTTTATTTAATAAGTAAAAACATTTATATTAACAAATTTATGGAAACAATAAATAATACAATAAACAAAATAAATAATATAAAATTTTACACAATTATGTAGCTATACTAAATTTTGCATGTATACCCGATTCTTTGATTACGTGTAAGTTGCATCTGCATTCTTTTTTTTATAAAGACAATGAACATATATAATATTTTGGAAAGTACACGAATGACATAAATAATAATAATTATCTTATATCATAAAAATTATATTAAATATTATTGTAAACAATTATTCGCAGTATTAGACTAAAATCAAGACAAGACAAAATTGTGGAGCAAAGATTTATTCAAGAAGAAGATTAAATTTGTGAAAATTTTCAACGCTATGCAATATTTTTACGAATGTTATTATCTTGTCCCGAGTCTTGTGCAACCTTGGAAATTCCGAATGATAATAAATTACCGAGATAAGTCTTGATATTGTCTTGTATGTTTCGAAATTCAAGACCAGATTTTATATTAATTATTACAAGATGTTTACCAAGACTAAAAAATTATCAAAATTATTGATTTTTAAAAAATCAAAATGTGTATACTTATAAATTGAATAATGAAAAATATATATAAATCAGTATATTATATATAAAATTAAATAATTTTATTTAATAAGTAAAAACATTTATATTAACAAATTTATGGAAATATAAATAGTACAATAAATAAAATAAATAATATAAAATTTTACACAATTATGTAGCTATACTAAATTTTGCATATGTATCCGATTCTTTGATTATGATGTGTAAGTTGCATCTGCATTCTTTTTTTTATAAAGACAATGAACATATATAATATTTTGGAAAGTACACGAATGACATAAATAATAATAATTATCTTATATCATAAAAATTATATTAAATATTATTGTAAACAATTATTCGCAGTATTAGACTAAAATCAAGACAAGCCAAGATTGTGGAGCAAAGATTTATTCAAGAAGAAGATTAAATTTGTGAAAATTTTCAACGCTATGCAATATTTTTACGAATGTTATTATCTTGTCCCAAGTCTTGTGCAACCTTGGAAATTCCGAATGATAATAAATTACCGAGATAAGTCTTGATATTGTCTTGTATGTTTCGAAATTCAAGACCAGATTTTATATTAATTATTACAAGATGTTTACCAAGACTAAAAAATTATCAAAATTATTGATTTTTAAAAAATCAAAATGTGTATACTTATAAATTGAATAATGAAAAATATATATAAATCAGTATATTATATATAAAATTAAATAATTTTATTTAATAAGTAAAAACATTTATATTAACAAATTTATGGAAATATAAATAGTACAATAAATAAAATAAATAATATAAAATTTTACACAATTATGTAGCTATACTAAATTTTGCATATGTATCCGATTCTTTGATTATGATGTGTAAGTTGCATCTGCATTCTTTTTTTTATAAAGACAATGAACATATATAATATTTTGGAAAGTACACGAATGACATAAATAATAATAATTATCTTATATCATAAAAATTATATTAAATATTATTGTAAACAATTATTCGCAGTATTAGATTAAAATCAAGACAAGCCAAGATTGTGGAGCAAAGATTTATTCAAGAAAAGGATTAAATTTGTGAAAATTTTCAACGCTATGCAATATTTTTACGAATGTTATTATCTTGTCCCGAGTCTTGTGCAACCTTGGAAATTCCGAATGATAATAAATTACCGAGATATTGATGTTGAATCTCGTAAAACTGATAGTCGCCTGCATTGTGTTATACGACGCGCGCTTTTTACCAAGGAACACGTTATAAATTTTCATTTCAAGTTTTCAACTGTGGTTGCTCGAGCCGAAAAAAACAAAATGGCACGTCGGCACCTTTCTTCTCCGTACTGTGCACGCTGGTTGCATGCGTCAGATGCATCGGCGTTTCGCAGCGAACGGTGCGACGACTCGTCGTACTCGCCAACCGGCGTCTGCTCTGTAATTGCGATTCGCGCACTGTAATAATTATTACCTTCGGCCTGTCATCAGCGGCGACGTCTACGCGCGAGTACGCTTGTCGTCGTCGTCGTCGTCGTCGCCGTCGTCGTGGACCGTGTTGCTGAGCTTTCGAAAGAAGGCCAGCAAAAAATAACCCGCCTCGATTCGTTCGATGTTCGTTCGGAGAGAAATTCAACGTGCGAGGGACGAGGAGAGAAAACTCATCAGGGATATATTGTATCGTGGTTTTATAATCTGGCTAAAGAACACGAAGGGGAACTCTTGGATGTACCTGGATCCGGATTATCATTAGCAATGTAATCACGACATCAAAGGAATCGAGAATGTATACAGAATTTATAATATTTGGTGAATTTCTTGTTAATACGTATATATATTAATTAGAGTGTCTTCTTGGAATAACGTGAAAGATCTTGAAGAGAAATTGTAACAAATCTTTTTCTGTATCTGGAAATATCCGGGGATTTTATTGTGATTCGGGAAATTTTTCAGAAAATTCTTTCTTCGATAACTTTGCTTTATTGCAAAATTTATAAAATTAATTTTAATTTTATAAAATTAATTTTATAAAATTAATTTGCAAGCAATTTGTTGATAAACCAAGTTGTGAATTATGTGTATTTAAAATCTATGTATGTAAATAATTAAATTAAAAATAAATATAAAATTGAAATTAATAATTTAAATTAAATTAAGTAAAAATTATATATGTAAATAATTAAAATAAAAATAAATATAAAATTGAAATTAATAATTTAAATTAAATTGAGTAAAAATTATATATATGTATATGTAAATAATTAAATTAAAAATAAATATAAAATTGAAATAAATAATTTAAATTAAATTAAGTAAAAATTATATATATGTATATATAAATAATTAAATTAAAAATAAATATAAAATTGAAATTAATAATTTAAATTAAGTAAAAATTATGTATATGTATATGTGAATAATTAAAAATAAATATAAAATTAAAATTATCTCTGTTTATATATTCAATATTTTAATAAAATATTAATAAAATATATTTTAATAAAATATTAATAAAATATTAATAAAATATATTTTAATAAAATATTAATAAAATATTAATAAAATATATTTTAATAAAATATTGAATATACAATATATATTCTCTATTTTAAATTTTAATTACAAATAACAATTTTTAAAATATTTTCTTTGCCTAGAATTAACTAATATTTTGAAGAAAACAATTTGAAAAATCTTTTATTCTTCAAGATTTGAGTAGACACCTATTAATCAATTTTTATTGGATAGCTATTAAAATATTGCAAAGAAGAGAATAACGTAGAAAAAAAATCGATAAAAATCGAAGAGATTGATCGAAGACGTATTGGAATGTATCTGAGGGGGAATCGGGGAGGGAGAAAGACAGAAGAACGCGCCGGCGAAGAATGAATGGACTCGGTAACGTTATATGTATGTGGCCCGGTAATTATGACTCCTCTAATCACCGACAATTACTGCAGTTACTAGGAGGCTCGCGGCGTTATCTCGACCGGTCCATCTCGCGCTGCAGAGGGATGGGAAAGGGAAAGAGCGCGGGCAAAAATCCGTCCGGCGAATTAACGGAAGGAGCGAATCGATCGGAGAATCAATTACAAAGAGGGAAACTATTCGAGGATCTTTTTTTTAATCGGACGAGCTTTTCCTCCTTCGTCCACAGAGCCCTTTTAAAGTCGCGTACGGTTGCTCTCCCGGCATCGATCCGATTAAAAATCAATCCGACGACCGTCATCGTGTATCATAATCGCGGGTCGCGCGACAAGCGGAAGGAGCGAGAGATGGGATTCGCGGGGGAGAGAGAGATTCGCCGACGCGATAGATCCCAATAACGTTTTCGCCAGTCATCGCCTTCCTCCCCCGCGCACCACCATCGCCGTCGTCGTCATCATCATCATCATCATCATCCCGTTACGTCGTCGGACGAGGTCGGATATCAGATCGCCACGCTTCGACGTCGGCTATGTAATTCGCCGGAGCGAATACGCGCCGTCTGCTTTCGAGCAGGAGGAACGTCGCGCGCGGAGGGCGAAGGGGAAAGGGGGATATTCAAATGGCCTCACTCTTGTATGGAAATGCGCGAGATGTAAAGATGACTTGGTCGGGATACGAGACGGCGGGGGATATTACCAGTCGTTAGCGCGACAAGCCAGCCACGGTAACGCTTCTCTCTCGAGGCCGTCCTCCTTGAACTCGTGGCTTTTAAGGTTCACGCGAGCTAACGCGATGATTGATAATATACGAAGAGGGAACGATATATATCGAGAAATCGGGTATTCAAATACTCCAGCGAAGAAAGAGAGAGAGAGAGAGAGAGATTTTACTATCCATTAATGCCATCCACGCGCTGAGAAAAATTGTTTGATTGTATCAATAAGATGTATATGATTGAAGATACTTTGGTTAAATCAAATAAGAATTTTTAGTTATCATGATAAGACTTTTTTTTTAACTATTTTTTATAACTAAAACGTTTAATAGATTTTACTATAGGATTTGGTTAGTATTTTCTGGTTGTACAGAAAAAACATAAGTGTGAAATCAAAACTTATATACTTAAATTAACGCGTTCATTGTTTCGTATATACGCAACAATTTATAATCTTCTTAGAAGAATTTAATAATTTTAAATTTCAATAATATTATCGTCTTATTTTAATATTATAATTGCCATCTCAAGAATATATAATTATTTAATTCTACTTTAAGAAAATTAGAATCTTTGATTACTTTCTATTTAACTTTCATCTAATGTTCCAATCCAATCAAGAAAAATATATTCTTATGATTTAAGATTTAATTTTCTTGAATGGAGAAGAAACAATATTAGATAAAAAATAACATTTTTAAATCAAAGATTATAATTTTCTTAAAGTAGAATTAAATAATTATATATTCTTGAGATGACAATTACAATATTAAAATAAGACTAATAATTGTTTACTTGAATGAAGCCCTTTTATATGGTTCAATCAAGAAAAATATATTCTTATGATTTAACACTTAATTTTCTTGAATGGAAAGGAAACAATGTTAGATAGAAAATAACATTTTTAAATCAAAGATTATAATTTCTTAAAGTAGAATTAAATAATTATACATTTTTGAGATAACAATTACAATATTAAAATGAGACTAATAATTGTTTACTTGAATGAAGCCATTTTATATAGTTCAATCATGAAAAATATATTCTTACGATTTAAGATTGAATATAATTTTCTTGAATGGAAAAAGAAACAATGTTAGATAAAAATACGGAAAACTTATAGAAAATAACATTTTTAAATCAAAGATTATAATTTTCTTAAAGTAGAATTGAATAATTATATATTCTTGAGGTGACAATTACAATATTAAAATAAGACTAATAATTGTTTACCTGAATGAAGCCCTTTTATATGGTTCAATCAGAAATATATTCTTATGATTTAAGACTTAATTTTCTTGAATGGAAAAGAAACAATGTTAGATAAAAATTAACATTTTTAAATCAAAGATTATAATTTTCTTAAAGTAGAATTGAATAATTATATATTCTTGAGGTGACAATTACAATATTAAAATAAGACTAATAATTGTTTACCTGAATGAAGCACTTTTATATGGTTCAATCAAGAGAAATATATTCTTATGATTTAAGACTTAATTTTCTTGAATGGAAAGGAAACAATGTTAGATAGAAAATAACATTTTTAAATCAAAGATTCTAATTTTCTTAAAGTAGAATTAAATAATTATATATTCTTGAGGTGACAATTACAATATTAAAATGAGACTAATAATTGTTTACTTGAATGAAGCCATTTTATACAGTTCAATCAAGAAAAATATATTCTTATAATTTAAGATTTAATTTTCTTGAATGGAAAAGAAACAATGTTAGATAGAAAATAACATTTTTAAATCAAAGATTCTAATTTTCTTAAAGTAGAATTAAATAATTATATATTCTTGAAGTGACAATTACAATATTAAAATAAGACTATAAAATTATTGAGATTTAAAATTATGAAATTTTTCTAACAAAATTATAAATTGTTGCGTATATACGAAACAATGAACACGTTAGTTTAAGTATAAGTTTTGATTTGACACTTTGATTTGAAAATTATAATCTTTGATTTAAAAATGTTATTTTCTATCTAACATTGTTTCTTTTCCATTCAAGAAAATTCAATCTTAAATCGTAAGAATATATTTTTCTTGATTGAACTATATAAAATGGCTTCATTCAAGTAAACAATTATTAGTCTTATCTTTTTTCGGTGCATTTTCCAACAGATATACTGGTTGAATCTGCTAGAATTCTAATTAATGCAACCAGATTTTTTTCTCAGTGTATACGAAGGAGTAGTTTGTAGCTCGCGAGGATGAAATGTTGCCTTTTAATAGACTATTTTAATGATAACGCGTGTCTGTAAAGTTTCGCCGGCAAAAGTATCCCCGATCGGCAGAAAGAGAACGCGAGATTCAGTAATGATGAAAAGCATCGCTGCACCCCGTTGTCTTCGCAACGTGTAATTTCGTGGGCCGTGCAAACGTCGAAACTTTCGCGGACCTACGAGGGAGATATATGACCGAGTGTACCCTCGTCATTTAAAAAAATCGAGCGGCCCCGAGTCGGTCCGAGTGAGAAGGAAAGATATTTGGCCCCTTCGGGCCAAAACGAGGTAGTCTTGCATTCGTCGTAATAGGCAACTCGGGCGCCAAGGTGTTATTAAACGCGGCAGAGAAGCCGCGCAACAATTAAAAAATTACTCTCCACACGTGGGAACGTACAAGAATGAACCTTCGAGGGTCTCCCCTTCGCCGAGAGTTCCCGAAAAGGACATTTTGCATTCGTCTCGTCGAGTTGTTGGGAGAAAAGCAAAGAATTGACGTTACTTTGCGCGATATACATCATTCATATCTCAACTGTATTATTTTATAGAGAGGAAGGAGCGAGCAAGGCGGCCTCTACGAGAGGCCTTTTTCGCGATCGGATCTTTGCACGTGTCAATAGCGCCGGTCAATTTCTGCGATAATTAGACGCGATACGCGAGAATGCACGGCCGTCATATCCTCGCGAGGGTCGACCTAATTAGCTATCGATCCTTTAGATAGATACCCTCGGCCATAAAGTAGCATGCCTTCTATAATTGTACAAGATACCCCTTGGATAAAAGCCCGGTGTGTATAGGTCTAGCGTCTCAATTATCGATCGCAGCGATACGTCTATCATCGACAACTCTGCGCTTTATTACAGATATCGTCCAACGAGTCCATTTCTTCATCGGAACCAACTTTTCTAATCGTGTTATCGAACGATCCATTGTTATCGTAGATGAAGGTAAACGTTTCGATGGATCTACGCGCACACACAGAAAAGAGTAAGTGTCAAATCAAAACTTATATACTTAAACTAACGCATTCATTGTTTCGTATATACGCAACAATTTCTAATCTTCTTAGAAGAATTTAATAATTTTAAATTTCAACAATATTTCGTCTTATTTTAAATTATAATTGTGTTTAAAGTTTGTTCTTTTCATCAAATCAAAGAATATATTTTATATAGTTCAATCGAGTAATTTCATTAAACAATTATTAGTCTTATTTTAATATTGTAATTGTCACTTCAAGAATATATAATTATTTAATTCTCTTTAAGAAAATTATAATCTTTGATTACTTTCTATCTAACTTTCATCTAATTGTTCCAATCCAATCAAGAAAAATATATTCTTATGATTTAAGATTTAATTTTCTTGAATGGAAAAGAAACAATGTTAGATAAAAAATAACATTTTTAAATCAAAGATTATAATTTTCTTAAAGTAGAATTAAATAATTATATAATTCTTAGGTGACAATACAATATTAAAATAAGACTAATAATGTTTATTGAATGGAGTCCTTTTATGGTTCAATCAAGAAAAATATATTCTTATGATTTAACACTTAATTTTCTTGAATGGAAAGGAAACAATGTTAGATAGAAAATAACATTTTTAAATCAAAGATTATAATTTCTTAAAGTAGAATTAAATAATTATACATTCTTGAGAGATAACAATTACAATATTAAAATGAGACTAATTTTTTAATCAAAGATTACAATTTTCTTAAAGTAGAATTAAAAATTATATATTCTTAAAGTGACAATTATAATATTAAAATAAGACGATAATATTGTTGAAATTTAAAATTATTAAATTCTTCTAAGAAGATTATAATGTTGATATATACAAACAATGAACACTTAATTTAAGTATAAGTTTTGATTTGACTTTATTGAAAATTATAATCTTTGATTTAAAAATTTTATCCAACATTGTTTCTTTTTCATTCAAGAAAATTAAAACTTAAATCATGAGAATATATTTTTCTCGATTGAACTATATAAAATGGCTTCATTCAAGTAAGCAATTATTCAAGCAATTATATTTTTCTTAAATTACCGCGATATAATTTCATTTCAAGATTTTCATGTTAAAACTAAATATATTTTCAAAATAAGAATGTCCTTTTTTTTCTGTGCAGATATATTTGCTAATGTAAGCTCTAGTCGATGTATCGCTTCGACCCAACAAGAAATTGTCTAAGGATCCTCTCGCAAAGTCCTTCGAAAGAAAGAAAAGTGTGATAAAATAATTATTCTCCCACGCGAGTTATATACAGGGTATTTCTTAGTAAGTGAGAAACATTTTAGGAGATGATTCTTTGTCGAAAATTAAGGAGGGTTTTTTATATAAACATGTACTCCCTTCCTGTAGAGTTACACTCCTCCTAAAAATTAAGTTTCTATTTTTTTCTCAAATTGGAATAAGCTAAAGAAATGAAATTAGGTGGATATTTTTTACTGATAAGAAAGTTACTTATTAATATTTTTTTCAGCCTCCCGTATTGTTATAAGGGAATGAAACTAACAACTCCTATTCAATTTTTTATTAAAACTTTTTAATAGATCGGAATATGATCATCTAAAAATATGCATTAGAAAGTTTGATTTATTTATAAACTTTTTTATTTCTTTTATTTTTGTCATAAAATCAATAGTTTTCAAGAAAAAAAATAAAATACGTTATCGTGCAAAACATAGG
This sequence comes from Camponotus fellah, assembly GCA_030586385.1. Classification (NCBI taxonomy): domain Eukaryota; kingdom Metazoa; phylum Arthropoda; class Insecta; order Hymenoptera; family Formicidae; genus Camponotus; species Camponotus fellah. Next base: position 367,012 of record JAPIVC010001055.1, read on the forward strand.
TTTCGAATTACGAGAAGTTAAATTTTGAAATAAAAATAAAATTCGTGCAAGTGTTGGAAAATTGGAACAAAAATAAAATTATAAAATTAAAATAAAATTATAATAAAAAATATATGTGCTTAAAAAAATATAGTTTTTAATGAAATATTTTTATTTTAATTTTACAAAATATTTATTAAAATGCATTTTTTATTCCGAAAAATTTTTAAAAATAATATATTTAATTTAATAAATTATAGTATATATTTTACGAAAATAGTATTTAAATATAGAAAATATATAAATGAAAATAATGTACTTAATATAACATGCATATTTAAATTAAAATTAAATACTTTTGCTTAAATGAAATAAAATAATAAAAACCTAAAAACTTAATTTTTACCCTCACTTTTGGAGGAGCGTAACAGGAAGGGATGTAGGAGTATATATTTATATGAAACCCCCTCCCCCCTTAATTTTCGACAGAGAATCATCTCTGAAAATTTTTCACACTTATTAAGAAACACCCTGGTATATTAGGGAGCCGTAAAATTTCGGAGATAAAATCGCGACCCGAGGTGGATCCGCCCAGCTAAATCCGAGCCTCTTGAGTTTAGGCGATGCGATGCGATTTTTTGATATCCTCCGCTCGGCTATTCTTCAGTCAGACACGAGATTCATGGCGCGAATTCTCGCGGGAACTAGAAATCGACAGAGGCAGAGGCCCGAACATGATCCACGGCACATTGTGTAGGGTAAGAGGCTAATAAGCGGCGGGGCAGAGACGATAATCGGGGGATTCACACGCGGAGTTTCCGCATCGGCGGCGCCGCGGCCGCGCGCGGATGCCTTTCGCGGCCGAAAGGAAAATGGCAGGCAGATCAGATAGGCTCGCAGCCGTTTAGCATGCAACGATGCATTCATATCGATCGACGCATGCATATGCAACACCTCGCCTCGCCGCGCGTTACCGGGATAGGATGCGTTTCTCGCGCGCGTGCAACGAGAGGAAGGAGAGAGAAGTCGACGAGACGCATATATTTTGCGCGCGTAGGCATGCGTTACGAGGCGACCCGTTAATTACCGTCACCCGTTCCCCAAAAATTAAGGGACGCGATAACGTCGATCATCCCGTCCTGCTTTTTCGTTCATAAAGCGGGGCGACAATCAGAGATTCGAATCTGAGAGGACAGAATTTACTTATTTCGTTCCTCCGATAATTTATGTCCCCTCGAAAAAATGTTTCGATGTAGGTAGATCCTTTTCTAGGTGTCGACAAGAAAAATTTATCGCTGTTTCTTTTTGTTTCGGTTAGAATTTTGTTTGTGACGTGTGTAATTTATAGCAGCAAATTTCAATAATTCTTTCCGGCAAATTTAGATCCTACTGCTAATTGTAATATTAATTATTTATAACAAGATGATTAGTCTTAAAATATGAATAGGTGCAAAAAACTTTCTTTTTAAATTTCATTAACGATTCGGATTTCTTTAGATAATCTTATCTGTTATTTAGATCGATTGCAAAATATATATTTGCTAATCATTTGTCTATCTGAATTAATTTCTCACGCCTAGAAGAATGCTACTATTGCAAGGCTATTTTTTTGAATGCAAATAGATATAGATTCAAAATATAGAATGTGAGAGATATTGTGAGAGACGGAATAAAATCTTTCTAGAAAAAAATGTAAATTCCACTTCAAAAAGCCTTCGTCCGGAACAAAATGGTGATTGAAAAGTTCGTTTCAAAGTCTCGATCGAAATATTGATATTAATATTAATAATGTAAATAGCATATCCTCACTCTGAATAAAAATCTAAATATATTTGAGCAAAAGTTTGGACAGAATAAAATATTTCATAAAAGTATTTTTTTCCATTCCCTTTGAAGTAAATATCGAAATTTTATAAGTTATGTTTCTTTCATTTTCTTAAATCAATAGTGTGTTTTACATGAGAATTTTAATTAATTTCTTAATTATCTTTTTTCAATTTTGCAGCTAAATTAAAAAATATTTTAATGCGAAAACTAGTCCTAGATCTTTTTCGATTTTACATTCATATGCATTTCTTTAATCGAGTATCGCTTGTAAAAAATTGTAAATATGAAATCAAAGATTCGCAGAATTTTTTTGGAACAATGTCCTTCACGAAAATGAAATCGAAAACGTAATTTCGCAAAGCAAAGATTCTGTATACTTTTTTTTAAATGTTACTAGATGAAATATTACTTCAGTTTCGTTCAACGTAAACACTTATATCTTTATGCACTCGCAAATGCACTTTCCAAAAAATTGGAAATTGCGATATCATAATCTCTTTACAGGGTGAAGAAAATTACAAGGTTAATAATTAGAGGTACGAGATTGAAAACAACGTGGATGTAACATACGTAAAATGAGAGGTTTCCGCGCAACTAGCGAATTAGCAACCTTAGAAAACCCCGTTATTTCTCCCTCGAATTTTTTACAATGTAATGTTTATATGTAGCAGTAACAATAGCCGTAATGGTGCTTACTTGGAAGTTGCCATGCGCGTAACCAGATAGCCATCCTGCGATCAACGCTCCACGATCCACGTTTGCCTCGGCAAAGGAAGCATCGTGTACACTTACCGGCTGCAACAGAATAACAAAAGGACAAGCTTCGAGCAATCGGTTGTGAAAGACAATCAACTTATTACGCGCTAACGATTTTAAACCGTGATAAATCGATAATCCCCCTCTACAGTGGAAACACAATTTGAAATACTTGCACTTGGAAATGTTTTTTTTTTTTTTAAGAAATTATTCACTTTTTAGAATGAAATTACCCATACAGCGCAAAACATTGCAGCAATATTGCGGAAATATTGCAATATTGTTGCAACAATATTGCGGCAATATTGCAATATTGTTGCAACAACATTGTAACATTATAACAATATTGCGGCAATATTGCAATATTGTTGCAATAATATTGCAACATTGCAGCAATATTGCGGCAATATTGCAATATTGTTGCAATAATATTGCAACATTGTAGCAAATATTGCAATACTGTTGCAATAACATTGTAACATTACAGCAACAACATTGCAATATTGCAGCATTGTAACGTTATAACATTATAAAAATATTGCGACAATATTGCAATATTGTTGCAACAACATTGTAACATTATAACAATATTGCGGCAATATTGCAATATTGTTGCAACAACATTGCAACATTTCAGCAATATTGCAATATTGTTGCAACAACATTGTAACATTATAACAATATTGCGGCAATATTGCAATATGGAGCAAATATTGCAATATTGTTGCAACAACATTGTAACAATATTGCGGCACTATTGTAATATGGAACAAATATTGCAATATTGCTGCAATGTTCTGTGCTATACACATAGTAAAAAATTTTGTGTTAAATTTAACATATTTCACATGTCCCAATTTATCCACTCTAATTTTAATTTAAAATAATAATAAATAATAATAATTTAAAATAATCATAAATAATAATAATAAATAATAATAATTTAAAATAATCATAAATGTTAATTTAACAGAAGATAAGTATGTAAATAAATAACACAAGTAATATGTGTAAAAATTAACACAAAAGTGTAACACTTAAACTTTATCTGGAAATAAAGTTTATGTTAAATTAACATATTTATAATGTTAAATTTAATTTAAAAAAAATGTTATTCTTACATTTTTATGATAAATAACAGAAGAGATATGTTGATCTAACATATGGAAACTGTATAGAGAGAAAAATAACATAATTTATCTATTCATTTTAACGTATAACATATTTCATCAAAAATTCGTGCATTTGTATATTAATTGTGTTGTTTTAACTCTTAGAAACAGTGAATATTAGCTCGACTCAGAAATGTCAAAATAACGCAACGATAATATGTTACATTTACATAAGAGTATGTTAAAAATTTAACACAACAATTTTTACACGAAAAAATTTTAACAAAATTACAAAATGTTTTTTATCGTGTACACAATATAAGAGACGTAATTTGAATGGATCTTCCTACATAGATGTGAAATAAAATTCATTAATTACTTCCCGCGCACTCTATAATTATTATATTGCTCCATGTTATAAAAATTCTACATTTTTCATGGAAGTTTGCGTTTCTCTTAAAGATCATAGTGCGGTAAAAAGATGATTCAATAGCTCATCGTTCCGGTCAATCGAGATCTCGCGGTCGTGATCGACCGGAACGATGCGTCATTAAATTTTTTAATCGCATTGTATGAACCCCATAACTTTCTATATGTCTTCACCGCGAGATGTGGCGCGTGTATTATTATCGCGATAACTTTATTACGTCTAGGAAACTGGATTTTTGTAAAGGAGGGACTTTGGAGAGAGAATATCAGTGGGGAAAGCTCGAGCGTGAGTAGAACAAAGCGACGTTGAGCGGTCCAGTGGATCTGACATAACGATGGCTCTCAACTAACATCTACTTACAACGTAAAGATCGGAACCAGGCAAATCCATTTCTCTCAGCAATTGTTATTTAGTGAATGGAGGGATATTTCCGACATCTGATGTCTGTGAAATCGCTATTGTATTTTATCATTTTCATTGTATTAATATCATTGCGAGTTTCGAATTTGTATTTTTCTTGTTTTTCATGGTCGGTAATGTTCCTAAAATATTGTACAAGACAATATAAAATATTTGCAAAAATATTTGCATAAATATTTTATTGGTAAATTTTAAAAATTTATGAAAATTTAAATCTTGTCTCGGTCAAGGTAAAATTCCGGCATATTCTTGTTCGAAGAACAAGATTTGTATTAGGATTTCGCGAAATATCAAGATTAAAGAGAGAGAGAGAGAGAGATAGAAAGAGTCTTGATATTTTGTTGTGATATTTTTTATCTCAAAATTTAAGATAAATATTTAATTAATTATTAAGACAATTCTAAAATTGTCAAGATTATTGTTTCTTAAAAAAAATGCTACAAAGTTTCTCGAATCTTTCTAACAAAAATTTTAATTTTCTTGTCTTATATTGTCTTGTCTTGATTTTATTAATAATTTTTATCTAATGTAGAACGATTATTTAAAATAATATTTAACACAAATAATATTTAATCTTTATAATATAATTCAAGATAATTATTACTTATATCATTTATTTACTTCTGAATGTTATATATCAAATATATACATACAATTTTTTTCTCATCTTTCTCTTTACAAATATACATATTTTTTAGCTTCTTTTAAAAACCAATAATCTTGCCAATCTTAGTCTTGATTATTACACGGTAAAATACATTTTGTATTTCTGTGGAATTTTTCTCGTGTAAAAATTTTTGTGTTAAATTTTTAACATACTCTTATGTTAATGTAACATATTATCGTTGTGTTATTTTGACATTTCTGCGTTGAGTTAATATTCACCGTTTCTAAGAGTTAAAATAACACAATTAATATATAAATGCACGAATTTTTGATGAAATAAGTTATATTTATATAACTTATTTCATCAAAAATTTATTTTTAAATTTTATATTTTAAAATTAACAGATAAGTTGTGTTTTTTTTTCTCTCTATATTAGTTTCCATATGTTAAATCGACATATCTCTTCCGTTATTTATCATAAAAATGTAAGAATAACATTTTCTTTTAAATAAATTTAACATTATAAATATGTTAATTTAACATAAACTTCATTTCCAGATAAAATTTAAGTGTTACACTTTTGTGTTAATTTTTAAATATATTATTTGTGTCATTTATTTACATACTTGCCTTCTGTTAAATTAACATTAAAATTAGAGTGGATAAATTGGGACATGTGAAATATGTTAAATTTAACACAAAATTTTTTACTGTGTAATTAAAAGTCTTATCTCGAAATTCGAGACGAGACAAAACAAAATATCAGGCAAACAAATCTTGCTATTTCTCGCTAATAAATCCTAATTATAATCTTGTTTCTGTGTTGTACCAAAATTTTATTTCAAAAGTTGGCAACGCCGGTGCCAACATCGGACAAAGGGGTGGCTCGCGCACGTGTCGTGCAAGGGTATATGTGTAGGCGAGTACGTACGCGTAAAGTGTAGAGAGAGAAGGATAGAAAAAGAGAGAGAGAGAGAGAGAGACGCGGCGCGATGCGCCCGGTAAGAGGAAGACGTGATCGATGCCCGTGGGATGCAAGGGCGTTCCTGGTGCGGGAGGCGCCCGAGACAAATGGACGTCGCGCGTCTACCAACCACGCCTTCCCACGGGATAAGAAACTCCGTTTTGCGTGTATGTACTCTCTCCGTCTCTTCCTGTTTCTCTCGCTTCGTCTCTCTCTCTCTCTCTCTCTCTCTCTCTCGGATTCTCTCCTCGACGAACGTCTTCAACGAGGTTTCGCGGCCGGTCGGTCGAGCACTCTAACTCGCCTTGCGATGATGACCGACGATCAGAAGGAGGAAAAGGACGAGAAACAGAGGGAGAGAGAGAGATTTTCCTTTGAGAGCGTCTCCGACTCTATTCCGCTTTTACGCGTCTTGACGTACTTGGCGTCGTATCTTGCCATCGAGAATCAAGCTGAGGATCAGATAAGTCGTCGATTGTGTTCCGGTAATTAATGTCAATCATACGGTGAATGAAAGGATCGCTCTCTTGAACTTGATAATAATGATTTGCTCGAGGAACGTGCATTGCTTTGGATAATATATCGCGCGAGCGATAGTAATATATCAAATAATAAACTGGATAGTTTATTTTTTAATTGAGTATACGTAATGCTATTTGAAACATTTAACAGATCAAATCAGAAATAAATCCCTCAAATATATCCCAAACTAGGGTTGCATGAGATACTAAGATTATCTTGATATTGTCTTGTCTTATTGTCTTGAATTTCAAGACAAGATCAAAACAAGATTTTAGTTATCAAGACAAAATCAAGATTGTCAAGATTATTAGTTATCTTGTGAAGATTATTGGTTCTCAAAAAAACTAAAATATTTATATTTGTAAATGAAAAAAATCACTATATATGAATTTAAAAAAATTTTATTCAATAAAAACATTTATATTAATAAATTTAAAAACATTTAATATTAATACAATATAACAAGATTTTTAATTAGTTATCAAGACAATACCAAGACTAAGACTGTCAAGATTATTAGTCTTGTCAAGATTATTGGTTCTCAAAAAAACTAAATATTTATATTTGTAAATGAAAAAAATTACTATATACGAATTTAAAAAAATTTTATTCAATAAAAACATTTATATTAATAAATTTAAAAACATTTAATATTAATACAATATAACAAGATTTTTAATTAGTTATCAAGACAATATCAAGACTAAGACTGTCAAGATTATTAGTCTTGTCAAGATTATTGGTTCTCAAAAAAACTAAATATTTATATTTGTAAATGAAAAAAATTACTATATACGAATTTAAAAAAATTTTATTCAATAAAAACATTTATATTAATAAATTTAAAAACATTTAATATTAATACAATATAACAAGATTTTTAATTAGTTATCAAGACAATACCAAGACTAAGACTGTCAAGATTATTGGTTCTCAAAAAAACTAAAATATTTATATTTGTAAATGAAAAAAATCACTATATATGAATTTAAAAAAATTTTATTCAATAAAAACATTTATATTAATAAATTTAAAAACATTTAATATTAATACAATATAACATTTTTAAATTAGAAATCAAACTCGCAAATTTTAGACATTAAAGAGCATTTCTCCCAGAAATTGATGCACATTAGTGTTTTTAAAGATTTACTTTGTAATCTGGTTTTCTATTTTTTTGACATAGTCAGAGTTCATATTGAGAAAAGTCTTTCTACTGGCACGGACGAAGCAGTTGAACTTAAAATGTCTCGAGTCATTTTTGGCAATGTAGGATAAATATGAACCTGATTTTTTTACCATTCCAAAATATTTATATCTGCACATTCCCTTGGAGTCTGTAAATAGTTATTAATTTCTGTTTTCCATGAAACAGTAAATGTTTTTTTATGTAAATAGACGGCATTTATATCGATTAGTAATAATTATAATTAAAATATAATACAATAGTAATAATTATTTCAAATTATATTACAAAAATTATGTTAAATATTATTTAAATAATTTTTTAATATTAGATAAAAAATTGTTAATAAAATCGAGATAATACAATACAAGATTTTTGCTACCAATATTCATTCAAGACAAGACCAATATTCACCAAGACGAGATTTAAATTTTTGAAAATTTTCAATACCAATACATTATTTTTATGAATATTATCTTGTCTTGGGTCTTGTGCAACCCTATCAAATATATCCCATACAGCAAAGAACATTGTTGTATGGATATGTTTATTATTGAAGATTATTTTTAATTAATAGTCTTTTGACAAGACCAATAATCTCGACAATCTTAATCTCGATATGATCTTGATGATTAATTAAAAATCTCATCTTGATTAAAGATCTCGTTTCTTAAGAGGTCAGTCTTGTTTGGTATCTCGTGCAGCCCTAGATAGGAACAAAAAGATAACGTTGACTTTGAATATTTGCTTACGAAGCTTTCGCGACTTTTTTGTTTGACGAGAGAGAAATTCGTGCGCTTTCTCTCCAAACAGCACAAACCATTGTTGTTACACTTCAGCAATATTGCTGCAATATTTCAGCAATGTAACAGCAATATTTCAGCAATGTAACAACAACGGTCTGTGCTGTATGGGTCGTTTCTATAAATAATACAGCGAGAAAGAATCGTTGCTCGCGAAGAAGGAAACGCACGAGCGGAGATGCGAAAGGCGCACGGTATTTAAATTCAAGCGGGGCAGAACGGCGTACAAACAAGGCGTGCGGCGATAAATATTCAACGATTCCCTTCGGGAAGTTACGTCAACCCACCTACGGGTCTGCGCTCGCGCGCTACTTCTCGTCTTGCCGGACGTTGCGACCGTCACGAAAGAGAGCGCATTTAATGGAAAGCAAATCCGCACGTACACGAGAAGGGAATCTTGATTTCGCCAGCCTTGGTATCGCTAAGATTGCACGAGATGCCAAGACTAGTCCCGAGATATCGCCCCGTCTTGTCTTGCCTCGAAATTCGAGGCAAGATCAAGATGAGGTTTTTAATTAGATTTTAATTAGTCGAGATAATATCAAGATTAAGATCGTCAAAATTGCCAAAATTATTGATGTAAAAAAATATCCTGAAAATTATTGATGTAAACAAAATCTTCTCAAAATTATTGATGTAAAAAAAAGCTAAAATGTATATAAATTTGATGAGAAAAATATTATTATATTATATGTGAACCTAAGTAATTTGATTTAATAGATTAAAATACATTAAAATAAATTAATTAGAATAAATTAAAATATATAAATATTACACTAATATTACACTAATAAATTCAGAAATAAAAAAATAAACATAATAAATATTGTAAAATTTTACATAATTATTTAACAATAATTACGTTTAACAATAATTACACAATTTTACATAATTATTTAACAATATGAAAAATTAACCATTTTTTTAAAGAATATTAGAAATTAATCTTTTTGACGTATATATTTTTATTAATGTTTGAACAATATTTTTAAATTTTAAATATTTAGTTCTTTTTATTCAATACAAGCGCATAATTATATATTCAACAATATTATATGTTGCTTCCATGCAATACAAGCGCATAATTATATATTCAACAATATTATATGTTGCTTCCATGCAATTATTTAGAATGAAAAAAATTTGATCTAGCTTTATTCGATATAACAGAATATTTTCGCGAATCTAATTTTATTAAAAAAAAAACTAATAAAAAATAATAAAATAGTCTTATTTAAAAAATAGATATTTTAATTTTGTCATTTCTTGAAAAATATTAATTTTTTAAATTCTTTTAGATTTAATATCCCAAAAACATATTCTACGGAATAAAATTAGATCGAGCTTCTTACACGAAGAATAGTACGTCACAACTCATCATTTTTTAATGAAAAAAAAGCTCAATAAAACAACATATAAAATACGAAAAAGATTAATCTCTAATATTCCCTAAAAAAGATTTCTAAAATCATCAATTGTTCATACTGCTACACCGAAAAAATTGTATTCTTAATTTAAGAATATACCACTTATCTTTAGAATATGTACCACTAAAATAGGCGCCAAGAGAATCCTCTTAAGTTAAGAGGCAAATCTTCTAAAAAGATATTCTTAATACACAGAGAAAAATATTTCTTTGGGTTTAATAAATTTTATTGAAATCAAATAAGTTTAATTGGTCTAAAAGTTTTTTCCGTCTAATTTCAAATAGTCTTTTAATATTCTGAATCCCAACAAGGGAATCCAGATTAAATAAATTATTTTAAATTCAGTTTGAAATTAAATTGATAAACAGTGATGTCAAAGAGGACTCACATGCATACAGAGAACCTATGTGTGAGAGCAGTCCTCTCTTTCATCACTGCTAAAGGAAAAAAATATACTTTAGATCTTACGTTAATACAAGTCCTTTATATACATTTCACGATAAATATTGAATACGAGAAAAATTAAGAATGGTGTCGCCGTGTAGCGGCAAATGAAGAAACATGTCGCGCACACGAAAATCGAGTTGTGATGTAGAAGTTGCAAATTAAGAATATATTCTTATTCATTAAGAATATATTCTTATTTATTAAGAATATTTATTAAGAGGACTTATAAAGTATACATTTCAAGAATACAATTTTTTCGGTGTAGAATAGACTGGCGGGGACCCTTAAGAGCCGCACGCGGCGTTGATGCTCGGTCGGGGGCGAAGTCACGATCGGATCGTTCATGGTGATAGAAAACGACGCGCGGGAGGCGTCAAGAATTGCGTCAGGATTATCGGCGATGGGACCACCCAAGGCGCCCACGGGTTCAGGCATAGGCACTATGGACCATGGGCTAACGATAGCGAAAACCTGATCCTAACAGCGGGATCCGCGAGATAACGCGGCGAACGCAGGTGTTTAGCGGCCGTCCAGTCATCGTATTGTCATTACTTATATGACTGACACTGCGGAGGTGGTCGGACATCCTTTTAAATTTCGAGAACACGCGCACTCGTCCAGCGTTGGTTTTTGTCACGTCATTGACAGTCGAAACCGAGGTGTCTCTCGATCTAGCGGCGTGTCAGTAATCGTCGAGATCGTGTTATATCACTCGCGAACGGGCAGGTAAACTCGAAATAAGCAAAGTTGAATGAATCAATGCTAGGCAATATATATAATACATGGTAGAGATAGTTAGTGAAGATAAGTCTTTTCGATTGTAAATATATTATTAATATATTTACTAATAATATATATTATTAATATATATTATTAATATATACATGTTGTTCTTATGTCAAAATCATGAATGTGCAATTTATAATTTTGAATCATTGCAATTTGAAAATTTAATTTGCTCCGAAAAATCAATCTTATTTTATTCTTGTAATTTTCTTCGAAAAATCAATCTTATTTTATTCCTGTAATTTCGATTATTCAAGTATTATGCGTTTAAAAATTTAATTTGATTTGCAAAATCAGACTCTTGTTTTATTTTGATTTTGAATTATTGCAATTTGAAAATTTAATTTGCTCCGAAAAATTAATCTTATTTTATTCTTGTAAGTTTCTTCGAAAAATCAATCTTATTTTATTCTTGTAATTCAGATTATTCAAATATTATGCATTTAAAAATTTAATTTGCTTTGCAAAATCAGGCTCTTGTTTTATTTTGGTTTTGAATTATTATTTGAAAATTTAATTTGCTCCAAAAAATCAATCTTATTTTATTCTTGTAATTTTCTTCGAAAAATCAATCTTATTTTATTTTTGTAATTCCGATTATTCAAGTATTATACATTTAAAAATTTAATTTGCTTTGAAAAATCAGGCTCTTGTTTTATTCTTGTAATTTCTTCAGATTTTCTCAAACATTATATACATTATTTAATTATATTCTATTATTAATTCCCTATATGCATTAGATTACATTAACATTATGTCCAAAATTAGATAAGAAGGTAATATTGAAAGATCGGAAAATTTTCACATTCGTGGTTTCAGAACAAGAGCAATACATCGCAACCTTTTCATATCTTATCTTTCTTATAAACTGACATTTTATAAACAGCCTGAATTTGTTATAAAAAGATTGAATTTACAAAAATTAATATAATAAAAAAATTTACATAATACAAAAAAATTTGCATTAATTAAATATTGTTACAAATAAGATTGCATTATATATCAATTAAACATTAAATTATTCTCTCTTTCTCTCGTTTTCAAAATAAAATATTTTTTAAATATTAATAATTAATATTTAAAAAATATTTTATTTTAAAGCGAGAGAATTCTGGAAAATTAATATTATTTAAATATTAATATTAATATTTATTATATATATATTTATATTAATATTATATTAATATTAATATTAATATATGTTTATATTAATATTATATTAATATTAATATTAATATTAATATTAATATATATTTATATTAATATTATATTAATATTAATATTAATATTTATATTTATATTATATTAATATTATTATTAATATAAATATTTAAATATTTATATTAATATAAATATTAATATTATTTAAATACTAATATTAATCCCACAAAATGTTCTATCGATATATAAAGCGTGCTTATACATTTCTTGCACAACAGCAAAATTTCGAGACAATGCACGAGTGATTGATTAATGTCAGTATAATGTCTGTTTTGCGGCATCTATGACAGAGAATAGTAAAATCTGTATGGACATTGTCGTAAACGTGTCGCACGACACCTGTACGTTATGCCACTGTTGATCAATAATGCCGATACATGCACAATGCATACATATACATACACATACAGTTGTCGAACAACATGGATCGCGCCCAACCCAGCTGGAAGTGGGCCCGAGGGTACAACGTGGGGCCTTTACGACCCGTCAAGACGTTTGTCCGACAACGATCTCGATCCTCGCCGTCGCGTGGAGGATTTTTCGGGCAACCAGCTTTGTGCGGCAACACAATATTGCGTTTATCTGTTATTAGCATCATCGTAATCGTTTTATCGTTGTACAAGAAACAGTTTCTCTTAGGGTTGCACAAGACTCGAAATAAGATTCATGAAATATTCATAAAAATATATCGTTTTGATCGTGGAAAATTTTCGAAAACTTAAATCTTGTCTTGATTTTGGAATGAATCTTTGTAACAAAAAATATCGAATGGTATCGATTTTATTAACAATTGTTATCTGATACTCAACAAAATAAAATAATTAAAATAATTTTTATAAACATTTATAATCTGCAAAGTTTTGCAAAGTTTTTATGTGGCTAAATAATTGTGTAAAATTTTATATTATTTATTTTATATTATTTATTTTATATTATTTATATTATTTATAATTTTATATTATTTATTATTTTAGTTATTTCTGAATTTATTGATATAAATGTTTCTCTTTATTAAGTAAAATTTTTTAAGTTGATATAAAATATATTGATTTTTTTCCTATTTAATTTATAGAAATATACATTTTAGATTTTTTAAAAAATCAATCATCTTCACCAGATCAATAATTTCTCTTGACAATCTTCATCCTGGCAATGAAATGATTATTTGATAATTATAATCAATTTTATTTAATTATCAGAAAATTTGATAATTAAATAAAATCTTGATATTTTCTGCAATCTTAGTCTTTCTCTTTGAACAAAATGAAAAATTAGTGAATAAACTATATATTCAATGTTCTCTTTTTTGTTGCAGAAATTGAATGACATTCTATTTTACAAAGTGGTTCTACAAAGCGAAGAAATTCATTCTTGGTGAATGATATAAAATTACAATATTTTCTATTTTTTCTTGTTTATGCTACAAATATGTCTTTGATCGATATTTTCCTTAAATTCGAATTTTTTATTCGCAATTTCTGGTTATTTATTCCGTATCGAATATAATTGATTAGGGCATCTATTGAACTCGATGATTCGAAAGGGCTAAATCAAATAGAAAGACGGTAAATCTTGGGACTTTCTTGAGATTTTTACTATATTTTTTTCTTCATACATCCAGCAATAATTTCTCTTTCGATATCGAACGTCTTGCGAAAAATCCTCGTGAATTATTTCTCAATTAAATGTTAATAATTTCAATCTTAATCACTCGACATATGACTATATTATATTATTATATCATATACAGTGTTTGCTGTAGATAATTTCAAAATTATCTAGATAAAGATAAAGATAAAAATCTGTAAATTTATCTTGAGATGAGATAAAGATGATTTTGCCTTTACTTAATCTAGATGAAAGCTGAGATAATTATTGCGATAATCTAGATAATTATCTAGATACTTTTGTTTATTTTAGAAGACTATAAATATTTGTAAAAAAATGTGACACCGATTATAAATGGGATATTAAAATCGTAAACACATATTCTTTCTCTTTTCCTAAAGAATATTTAATATTATAAAGAAATAATAGCAAAAAGATATATAAATGATATGATAAATATCTATTTATTAATTTATATTTATAATTTATATTTATAATATATTAATAATATATTAATAACAATAATATAAAAAATATATTTTAGATATTTTAGATAGATTTTTAGAAGCTTGCCTAGAAAACTTTTTTGCATAATGAAAACCTCATCTTAGACAATTTTTAAATAAGATGACATATATTTTTCATCTAAAATAAAGATAAAGATACTTTGTATTTCTTTATCTAGTTAAAAATAAAGATGATCCATTTCTTTATCTAGATGATTATCTAGATAATTTTATCTAGATCCCAGCAAACACTGATCATATATACCGTAAAAAAATATCAATACTCGAATAATCGATTAAAAATCAATTTCCTAATCGAGTTCCACTATCGACGAACATATGCGTGCGATTTGCGCGCGCCTGCGTGTAACACGTGCGTAAAAAAACGCACGCTCGATGCGTCGCGAGCCCACCACGCCCATCGCGACCACGTTCGTCCGTCCATGACGGGCTTAGCAAAGATGACACGGAGAGAAGCAACGCAACTTCCCACAATTTCGCCGCCAGAAATACGCGCAAGGTTGTCATAAAAAAAAATAATAATAAGATAGCGGGAAGACGCATGAAAGAAAGATGGCAGAAAAGATGAAAGGGCACGCGTGTTGTAAAATAAGATTACAGCAAAGCGTACGTGTCTCGTAAGGTGGCGGAATGAGTTCATTCTTTATGATCCCATGTCACGACAGTCCACCGACGTACGTACGCCATTATAACGCGTATCTAACAGAGATCAGACGTACTCGTCAGGAGGCATGTTTATTACAATCAGATATATTCAACGTGGAAGAATCAGCGTAGGAGATCTCAATCAATCCTCGATTGACGTACATTTGCATTGTTTCGCGTCCGCGATCGGTTTCTTATCTGTAGTCGTGGCTACAAATCTATTCCTGCTTCTTTACTTCGAAAAAAATTGAAAGGATCAATTTAAGAGGGTAATAATGTCTCGTAATTTACTGTAAATCTTGTTTTGTTTCCGATACGGCAGAGAAATATTACAATGTTGCTGTAATATTGCTGTAATGTTACAACAATGTTCTGTGATGTATCGGTTTTTTTTTGTAAGGAAAAGTTGTGGATAAAATAATAATACATATCCAATAAACACCAAATAACAGTTATATAATTGTTAGTTATAATTTCCCACTCGACAATATAATTGTTATTTAATACATGTAACAGTTATATTGTTGAGTAAGAAATTATAACAGTTATATAACTGTTATATAATATAATTGTTATTTAACACGATGAAAGCCATCATTTTTTGCATGTTCCTGATTTTTGTCATCATATATCTTTGCAATTAAGGATGTATTGGACGGACCGTCTGTCTCAAAAGTTAATCCAAAGTATGAAAAAATTAAAGTTGGGCAGAATACGAATTCTAATTGATCAAAAATTTTTTAAAAATCACGAAATCATACTTCAAAGTATTCTTTAATATAAATATGTCTTAATTTCCAAGAAAATGTTGCCACGTTTTATCATCAATATTGCGTCAAACCGATAATCACAGTTATTTTTTAATAATAATTTCAAAACGAGCAAGTAAATCGTTTTAAAACTTTGTGGGAACATTTTTACATGTATGAAGAATATAATATTGCAAAATGAAATTTTTATCATTGTTTTTTTATAATTTGTGAATAATTTATTACCTGTCTCTTGAACGTTTACATAAGATTCTATGTTAAAATCGCAAAATTCAAAAATTAATAACTTTTAAAGGATTTAAATTCAAAAATTAATAACTTTTAAAGGAGCAAGTAAAAAAATTTGAAATAATTCATGACGATTTAGAATGTTATTAGGAATGTTAAATTAAAAATTCACGGCGATCTCATTGATTGTAAGATATCTCCAATACATTCTTAATAATTTGGCATTTAATAAATATAAATATAAATTATACATATAAATATTTGCTTTCTTGTATAGAAGAAAAAATCTTACTAAAAACATTATAAAATCCAAATGTCTTAGATTGTTTTGTTTTAGATTTCTATATTTTGTAATTTTATTATTTTTATATTATATTAAATGTGAAAATTTAAAATTGATCAAATTATGAGTTTCTGTTATATTATTTTAGTATTATATTATCATATAATTAGTCTATCAGAAATCTATCATACATATTTATATTATGATCACATGTTTTCTAAGGTTATTATCCCCATTTTACACGAAGAAATAAGTTAGCTTCGCTCTCTATCACTAGAATTTCATAATATTCTCTATTCTTTCTCTTTCATTACAAAATGAAATTTTTATCATTGTTTTTTTATAGTTTGTGAATAATTTATTACCTGTTCTTCTCTTGAACGTTTACATAAGATCCTATGTTAAAATCGCAAAATTAAAAATTAATAACTTTTAAAGGAGCAAGTAAAAAAATTTGAAATAATTCAAGACGATTTAGAATGTTATTAAGAATATTAAATTAAAAATTCACGGCGGTCTCATTGATTGTAATATATCTCCAATACATCCTTAAGCCTTAAATTAAAACTCAACTAAAGTAAATAAGTTAGCTTTGCTCTCTACCAGTAGAATTTCATAATATTCTCTATTCTTTCTCTTTCATTACAAAATGAAATTTTTATCATTGTTTTTTTATAGTTTGATGAATAATTTATTACCTGTCTCTGGAACGTTTATATAAGATCCTATGTTAAAATCGCAAAATTCAAACATTAATAACTTTTAAAGGAGCAAGTAAAAAAATTTCAAATAATTCATGATGATTTAGAATGTTATTAAGAATATTAAATTAAAAATTCACGGCGATCTCATTGATTGTAATATATCTCCAATATATCCTTAAGCCTTAAATTAAAACTCAACCAAAGTAAACTCTATTTAAAATTAACCGAAGAATATAATTTTGTGAATATTTTATTTCCACAAAGCTTAGTTTACCAAAAAACTCCCTTATTTCCAATCACTAATTCGACTAATTATCAGAGTGCCTCGACATTTTCGTTGAGGAAAAATCGTCCCCGAATGATCCCAGAAATCTTCGAAAGATTCATTATAAGTTTTGGAACACCCTGTATAACTGTTACCTGGTGTTTGCCGGGTAATATAAAAAAAAAAAACGTTAATATGCAAATGTTAATATGCATGTTCTGTAGACACAAGGAGGGAGAATGCAGAGAGAATGCGATATGCAAAGTACGTTTCGCTGACTCGGGCTCGATTTTCCACGTCGTGTCGACACGCGCGCGGGAAATCCGAGAACGGCAGCGAGCGAGAGCGAGCGGGGGAGATAATATCGGGGGCGCGCATTACGATCGAACACCGGGAGCCTCTTCGGGGCGGCATCCGCGCGCGCTGTATCGGAACAGGGAACGCGGAATCGGAGATCCCGGCGTCGGATGGCGATGGGGAATAATTGCGCGTTTGCGCTCGTTGCGGGAGGAGGATTCCGCGGGCCGCCTCCACGACTCCCGGTAGTAATTATCGAATCCCTCTCCCCTTATCTCTCTCTCTCTTTCTCTCTCTCTCTCTCTCTCTCTCTCTCTCTCGCTGTCTCTCTTTTTCTCTCTCTGCATCTCGCCCCCTTAACTCCGGATGTCTTGCGAGCGTAACGAGGAGGGAGGAAAAGGGGGAGGATGCGCACCTCTTCTCACCCCTCCCCCCCCCTCCTTCTCTTCTTCGCTGCCGTGTGTTATTATTCGGTGCGCTCGCTTAGATCGGCCTCTTACGTCTATCGGAGCTCGCAGCATCCAGCATCCAGCATCGCCGTATCGGAAGCAGACGCGAAGATTACTAGAATTAAGATCGTACCCTCCGCGATTCGAGCCGACGAATCGCCGCGGCCGCGCGCTTCGGAGCGACATTCGTCGTGATATCGACGGATCCTCTTTTCCTTCTTAACCTTCCCTCATCCTGCGACATCACGAGCATTGAATTATGGTACGTGGTGTTGCATACATTGAGAAAAGATGTTTGATTGTATCAATAAGACGTATATGATTGAAGGCATTTTGGTTAAATCAAATAAGAATTTTTAGTTATCATGATAAAACAAGATTTTTTATAACTTTTAGAACGTTTAATAGATTTTTTATTAAGGATTATTAAGGATTTGGTTAGCATTTTCTGGTTGGATCTATAAAATTTCTTGTTACATTAATTTCTTTGCTTGCCATTCTTGATTTAGTTCGTATTCAATATTTGTCATAAAATGTATACAGGGTGGCCCCGAACATTCCAGCTAGATTTTGAGATCTTATAGAAAATTTAATTTATAAACATGGGTCGAAAAATGCTCCCTTAAGAAGTTATCGCTCAAAAACCTCTGATGAAGGAAGAACAAAAGATGAAATAAAAGTTAGTTAAAAAAATTATTTTATTTTCATAAAAAAAAAAGATTTTTATTTTTTATTTTTATCGTTTTTCTCAAGAAATTTATTTAGTTTCATTTTCTTTTTATTTCATTTTCTTTTCACTTTTTGCTCTTCCTTGATCAGAGATTTTTGAGCGAACTTCTTAAGGATTTTTCGATCCATGTTTATAGGAAATTTTTTGTTCAGAATTAAATCTCTCTGATTTTGCATGTTTGAGCTGCATCCTCTTCTTACATCACTGTTATCAGTTTAATTTCTAACAAACTGAACTTAAAATAATTTATTCAATAATCTGAATTGAATTTATCCAATAATCGTGTTGGAATTCAGAATATTAAACAGACATTTGAGATTAGATGGAAAAAATTTTAGACGACTTGGAGCTGGCGGGTATTCTTATTCAAAAAATTTTGTAAATTTAACAGAATAGAAATTAATCAGATTCATCTGGTAATTCCTACAAGAATTCTGGTTCGTCCATTTTTCACACAGTAAAAGATTTTGTGTTAAATTTAACATATTTCACATGTCTCAATTTATAACTCTAATTTTAATGTTAATTTAACAGAAGGCAAGTATGTAAATAAATAACACAATTAATATATTTAAAAATTAACACAAAAGTGTAACACAAATTTTATCTGAAAATAAAGTTTATGTTAAATTAACATATTTATAATGTTAAATTTATTAAAAAGAAAATGTTATTCTTACATTTTTATAACAGAAGAGATAAATAACAGAAGAGATATGTCGATTTAACATATGAAAACTGTTATAGAGAGAAAAATAACACAACTTATCTGTTCATTTTAACATATAACTTATTTCATCAAAAATTCGTGCATTTACATAATAATTGTGTTATTTTAACTCTTAGAAACGGTGAATATTAACTCAAGAAAGAAATGTCAAAATAACACAACGATAACATGTTACATTAACATAAGAGTATGTTAAAAATTTAACACAAAAATTTTTACACGAGAAAATTTCAACAGAAATACAAAATGTTTTTTACCGTGTACTGGTTGAATCTACCAAAATTCTAATTAATGCAACCAGATTTTTTCTCAGTGTATCGCTGGATATTACTCTGCGCGTCCGACCGTTTATATAATTCAAGCCAACGAGATTACAGTCGCAATGGAATGTAACGTCCATGTCGTAAAAATTCCAAGTATTTCGATTTATTAATGATAGCAGAAACGAGATTTATCAGCTCGCTACGAGCGACGCCGCGATGTACAGATAGATCAAGCTCGGGTTAGCGTCTAATGTGCACGAATCATTCTCGATATTCTGGCGGCGATCGAAGCTCGAGATGGTCGTCGATCATCGCCGGGGCTCCTCCATCGAAATCGCCGATGGATCAGGAGGAGGTCGCGTTTTAATTGCTTAATTGCCGAGTGAGCCCTCGACCATCGATCGCCCAGCGAAGCGACAAAGGAACTGTCCTCTTCGCCGCGAGGCTACCAGATCGAGATTGTTTGGATGAACGACTCAATCGAGATGAGCGTGCTCGTTTCGATGCTATCGTCTCTTTCCGGCCTGGTGTATTAAAGTTTCTATCACGCAAAGACACGAGGCTACTCTTTTTCCACGATTCCCTTTGGTCAAACCGCGCCGCGAATTAAGGACTAAATCTAGGCTTGCAGACAAGACAATATTCGTAAAAATATTGGTTTTGATCATTTTCTTAGTACAAGTGTTTTTATCAATTAAATTAAATTAATTTAATTATTTACTAAATAAAATTAATTTAATTATTTACTAAATAAAATTAATTTAATTATTTACTAAATAAAATTAATTTAATTATTTACTAAATAAAATTAATTTAATTATTTACTAAATAAAATTAATTTAATTATTTACTAAATACTCGTAAATTTTTTTGATTTCGTACATAATGTAATGTAATTATATTCTCATTATTTAATTTATAAATAATCTTGACAATCTTAATCTTGACAATTAATTCTACACAGTAAAAAATGTGTTAAATTTAACATATTTCACATGTCCCAATTTATCCACTTTAATTTTAATGTTAATTTAACAGAAGGCAAGTATATAAATAAATAACACAAGTAACATGTTAAAAATTAACACAAAAGTGTAACACTTAAATTTTATCTGGAAATAAAGTTTATGTTAAATTAACATATTTATAATGTTAAATTTAATTTAAAGAAAATGTTGTTCTTACATTTTTATGATAAATAACGGAAGAGATATGTCGATTTAACATATGGAAACTGTTATAGAGAGAAAAATAACACAACTTATCTGTTTATTTTGACATATAACTTATTTCATCAAAAATTCGTGCATTTACATATTAATTGTGTTATTTTAACTCTTAGAAACGGTGAATATTAACTCAACGCAGAAATGTCAAAATAACGCAACGATAATATGTTACATTAACATAAGAGTATGTTAAAAAATTAACACAAAAATTTTTACACGAGAAAATTTCCACAGAAATACAAAATGTTTTTTACCGTGTTGTATAAAAATTTTTATATAAAAATTTCCTTTTGCCTCGAATTTCGAGACAAGACAGGACGATATCGGGATTAATCTTGGTATTTCGTGCAAGCTAAAATTCAAATTAAATCTCCACGTCGCGAGAAAAAGCAAACCATCTTTTTATATTTATCAATTCGCTTTTACTTTGCCTTCCCGTCGCGGCGCGGACGGTATCGCTTCCGAATCGCATTAGAAGCGAGATCAAAACCCCGAGGCGCATTAAGGGAGCGTGTAACCCCCGACGACTCTCGCGCACATATAGCCTATCCCCTAATCGTGGCTGAAGTCAATATCGTCGTCACGATCGACCTCGTTGGCCGACGTTCACTACCGCAAATGGAGTGCCTGTAAATAACGACGCCACCCCGATGTTGTGATTATATTACTTACGAGACACAGAGAGCAGGATGGTGGTGGAGAGAATGAGATGGATCGCAGGACTCGGAATGAGGGAAGAGATAAAGAGAGAGAGAGAGATATACGAAGAGGCATAGAAAGGGTGGGCTCTCTCTCTCTCTTTCTCTCTCGAGGGAGTCTGCGGTAGATTAAATCTTCGCCGGTTAGCGTTTGATTAAACTCGGGATCGGACTGGATGTTAATGTTCGTAGCAAGGCCGATTGCGTACCAACGAGATTGTCGGCCCGAATCACAACATGGTAACGCATGGGATTTATTTTTCCCTCGGATGAGATTCGTGCCCGCGTTTAATCTGCTTCTAAATTCAGGGAAGACGACGTACTCTCGTATGTTTCTCCCACTTATCATTCTCGAGAACAGCATATAATCTCTGACAAAATAATTAAATGATCGCACGTAATCAGATATTCGATTACGAGGATTATTTAGGAGATAATAATTAATTATCTTTTTTCAGAATTAGCCTTCTATTTTGCGAAAGAGGGGGATACAAAATTCACGCGAAATTTCGCCCGTTCCTGATGCTTATTAATCATTTTATAATAATAATTATGCATATGAATATCGCGGACACAGAAGAGAAAAAAATCTGGTTGCATTAATTAGAATTCTGGTAGATTCAACCAGTATATCTGGAAAATGAACGAACCAGTATTTTTGTAGGAATTACCAGATGAATCTGATTAATTTCTTCCTGTGAAATTTATCAAATTATCTGGTTAATAATACTAAATTCGCCAACACCAAGTCATCTAAAATTTTTTCATCTAATTTCAAAAATCTGTTTAATATTCTGACAAGATTATTGGATAAATTCAATCCAGATTATTGAATAAATTATTTTAAATTCAGTTTATTAGAAATTAAACTGATAAACAGTGATGCAAGAAGAGAATGCAGCTCAAACACGTACAATCAGAGAGCTAATGTCCTCTTTCTGGCACTACTGCTCGTAAGAAAAAAAAATATACTTTGGATTTAATGTTAATACTAGTTCTTTATACAGAGTGGCCCCGAACGTTCCAGCCAAACTTTGAGATCTTATAGGAAATTTAATTCTGAACAAAAAATTTCCTATAAACATGGGTTAAAAAATGCTTCCTTAAGAAATTATCGCTCAAAAACCTCTGATGAAGGAAGAGCAATAGGTGAAAAGAAAATGAAATAAAAAGAAAATGAAACTAAATAAATTTCTTGAAAAAAACGATAAAAATAAAAAATAAAAATCTTTTTCTTTTATGAAAATAAAATAAAAGTTAGTTAAAAAAAATTATTTTATTTTCATAAGAGAAAAAGATTTTTATTTTTTATTTTTATCGTTTTTTTTTCAAAAAATTTATTTAGTTTCATTTTCTTTTTATTTCATTTTCTTTTCACCTTTTGCTCTTCCTTCATCAGAGATTTTTGAGCGATAACTTCTTAAGAAAGCATTTTTCGATCCATGTTCATAGAAAATTTTTTGTTCAGAATTAAATTTCCCATAAGTCTAATTTCTCAAAGTCTGGCTGGAACGTTCGGGGTCACCCTGTATACATTTTATGGCAAATATTGAATACGAGTTAAGTTAAGAGTGATTCGTCGTCTAGCAGCAAGTAAAAAAATTAATGTAACAAAAAATTTTATAGATCCAACCAGAAAATACTAACCAAATCCTTAATAATCCTTAATAAAAAATCTATTAAACGTTCCAGTTATAAAAAATCGAGTCTTATCATGATAATTAGAGATTCTTGTTTGATTTTTAAGCAAAATGCCTTCAATCATATACGTCTTGTTGGTACAATCAAATCGATTTTTCTCAATGTATGAATATCGCGGACAGGACTTTTGAGTCGATAATACGGATGATGCGTCCCCGGCAACGACTTTACTCCCTTCGCGCAGCACGAGAGATCGCGAGGCGTGCACCGACTCATTCGTAACACCTTCGACAGATTTGTTTAATTACTTAATTGCCGTGCCGCGGGCAATCGATGCATCGTGCGCGTCCCGACGTCGCAGATGTCGGGACCCTTCAGGCGAGACGGAGATGAAAGAACCCTCTTATCTACCGGCCCCTCGGAATCGCATTAACCCTACGAGCCGGTTCTCGACCCTCACCTCGCCCTTTTCAGATTTCGCAATATCCGAATCCAGCCGTATTCCTGTAGACGAGGAGGAGGAGGATAAAGAGACGCGATCGAGCTCTGTCGCTTTAATCGAGCGTCGCAATTTGCCTCAAGGGCAAACAAAGTCGAGTCTCATCGAAACGTCATTCTTGAATAAAGCGTCGATTCTCCTTCTCTAATTCGCAATTATTTATGTCGCACTTCGCACGGCAAGAAAAATCTCTAGTCTCGCGTTTCTACTCGTTGCAAGTCACGCTGTCATTATAACGTACACGGTAAAAAACATTTTGTATTTCTGTTGAAATTTTCTCGTGTAAAAATTTTTGTGTTAAATTTTTAACATACATCGAAAAAATTGTATTCTTGAATGTATACTTTATAAGTCCTCTTAATAAATATTCTTAATAAATAAGAATATATTCTTAAGAATAAGAATATATTCTTAATTTGCAACTTCTACATCACAACTCGATTTTCGTGTGCGCGACATGTTTCTTCATTTGCCGCTACGCGGCGACACCACTCTTAATTTTTCTCGTATTCAATATTTATCGTGAAATATATATAAAGGACTTGTATTAACGTAAGATCTAAAGTATATTTTTTTCCTTTAGTAGTGATGAAAAAGAGGACTGCTCTCACACATAGATTCTCTGTATGCATGTGAGTCCTCTTTGACATCACTGTTTATCAATTTAATTTCAAACTGAATTTAAAATAATTTATTTAATCTGAATTCCCTTGTTGGGATTCAGAATATTAAAAGACTATTTGAAATTAGACAGAAAAAACTTTTAGACCAATTAAACTTATTTGACTTCAACAAAATTTATTAAACCCAAAGAAATATTTTTCTCTGTGTATTAAGAATATCTTTTTAAAAGATTTGCCTCTTAACTTAAGAGGATCCTCTTGGCGCCTGTTTTAGTGATATATATTCTAAAGATAAGTGGTATATTCTTAAATTAAGAATACAATTTTTTCGGTGTACTCTTATGTTAATGTAACATATTATCGTTGTGTTATTTTGACATTTCTGCGTTGAGTTAATATTCACCGTTTCTAAGAGTTAAAATAACACAATTAATATGTAAATGCACGAATTTTTGATGAAATAAGTTATATGTTAAAATCAACAGATAAGTTGTGTTATTTTTCTCTCTATAACAGTTTTCATATGTTAAATCGACATATCTCTTCCGTTATTTATCATAAAAATGTAAGAATAACATTTTCCTTTAAATAAATTTAACATTATAAATATGTTAATTTAACACAAACTTTATTTCCAGATAAAATTTAAGTGTTACACTTTTGTGTTAATTTTTAAACATATTACTTGTGTTATTTATTTACATACTTGCCTTCTGACATTAAAATTAGAGTGGATAAATTGGGACATGTGAAATATGTTAAATTTAACACAAAATTTTTTACTGTGTAATAATAAGCTTGAATTCGAGCGAGCGACTTTTCGAGCAATTCGGAGCATCGAGCAAAAACTCCTCCCTCCTCTGCAAGAAAAACTAAACAAATTTTTTTATATACATTATATTCCCGGCGAAGCACGAGTATACGAGAGAGGAGAGAAAAAGATACCGCGGCGGTTGTGCGGTGCAGAGAGGGAGGGGAGGGGGAGGGAGACCGGGTCTCGAAGCGAAGGGCCTCACAATTAGCGCATACATCACCCGCTTGAAAGGCCGCGAGAGGGTAAGAGAGGGCCCCGGTACTGGCAACCTGTTATTATATACGCGGCCCGAAATACGCATGTATCATTCACACACACGCACATGCGTGCGCGCGCGAGCGCGAGCGATCGGCCTGTCGTTGGATTAATTCACACGCATCGGGAGACTCGATCGTGAACGACGATCGATTCAACGGAGAGCACGCGTGTGTTTTGAGGCGACGAAAATCGATTTGCGAGGGAAACTCGGCGCGTTTTTGCAAAATAATCGTCCAGCATGAAACTCGAGGCAGGATAATATTTGTAAAAATATTTTACTGGTTTTTTGAATATTTTTGAAAGTTTTAATCTCGTCTCGATTTTATTTAGAAGTTTTTATCTAATATTGAACGATTGCTTAAAATAGTATACATATAATACGTTTAACAGAATTTGAATATATAGATAATATAATATATAATAATGTATATTTAATAGAATTTTTATAATATACTTCGAAATATACACTTACTGCTATTTATAATATTTGTTTATTTTTCGAAAAAGCAATGCCAGATATGTACACGAAAAACCGCTTTGATATTTTATACGCAAAATTTTGTGCAACTAAATAATTCTAAAATTTTATATTGTTTATTTTTTATTTATTTCAATATTAATTATTCTTAAATTTATTAATATAAATTTGTTTTTATTTGCTAAGGATGTATTGGACGGTCCGTCTGTCTCAAAAGTTAATCCAAAGTATCAAAAAATTAAAGTTGGGCAGAATACGAATTCTAATTGATCAAAAATTTTTTAAAAATCGAAATTATACTTCAAAGTATTCTTTAATATAAATAGGTCTTAATTTCCAAGAAAATGTTGTCACGTTTTATCATCAATATTGCGTCGAACCGATAATCATAATTATTTTTTAATAATAATTTCAAAACGAGGAAGTAAATCGTTTTAAAACTTTGCGGGAACATTTTTACATGTATGAAGAATATAATATTAGAAAATGAAATTTTTATCATTGTTTTTTTATAGTTTGTGAATAATTTATTACCTATCTCTTGAACGTTTACATAAGATCCTATGTTAAAATCGCAAAATTCAAAAATGAATAACTTTTAAAGGAGCAAGTAAAAAAATTTGAAATAATTCATGACGATTTAGAATATTATTAAGAATGTTAAATTAAAAATTCACGGCGATCTCATTGATTGTAATATATCTCCAATACATCCTTAAATAAAATCATTTAGTTTCGCACACAGTATAACTTTTTCGTAACTAATTTACAAATATGTATACATTTTATTTTTTTTTTTTTTTAATAATATAATTCCCTCTCTCTCTCTCTCTCTCTCTCTTCTCTCTCTCCTTGGGTGAAGCCTAATAATCTTGATTCCACTAATTAAAAATCTTGTCTTGAATTTCGAGACAAGACAAAATAATATCAAGACTAATCTTGACATTTCAAGCAATCCTATCCTTGAAACAAGGAGATTTTTCCGCGCGGAAAGTCCCGGTGGATCGTGCGGAAGATTAGCGCGACCGAGACCTAATGTCCCGGGCCCGATTACGCGATGACTTACGGCCGAATAACCGGCCGGGCCAGGCTAATGGCGAGACGTTTCTCTAAGGATCCGCGTAATTGATAGCTTCGCATAAACGAGCGGACGCATGTGCGATAAGTGCGAGAGATACCGCGAAATAGTTATTAACGCGCCTTTCCGCCCCTCTTCCCTTCCCCCCCCCCCCCACGCGAAATAAATAATCGGTGATGCAATCGCCGCGCTGTTGCGATAGTTTGTTGCGGGCTTCGATCGTTGACCCCGCGACGAATTAACGCGAATTGGTCGTGCGTTGATTGTCTCGCCGAGCGATAATTGCACGAGAAATAACGGCGATTCCACGTGCGAGTAGATTATCCTGATGCCTCGTGTTTTACAGGACAGTAAAAAAAAATGTTGTGTTAAATTTAACATATTTCACATGTCCCAATTTATCCACTCTAATTTGAATGTTAATTCAACAGAAGGCAAGTGTGTAAATAAATAACACAAGTAATATGTTTAAAAATTAGCACAAAGGTGTAACGCTTAAACTTTATCCGGAAATAAAGTTTATGTTAAATTAACATATTTATAATGTTAAATTTAATTTAAAGAAAATGTTGTTCTTACATTTTTATGATAAATAACAGAAGAGATATGTCAACTTAACATATGGAAACTGTTATAGAGAGAAAAATAACACAACTTATCTGTTCATTTTAACATATAACTTATTTCATCAAAAATTCATGCATTTACATATTAATTATGTTATTTTAACTCTTAGAAACGGTGAATATTAACTCAACACAGAAATGTCAAAATAACACAACGATAATATGTTACATTAACATAAGAGTATGTTAAAAATTTAACACAAAAATTTTTATACGAGAAAATTTTAACAGAAATACAAAATGTTTTTTAGCGTGAAGGACACAATTGTAAATACACAGTAAAAAATTTTGTGTCAAATTTAACATATTTCACATGTCCCAATTTATCCACTCTAATTTTAATGTTAATTTAACAGAAGGCAAGTGTGTAAATAAATAACACAAGAAATATGTTTAAAAATTAACACAAAAGTATAACACTTAAATTTTATCTGGAAATAAAGTTTATGTTAAATTAACATATTTATAATGTTAAATTTAATTAAAAGAAAATGTTATTCTTACATTTTTATGATAAATAACAGAAGAGATATGTCGATTTAACATATGGAAACTGTTATAGAGAGAAAAGTAATACAACTTATCTGTTCATTTTAACATATAACTTATTTCAAAAATTCGTGTATTTACATATTAATTATGTTATTTTAACTCTTAGAAACGATGAATATTAACTCAACGCAGAAATGTCAAAATAACACAACGATAATATGTTGTATTAACATAAGAGTATGTTAAAAATTTAACACAAAAATTTTTACACGAGAAAATTTCCACAGAAATACAAAATGTTTTTTACCGTGTAGTTTATCGAATTTTTGACATCAGATGAATAGCACTGTTCACCGCGCAACGCTTTTTAAAAAACAATGTCCGGGAGAATAGTTATAACTTTTACATTTTTAAATATTTTATTTAAAAAGAAAATATAATAGCATCCTTAATACTTGTACTTTTGAATAAAAATTTATTCGTAAAAAAAATTATTACACTTTTCAAAAAAAAAAATTCCCAAACATCATATCTTTTTCCGGCCTACTGACTAGATATAACCTTAATTCTTTACAAGCTCTGTGTATCTTTGCTGCAAAGTGGATCGGAGCGACAATGCGAGGAGCTCGTTCGCTCGTTCATGCCGTGGCAGTCAGTTCCAGAAGCTGTCCCTTTAATAATTTATTAGCAAGCTCGCGTTGAGGGGAGCGAAAGGGGGAGCTCCTGATTGTGTCGTGTCGTCTGTCCCCTGCAGTGTCGGGACGACTCGCCGCGGGTGGTCCTTGACACGAGCCCGGGGTACTTGGATGCTGTTGCTGTTATTAATACGGGGAACCGCGAATCGATTATTTACCAGCACGACGAGCCGCGTAAACTTTTATCCCGCCGATTTATCTAGTGGTACACGCGCGATACGGATTAATCTGAGACGCACTTTCGTCCCAGATTAATAAGAAAATATTTTCCTATTTACATTGTGTCCTTCACTTTTGTGTTAATTTTTAAACATGTTACTTGTGTTATTTATTTACATACTTGCCTTCTGTTAAATTAACATTAAAATTAGAATGGATAAATTGGGACATGTGAAATATGTTAAATTTAACACAAAATTTTTTACTGTGTATATAAAAGAAGCTTGTAAAATTTCAAGCAAATCGATGTAACGGTTTTCGAAATATCTTGCACCGACTTTGAAAAAGTTATTTCGAGAAAAACGCGTTTAAGGTTTATGTTAAGTTTACGTTTAAATAAAATCCAGATTTTTTTTAAATTTATACAGAATCATCTATTCCAGGCCCATATAATTTTAGTTTATTTCAATCTTCATATATTGGCTTGATAGCCCTCAAAACATCAGAACTGAAGCTTTATAGTCGTGTTTAAACGAAGTTATACATTCTTGAGGCGCTTCATGAAACATACATTTATAACTCCGTCAATTTGCATCCGATTAATTTGAAACTTTACGGAAATAATTTCAATATGATATACTTCAAAAAAATGTAAAAAAAAAATAAAAATCAGCTTTTTTTACTTTTATGACTAGACATGTAAAAGAGCAAGAGAGAAACGATCTAACAAATAAATTGTAAGCTAAATTATTTTGAGATGTAAAATTCTTTAGACGCTAATTTTGAGAGTTTGTCATCTTAAGTTATATTAGTCGAACAAATTAAAAGCATATTAATTATAATTAGACGTACGATTTCAAATTCTGGGGGTTGTATTCGTAGGCTGCCACTCTCGCGAACTATAAACTCTCTCTCTCTCTCTCTCTCTCTCTCTCTCTCTCTCTCTCTCTCTCTCTCTCTCTCTCTCTCTCTCTCTCTCTCTCTCTCTCTCTCTCTCTCTCTCTCTCTCTCTCTCTCTCTCTCTCTCTCTCTCTCTCTCTCTCTCTGTCACTATTTTGATTCCCAGCATTCGGCATGATCGTACGCGCGTTCGGCGGCCCCCCCTCATGCAATATTGATGACCCGCCGCGGATCAAATGCCCTATGATAGCCCCCATCCACCCCGTCACCCTAACCGGTATCCTGATTGCGAAGCGGGTCAGAGCCACTGATTTTCAATGGATGGGATCCGAATTTAAACTATGATTATACCCCCGCGTCGCCTAAGTACCGGGCACCGACGTCGGATTAATGAAGCTTTGCCGAATTAGTGCCGCGAAAATTACCGTCGAGAGAGAGGGAGAGAGAGAGGGGGGAATTCTCCATGATCAAATTCGAATGGGATACAATGTTGCGAGAGATACGTAGCGTTATTCTCCACGAATTACGATCCGTTACTGTACGTCTCTATCTTGAAGAGTGATTAGGAACATGGAGAAAATAAAATATTTTTTCTTTTTTCTTTCTCACAGATATCATGAAAGAAAAGATACGAAATCTGATATACCATTTTATTTTTTCATAGTTTTTAACTGAGAACTTAAAAAAATTGATATGCTCGAAAATAAATGATTTTGATCAAACAACATACTTATTAATGGATATTGTAAAATCAGAAATAAAAAATAAAACAAAAATAAAACAGATTTATAAATATATAAATAGATTAATATTAGAAAAGATATATAATACTTTGCTATTACCGTTATTATATAATTCACCAAAGAAAAAATAACATCCAGAGTAAAAAAAATTTAGATATAAATCGATTGACTATATAAATATGAGTAACAAATATACATTATGAATTTCTGAATAAATTAATTAAGACTTAATTGAGAAAAAAGAGAGAGATAGAGAGAGGGGGGGAGATTCTCCATGATCAAATTCGAATGGGATACAATATTGCGAGAGATACGTAGCGTTATTCTCTATGAATTACGATCCTCTGTACGTCTCTATCTTGAAGAGTGATTAAGGAATATCGAGAAAATAAGATATTTTTTCTTATTTCTTTTTCACAGGTATCGTAAGAAATGATCAAAGTCTGATATAGCATTTCATTTTTGAATCGTAGTTTTTAACTGAGAGCTTCAAAAAATTTATATGCTTGAAAATAAATGATTTTGATCAAACAACATACTTATTAATGGATATTGTAAAATCAGAAATAAAAAATAAAACAAAAATAAAACAGATTTATAAATATATAAGTAGATTAATATTAGAAAAGATATATAATACTTTGCTATTACCGTTATTATATAATTCACCAAAGAAAAAATAACATCCAGAGTAAAAAAAACTTAGATATAAATCGATTGATTATATAAATATGAGTAATACATATACACTATGAATTTCTGAATAAATTAATTAAGACTTAATTAAGAGAGAGATGGGGGGAGGAATTTTCCATGATCAAATTCGAATGGGATATAATATTGCGAGAGATACGTAGCGTTATTCTCTATGAATTACGATCCTCTGTACGTCTCTATCTTGAAGAGTGATTAAGGAATATCGAGAAAATATTTTTTCTTATTTCTTTTTCACAGGTATCGTAAGAAATGATCAAAGTCTGATATAGCATTTCATTTTTGAATCGTAGTTTTTAACTGAGAGCTTCAAAAAATTTATATGCTTGAAAATAATTGATTTTGATCAAACAATATACTTATTAATGGCTATTGTAAAATCAGAAATAAAAAATAAAACAAAAATAAAACAGATTTATAAATATATAAGTAGATTAATATTAAAAAAGATATATAATATTTTGCTATTATCGTTATTATGTAATTTATTAAACAAAGAAAATAATATTTATTTAAAAAACTTTAGATAAATCAATTGACTATATAAATATGAGTAACAAATATACACCATAGATTTCTGAATAAATTAATTCAGATTTAATGAGAGAAGGAGGGAGGGAGAGGGAGAGAAGGAGAAATAAAATATAAAATATTTAAAGTAGAGAAGAAAGAAATATATCGGGTGCATAAATAAGTTTTCCACTATTCTTCATGATTTCACATTCAATATTTACTAATAAATTTTGCAATTTTTTTTCTCACAGATATCAAAAAAGAAAAGGTAAAATCTGATATACCATTTCATTTTTGAATCCTAGTTTTTAATTGACTTCAACTTCAAAAGAATTTAAATGTTTAAAAATAATTTTGATAAAATAATGTACTACAATAGCTATTGTATAAAAATCAGAAATAAAAAAATAAAACAGAAATGAAACAGATTTAGAAATATATAAGTAAATTAATATTACAAAAGATACTTTGCTATTACCATTGTAATTTATCAAAGAAGATTAAGAAAATAACATTCAGATTCAGAAAACTTTAGAGATAAATCGATTTACTGTATAAATATTAATAACACTGGATTTTTGAATAAATTTAAACTTAATTTATATCAATTCTGATAAAGTGCAGTATTCGATTGTTGAGAAATAAAATGTCGATTTATGTCCATTTTAATATCCCTTTCTCTTTCTCTCTACGC
This sequence comes from Camponotus fellah, assembly GCA_030586385.1. Lineage (NCBI taxonomy): Eukaryota > Metazoa > Arthropoda > Insecta > Hymenoptera > Formicidae > Camponotus > Camponotus fellah. The sequence continues at coordinate 399,852 of JAPIVC010001055.1, forward strand.
AATATAATTATTTGATGCAGATATAACATCTCAACGTCTTTTTATTCGCATTATCTAATGTCAAAGTATTTTAATGGTATTTGAAGTACGGTAATGTCGTAGTGTAAATCATGAATGGGAATTATTCGAAAAAAGCCATGACTTACGGCGGCGAGGGTGAAGATGCCTCGGATATAGCGCGTTTAAAGCCGAGAAAATGTTCCGACGATATATCCGGAGATGGCGATCTCCGCGTCGACCGCGGTGTGTGGGGTGCAAGGATGGAAGAGATGAATGACGGCCCTCGAGAGCACGTTCCACTTGCGCGTTATAGCGGTACGATAGCTTCGTTCGTGTAACTGGTCGGCCACCAGAGTGGAAGGCTGGTCAAATGGATGGAGATGGGGGCTGGAGTAGCCGGCGAGAAAGATCGAGGAGGAAGACTCGCGGTAAGAGGAAGAAAAATCCGACGAGAAGACAAAGGGAGGCAGGGAGAGAAGTTAACGAGGCAAAATTAAAGGGGGGAAATTGTTCGAAGGATCGTTCGAAGCGAAAAGGAGAAAGGAGATGCGCGGTGACAATCGAAAATGGCCGCGAAATATCTCGGACGAGTATCCAAATGTCCTCTTGGGTCTCGTGGAAACATCTCGGAGGCCTCTCTCCATTCACAATGGCGACCGCGCGTATCCTCGATTCGTCCTTCTCGCTCCCCCTTCCTCCTCCCCATCTCCTTCACCCCGTCCGACGCGATGGCGCGGCCAGTGTAGTATCCGTTCCTCCTTAATGGCAAATAAACCAGTTGGAGCTCGGTGGAGAACCGCTCGTGATTGCCGGATTAATTGGCTGTAGCGTGGCTGCAGCGGTAACGGAGAGGATGTACACGCGGATTATTATCCGGCCGTTCGAGAGAGAGCTATCCTAAACGTTCCTCGCCTCTCTCGGCCCCCCCCCCTCATCCCCTTCTTCACGTGTTCCGCGGCATCGATCCTCCGTAAATACTCCCGAGCCGGGAAAGAAGAAGACGCGGGAGCGCCGAGGATGGCTCGATCGATTATCCGCGAGCATGTCGCTCGGCTCGGCAGGTAAATTTTCGGTGTCTACACCATATACAAGAGTTGACAAGGAGCGATGACGAGAGTTACGACGGTATAAAAATCCGGGCGAGCTGAAATTAAATTTCTGCGCGAAGATTAACTCTTGGCGAGTGGGTTAAAGGTAAGAGAGCGAGACAGGTAACGCAGTGTACGGGCTGGTGATTATCCTTTATTACGAGCTGGCGATGATTGGAGATACTACTTGCCCTCCGTACGGTTTATATTAAAGTAACGTGGATCGGGGATACGCTTGAATAAAAAATGACGACAGTCCCTAGGAAGAAATTGATGGAAAACTGGAAAAATTTTATTAAAGTTCTTCGATATAGTCGAAAGTAGCTCAAATAAGCTTGCACATTATCGGAGAAGAATACGATACGTTTTTAGAGTAACGCAATTTTCGAAAAAATATTTTGAAATTTTCTTCAACAGATTCGAGATAAATTTTTCATAATTCACCGAGATGGTTTTCTCGATTTCCACACTGAAAAAAATCATTTAATTATACCAACAAGACATGTATGATTGAAGGCATTTTGGTTAAATCAAACAAGAATTTCTAGTTATAATGATAAAACTCGATTTTTTACAAATAGAAATTTTTTACAAGTTTAATAGATTTATTAAAATTATAAGGATTTGATTAGTATTTTCTGGTTGGATCTATAAAATTTCTTGTTACATTAATTTTTTCGCTTGCCACTAAACGGCGAGCCACTTAACTTAACTCTTAACTTAACTCGTATTCAATATTTACCATATGAAATATATAAAGAAGTAGTATTAACATTGAACCCAAAGCATATTTCTTTTTTCTTACAAGCAGTAGCCGGAAAGAGGACGCTAGCTCTCTGATTGTGCGTGTTTGAGCTACATCCTCTTCTTGCATCACTGTTTATCAGTTTAATAATCTAACAAACTGAATTTAAAATAATTTATTCTGGACTTCAATAATCTGGATTGAATTTATCCAATAATTTTGTTGGAATTCAGAATATTAAACAGATTTTTGAGATTAGATGAAAAAATTTTAGACGACTTGGTGTTGGCGAGTTTAGTATTATTAACCAGAAAATTTAGTAAATTTAACAGAAAGAAATTAATCAGATTTATCTGGTAATTCCTATAAGAATTCTGGTTTGTCCATTTTTCAACAGACATACTCATTGAATCTATTAGAATTCTAATTAATGCAACCAGGTTTTTTCTCAGTGCACTGTTTAATTTCTAACAAACTGAATTTAAAATAATTGATTCAATAATCTGGATTGAATTTAAAATAATTTATTCAATAATCTGGATTGAATTTATCAAATAATCTTGTTGGAATTCAGAATATTAAACAGACTTTTGAGATTAGATGGAAAAAATTTTAGACGACTTGATGCTGGCAAGTTTAATATTATTAATCAGAAAAAAATTGGTAAATTTAACAAGAAGAAATTAATCAAATTTATCTGGTAATTCCTACAAGAATTCTGGTTTGTCCATTTTCCAACAGACATACTGGTTGAATCTACCAAAATTCTAATATTGCAACCAGATTTTCTTCTTAGTGTACGATTTATATTAAAGTAACGTGGACCAGGGATACACTGAAAAAATTGTATTCTCAGGAATCCTCTTGGCGCCTATTTTAGTATATATTCTAAAGATAAGTGGCATATTCTTAAATTACAATTTTAGAATACAATTTTTTCAGTGTACGCTTGAATAAAAAATGGCGACAATCACTCGCAAGAAATTGATGGAAAGCTGGAAAAATTTTTCAAGTTCTTCGATAAAGTCGAAAGTAGCTCAAATAAGCTTGCACATTATCGGAGACGATACGTTTTTAGAGTATCGCAATTTTCTAAGGAATATTTTGAAATTTTCTTCAAACAGATTCGAGATAAATTTTCCATAATTCGCCGAGATATATTTTCTCGATTTCCAAGAACAAAACGCGTCGCTTGTCGCCCGAAATCTAAACTTGCAAGCAAACAAGGTTACGCTGGCGTATATTATCGCGATTGGATACATCGAGAGGATCTCCTCCAAGACGCAAAGTGCTGACGCGGTAACCATCTTGGTTTCCCTGAGTGGCACTGTTGGCGAATGCCGTTGGGTGACACGGGGTGGATTCGTCCGCGGATAGCAGACTCGATTCTGCGGTTAGGGGTTGAGAAAGACAGTCGAAGGTAGAAAGAGCGAGACGGAAGCGAAGGAGAGATCTCTGAGCGACGTGACCGCGGGAATCGATGCGGACATTCCGGTAAAATGTGCGCCACCATTGCTGACGCGGTGTTTTCCTAATCCAGGATAAAAGTTTAAAGCGAAACGAACGTGCGCACACAGAAAAAAAGAACATTCTTGTTTTGAAAATATATTCTTTAATTTCAACATAAAAAACTTGAAATGAGATTATATTGCGTTAACTGAAGAAAATTTGCTTGAATGAAGTCATTTTATATAGTTCAATCAAGAAAAATATATTCTTATTATTTAAAAATAATTTTCTTGAATGGAAAAGAAATAATGTTAGATAGAAAATAACACATTTTTAAATCAAAAATTATAATTTTGAAAATTTTTTATTATCAAGATAATTATATTGTATTCTTGAGATGACAATTATATCACCGAAAAATTGTATTCTTGAAATGTATACTTTATAAGTCCTCTTAATAAATATTCTTAATAAATAAGAATATATTCTTAATGAATAAGAATATATTCTTAATTTGCAACTTCTACATCACAACTCGATTTTCGTGTGCGCGACATGTTTCTTCATTTGCCGCTACGCGGCGACACCACTCTTAATTTTTCTCGTATTCAATATTTATCGTGAAATGTATATAAAGGACTTGTATTAACGTAAGATCTAAAGTATATTTTTTTCCTTTAGCAGTGATGAAAGAGAGGACTGCTCTCACACATAGGTTCTCTGTATGCATGTGAGTCCTCTTTGACATCACTGTTTATCAATTTAATTTCAAACTGAATTTAAAATAATTTATTTAATCTGGATTCCCTTGTTGGGATTCAGAATATTAAAAGACTATTTGAAATTAGACGGAAAAAACTTTTAGATCAATTAAACTTATTTGACTTCAACAAAATTTATTAAACCCAAAGAAATATTTTTCTCTGTGTATTAAGAATATCTTTTTAGAAGATTTACCTCTTAACTTAAGAGAATCCTCTTGGCGCCTATTTTAGTGATATATATTCTAAAGATAAGTGGTATATTCTTAAATTAAGAATACAATTAATATTCAAATAAGATTATAATATTGTTAAAATTTAAGATTATTAAATTCTTCTAAGAAGATTATATATTCTTGCGTATATAGGAAACAATGAACACGTTAATTTAAGTATATAAGTGTTAATTTGACACTTAATTTTTTTCCGCGCATAATTTAAAACAGAACCAACTTTTCGCTTCTTTAGAATTAAATACGTATCGCGTTCGATACAACAGTAATACGTTTCTCCATCATCCCATGAAATTTTAAGCGACTCTCCTTCATTCATGCCGATGGCGGAGAGGAAGGAGGAGAGCGAACGAGTGCTTTTGGGGAAGATTGAGTCAATGAAATTCATGAGGGCGGGACGGACGCGTGCGCGGAAATCGAGAACACCGTATATCACTTTGGGATTCGAGTGGACTTTTATTTTCCGCCAGGATTGTGTCTTCCCCCTTTTTGCAGCGGGTTCACGTTACCATGACGCAAAGTAGAACCTTTGTCATTCCGTTTGCTCTTTCCTCCCCCCCTCCCAGCCCCCACCCCACTATCTCGTAACACTTTCGAAGAAAGTTTTCACGACGTCGTAAATTCTCTTGGATATTTCTACTGGATTTAGATTGACAGATTTTATTGCTATCGAGAAAATCAGCCAGTTTCTTTTCGCATTCATTAACTGTCAACCTCGTTGCCTTTCTGCAATCAGATTTCATGTAGAGGAAACGATACCGAAATGCTCGAATGATTTGCCGATAATCAGATGTAATTATCCACGATCGTTTTGTAATCGCGGTCGGTTAGTAGCCACGTATCAAATTATAACAACGATTATGCTAATCACTCTGTCTCTAGGCGATCGCGTATGATTGGGCTATTATAGGCCAGCTCGAAGACCAGAAACGCGTTATCGTTTGTAACACGCACTACAAGTAACTAGCTCGTCGAGTATGTTCTTCGGACCGGAATATCTCGCTTTGCAGCTTTCGATTATCATTTCCGTAGTTTATGCTCGTTTTATTTTTCTCAGATGAGGTTGCACGAGATATCGAGATTAATAATCTTGATATTGTCTTGTCTTGTCTCGAAATTCGAGATGAGGTTTTTAATTAGTTGTCGCAAGACTAAGATTGTTAATATTATTGACTTAAAAAGAAAATTAAAATATGTATATTTTTAATTAAAATTAATGAGAAGGAATTATTATGTACAAAATTAAAAAACCTTATTTGATAAATAAAAACATGTATATTAGCAAATTTAGAAACAATTAATCGAGGATTCGAAGTTTCGATATTAAAATTTCGAATGATTGAAATTTCAAAATTTCGAAACTTCAAAGGTTATAATAATTTATTTTTTAAATAATTTTTGGTGTAAATATATATTAATTAATTCATTTTTATTTACAATATTTTTAACATTTCTTACATGAATTTGCAAGAACATATTTTTCGAAGCTTTAAAGATTTAAAGTTATCTCAAAAGTAATAACTCTATAAAAAACTCTACACAATTTTTTAATTACGTGAAACTTTGCATATTACATGTACGTGATTCTTTAATTGCTTGCGTACGAGCCACATTTGCATTTCTAGCATCATTCTATATAATTGCGTTTTCATAAAAACGAATATACATATATTTGTTTTTATGAAATACATATCGTGTTTTGGGAAATGGATGATATAAATAATAAAATTATTAAATTATCATAAAATAATAAAATAATAAAATTAAAGTAATAAAATAATAATAAAATTATTAAATTATCTTAAAATTTATTTTAAATTTATTTCAAATTTATTTTAAATTTTCTTAAATTTTATAAAGATTATTTCGATTATTTTAAACAATTATTATTTATTGGATAAAATCCAAGAGATATTTCTTCTACAAAGATTTCCTCAAAATTAAGACAAGATTTCAGTTCTTGAGAATGTTCAATACCAATACAATATTTTGACGAATATCTTGCCTTGTCTTGAACCCTACTTTAAGAAGACAGGATCGCGTAAACTTTATTCGAATTGCAGATCCACGATAAATGCAGATAATTAAATTATCTTAAAATTTATTTTAAATTTATTTCAAATTTATTTTAAATTTTCTTACATTTTATAAAGATTATTTCGATTATTTTAAACAATTATTATTTGAATAAAATCCAAGAGATATTTCTTCTACAAAGATTTCCTCAAAATTAAGACAAGATTTCAGTTCTTGAGAATGTTCAATACCAATACAATATTTTGACGAATATCTTGCCTTATCTTAAACCCTACTTTAAGAAGACAGGATCGCGTAAACTTTATTCGAATTGCAGATCCACGATAAATGCAGATAATTAAATTATCTTAAAATTTATTTTAAATTTATTTCAAATTTATTTTAAATTTTCTTACATTTTATAAAGATTATTTCGATTATTTTAAACAATTATTATTTGAATAAAATCCAAGAGATATTTCTTCTACAAAGATTTCCTCAAAATTAAGACAAGATTTCAGTTCTTGAGAATGTTCAATACCAATACAATATTTTGACGAATATCTTGTCTTGTCTTAAACCCTACAGAAGACAGGATCGCGCAAACTTTATTCGAATCGCAGATCCACAATAAATGCAGATAATTAAATTATCTTAAAATTTATTTTAAATTTATTTCAAATTTATTTTAAATTTTCTTACATTTTATAAAGATTATTTCGATTATTTTAAACAATTATTATTTGAATAAAATCTAAGAGATATTTTTTCTACAAAGATTTCCTCAAAATTAAGACAAGATTTCAGTTCTTGAGAATGTTCAATACCAATACAATATTTTGACGAATATCTTGTCTTGTCTTAAACCCTACAGAAGACAGGATCGCGCAAACTTTATTCGAATCGCAGATCCACAATAAATGCAGATTATTAAATTATCTTAAAATTTATTTTAAATTTATTTCAAATTTATTTTAAATTTTATAAAGATTATTTCGATTATTTTAAACAATTATTATTTCGATAAAATCCAAGAGATATTTCTTCTACAATATTTTAAGAAATATCTTGCCTTGTCTTGAACCCTACTCTGAGAAGACAAGATCGCGCAAACTTTATTTGAACCGCAGATCCACGGTAAATGCAGATTATTAAATTATCTTAAAATTTATTTTAAATTTTATAAAGATTATTTCGATTATTTTAAACAATTATTATTTGGATAAAATCCAAAAGATATTTCTTCTACAATATTTTAAGGAATATCTTGTCTTGTCTTGAACCCTACTCTGAGAAGACAGGATCGCGCAAACTTTATTCGAACCGCAGATCCACAGTAAATGCAGATCCTCGATCCTTCCTCGACAGCCTCCGTCGCACGCTATTATAGGTCGTGCATTCATAACGGCGATCACGCAACGTGCTGTGCGTGTGCGTCACTCAAAAGCCGGTGAAGCTCCTTGACGCGCGACCTACCTTCTCACCTGGACAGGCGACAAGAGAGATCATACCGGTATCGATTTACGCATCCACGCAGGTTGACATTATTACAGGCTGTCTCGTGATTTCGCGATAACCTACATCACGTACGTCCCTGAATGAAATAATCCCTCGTTTCGATATATTCAGAAATTCAGTCGCGCTAGAGAGGAATGACGTCATGCTTCGTGCTCTTCTATTATCCAGTTCCTCTGTTGCGTAAGTTGGTAGCAGAAAAATTACACACACGGAAGGTAATCTGAATTCCGAGAAACGATATCGAACATATTGACAGGCAGAAATGGAAAAAAAGAGAAAACCGACGACACACAAACTTGAGTAACCGACACCGAGGGTGGGAATCGGTCGTGTTTCAAGGACGCTACACGAGAGATTCGTAGATTGCGTGCTTGTCGTAAGTTTTCGATATACGCACGAAACCTCTCGGGATGTATAATGACGACGTTTTTTCGTCGGCCTCTTTCAAAGGCTTTCACGATCGGGCAGCGGTCGGTAGCTCTGTTACGCGGAAGCCACGTTGAAAGAGGGGTATCCCGGTAGTTTCCCTTCTTTCCTGAAACGTCAAGAGCCCAGGCTCAACAATCGCGTTTAATGCCACTCCGTTTAATCTCCAAGATAATCCATAAACGAGACAAATATTTTCTCCAAACGAATTGATTTATTATTCATACAGTCGTTTTATTATAGCAAGCGCGTATAAATCATGTTTTTATCGGATTTTTCACCGTCGTTTCAATAATTGTCTCTAATCATTTGCACTCGTGTATCGAGAATTTCCGCTCTCCTATTAATAAGTGATTTATAAAATAAGGTCACTCAAGAAAAAGAGAGAGAGAGAGAGAGAGAGAGAGAGAGAGAGAGAGATCAATCTCTTGATATACAGGGTGTTTCTTAATAAGTAAAAATTTTAGGAGATGATTCTTTGTCGAAAATTAAGGACGATTTTTCATATAAATATATACTCCTATATCCCTCTCTGTGGAGTTATGCTCCTCCAAAAATGGAAGTAAAAATTAGGTTTTTATTTTTTTCTCAAATTTGGAACATAACGTGATAAAATAAAATTAACAGAAATAAAATTAGGTGGATATTTTCTACTAGTAAAAAGATTATTTATTAATTAATTATTTATTTTTTTCAACCTTCCGTATTATTATAAAGGGATGAACCTCTATTCAATTTTTTATTAAAACTTTTTAATGGGGTGGAATGATCATCTAAAAATATGCATTAAAATGTTTGATTTATTTAGAAATTTTTTTGTTTCTTTTATTTTTTTCATAAAATTAATAATTTTTAAGAAAAAAAATAAAATACGCTAATTATTGTGCACGATGCTAAATAGCATAGGTTTCAAATTACGAGAAGCTAAATTTTAAAATAAAAATAAAATTAGAGTAAACGTTAGGAAAATTGAAACAAAAACAAAATTATAATAAACATCTCAAAAATAGAAACTTAATTTTCATCCCGGTTATTGGATGAATGTAACTCCACAGGGAGGGATGTACATTGAGAAAAAAATCTGATTGCATTAGAATTCTGATAGATTCAACCAATATGTTTGTTGAAAAATGGACGAATTCTTGCAGGAATTACCAGATGAATCTGAATAATTTCTTCCTGTTAAATTTATCAAATTTTCTGGTTAATAATATTAAACTCACCAGTACCAAGTCGTCTAAAATTTTTTCCATCTAATTTCAAAAGTCTGTTTAATATTTTGAATTTCAAGATTATTGGCTAAATTCAATCCAGATTATTGAATAAATTATTTTAAATTCAGTTTGTTAGAAATTAAACTGATAAACAGTGCAAGAAAAGGATCTCAAACGCACACAATCAGAGAGTTAGCGTCCTCTTTCTGGCACTACTGCTCGTGAGAGAAAAAAAATATACTTTGGATTTAATGTTAATACTAGTTCTTTATATACATTTCATGGCAAATATTAAAAAATTTTATAGATCCAACCAGAAAATACTAACCAAATCCTTATAGTCGTAGATAAAATCTATTAAACGTTCTAGTTACAAATAATTGAGTCTTATCAACTAGAAATTCTTGTTTGATTTAATCAAAATGCCTTCAATCATATACGTCTTGTTAGTACAATCGAACGATTTTTCTCAGTGTAGGAGTATATATTTATATAAAAAAATGATGTTGAAAAATGCGTCATAGAAAGAATTCGTAAAAAGGTAATTATTTTTATTTTAGGATTGTTTTTATCTGCTCGACTAGAGATTGTCCGCTTTTATCGAAACGCCCTGTATACATGTACACTATTATTTCGTTCCTCGATCTACTGCTGCAGAATTACTGCACCTCTACAGCAGAATGTTGAAAGACCGCATTCACTCGTGTCATAAGGCAATTTCTGCGAGCTGAAACGGGAGTACACGCTTTTCGCGCATTACAGTGAGAATTCTGGTTTAGAAATTATGCGAGCTTGAAAAACTTAGCGACGCCCGCCGTCTCGGTGCCGCTTATCGTTTCGTATATTACCCTACCCTCCCGTAATCGGTCGACAAAGTTGCAAAGAGCAAGAGAGAGAGAGAGAGAGAGAGAGAGAGAGAGAGAGAGAGAGAGAGAGAGAGAGAGAGAGAGAGAGAGAGAGAGACATATATATAATGGATCAATTACTTATTTGCGTGCGTTCCTTTGCGTTCGGAAGAAACCGGTCGCGAAATCGGACGCCATCGCGGAAATTGCGCTTTTCCTTACCTGTGATAAGGCTAATTGTAAGTATCTCACTTTGCGATTGTATCGAGATGATGATATCATTCGCAGTGTTTGCTGTAGATAATTTCAAAATTATTTAGATAAAGATAAAGATAAAAATTCGTAAATTTATCTTGATGAGATAAAGATGATTTTGCTTTTACTTAATCTAGATGAAAGATGAGATGATTATTGCGATAATCTAGATAATTATCTAGATATTTTTGTTTTTCTAAGACTAATATAAATAAATATTTAATTAATATAAATTAATATAAATATTTATTATTATTATTATTTATTATTATTATTATTATTATTATTATTATTAAATATTTATTATTATTATTTAATAAATATTTATTAATATAAATAAATATTTGTAAAAAATGAGACGCAGATTATAAATGGGATATTAAAATCATAAACACATATTCTTTCTCTTTTCTTAAAGAATATTTAAATAATAACAAAAAAGTATATAAATTATATGATAAATATTTATTTATTAATTTATATTTATAATATATTTATAATATATTTATAATATAATAATCAATGTGTAACAATACATATATCATTTTTATAAAATATACATTAATGCATTGCACAAATTTAAATAAAATAAGTACAAGATAAAGTATATTTGTAATATTATTTTCCAAATAAATATATTTTAAATATTTCTGATAGATTTTTAGAAGCTTGCCTGGAAAACTCTTTTGCACAATAAAAACGTCATCTTAGACAATTTTTAGATAAGATGACATTTATTTTTTATCTAAGACAAAGATAAAGATACTTTGTACTTCTTCATATGATTAAAAATAAAGATGATCCATTTCTTTATCTAGATGATTATCTAGATAATTTTATCTAGATATCAGCAAACACTGATAATTAATTTGATTATTAATTTATATTTTATTTCATAATTAATTTGATTATTAATTTATATTTTATTTGTTATTAATTTGACTATTAATTTATATTTTATTTGATAATTAATTTGACTATTAATTTATATTTTATCCATTTATCTAGATAAAATTATCTAGATAAAATTATCTAATTTTATCTAGATACCAGCAAACACTGCTCACTCGAGTCGAGTGTATTTTATTGCGTCTCGCAAGTGATTTGGAATCGATTTGCCGCGCGTTATTGAACCTGTACATGTGACTGACTGCGTCGTTTTCCCAACCGACCTTTGCACACGTTGGGCATTTAAAGTCATTAACGAAACCAGTCACCTTTATTTATCTCGTCCATGCGCGCTATCAAGGAAACATTGCCACGGCAAACTGGAACACGCGAGACTTCTGCGAAAAAAAAAAATTCTCGCATGGCAAGTATCCGCGGGAGAAAAAAATGACGAGGAACATTGACTGTCAATTGGAGTGTTTACGAGATCGTTAATGATATCTGGGATTAATTGTAGCGAATCCGGTCGATTAATGATACAAAAAAATCATCGACTACAATTGTTATGTAAATCGAGCTCGTAGTTCAAGTTAAGTAATAATCTGCGTTATCGATACAGGTATTTCGTTCCAGGTTGATGGAAATCGCGCTCGATCTTTATATCTGAATACAGGTCGAATGAATATATAATTGTTATATATTTTCTGATTTTTTTCAATTAATTGTAGACACGTGCTAATTATTTGTTTTTTTCGTTGATTGTATGTTAGTTGATTGTTAGTTAGTCATTCCACGAGATACATATGTAACGAATAAAATAAATGCTAAATGTTAACGGTAAATATGAACGTGATGAATACGGAAATGTGAATAATTTTTTGTTCTATAATTTTTTATCAATTTCAACGTTTATTAGTAAATTATACATCTACGCACAATTCAATCGTGAAAATAATCGCCATCATTTTTCAGTATTTCCTTTTATCTTTCAGCCAAGTTATAGATTCCGGATCGATCAAAGGTCTGATCTTTAATCGCGAAGAATTCATTAAGCCATTTTCTTTGACATTTCTAGATTAACACGAGGCCGAACATTATTATGCAAAAATTTAATTAGCGACGACCGTTCTCTGGGTTTCTTTCCAACTTCTCGTTCAAATGAAGTAACTGGCGACGATAGCGATCTGTAATTATTGTTTCGTCAGATTCAAGTAGATCATAGTAAATCATATCTCGCTCGACCTCATCTGGCGAAATTAATCAAGGACACATTATTATTGTAATTTGATTGAATTCTTTTGCTCTATCCGGACATCGCGCCCTCAAATAATCATTTATTCCAATTGATACAACACGCCTTGTCTGTCAGAAAATTTAGAAATGTCGGAGACATAAGAAAATGACGTGATAACTTGATGGATTTATCGCAAGTAAAGACCAGAGTTTCTATCGATCCGGAACGTATAGCTTACCTGATGAAAGGAGATGCTGAAAAATGATGAGGATTACTAGCATGATTAAATTGCACAATTTATTAGTAAATATTGAATGTGAAATCATGAAGAATAGTGAAAAACTTATTTATGCACTCGATATATTTCTTTCTTCTCTATTTTAAATATTTTATATTTTATTTCTCTCTTTCTCTCTCTCTTCCTCTCTCTCTCCCCTTCCTCTCTCTCTCTCTCTCTCAATTAAATCTTAATTAATTTATTCAGAAATCCATAATGTATATTTATTACTCATATTTATATAATCAATCGATTTATCTAAAGTTTTTTTTAAATCTGGATGTTATTTTCTTAACTTTTTTTGATGAATTACATAATAACGATAATAGCAAAGTATTATATATCTTTTTTAATATTAATCTACTTATATTTATAAATCTGTTTTATTTTTTGTTTTATTTCTGATTTTATAATAGCCATTAATAAGTATATTGTTTGATCAAAATCAATTATTTTCAAGGATATACATTTTTTTTAAGCTCTCAGTTAAAAACTACGATTCAAAAATGAAATGATATATCAGACTTCGTATCATTTCTTACGATAGCTAAAAAAGAAATAAAAAAAATATTTTAAAAAGGAAATAAGAAAAAATATTTTATTTTCTCGACATTCTTAATCACTCTTCAAGATAAAGACGTACAGAGGATTGTAATTCGTGGAGAATAACGCTAAGTATCTCTCGCAACATTGTGTCCCATTCAAATTTGATCATGAAGAATCCCTCTCCCTCTCTCTCTCTCTCTCTTAATTAAGTCTTAATTAATTTATTCAGAAATTCATAGTATATATGTGTTACTCATATTTATATAGTCAATCGATTTATCTAAAGTTTTTTAAATCTGGATGTTATTTTTCTTAACTTTCTTTGATGAATTACATAATAACGACAATAGCAAAGTATTATATATCTTTTCTAATATTAATCTACTTATATTTATAAATCTGCTTTATTTTTGTTTTATTTTTTATTTCTGATTTTACAATAGCCATTAATAAGTATATTGTTTGATCAAAATCAATTATTTTCAAGCATATACATTTTTTGAAGCTCTCAGTTAAAAACTACAATTCAAAAATGAAATGGTATATCAGACTTCGATCATTTCTTACGATACCTGTGAAAAAGAAATAAGAAAAAATATTTTATTTTCTCGACATTCCTAATCACTCTTCAAGATAGAGACGTACAGAAAATCGTAATTCCTAGAGAATAACGCTACGTATCTCTCGCAACATTGTGTCCCATTCGAATTTGATCATGGAAAATTCCCCCCCCCCATCTCTCTCTTAATTAAGTCTTAATTAATTTATTCAGAAATTCATAGTGTATATGTGTTACTCATATTTATATAATCAATTGATTTATATCTAAAGTTTTTTAAATTTGAATGTTATTTTTTCTTTGATGAATTATATAATAACGACAATAGCAAAGTATTGTATATCTTTTCTAATATTAATCTACTTATATATTTAAATCTGTTTTATTTTGTTTTATTTTTTATTTCTGATTTTACAATAGCCATTAATAAGTATATTGTTTGATCAAAATCAATTATTTTCAAGCATATAAATTTTTTGAAGCTCTCAGTTAAAAACTACGATTCAAAAATAAAACGATATATCAGATTTCGTACCATTTCTTACGATAGCTGTGAAAAAGAAATAAAAAAAAAAATATTTTATTTTCTCGACATTCTTAATCACTCTTCAAAATAAAGACATACAGAGGATCGTAATTCGTGAAGAATAACGCTACATATCTCTCGCATTGTATTCCATTCGAATTTGATCATGGAAAATCTCCCCCTCCTCTCTCTCTTAATTAAGTCTTAATTAATTTATTCAGAAGTTCATAGTGTATATGTGTTACTCATATTTATATAATCAATTTATATCTAAAGTTTTTTAAATCTGAATATTATTTTTTCTTTGATGAATTATATAATAACGGCAATAGCAAAGTATTATATATCTTTTCTAATATTAATCTACTTATATATTTATAAATCTGTTTTATTTTTTATTTCTGATTTTACAATAGCCATTAATAAATATATTGTTTGATCAAAATCGTAATTCGCGGAGAATAACGCTACGTATCTCTCGCAACATTGTATTCTATTCGAATTTGATCATGGAGAATTTCCCCCCTCTCTCTCTCTCTCTCTCTCTCTCTCTCTCTTTCTGTCATGACATATCCACGTGAAGAATTTGACGTGACGCGCGGGGCTTTTTCTAGACGCGCGCGTCATCTTAATGTCGGCCAAAGTCACGAGAGTCGTCGCTCTACCTGAGAATTTTCGCCGTTCGAGATCGCGTGTCCGTCCGATCGCGCGCGACCTTGGGGCGATTAAAGTCGACGGAAAGGTCTAAATTTGCCCGTCCAACTCCTCGCGATCCGTCCGCGATCGTCCGTTCGCTCCAAATTCCACGAAACTTTCCGCCGTCCTCCCGCGTCCCGGACGAAATCCACGAAATAGTAGAATCTAGAGAGGTTCTCGATCTAGGTGCAAAGGCACGCGATAACGGGCGACCCGCGCTGGAAAACGCTGGATTCTCCCCCCGAGAATTCTCGTATCCGAGAGACGGAGTTCCCACGTAGTCCCAAGTCCGAGCCGAGGGATCATCGGCATGAAAACGGGGGATAATTGTGGCTCCGTAAATACCGCTACTTAATACCCGGCCACGGCTCTCTCTCGTCTACGTACACTACGTACACTTATACACCTATGCATGTATTTATATATAGAATATATATATACGTATGTGCACCTTGTTGCACACCGCGCGTATCGGTCTCCCTTCTCGCGTTCGTGCTACCGTCAATCTCCTTTAGAAAACGCTTCTCTCCTCGCGCACGGCGTGTAGAAAACAAGGTAATTATACGATGTTGCATACTTTGCCGATATGCACTTCCGCCGCGGATCTCTAGCCCCGTGTAATTTCACGATTTTGCGATCCTGCCCGTCGATTTCGAGTCCCTCCGCCGACATCGACGTCAAAGATATCACCGAAAAAATGGTATTCTTAATTTAAGAATATACCACTTATCTTTAGAATATATATCACTAAAATAGACGCCAAGAGGATCCTCTTAAGTTAAGAGGCAAATCTTCTAAAAAGATATTCTTAATACACAGAGAAAAATATTTCTTTGGGTTTAATAAATTTTGTTGAAGTCAAATAAGTTTAATTGGTCTAAAAGTTTTTTCTGTCTAATTTCAAATAGTCTTTTAATATTCTGAATCCCAACAAGGGAATCCAGATTAAATAAATTATTTTAAATTCAGTTTGAAATTAAATTGATAAACAGTGATGTCAAAGAGGACTCACATGCATACAGAGAACCTACACCGAAAAAATTGTATTCTTAATTTAAGAATATACCACTTATCTTTAGAATATATATCACTAAAATAGACGCCAAGAGGATCCTCTTAAGTTAAGAGGCAAATCTTCTAAAAAGATATTCTTAATACACAGAAAAATATTTCTTTGGGTTTAATAAATTTTGTTGAAGTCAAATAAGTTTAATTGGTCTAAAAGTTTTTTCTGTCTAATTTCAAATAGTCTTTTAATATTCTGAATCCCAACAAGGGAATCCAGATTAAATAAATTATTTTAAATTCAGTTTGAAATTAAATTGATAAACAGTGATGTCAAAGAGGACTCACATGCATACAGAGAACCTATGTGTGAGAGCAGTCCTCTCTTTCATCACTGCTAAAGGAAAAAATATACTTTAGATCTTACGTTAATACAAGTCCTTTATATACATTTCATGATAAATATTGAATACGAGAAAAATTAAGAGTGGTGTCGCCGCGTAGCGGCAAATGAAGAAACATGTCGCGCACACGAAAATCGAGTTGTGATGTAGAAGTTGCAAATTAAGAATATATTCTTATTCATTAAGAATATATTCTTATTTATTAAGAATATTTATTAAGAGGACTTATAAAGTATACATTCAAGAATACAATTTTTTCGATGTACCGATGACCGCGCAGAGAAAAATTTTTTAATTTTTAATTTCACTGAGAAAAAAAATCGATGAAAAGGTAACGAACGGATATTATATCGATCACTTTAATCGGAAAAAAAGAAATCGATCAGATATCCAATCAAAAAATATCGATCGATCGGATATCTGATCAGAAAGTTCAAAATTCGGAATTTTCCGATCAGATATTCGATTAAAATGATCGGTATAATATTCTTTCGTTACCTTTTCATCGGACATTTCTCTCATTTTTCTCAGTGTTTTTAAAAAATTTGTTCTTTTATTTTTGTAGAAGATTTAAAAATTATTGACGTAATCTTTCATTTTTTTAATTTTTAATTTTTAAATAAGTTTTTTTAATCTTATTTTAATTTCCTAGAAAATTTAAAAATCATTTGACGTAATCTTTTATTATTTTATAAAATTGATTCAACTCTAACAAAAAATGTTCTTCTTCATGACAAAAATGTAATAGATTTTAAACGGAACTTGTATCTATTTGTCAGCAGGATTATATTATATAAAAGCACATATGTATAAAATTTTATAATACTAACAAAGTTAAAGTGAAATTGCACCCCAACTTGACGCAATTTTATAATTAATCAGTACTTTTTGTAAATTTTTTGTGATAGCTATTTTTTGTGAGACGATTTTTAAATGAACGACGCTTTTTCTTTACCTTTTTTTAAAAGGTATTTTTTAGGGATACCGATGACCGCGCAGAGAAAAATGTATTCAAGTAAATATTCCTTAATTCAAGTATATCATAAATTTGTATCAAATGCATCATAAATCCACCACAGTATTAAATTTCATTGAAATATAAATAAATTTAACTAATTAAGTAGATAAATAAATTTAATTGAAATACATCTCTGGACAAAATTAACGCATAATTTTTTTATCTTTAAGATTTTTTTTCGTTAAATATCAGTTTTTAAGGAAAAAAGGTGAACAAAAATTATACGTTAATTTTGTTTAGGAGTATATATTTCGAATCCTGATAAGTGCAGTTTAGTCAAGAGTATTAAATTAAAACAAAAATTTGATTTGTTTGTTACATGGATTTGGTGTAAAATAAGTTTGATTTTTCTTTGATACAACTTTACAATGTTCTTGAAGAGAAAATAAATTCTTCTTTTAAGTACATAGTAATGAGATTTCTAACATTTGTGATAAGTATATTTTAAGATTATCAAGAATATTATCAAGAATATATTCTCTTTGTTGAAAAAATTATTATTTAAAAAAGAAAAATAAACTGAGTAATTGTTTTTCTTGACAATAGAATAATATTTTTCTCTGTGCAATTTACAATACTATTGAATAAAACAATCTTGTTTGAGGAGCACAAAATTAAAACCTGATATAACATTGAATTTGAATTTTAGCTCCTAATTAAATAAAGAAAATATAAATTCTTAAAATTATTAATAAATTATTAAAATAAGAATTTAGATATTTTTCTCTGTGCAATTTACAATACTATTGAATAAAATAATCTTATTTGAGGGAAACAAAATCAAAATCCGATATAACATTTTTGAATTTTAGCTCTTAATTAAATAAAGAAAATATAAATTCTTAAAATATAAATTATTAAAATAAGAATTTAGATATTTTTCTCTGTGCAATTTACAATACTATTGAATAAAACAATCTTGTTTGAAGGGAACAAAATCAAAACTTGATATAACGTTTTTGAATTTTAGCTCTTAATTAAATAAAGAAAATACAAATTCTTAAAATATAAATTATTAAAATAAGAATTTAGATATTTTTTAATATTAGAAATTACTATCAAACTATTTCGACAATATTATTTGAAAATTCTCAGCAAATGGACCTTTTTTAAAAAATAAAACGAAAAAAATTGAGAAGCTTTTGATAAGAGTTATATTTACTGAATATTACAAGATATAAAGTGGATTTAAAAATGATTAAAATCATGTTTCCCGCTATCTAGTATGTAACTTGTCAAGGAAAATCATAGAAATAAGTAAACTTTCATGCTTTAAAAACTCTCAGATACAGATCAATCTAGCATTCAAACGAGCAACAAATGCGCAAGCACAGGTTTCTGATGATGAGTAAACTGATTAATCGGACCAAAGTGTATCAAGATACTTCGATAAAATGCATATCTTCAATATCTTTTTGCCCCTATTAAATACATTAATTAAACGTGCGTCGGTATTTACGTTGCGCCTGTTATAAATAAATATACGTACAAATAATAGTAAATTGCGACGCAGAGGCGCGATCTAAGAGGCAATCGAATCTGTCTCGATACGGGTACTTGATAGAACGACGATCGAGCAATTATCGACGCCGTTATCGGTGTCGCCGCTCGTCTGCCGGCCTCATTTGCATCGGATCGTGATTAAGAGCGAGCGAGGAAAAGTTGGAGAGCGCTCTTTTACGAGCGGTCAATGCACCGCGGTCATCCTGATGTCATTCCGCATTCTGACGAGAGTAATTAAAACGTAGTCAACGCTATCTCTTAGATCCCTCGACGGTGATTAAGCTCCGCCATCTGATGCGCGCATTCGTTCTGTCCCGACGACGCCCTGTCATCGTGTCATAATGTCCGGCCAGGTGGACGAACCACCCACCTGAAATCGACGCGAAACGCACATTCGCGATTTATCTTAATCCGATGTGTCTTTTTATTTTATTTTATTTTTTTTTAAGAAATATTACGCGACATTACGAATCGAAAGCGAAGCCGTCGACCGCGATTAATTAACGTCGAGTATTTTCCTTCCCCGCGTATTATTAGCTTGACCGTCTTGTTGACGGCAACGCATTCCGGGAAGGCCGAGCCTACTTTGGTCTCTGAATTTCTGGAATCCGGAGCTTGTCGCTTCGAGCTAATTCGTTAACGCGATGAATTTACTGAATAAAGTGGCGACGTGTCACGCTTCTTCGCTTTCTCTTCTCCTTTCTCCGCGACCGACATTTCGCAATCGTCGAGGGGACGACGCGGAAAGGATGGATTTTTCTTCGAATGCAAATTTTTCAAAGAGGAAAAAAAAAACAGAAATATTTCCCATCCCCCTTTCCTTCCTCGATGACGATAAAAACGCGGCTTGTAATTGGTATATCGATTCGCTCGAACGCGAGGAGCGGGAAGTCGCTCTGAGAAGTTAACGAGAAATCGCAACAATCGCCCGCGAGAAAGGTTTCCCCGGGAAACTGTCCGAGTAATGCCGGGTGAGTCCCTCGTAACGCGCTTACATTAAGTCGACGCATTTAGAAAATGGCGAATGGTGGATAGCGTGTGCCTTGGGCCTGGGCGATTACTCAGGAATGAAGGGATACCGGTATTGCCGCACCAGGAACACGATCCGGCTGTACCAAGAACCGCTGGCGCCTTCCTCCGCATCAACCCCCTCCCCTCATCATTTTCCCCTTCTCCCCCTCCCCGTCTTGTTGATTTCGCTCTCTTTTCGGTATTCTTTCGAAAATTTTCGCAAATCTCGCCGATTTACATCCCTCGCATGGGAATGAAAATATGTCTGAAGATCTAAGAACATCGAGGTCATTTAAGGAGCCTAGTTTTAAAAGTCGATTTTTATGTTTTTACATTTTCTTATATCATATTGAAAATATTTCCCAAAAGTTTCAAATTAATCGGATGCAAATTGACGGAGTTATTAATGTATGTTTCATGAAGCGCCAGAATGTATAACTTCGTTTAAAGACGACTATAAATTCAGCTCTGATGTTTTGAGGGCTATCAAGCCGATATATGAAGATTTAATTAAACTAAAATTATATGGGTCCGGAATAGATGATTCTGTGTAAATTAAAAAATCTGGATTTTATTTAAACGTAAATTTGACACAAATCTTAAACGCGTTTTTCTCGAACTCACTTTTTTATTTCGCTCTTTTCGGTATTCTTTCGAAAATTTTCGCAAATCTCGATTTACATCCCTCGCATGAGGATGAAAATATGTTTGAAGATTGCGATGATTTAAGAACATCGAGGTCCTTTAAGGGGTTATGCCTAGTCCTAAAAGTAAATAAAAGTCGATTTTTATGTTTTTAGGTTTTCTTATATCATATTGAAAATATTTCTCAAAAGTTTCAAATTAATCGGATGCAAATTGACGGAGTTATTAATGTATGTTTCATGAAGCGCCAGAATAATTTCGTTTAAACACGACTATAAAGTCTTCAGCTCTGATGTTTTGAGGGCTATCAAGCCGATATATGAAGATTTAATTAAACTAAAATTATATGGGTCCGGAATAGATGATTCTGTGTAAATTAAAAAATCTGGATTTTATTTAAACGTAAATTTGACACAAATCTTAAACGCGTTTTTCTCGAAGTTTTCGGTATTCTTTCGAAAATTTTTGCAAATCTCGTCGATTTACATCCCTCGTATGGGGATGAAAATATGTCTGAAGATCGCGATGATCTAAGAACATCGAGGTCCTTTAAGGGGTTATGTCTAGTCCTAAAAGTAAATAAAAGTCGATTTTTATGTTTTTAGGTTTTCTTATATCATATTGAAAATATTTCCCAAAAGTTTCAAATTAATCGGATGCAAATTGACGGAGTTATTAATGTATGTTTCATGAAGCGCCAGAATGTATAACTTCGTTTAAACAGGACTATAAATTCAGCTCTGATGTTTTGAGGGCTATCAAGTCGATATATGAAGATTTAATTAAACTAAAATTATATGGGTCCGGAATAGATGATTCTGTGTAAATTAAAAAATCTGGATTTTATTTAACGTAAATTTGACACAAATCTTAAACGCGTTTTTCTCGAAATTACTTTCTCAAAGTCGATGAGCAAGATATTTTGAAAACCATTATACCGATTTGCTTGAAATTTTACAAGCTTCTTTTACATATAAAAACTTAGTAGATAAACGTAGGATTTTCTTTTTTAATGAATACTTTTTTTATTTAATAAAAAATGAGCAATTTTTAAGTCGAAAAAGAATATCTTAGCGTCAAATGGCTGCCATTTTGTCCCAAAATAATTTTGCCATTAATCCTTTGTTCATCTACTAGACAATTTCATACATTGACTACAGTTTATCGAATTTTTGATATCATATAAATCAGCTTCGAATAACACTGTTCATCGCTTTTTAAAAAACAATATCCGAGAGAATAGTTGTAACTATTACATTTTTTAATATTTTATTTTTAAAAAAATATAATAACATTCTTAATATTTGTACTTTTGAATAAAAATTTATTTGTAAAAAAATTATTACACTTTTCAAAAAAAAATTCTCAAACATCATACTTTTTTCGGTTTGCTGACTAGGCATAACCCCTTAAAAAAAATATCATCCTGTTAATATAGGTAAATTTCTAGGTATCATCAAGAAAAATTTATTACTATTATATTTTCTCTATCTGCTAGGACATTATAATATGTAAAATTTATAAATTCTAGTGTCTCCTGGCAAATTTAAGAAATAAATTGGCTCAAATACAATATATTAAAAGATATTAAATTATTCTGCTTTGCAAAGCATTATTTGCCATCGACGCACCTGTTTTATCACATTGATTGTTTTAATAGATATAAAAATTAAGATTTGAAAAATTTAAAAATTAAAAATATTTTAATTAAAAAATTAAGAGATATGAAGGATCTCTTACCAAATCATTAATCATTGCATTGGAAAAATACAAGTTTCCACACTACAGCTAAATATTTATGAAAAATAATTTTTCCATGTGTCATAGTCTTCCAAAAGTGCATCAAGCCTTTTGAAAAAAGATTAACCTTAATATAAATAAGCGCCATAGAAAGACAAATTTTTTTGTTTAAAATTTATTAATTTAACTAACTTCTGTTTAAATTAATAATTAATTTAAACAGAAGTTAGTTAAATTAATAAATTTGAAACTAACAGTTGAATTAAATTCTCTGTCACTTAAATTGATCAAAATGTCTCAGCATCTGCTAATCATTCATCCGCCCCAATTAATTTTTCACAGAATTTCTAGAGAATTGTTGCTGTAATTACAAGATTTTTTTTTGAGCGATAAAGAGCCGATATTATACACGATATTATAAAATTAATATGAAAGTGTGTGAAGCGTGTGGAATCTTATTCGCGCGTTATTACGCACGTGGATACTTTATGCGCGTATTACGCGCTGCGTAATGCGAGTTTTATTACCTCTGCCACTTTTCTCGTTGCGCGTCTTAACCGCATGAGCCTTACCGTGCTAAACCCTATAAGCTACAGGGGTTTAAGAAATCGTCTCGTATCTTTTCGCGCGTGCGAAATTGCGAACGTTGATAAACGCAGCGAGTTTCGCAATTGACGCCTCCGACGTTTTATCCAGCAGAGACTCAATAACGAGATAATTTTGCTAGTGATTCTATACCGGTATCTCGTGTATCTTTACATTCTTATATAAACGCGATGATAAAGATTTTTAATTATGCCGTTATCAGATGTCAAGTATCGGTTGAGAGAATTATTTATTATTTATTGAGAAAATTTGAAATCTGTTTACCCTTGAAATGAAAGTAAAAGTTTCAATTTTATGTATTATTATTAAATAATTTAATAATATCTTTTAATATTGTATTTGAGTCAATTATTTCTTTTATTTCGATTGTATAAAATTATTTCTTTTATTTCGATTGTATAAAATTATTTCTTTTATTTCGATTGTATAAAATTAAAAAATATTAATGAGCAATATCCTTCATATCTCTTAATTTTTTAATTAAATTTTAAATTCTTTTAATTTTTTAATTTTTCAAATCTTAATTTTTATATCTATTAAAACAATCAATATGATAAAACAGGTGCATCGATGGCAAATAATTCTTTGCAAAGCAGAATAATTTAATATCTTTTAATATTGTATTTGAGCCAATTTATTTCTTTTATTTCAATTGTATAAATTTAAAAAAATATTAATGAACAATATCCTTCATATTTCTTAATTTTTTAATTAAATTTAATTTTTTTTTTTCCGGATTTGCGTTTTCTTAATTTTCAACTAATTTCTGCCTTTTTTCTTTCTTTCTTTTAATAATTATTGGTCATTCTTTTATATTGTATTTTCTGTAAATTTTAAAAATTTAATAGCATCCTTCATATTTCTTAATTTTTTAATTAAATTTAAAATTTTTTTAACATTTTAATTTTTCAAATCTTAATTTTTATATCTATTAAAACAATCAATATGATAAAACAGGTGCATCGATGGCAAATAATTCTTTACAAAGCAGAATAATTTAATAATATCTTTTAATCTTTAATATCTTTTTTTTTAATATATTATATTTGAGTCAATTATTTCTTTTATATTGTATAAATTTCAATTGTATAAATTTTAAAAAATATTAATAGCATCCTTCATATTTCTCCATTTTGTAATTAAATTAAAAATTTTTTAATTATTTTAATTTTTCAAATCTTAATTTTTATATCTATTAAAACAATCAATATGATAAAATAGGTGCTTCGATGGCAAATCATTCTTTGCAAAGCAGAATAATTAATATCTTTTAATATCTTTAATATCTTTTTAATATCTTTTAATATATTATATTTGAGTCAATTATTTCTTTTATATTGTATAAATTTCAATTGTATAAATTTTAAAAAATATTAATGAGCATCCTTCATATTTCTCCATTTTGTAATTAAATTAAAAATTTTTTTAACATTTTAATTTTTCAAATCTTAATTTTTATATCTATTAAAACAATCAATATGATAAAACAGGTGCATCGATGGCAAATAATTCTTTGCAAAGCAGAATAATTAATATCTTTTAATATCTTTAATATCTTTTTAATATCTTTTAATATATTATATTTGAGTCAATTATTTCTTTTATATTGTATAAATTTCAATTGTATAAATTTTAAAAAATATTAATGAGCATCCTTCATATTTCTCCATTTTGTAATTAAATTAAAAATTTTTTTAACATTTTAATTTTTCAAATCTTAATTTTTATATCTATTAAAACAATCAATATGATAAAACAGGTGCGTCGATGGCAAATAATTTTTTGCAAAGCAGAATGTCGGACGAATTGTTGCGGATGAAACGCAACATTGGAGGCGTAGGCGTTCGCCTCTTTTATCATAGCGCGAGATAGAGATAAAGAGATAAAGAAGCGGCTCTTCAAAGTTGAATTTATGCAGTTTACGTAGAGAAGCCACATTAATTAACGCCGACGGCGCGTGCAAAATTAACGACGTTGTACGAAATCGAGCGGCGATTCTGCGCGCGAGGCGCTGGAAAGTAATTATACGTCATTACCGGCCCCGGTAACGGGTACAACGCCTGCCGCCGGAGTCTGCGATTCAGTTTGCGATGTGATTATGTTTATTGTCCCTTCCGGCCGACTTCTCGGAAATCTCGGAAACGACACGTAAGATAGCCACGCGAGATCTGCGATCGCGGCGGCGTTTCTCCGCCTTCCTTTGTCATGCGTTTCATCGTTCCATTCGTACGAATATGAAGCTGATAAGGGCGCTAATTATTCTCAAGTGTTATTTGGAAATTATCCGTGCCAAATATTCACTTCCCCTTCGACGGATGAATACGCTATGCGCGAATAACGTGTGTGAAACATGTATTTGGATAGGGTGGCATCGAGACAATATTCGTACAAATGTTGCATTGATATTGAAAAATTTTGGAAATTAAAATTTGTCTTAATTTTGAGTGAATCTTTGTAACAAAATTTTCGTTTTCTTTTGGATTTAATTAATAATAATTAATAATTATTATTATATATATTAATAATAATTAATAATTTTTATCTAATACTGAAGTGCTTAAAATAATATTTACAAGGATTTATAATCTTTACAATATAATTTAAGATATTTTTATTTTTATGTTATTCGTTTACTTTCTAAAATATAAAATAAAAATAGATATACTCATTGTTTCTACGAAAAGACATAGTGATGCGAGATGCAATTCACATGCAATCAGAAAATCACATACACTTGCTACAAGCAAAGTTTTGTATAGTTAAATAATTATCAAAAATTTTACATTGTTTATTTTATTTATTGTATTATTTTTAAGCCTATCAATATAAATGTTTGCATTTATTAAATGAAATTATTCTTTAGCTTCTTTTATCATTATATTTAATATAGTGATTTTTTTATCAAATTTACAGATATATATATTATAGCTTTTTTTTCAATCAATAATCTTGACAATAATCCTAGTCCTAATTATATAAAAAAAAATCTTGTCTTGATCTTGTCTCGAAACAAGACAAAACAATGTCGGGATTAATCTTAATATTTCGTGCAATTTTATATTTGAGGGAGGAAATATATTTTCATGATGAAATTTATCGGAAATATATTTTTATGATGAAATTTATTGGAATGAATAAATTTGTCGATAATATTATACATTTTTTTCGGGCTGCTTTCAAACATGAATTTATGTTCGTAGGTTTTATTGATCGAATTGCTGAATTTTCGAAGCCATCAACAGCCCTTTGCTAAAGCGAGTTACTCATTCCTCTCGGCGAGGTCGTGCTCTCACGACTTCGCGCGATACGCCGGCACTTAACTAACGGACTCTTCCACGAAGTGGAACGATGTTCGTCCGCAGTTTTTCGAGCCAACGCAAACTGCAGAGACTGGAAACTGTCATTCGCGATCAACTTCATATCTAGAAATAAGGAAATATCGGCGAAAATAAACAATGACGAAAATATTAGGAAAAAAATCAAAGAAAACAAAGTAAATCTGAAGTTTACTTAAGGATATTTTGTATCTATTTTCAAAATATTGAGAATTTAATGAAAATTGTACAGAATACTTATCATCTTTTAATTCTTACATATGTTTAGAATCTTCAGTACAATATTTAAATCGATTCACTAAAGCGTTCACAAGTTATAAGGATTTTAATTTACTCCGAAATAAATTAATTTAATTCCGTTACTATTATATTTCTATCAAATGAAATCAAATTAAATTAATAAATTAAATCAAATTGAAAATTAATATCAACTTTAGTAACATTTATATCTCCAAGGTTTTTGTTTTTGAAAAATTTACATTAATCTGAATTATAAATGATTTATTAGTATATTGATTTTAATTTTTTAAATTACTGTGATTAAGGATGTTTTGCACCTGTTTTCAAAATATTGAAAATTTAAAGAAAATTGTACAGAATGTCCTTACATATCTTTAGAATCTTCAGTACAATTTTTAAATCGATTCACTGAAGCATTCACAAATTATAAGGATTTTAATTTGCATCGAATTAACATGTGATCTTATGGGAAACGTATAACCACGTCGATTCAAATGACAAAAACACATGGAAATAATATTCAAAATTTGTTTAAAATTTGCAAAAATTTAGATACAGATGAAATATTTGGTCAAATAATATTATACAAGTACTAACTGATTAAAAAGATATTAAATATAATTTAATAAAATTAGCCATGTATCTGTTACAAGGCGAAATTCTCTGCCAAAAGTTAATCATTTCGATTAACAAAATTTGCAATATTTCAATAAAAACGCAATAAATATTAAAAATACATTTCTGCACTGTAGCTAAAATCAAATTGTAATATTCCACACAATTTCTTATTCAAAAGTGAATATATTCATTTTCATTTAATATTGATTTTCAGCTTTCACTTTTTGCTGGGATTATACATACAAAACATCCTTAAAGAAGAGATTTTGAATCACTTTATATGCATAATTACTGCAACATTATAAATGTATTATATTTCTATGTTTTCGAGTTACTATTCGTGATTATTATTTAAAAAGAAAATTAATTAAATTGATATAATAATTGCTGTGCGAAATTAATCTTTTAAAATTAATCATTGAAAATTATACAATAAAATTTTAGACAAGCTAAATTCAAAGTTATATTATTTTCTATTCATGCTTTTTTTAACACGAATATTTCTTTATCAAAAATCATATGAAGAACAATCATAATCATTATTTTCTAAAACTCAAGTAAGATGTTTAATTTGTTTAATCGTTGTATATAATATTTTACGACATCAAGTTGCGGCTAAAAAAAAAAAGAAATACTTCACTATGGTTTTTGACAATCGTACATCTTTCTGAAAAAAAAACAAAGTGAGAACCGATGCAACGTTGCATCTTCTCCCATGTTTGGGACAAAATCTTGTTGCCCAAATCTAAATAGCGTGAACTTGACAGCCGTTTGCGCAGCGCAAACTCGTTCGGTAATTAGCAGCGATCTTGCCCCACATTGTTCGCGTATCTTCTTTTCGGACAATTTATTCTAACGGGTGATGCCCTCCGCGCCTACCATTATCCCCAATTTAAATAATTGGCGAGAAAGACACGTAGCTTTGATCGGTGCTTTACGTTGGAATGTAATTTCGTCGGTGCGGGGTGGATAAATACGCGAGTGGCATTACATTATCTTACACCGAAAAAATTGTATTCTTAATTTAAGAATATACCACTTATCTTTAGAATATATATCACTAAAATAGGCGCCAAGAGGATCCTTTTAAGTTAAGAGACAAATCTTCTAAAAAGATATTCTTAATACACAGAGAAAAATATTTCTTTGGGTTTAATAAATTTTGTTGAAGTCAAATAAGTTTAATTGGTCTAAAAGTTTTTTCTGTCTAATTTCAAATAGTCTTTTAATATTCTGAATCCCAACAAGGGAATCCAGATTAAATAAATTATTTTAAATTCAGTTTGAAATTAAATTGATAAACAGTGATGTCAAAGAGGACTCACATGCATACAGAGAACCTATGTGTGAGAGCAGTCCTCTTTTTCATCACTACTAAAGGAAAAAAATATACTTTAGATCTTACTTTAATACAAATCCTTTATATACATTTCACGATAAATATTGAATACGAGAAAAATTAAGAGTGGTGTCGCCGCGTAGCGGCAAATGAAGAAACATGTCGCGCACACGAAAATCGAGTTGTGATGTAAAAGTTGCAAATTAAGAATATATTCTTATTCATTAAGAATATATTCTTATTTATTAAGAATATTTATTAAGAGGACTTATAAAGTATACATTCAAGAATACAATTTTTTCGGTGTACATTACGCATTCATTACCGATCTCTTCCTCGCGTTATTTTGAGAGAAAAAAACTTCCTCCTCGCGCTAGACTTCTTCCTGCTCCTACGAACTTCCGTCGAGGAGCGGGATCTCGGAAGGTCTCAGAGTCGGAAACTGCGCTTGGCCTGGCACACACGAAGTCGAAAGAGGCTTCGCAGGTAATTGCCAGGCCGGCGGGTCGATAATGAGCACTGGCTTCGGAGAACCGATTACGTCCGACCCGAGCCAAAAGCAAAGTCGGACCCCAAGAACCCAGGAGAGGAGCGAGAGGATGATGAAGAAGAAGAAGAAGAAGAGGAAGAGGGAGCGGAAGAAGGGCAAGGAGAGGATCAACTCGAGGGGGACGGGAGGGAGAAAGTGATGAAGGAGAGATTTTAAGTCGCTTATAATCCTCGGGACCGTAGCTTCGCGTTCAGGTCTCTCTCTCT
Organism: Camponotus fellah; assembly: GCA_030586385.1. NCBI lineage: Eukaryota > Metazoa > Arthropoda > Insecta > Hymenoptera > Formicidae > Camponotus > Camponotus fellah. The sequence goes on from JAPIVC010001055.1 coordinate 429,348, forward strand.
CTCTCCTCTCGCGATCCGATAATTCAACTCGGGCTCGGAGTTCGATATTCCGCACTAATCTCGCATGATGTGTGCGCAGAAGTTCTCTTCCCCGCGTGTGCCCTTTTCGGGAGATAATTGCGTCCGTATTTTTTTTTTGTTTCCCGCTGCAAACTGTTGTCGGTATCCCGACAAATGCTCAAGCTACTCTCGCCCGACCGTACTTATATGTGCCATTAATCGCGCTCTTTCCTCTTCCGTCGTGCGAAGAAAATCTTGTACGTTGGCTTCATTTTTTTTTCAATATTTTTTTCAAACACTGAGAAAAATTGTTTGATTGTTGACCAATAAGACGTATATGATTGAAGGCATTTTTGTTAAATCAAACAAGAATTTAATTGTCAAATTTTCAATGTTAAAAAAAGCTCGCTAGTAAATTAATTCAAGATATAAATAATAATATATAGAAACAATTCAAACTAGCGCAAATTAATTCTTTATTATTCAAATAATACGTTTCGATCATTTGGTCTTTTTCAAGTATAAATTTCAATAAAGATGATCGATATTGTAGATGAAGAATGCAGAAAACTAGCACATATCAGAAATTATTAGTTAAATTGAAATTATAAATTAAAATTGCGAGAGAGGAACGAGAGAGAACTGAAAACATTGTATCAGAGTCAAAATTCATTATCATGATAAGACTCGATTTTTTGTAATTAGAATGTTTAATAGACTTTAAGGATTTGATTAGTTTTTTCTGGTTGGATCTATAAAATTTCTTGTTACATTAATTTCTTTGCTAAGCGACGAGCCACTCTTAACTTAACTCGTATTCGATATTTGCCATAAAATGTATATAAAGAACTAGTATTAACATTAAATCCAAATCAAATTTTCAATGTTAAAAAACTCGCTAGTAAATTAATTCAAGATATAAATAATAATATGTAGAAAACTCTCTAGTAAATTAATTCAAGATATAAATAATAATATGTAGAAACGACTCAAACTAGCGCAAATTAATTCTTTATTATTCAAACATACGTTTCGATCATTTGGTCTTTTTCAAGTATAAATTTCAATAAAGATGATCGATATTGTAGAAGAATGCAGAAAACTAGCACATATCAGAAATTATTAGTTAAATTGAAATTATAAATTAAAATTGAAAGAGAGGAACGAGAGGGACTGAAAACATTGTATCAGAGTCAAAATTCGTTATCATGATAAGACTCGATTTTTTGTAATTAGAACGTTTAATAGATTTTATTATAAGGATTTGGTTAGTATTTTCTGCTTGGATCTATAAAATTTCTTGTTACATTAATTTCTTTGCGAGCCACTCTTAACTTAACTCGTATTCGATATTTGCCATAAAATGTATATAAAGAACTGGTATTAACATTAAATCCAAATCAAGTTCTCAATGTTAAAAAACTTGCTAATAAATTAATTCAAAATATAAATAATAATATGTAGAAACGACTCAAACGTGCAAATTAATTCTTTATTATTCAAACATACGACGTTTTGATCATTTAGTTTTGGTCCTTTTCAAGTATAAATTTCAATAAAGATGGTCGATATTGTAGATGAAGAATGCAGAAAACTAGCACATGTCAGAAATTATTAGTTAAATTGAAATTATAAATTAAAATTGAAAGAGAGGAACGAGAGAGAACTGAAAACATTGTATTAGAGTCAAAATTCGTTACTGCTAATTTTTTGCATTCTTTATCTACAGTCACTCGCGAGAAATTGATGGAAAACTGGAAAAATTTTTTTAAAATTCTTCGATATAGTCGAAAGTAGCTCAAATAAGCTTGCACATTATCAGAGAAGAATATGATACGTTTCTAGAGTAACGTAATTTTCGAAGGAATATTTTGAAATTTTCTTTGAATCTACCAGAATTCTAATTAATGCAACCAGAATTTTTTCTCAATGTACATCCCTTCCTGTGGAGTTACACTCGTCCAATAATCGGGATAAAAATTAGGTTTCTATTTTTTAGGTGTTTATTATAATTTTGTTTTTGTTCCAACTTTCCTAACGTTTACTCTAATTTTGTTATTATTATTCTCAGTATATGCATATAATTTCTTCAGCGATTTTAAATTATCATTTCAAATCAGTGCGACTGATTCCATTGACTTTCCGTTAGCGAATCGTTTTCTTTATCGTGGTAAAATATAATTATTATGCCTCCAGTTTTCTTTCAGCGGTAAAAATCTCGCGAGTCAGGTGTAAAATGTCAGGCGTTGTAATTGACAACGATAACGGATCGCGCAGGGTTAACGGTATCGCGATTCTCTATCGAGATTCTCTATCGAGAATCCAGCGAGATCCAGGGAAAACGAACGAGGAGACTCGGACGAGAAACAAGTCGGCGTGTTGATACGCATCGATACCTTACGAGAAAAAAAAGGAAAGAAACGTAGCTAATTGCTAAATCGCCGGCAACAAGTTGTCGATGTCAGGCGATCGAGCAGGGCGGGAAGGAAGAGGGCATCGTAATGGAAAGTGGAAGAAGTACGCCGATGGAGAGACGGGACGAAGGGGGAAGGGGTTGGTGGATCGGACGAGGGGGAGTTGGAAGAAAATGAGGCAGAAAAATGGATGGAAGAGGAGAATAAGAAGTCCTTCCTGTTTCATCGCGCGATGAAACCTGCCTAGATCTCGCTACCGGGATGAGATGGAGGTAGAGGTGATCTAATTTCCCGGGCAGTCGTGCAGAAAATGATCCAGGCCGCGATTACGAAACGGCTTCCAGTCTTCGCCGGGGGCGACGAAGGTGCCCGCTTTTTGCCGCTCTCTTTTCGTTTCCATGTACCTACTACTACTACGTGTGCTACGATTGCGAACGCGATGTTGTCAGTTATACGGACACGGGGAACGACATCTTCCTGCGAAGAGAGTTTATTTCGCAATTAGGGGAAGGAATTTTTGAAAATATCATGCTAATATCGCAAAATCGAATATACACAATATTTCAACAGTATCGAAATATTTTTTATTGAATTTGAAAGAAAATTTAATGCCCATTTTGAAAGATGTATTTACAGGGTAGGCCGGAAAAAAATCAAAGAGTAGAAAAAAACATAATAAATTCCGATTTTTATCGCGTGGAATAAACTGGCGAAATGATAACTAATGTGTAACACTAGAATGTAATTTTACGTAAAAAGATATTTTTGTATTTTAATTAATAAATCATATTAAGGATGTTTTGTACAATCCCAGCAAAAAGTAGCTGAAAAGCAATATTGACGAATATCTACTTTTAATTAATTTTGAGTATGAGAAATTATGTGGAATTACAATTTAATTTTAGCTACAGTGCAGAGATGTATTTTTTTAATATTTATTGCAAATATTTTTACTGAAATATTTTGAATTTTGTTAATCGAAATTGATTAACTTTTGGCAGAGAATTTCGCCTTGTGACAGACACATGGCTAACTTTATTAAATTATATTTAATATCTTTTTAATTAGTTAGTACTTGTATCATATTATTTGACCAAATATTTCCTTCGTATATAAACTTTTGCAAATTTTAAACAAATTCTGAATATTATTTCCATTTCCATTTGTGTTTTTGTCATTTGAATCAACGTGGTTATACATTTCTCATAAGAACACATGTTAATTAATTCGGTGTAAATTAAAATCCTTATAACTTGTGAACGCTTTAATGAATCGATTTAAAAATTGTACTAAAGATTCTAAACATATGTAAGGACATTCTGTACAATTTTCTTTAAATTTTCAATATTTTGAAAACAGGTGCAAAACATCCTTAATCACAGTAATTTAAAAAATTAAAATCAATATACTAATAAATCATTTATAATTCAGATGAATGTAAATTTTTCAAAAACAAAAACCTTGGAGATATAAATGTTACTAAAGTTGATATTAATTTTCAATTTGATTTAATTTATTAATTTAATTTTATTTCATTTGATAAAAATATAATAACGGAATTAATAACGGAAATATAGTAACGGAATTAAATTAATTTATTTCAGTATAAATTAAAATCCTTATAACTTATGAACGCTTTAGTGAATCGATTTAAAAATTGTACTGAAGATTCTAAACATATGTAAGGACAGTCTGTACAATTTCTCAATATTTGGAAATAGGTACAAAACATCCTTAATCACAGTAATTTAAAAAATTAAAATCAATATATTAATAAATCATTTATAATTCAGATTAATATAAATTTTTCAAAAACAAAAACCTTGGAGATATAAATGTTACTAAAGTTATTAATTTTCAATTTGATTTAATTTATTAATTTAATTGAATTTCATTTGATAGAAATATAATACTAACGGAATTAAAACGTTTTTTAATATAAATTTAATTCGTATTTATCCCTCAACATCTTCTAATAAAAACTAATATATTTACTATCGATATCTAATCTATTATGTATTTTATTTTCAATAAAGCTTAAATTTAGAAAACACTTTCAATCGACAAATATCGATAAAAAGGTTTCAATTTTAATAAGATTGAAAAAATCAGTCCTTGCCAGTTTTTACAGGAAAATATTGGTTTTTTTCACTGACGTGGATTTTATTCAAGAAATATGGAATTTTGCCAATCCTTTACATTATCTCATTAATTGACAATTTCTTTAGCGTCTCGCGAAATAAGCGCGAAATGCACAAACCGCCGCGGATCGCCGTGGACCGGTGGCGACGATGCGGTGCCCCTTCGTGGTGCCCTCGAGGGTCGCTGATCCCACAATTAACATAATGATGCAGAAGACGTGGATATTAGCGCGAGGTTAGTTAATAGTGCATTTATCCGAGGAATGTAAATAGTTAGTGGGATCGCGGTAGCTTCTTCGTTCGTGTTCCCCGACATCTATTCTTCTTAGTCTTCTGCGTTTCTCTCTTTCTCTCTCTCTCTCTCTCTCTCTCTCTCTCTCCCCCCCCTCCTCTCTCTTTCAAAATTAAGTCTTAATTAATTTATTCAGAAATCCATAGTGTATATTTATTACTCATATTTATATAATTAATCGATTTATCTAAAGTTTTTTTAAATCTGGATGTTATTTTCTTTACCTTTTTTGATGAATTACATAATAACGACAATAGTAAAGTATTATATATCTTTTTTAATATTAATCTACTTATATATTTATAAATCTGTTTTATTTTTGTTTTATTTTTTATTTCTGATTTTGCAATAGCCATTAATAAGTATATTGTTTGATCAAAATCAATTATTTTCAAGCATATAAATTTTTTTTAAGCTCTCAGTTAAAAACTACAATTCAGAAATAAAATGATATATCAGATTTCGTACCATTTCTTACGATAGCTGTGAGAAAGAAATAAAAAAAAATATTTTATTTTCTCGACATTCTTAATCACTCTTCAAAATAAAGACGTACAGAGGATCGTAATTCGTGAAGAATAACGCTACGTATCTCTCGTAACATTATATCCCATTCGAATTTGATCATGGAGAATCTTTCCCCCCTCTCTCTCTCTCTCTCTCTCTCTCTCTCTCTCCCCCTCCCTCCCTCCCTCCCCCTGTATCTTGCTCGTCATTCCTCGGCCGGTCGCGAGCATCGTAAAAAATTCTCGTAAATCAAAAGTGACAGAATCGAACTCTCGTTTGCATAATCCGCTCGTTTTATTCCACGCGCGTTCCTCGATCGATTCGCCGAGAGCTCAGCCCGTGCCCCTAAACAAATTGTTAATCAACGTTATCGTCGGATATTTCCAAAAATTTAACCGACCATCGTGAATTGATACGATCTTTCGATTAAAATAAGCCTCGACGAGGACGCGCGATGGGAAATACGATGGCGCGGAGCAAAAATAAAGTGTAGCAAGACTTCTTCGAAGGAGGAAGGTTATATCTGTGTGTCGGTGATGGCATTTTAATTAGAGCCGCAATTACTGCCATCCTGTATGAATCGCGAGATGTAGATACATAGTCGTGGATGTGGTAGTTGGAAAAACAAATTTTTTTAATGGCCGCGCGGATAATGATCCATGCTGATTGCCGAGTAAATTAATTTTTTGCCGATACACATAATGCCAATGGAACGAGAAACGTGACTGCGTTTTCAATGATATTCGCTACTTTTTGCGTCTCGTTGCCTCGGCTCTCGCGAATTTTCTTCTCCCATCATTTTCCTCCATTTCAATGGGATCCATCTGCCTCCTCTTCTGCTTTATAGGAAACCCTAATCGCTTCTCTCTTGCCTCTCCTCGCGTTCTTCAATTCCAGTTCGTCGTTAATGTTGTTGAATCGCGTCTCGTCCGTTCGAGAGCCTCAGCCGACGATGGTATCGCCGTAATCTGCAACAGCTGCAACGGGACCCGAGACTATCTTATCCTGATTTCTAGCTTCTCCCTATCCCTCCCCTCGCAATCCTTTTTGCTCTCGCTCTCTTTCTGCGCTCGCAAATGATAGAATGGACAGTGGCAATTTGCAGGTGCAAAGTTCACGATGAAGGAAACCGCTAATGAGGGGAGTGGTGTGTGTGTGTACGATCGAGGGGGAGGGAAGGCGAAGGGGCACGCGTGGATTTTCAGAGGGACAAGTTAATTACCCTCGGCTGGGGCCGAGGTTTGGCTCTCTATCTAACTTAATGTCATTAATATCGCTATCGTTTGTGTTGGAATACAAGTTTTTTTTGCATCTCGCATTAGTCAATGTTGTTTCGTTCGCTTCCTCCGGACCATAATAACCCGATGGCGCCTCTTTCGCTAGCCATAAATTAATTAAATCGAAGGTGCGTGAATGGATGTCAGGGTGGCTTCGTCTCCTTTCGATCAGCATCCTTATCTCGATCGTTTTTAAAGTGTCGCAGTATCGGTAATATTATATTTTTATAATTTTCAGAGCGTCCTTCGACAGACCCCTTCGCGGGGAGAAAATACTCTTCTCTCGCATTCTTCCGTTCTTATGTATGATCTCGTGCAAAGGCGATTGTCAGTATAATTGCCCTATGTAGAGCAGCAATAATAACATATACGTAACTTTGCGGTATTGCTTATGTAATTTCTTCGACACTGGGTATCGTGCCGCTAATTACCACCAGTGAACAGGTGGTAATCGCCTTCCAAGTACATCGTTATTACAATTATCGCTGTGCGGTTTGCCGGAATTTACCGCATAACAATGTAATTCGTCTCTGTACACGTTTACTTTAAATAACTTTGGTCAAGTTTAAAACATGGCAAAACGCGAAAATCCTCATACATTCTGTAAAACTGAGCTGTGATTATTTTAAAAAGAGATTTCCTTTAAGGATATTTTGTACCTATTTTCAAAATATTGAGAATTTAATGAAAATTATACAGAATGTCCTTATATATGTTTAGAATCTTTAGTACAATTTTTAAATCGATTCACTAAAGCGTTCACAATTAAGGATTTTAATTTACACGGAAAAAATTAATTTAATTCCGTTACTATTATATTTTTATCAAATGAAATCAAATTAAATTAATAAATTAAATCAAATTGAAAATTAATATAAACTTTAGTAACATTTATATCTCCAAAGTTTTTATTTTAAAAAATTTACATTAACCTGAATTATAAAAGATTTATTAATATATTGATTTTAATTTATTAAGTTACTGTGATTAAGGATGTTTTGTATCTATTTTAAAAATATTGAGAAATGGTACAGAATGTCCTTACATATGTTTAGAATCTTTAGTACAATTTTTAAATCGATTCACTAAAGCGTTCACAGTTAAGGATTTTAATTTACACGGAAAAAATTAATTTAATTCCATTACTATTATATTTTTATCAAATGAAATCAAAGTAAATTAATAAATTAAATTAAATTGAAAATTAATATAAACTTTAGTAACATTTATATCTCCAAAGTTTTTGTTTTAAAAAATTTACATTAATCTAATTATAAAAGATTTATTAGTATATTGATTTTAATTTGTTAAATTACTGTGATTAAGGATGTTTGGTACCTATTTTCAAAATATTGAGAAATTGTACAGAATGTCCTTACATATGTTTAAAATCTTCAGTACAATTTTTAAATCGATTCACTAAAGTATTCACAAATTATAAGGATTTTAATTTGCACCGAATTAACATGTGTTCTTATGGGAAATGTATAACCACGTTGATTCAAATGACAAAAACACATGGAAATAATATTCAGAATTTGTTTAAAATTTGCAAAAGTTTAGATACAGAAAAAATATTTGGTCAAATAATATTATACAAGTACTAACTGATTAAAAAGATATTAAATATAATTTAATAAAGTTACCCATGTATCTGTCACAAGGCGAAATTGTCTGCCAAAAGTTAATCATTTCGATTAACAAAATTCGGAATATTTCAGTAAAAAGCACAATAAATATTAAAAATACATTTCTGCACTGTAGCTAAAATTAAATTATAATATTCCACACAATTTCTTACACAAAATACATCAAAAATAAATTTTCATCAATATTGATTTTCAGCTACTTTTTGCTTGGATTGTACATACAAAACATCCTTCAATAACTAATCTTAATCATTTACTCTCTCTATCTCTCTCTTTCTTATGCAATTAAACACAGCCAAATTTTTTCGCGCACTTGACAGACTGAAATCCATCTAGAAATGGCCTATACATCAACGCGTAGTTATTCATATAAATTGTTCTTCGACCGACGTATGGCAGGCGGGCGTGAACGGGGCGTAGCGATATAGTAACGTTTATTACATTGGCAACTAGCGAACCTTGTCGAGCTTCCCGAGGGATCGGACAGGTTGAAAATTTTATGCGTGCCAATTCGTGATCGCAGGAAACAAAGACATCAAAGATGACTGAGGATACTGCGAATATCGCGCTCTCTCAAACAAGCTTCGTTCTTACAAGAGCTATAAATGATAGAGCGCTTTGACGATACGTTATCTAAAATAAGACTCCAAAGTTCTTTTTTCTTTCCCCTCTTATTGTAGATAATGGCAGGTAAACGAGGTAGTCGATATTCTCGCGACGAATGTTCTATTCCCACTGCTTCCCACTGTCGTGTGCGGGTCACTTCCATGGCTAAGGATCGATCGAGTGGCGCGGATGGTCGGGAATGGCTGATGCACACGACGCTTTCGCACGACGAGCTCCTCGTCGTGGCGTTTAACTAGAGGTGTATTTCCGCAAAGAAGGGAGAGGAAAGACCGGAGATGCATTAATTTCTCACGACACGTTTGTCGAGCATCTTTTACGTTTATACAAGAGGGCCACCAATTATGCTCGCGCGGTGGGAGTGCATCGACCTATCTATCATCACACCTTCGAAAATCATTTAACGCAATCAGTGTAGTACATGGGAATTGCTAAATTGGACGGAAACGGGGATGGCGACTGTCAATTTGCGATTCGGGGATATTCCACCTCATGAATGACGAATTCTCACTTGAGAGAGGAAATCAGGTTGGAAAACAATCTTAGGAAGTCGTAACGGGATTGAGATCATTGCTGGGGATTCCCACAAAGTGAGGAAACAATGAAAGGCGGCGGCGAAGATTTTATTTCAAGCCTCATGAAGCTCATCATCGGAATAAAAGTGTCTTCGTCAAATTATTTCGTTCAGTTGGACGAAAAATATATCAAAGAGATCAGGTCCCATTTTAAGACGCTTCTTAAATTCTCATAATATTGCGTTGGAATTTCTCCTGGATATTAAAACGGTTATAAAGGCGATGGCGAGATTCTCGTAAAATCACGAGGAAACGCGATATCCCGTGGACTCGTCATTAACTTAAGATTACGTTATGCATGTAAATGACGAAATTCTCGTAAAAGCGAAATGTTATTTTAAAACGTCGTCAAAAACGCGAATATAATACGAAACGCGGAACCCAAATTAATACGAAACACGGAACCCAAATTAAAGGACATCTTACGGAAATGTAATTACAAAAATATATAAAAGCAGAATATTATTATTCTGTGAATGAAATTGGAGCAAAGGAGTTGGAGAACCGATGGAGAGAGATTGGGAAGAGATTCCCGGTGTCTCGTAAAAGAAATGTTATTTTGAAACGCGTATATAATACGAAACGTGGAACCCAAATTAGTACGAAACACGGAACCCAAATTAAAGGCCATCTTACGGAAATGTAATTACAAAAATACATAAAAGCAGAATATTATTATTCTGTGAATGAAATTGGAGCAAAGGAGCTAGAGAACCGATGGAGAGAGATTGGGAAGAGATTCCCGGTGTCATGATACGATGGAACCCAAATTAATACGAAACACGGAACCCAAATTAAAGGACATCTTGCGGAAGTGTAATTACAAAAAATATATAAAAGCAGAATATTATTATTCTGTGAATGAAATTGGAGCAAAGGAGTTAGAGAACCGATGGAGAGAGATTCCCGGTGTCGTGATACGATCAGAACGAGACTGAGACACTCACGTTTATACTGCTGAGGGGTGTCGGGCTGACACCCCTGCGGCCACCGCCGCCACCGCTGACCTCCGCGTCCAGTTTGGCGATTCGCCTAAAACGCTGCGATGCGGACGAATAATCCCGGACTCGCCGGAGCCGGTCCCGCGTCAGGAATCGCTCGAGCGATCCTGAAAAACGCGCCAATTCACACGCCAAGGACTTGGAGGACTAGGCCCCCGAGTGGGCCCCCTCGTGGATCTCTTTGGTGCTGAACGGACGTACCGTTCTCGATCACGACTCCATCTCTCGACTGATCTCAACGATCGGAGTTTGGACTCGCTCCGAGACGGATCTCCTCTCGAGAGTACAAGTGATCTTTCGATTATTGAGAGAAACGCAGCAACGTTACGTCGCGGGACAGCCTCTTCTCGAGCAATATTCGGCTGTGTTCATCGAGACAAGCGCACTGGGTGAATGACACTCGTGGGATACTAGTAGCACAAGTAGTACCCGCGACCCGCTTGTCGGGGTCGACACGCGACACCCCTTCTCATAGGGCTTCATGTCCACTGGGATGCGCTGATGCCGAAGGTGACAAGCGCCAACGTCAATTTTCACGGGCACTATATCGCGACAGGGGTATCCTTTCTCTTTCAACGCATCAATCACGAAAGGACTGTTTGTCCGGTGGCTGAAATGCTACCTGGCGTTCCCTAGTTAAGGGGAGCATTCGCGGATTAAGGCGATGCGCGAGCGATTAAGGCGGCGACGGCGACGAAGATGATGTTGATGATGATGATGGCGACAACCGCGACGAAGGCGAGTCGGCGTGCTGCTCGTTCGCAGCCTTAAGGGCCGTTCGTCGCAGACGCATGCTCGCGGCACGTCGCAGCCTCTCGCACTGACCGCACGTAACACGTAAGAGAGAGGTGCGTGTACTGTACTTGTGTGTCTACCCCCTCCTTCTGTCTTTCTCGCTCTCCGCGTCTCTCCCCCTATCCCTCTCTCTCTCTCTCCCTCTCTCCCTCTCGGTTCCCTGTTCCTCTCTCCTCGTCTCTCCGTTCCTCGTCACTTTCGTCAATTACGTCCGCGGCGCGGAAGACGGCCGAGGGGAAGAGAAGAGTCTCTCGCCACTCGCGCGACAGGGCCCTCTTTGAATCCGCTCGCGCGCTGGTTTCTCGCGCGGGTATCCTCGCTAACTCCGCAGGGAACGTTGAACGCGAGTCCGGAATTGCCGTGGCGCCACCCCTCCTCCCTTTCCGGCCCCTCCATTCTCTCTTCTTCTCCACCTCGTCGTTCTCCTTCGAGCTCCACTACGGGGCTGCCTCCCCCTCTCCGTCCCACCCCCGGTTTTCCCTATAATTTGCCCGGCAGCCGGGTAAGCTCTTTTTTTTTCTTCTCCCTTACTCCATTTTCGTATCTCCTCTCTACCCCGCTGCCACCCTTCGCCCCCGCGCCCCCTCCTCTCCTCGTGCACCTCGTCCTCGGCGATGTCTCTCTTGTTCTCTCTGTCTCTGCCTCCGCTACCGCGACCGTCACTGCCTTCTACCTCCGCCTGTGCGCACCTCTTCCTCCTGGTGCCAGCCATGAATCCTCGATCAGGTCGAGGGGCCAAGGGGACTGCACGGCGCGCCGCCCCCTTAATAGCGCTGCGTCGATCTCTTCCATTCATCGTGCCTCCATCTACCGACAGCAGGTCGAAGAAGAATTGCAAGGCTGTCACACGATCTCATTGTCACCCTGGGCAAACAAAACTCGTGAAGGAACGTTGCCCTTGCTTACGATTTTCCTCGAAATGGAGGGAGAATTTTAAATTATTTTCCCATCGATGCAAATTTTTTTTTTTAATTTTGTTAAAATTTATTTAAAAAATTTATTAAAAATTATAAGAATTATCTCTGAAATAATTAATGTGAGCGAAGTGTGGCACAGTAGACAGCGCACTAGTCTACAAAGCCGAAGGTTTCGGGTTCGATTCCCGGCAGAAAAATTGTATACGCTCGCTCCTCTCTCGGAAAGCAATGGCAAACCATCGAAAATATCCTGCCAATTATAAAATTTTCAGGATAGAGAAATCCAATATATTTATAAATAGTAATATAAATCCAATATTCATAATTAAATTTAACTAAATTTTCAATATTTCAGATAATTTTGAAATATTATAGATTTCAGATAATTTTCAAATCCAGAAGAAAATCTCTCTAAAATAGCCGTGATAATCTAAGTGTGCAACACATGTATATGAAAGAGAGATTAGCACATCTGAAATCGGATGAAAGGATTGAGGAAGAAATAAATAGAATCCTTCAATATAATATATACTCAATAATATCCTCGAAAGAGGATATTGCCTTTCCACGCACTAAATCACTTCGACGACGAAAAGACATATTCGTTCTCGTAAAGGAACGTTGCACTTGCTTACGATTTTCCTCAAGATGGAGGAGAATTTTAAATTATTTTTCCATCGATGTAAATTTTTTTTTAAATTTTATTAAAATTTATTAAAAAAATTTATTAAAAATTATAAGAATTATCTCTGAAATAATTAATGTGAGCGAACCGTGGCACATTAGACAGCACATTAGTCTACAAAGCGGAAGGTTTCGGGTTCGATTCCCGACAGAAAAATTGTATACGCTCGCTCCTCTTTCAGAAGGCAATGTATTTTGCAAAGAAAATCTCTAAAATAGCCATGATAATCTAAGTGTGCAACACATGTATATGAAAGAGAGATTATCACATCTGAAATCGGATGAAAGGATTGAGGAAGAAATAAATAGAATCCTTCAATATAATATCTACTCGAAAGAGGATATTGCATCCTTTCCACGCACTAAATCACTTCGACGACGTAGGAAAGACATATTCGTTCAAGTTTCGTGTGAAACGATGACTTTTACGACCTTTAATTTGATGGGGCAGTCTCAATCTGATTACAACAAAGCTTCAAAATTTCAGTGTATTTCGGAAAGAATTTATTATGAAGGGGAAATATATAGGAGGATAATGCTAATATCTTCTTGTGTATCTTCGTTTCATTTTGGAAGACGGGAAGTCGCCAGAGATTTTAATACCTCGCCACGCGAAACGCTTTTCTATCTGCGATCGCAATCGAAACACCTGCCAGATGAAAAGATGTTTCTAGGACGCTTACCTTTTCGGTTGATCCCTTTGCTTGGGCGGGACGAAGGGCCGGCGGCGTGTCGAATGACAGGAAGATGTCAAGAGGGAATCCGATATACGATGCGAGAGCGATTCGTTATTATATGAATTTTTTACGGTACGACCCCTCTTTCTCGCTCCGTAATATCAAGCCTACGAGATCATTGAAAATAGTCTCTTTTCAAATTTAGAGCGTGTAAAATGAAAAGATGTCAGAATGATCGAAGGACTAAGTAAACTACACGTGTAAGAGGGAATTCTTACGAAATAAATATTTTTTTTATTATATAATTCTCAAATAATAAATCTGATAAGTATGTCCGATCGCTTCTTTCTTTTTCCGGTATCTCAACGAATTGCGAATTGATAATCAATTCACTTCTCCATGTTTTCAATACCTTTCGTTCTGGAATATATCTGAAACAGAGTAGAAAATACATTTTATTAAACATGTATTAAAATGATAATCTGATAAATTATATGTAGTTTTCAAATCCATAACAATTTGCTATTGTCATCAATCAATGTTTAGAATTTAAAAAAAAAATCAAACGTTATGGATTTGAAAATTATCTGAAATCTATAATATTTCAAAATTATCTGAAATATTGAAAATTTAGTTAAATTTAATTATAAATATTGGATTATATTACTATTTATAAATATATTGGATTTCTCTATTCTGAAAATTTTATAATTGAATAAAATTGTGTAAACAGATTAATAATTGCGTGACCAAAAAAGAATATAAATTGACAATAATTATTAATCTTTGATAATTTATATAATTTTTTAATTGCAGTTTATAAGAAAAAACAAATTCTTTACAAAATGTTAAATATAATATTCAAGAGATTTCTGATTATCACAGATATCATTATACATACCGTTTTAATACTCGCATCGTTGCAATGCGTATAAGATTTAGATATTTAATAAAAAATATTTTCAATGTCGATAGACATATTTACAGATATACTATCTTCATATATTTCCAAATTTTACTAAGCGTTCCATTTGCGATTTTATATAGAATTATTTTAAGAGTTTATTCGAGACTTTACTTGACAAAGATGATCTTATTACTCTCTTTTATATATCATTCACATAGTGAGTATTAAATCAATATTGACTGAATGATGTTGATCAGTGGAAAAGTTGGTTCTTATTCAAGGAAAGATTGAAATCATCTATGCCAAAATCAATATTAACAAAGGATCAAAAAATTTTAATTAAATTTAAACACAATATACATGAATGGTCCAAATAATAAATCAATAATAATAAAAAGGGCTTATTGACAATAATAGTAGAAAAGGCAAACCAATGTCCTTCCCCAACTTGACCGCGATATCGTTGCTTTTTTTTACAATTTTATCATTCGACTTGTACAGTACTCCATATTTTTCATCTATTTATTTTTATATTTCTTTTATATGTTCTGAAAATTTTATTATTGTTACACTGAAGCGGATCCGAAAGGAACCGAAACATTTGTATTTTAGAATTTGCTTTTTTTTAAATTATAGATTTATATATGACGCAATATCACCTGCGCTTTTTTTGGTCTTAAATAAGCCTTCCTTATTATTAAAATCAATATTAATAAATTACATTTCGAGATCCATAAAAAGCAGAGATTTATGCAAAAGCATTTTTAGCTTCTTGAAATATATAAATTAATATAAATATATAAATTGATGAAATATATAAATTAATAATTAATATTTGAATAAAGTGAAAACTTTCTCTAGAAAATTAAAATTTTTATTTTTATAAATTTGTGTTAGTTCAAATCGTAGTCACTATAAAATACTTTAAATATTTTAATATTTTATTATCACGGACCGTTAACACTTATTTGTTATTGTTTTTATAAAATTTTTTATTCGATATAAGATAATATATTTATTTTAAGATTAAATTACATTCTAGAGGAACAAAGATCTTTTATTTTAACTCATACACACACAAAATTAATTTTATATTTTGAAAGGCTAAAAATACTTTGCACGATGTCAAACTCATGAATATCAAAATCTTTAGATTGATTAAGTTTCGAAATAGTTGAGTCCTTTATTTTCTTTAAAATTTAATTTGGAATATGCTATTTTAAAGAATCAATATTGCTCTAATGTAACATTTGACAACAATGTACTGTCAATAATATCTGTGAATGTTTTTTCTTACATACTGCTATGTGATACATCTTATAAATCTTGCAATAGAATAGAATTAAACTCTGTAGTGCACATTTATATACATTTAAAATATCATAAACGCTGTAAAGAATTAATTTCTTTTAATTTAATTTTTTACTTAATACTTATTTTTGCAATATGCATAATTTTTTATGTATTTATTTCCGATTTTTAATGGTACTTAATTTCTACTTGTATTAATTTATTTTATAAGAAACGAAAATAACAATAAAAACAAAAAGAATAAACTACATTGAGAGATAAAATATATTGATTAGCAAAAAATTAATATTGACTAGAAAAATTAATGTATTAATTAACTAGCAAAATTATTTTATCCAGAAAATATTATATACATACATATAGGGTGTCCCGCACCACCTACATCCCTTTTAAAATAAATGCCTTTTATCAAAAATCGCGAACAATTTTTAAGTAAATCAGATACGCTCTATCAAATGATATTTTAAACTTTTGATTCCGACTGGAAATACGCCATCCGGATTGGAAGTTGAATTTTTTTAGGCGAACATGGTACTTTTTATTACAGATTCGATTTGTACGTGAAAAAATAAGAAATTTTTGTATCAAACGTTTTTTCTAAAAGTGCCTCTATCAATCTTAAAATTGACCTTGAAAGTAACTGATGAAATAATGAACTTCAATTTTAAGATTGACAGAGGCATTTTTAGAAAAAAACATTTGATACAAAAGTTTCTTATTTTTTCACGTACAATTCGAATCTGTAATAAAAAGTATCATGTCCCCTTAAAGAATTCAACTTTGGATCCGGATGGCGTATTTCCGGTCAGAATCAAAAGTTGAAAATATCACCATTTGATAGCGCAATTTACTTAAAAATTGTTCGCGATTTTTGATAAAAGCCATTTAGTTTCATTTCAAAAGGGATGTACAGGTGGTGTGGGACACCCTATATATATGTATATAATATTTTCTGAATAAAATAATTTTGCTAGTTAATATATTAATTCTTCTAGTCAATATTAATTTTTTGCTAATCAATATATTTTACCTCTCAATGTTCTGATTTACTTAAAAATTGTTCGCGATTTTTAATAAAAACCATTTATTTTCATTTTAAAAGAGGTGTACGAGTCGCCTGAGACACCCTGTATATTATTCGTTCTAAAAAAATAATAATATAACAAAAAATCATTCATAATATTTTTATTAAAAAATTCAACAAAAAACGAACTAGAAGTGCGTAAAAGGATTTTTATTTAAATTATTTCATATCCTTCATCATCTTCCATCTCCTCTATTTTTTGCAGTCTATGCGTCTTAATGTGCTTCTTGAGATGATCGCTTCTTGTAAATTTCTTTTCACATTTCGAGCAAGAATGATTTCTTTCGCCGGTATGCGTGCGTCCGTGACGCTTCAATTCATCGCTTCGCGTGAAATTCTTGTTACAGTTTTGCCATGTGCAATGGTACGGTCGTTCCCCGGAATGTTTTCTCCAATGCACCTTCAAATGCGATGTCTTATTGAATCCCCTTTGACACAGTGAACACGTGTATTGATGTTTGGTATTGGTGTAATTGTTTAAAAAAGGTAATGTGAAATCGGTATCTCTTTTCGATGTCTTGCCAAGGAAGTGATAAGTATTGTCTCCTATCTTGGATCCAACAGGCTTGTGTGGACTAATAGTTTGAACAGGTAATGGAATCTCCATAGGTTCTGCACACTCATGAGCGAAATCACCTTCTGACACAGCCTCGTAAGAGTTTGTTGTTTTGTTTGATAAATTCGGCAAATTCGAATAATTAGAGTCTAACTTAGATGTAATATCATAATCTTGGGTTGCCTTTGAAATACTAGACATTTTACTCGGTATCGCCTGCAATATTTCAGTATCTTGATTTATTTGATTCATGACTTTACATATCCAATTATTATAAATATCTGTGTTCGATCTATGATCAAAGCATGATTCGTGCTCGTTTTCTCTTTCAGATTTGATAGGTTGCTTTACAACTGGAGAATTAAAATGTCTTATATAGTTTGAATGATTGGAGCTGTTGTCTGACTTGATATCGTAAAAATTTGTCGCTTTTTCTGAGTTTCTCGACAGAGATGAATCATAAGAAAATGAAAGTCCTGTATCAAAAATTTGATTGCTTTCCCATTTCGCTGACGTATTGGATTGGGAGACTTTATTTATATAATTATAATTGGCAGGATTAGAATTAATCGTCTCAGAGTGACAATTATTTAACGTTGAATTGTATGTGTATATGTGTTTAGGATCCAATATTGCCATATTGTCATCAATATCTTTATTCAACTCACGTTCAAAGTGTTCATTCCTGTTTTCGCTCCTGGATTCGATAAATTGGTTTATGGTTGGTACTGGAGAATTCATAGTATTAGATTGTGACGCTTTATTTACATAATTGGCAGGATTACAATTAGTCGTCTCAAAGTGACAATTATTTAACGTTGAATTGTATATGCGTTTAGGATCCAATATTGCCATATTGTCATCAATATTGATATCTGTATTCAATTCACGGTCAAAGCATTCATTCCTATTTTCGCTTCTGGATTCGATAAGTTGGTTTATGGTTGGTACTGGAGAATTCAGAGTATTAGATTGTGACGCTTTATTTACATAATTGGCAGGATTACAATTAGTCGTCTCAAAGTGACAATTATTTAACGTTGAATTGTATATGCGTTTAGGATCCAATATTGCCATATTGTCATCAATATTGATATCTGTATTCAATTCACGGTCAAAGCATTCATTCCTATTTTCGCTCCTGGATTTGATAAGTTGGTTTATGGCTGATACTGGAGAATTCAGAGTATTAGATTGTGAGGCTTTATTTACATAATTGGCATGATTACAATTAGTCGTCTCAAAGTGACAATTATTTAACGTTGAATTGTATATGCGTTTAGGATCCAATATTGCCATATTGTCATCAATAACTCTATTCAACTCACGGTCAAAGTATTCATTCTTGTTTTCGCTCCTGGATTCAATAGGTTGGTTTATGGCTGGTACTGGAGAACTCAGAGATGTTGCATACTCTGAATGATTGGAGCTGTTATCTGACTTGATATTGTAAAAGTTTGTCCCTCTTTCTGAGTTTCTCGACAAAGATGAATCATAAGAAAATGGAAGTCCAGTATCAGAAGTTTGGTTGCTTTGCAATGTTGATGATGTATTAGATTGTGAGGCTTTATTTATATAATTAGCAGGATTAAAATTAGTCGTCTCAAAGTAACAATTACTTAACACTGAATTGTGTATAGGTTTAGGATGCAATATTGCCATATTGTCATCAATATTGATATCTGTATTCAATTCACGGTCAAAGCATTCATTCCTATTTTCGCTTCTGGATTCGATAAGTTGGTTTATGGTTGGTACTGGAGAATTCAGAGTATTAGATTGTGACGCTTTATTTACATAATTGGCAGGATTACAATTAGTCGTCTCAAAGTGACAATTATTTAACGTTGAATTGTATATGCGTTTAGGATCCAATATTGCCATATTGTCATCAATATTGATATCTGTATTCAATTCACGGTCAAAGCATTCATTCCTATTTTCGCTCCTGGATTTGATAAGTTGGTTTATGGCTGATACTGGAGAATTCAGAGTATTAGATTGTGAGGCTTTATTTACATAATTGGCATGATTACAATTAGTCGTCTCAAAGTGACAATTCTTTAACGTTGAATTGTATATGCGTTTAGGATCCAATATTGCCATATTGTCATCAATAACTCTATTCAACTCACGATCAAAGTATTCATTCCTGTTTTCGCTCCTGGATTCAATAGGTTGGTTTATGGCTGGTACTGGAGAACTCAGAGATGTTGCATGCTCTGAATGATTGGAGTTGTTATCTGACTTGATATTGTAGACGCTTGTCGCTCTTTCTGCGTTTCTTGACAAAGATGAATTATAAGAAAATGGAAGTCCTGTTTCAGAAGTTTGGTTACATTGTAATGTTGATGATGTATTAGATTATGAAACTTTATTTATACATTTATAATTGGCAAGATTGGAATTAGTCGTTTCAAAGTGATAATTACTTAACATTGAAAGTCCTGTTTCAGAAGTTTGGTTACTTTGCAATGTTGATGATGTATTAGATTGTGAGACTTTATTTATATAATTGGCAAGATTGGAATTAGTCGTTTCAAAGTGACAATTACTTAACACTGAATTGTATATGCATTTAGGATGCAATATTGCCATTATCATCAATATTGATATCTGTACTCACGATTAAAGTATTCATTCCTGTTTTCGCTTCTGCATTCGATAGGTTGGTTTATGGCTGGTACTGGAGAACTCAGAAGTGTTGCATACTCTGAATGATTGGAGCTGTCTGACTTGATATCGCAAAAGTTTATCGGTTTTTCTGATTTTATTGGTAGAGATGGATTCTCTGATTTCATCCACACGAGCTGGTGTGGCAGTAAATTCATTGATGACATTAAACTAAGCGTGAACTCCTCGAATTTGTTTGACTGCATGGCTTTTGGATATATTTTATTAAATATCTGTGGATAAAAGAACAGACAGTTATAATCGTAGGAGAAACATCAGAAGAAATAAATTAAATATTATAAAAGGATATTTTTTTGTACATTAACGAATATACTTACGTTGAAAAATTTTTTTTCCTTACTTTTAAGAAGATGACGAGAGGGGAGAGGATGAATTCTAAATCTAAAAAAAAACAAATGATTTTTAAAATGGAGACTTTAAGCTTGAAAATGAAAAAAAAAAATTTCAATTTTTTCACGACCATTTTTGACAAAGTTATACTTGTTTGAAATTATGCGAAAATTTGACATGAAATTACCTACGCGATAATTTTGTCGACGAGTGTAGATTTAAATTATTAATATATATTTAAATTAAATCATGTAACAACAGAAATAACAGAACAAAAAATATCGAATATTTAATATCAAGATACTTACCTTGGTGCGTAGTTGAAAATATAGAACATCTACCGAAAGCCGAGATTAAAAAAGTTGAATATTAATTTTCACTGTTGAAAATATTTTATATATCGTGTGTTATCGTTTTTCTTTGGAAATAGCAGTTTTAAAGTCATTAATATTCATATTATTATTATCACAGATATTGAGAAACTGAATTTTTTCTGATAATTCTAAAACAAATAAAATTTAAAAAATTATAAACATGGACAGCTTAATCTAATATTTATTAATATTAATTATTCATCTAAAAGATATTGAATATTTGAGATTAAGAAAATTTGAAAGATGAGATTTAAAGAAATTATGCAAGCGGATTATTACCGGAAGTCAGAGATAGATATTATATAAAAACATTTTAATAGTTTATTATTTGAATAAAATTGTATCACTTATTTGTACTATTCGTTACGTATATTATTCAATTTTGCACATTCTTGTTTACATTATTTAATATTCGTTATTTACATTATTTGTTACTTTAATATCTGTCATTTATGTTATATATATATATATATATATATTATTATTTATATCTATTATTATACATATTTTTATGTTTTATAACTGTTAATTTTATTATACATATATAGAGTGTCCTATTTTAATTTTTATATGCATTTCTGAAACATGTGAAAACACAAATAATCTTTATTCGTATAAATATTCAATTATTGTAATATTTGATAATATTTGATAATATAATATTCTTCATAATATTATTACAAATTAATACAAATTAATGATAATATTTGATAATATAATATTTTTCATAATATTATTACATTATATTATTACAAATAAAAGATAATAAGAACATTATAAAATAATTATTTAAATTAAAGAATTTATATCTAAATAATCATTTAATCGAATAAATGTTTAGAATTTTTCAATCACAAATAAATTATGGTCTTTCTATTGTTCATTTATCTATTATTCAGAGAAATTAATAAAAAAACTAATTCTGCGAATTACAATTTTTATATTAAATGAAACTCGATTGTAAATTAATTAAAAAATTTAATTTTAATTTTAATTTAATTTTTATAATTATTTCGTTATTACAATTTTAAAATATGCTTATTTATTTATGTTTTACTTTTTTCTTCCTTAAATCGTTGCAATAAGCATTACACTATATTTCAAATTATTAATTAAAGAAAAAAATTTATTTGGAGTTTTAAAATCCTCAATTGTAGTTCAATTATTATTGATGCAAAGGAAAAATACGTATTACACTCACATACACTAAGAAATTTCACTTTTTCTCTTCACTGTATGCAGGGCCGTCTTTAGCATTAATGCCGCCTGTGAGCTAGCAAATAATTGCCGCTCCTCTTTTATTGGATTTTATATTGGATTGAACAAGAGAAAGACTTATTTCTCTAGAATCAATACACAGCAATTTTATAGAACTTTAAGCATTTATTCAAATAGGTAAATAAAATAGGTAAATAAAATAAATAATGAAAAAATCAATATATATATATATATATATATATATATATATATATATATGAATGACTATTAAAAAAAGCGAAAAAAACAAATATAATAAATATATATTTAACTTATGAATTTAATTATTGAAATAATTCAATATTTACCTTTCTGACTTTTTTAGTAGCAAATTTAATAATGACTTTTATATTTAAGCTTTCAAATATTTCATTCTTTATACTTAAAATAGCTAAAGAATTGATTCTTTCTTGGCACATTGAAGATTTCAGATAACTTTTCATTAGTTTGAATTTAGAAAAAGATTTTTTTGCTACAGTTACTGTTACAAATAGGGTCAGTAAAATTCTTAAAGATACTGTTAAATTTGAAAATGTTGCACCGAAAAAATTGTATTCTTAATTTAAGAATATACCACTTATCTTTAGAATATATATCACTAAAATAGGCGCCAAGAGGATCCTCTTAAGTTAAGAGGCAAATCTTCTAAAATATTCTTAATACACAGAGAAAAATATTTCTTTGGGTTTAATAAATTTTGTTGAAGTCAAATAAGTTTAATTGGTCTAAAAGTTTTTTCCGTCTAATTTCAAATAATCTTTTAATATTCTGAATCCCAACAAGGGAATCCAGATTAAATAAATTATTTTAAATTCAGTTTGAAATTAAATTGATAAATAGTGATGTCAAAGAGGACTCACATGCATACAGAGAACCTATGTGTGAGAGCAGTCCTCTCTTTCATCACTGTTAAAGGAAAAAAATATACTTTAGATCTTACGTTAATACAAGTCCTTTATATACATTTCACGATAAATATTGAATACGAGAAAAATTAAGAGTGGTGTCGCCGCGTAGCGGCAAATGAAGAAACATGTCGCGCACACGAAAACCGAGTTGTGATGTAAAGTTGCAAATTAAGAATATATTCTTATTCATTAAGAATATATTCTTATTTATTAAGAATATTTATTAAGAGGACTTATAAAGTATACATTTCAAGAATACAATTTTTTCGGTGTGTGGTTAATTCATTTTTTAACATTAATTACAATATATCGAAAGCATTAAATTCACTTTCAAAGAAAACTAAAACATTTTCCATATCAAGTTCTATCGCATCAATATCACACTCTTTGAGTGAAGGATCACTCAATTTTATTTGTCCATTCAAAATTTGCCGCGCGTGTGCAATGCACACTTCGCACACGCGGTTAAGACGGC
Organism: Camponotus fellah; assembly: GCA_030586385.1. NCBI lineage: Eukaryota > Metazoa > Arthropoda > Insecta > Hymenoptera > Formicidae > Camponotus > Camponotus fellah. Next base: position 452,797 of record JAPIVC010001055.1, read on the forward strand.
CCTAATTATATGAACCGATCTCACGTATATGTGCAAAAAAAATCACATTATCACACACGACAATTTCTTATTATTACTAATTTAATTTATTACTAATTTTAATGCGAAAATAACTTATCTAACTAAATTTATTAGTTATTAATTAAATTAATAATTATTAATTAATAAATTTATTTAGTTATTAACTAAATTAATAATTATTAACTAAATTAATAATTATTAACTTTTATGAAAATTGATTATAAATCATTACGAAAAAGATTTGAACGATTGATACGATTCTTGCAATATGAAATTTATATATCTTGATCCGATAAGGCGAGATGTCAGCCTCATATTGCAAACGCGTGCCATCACTTACCTTATTGTCTGTTTTATCATCGTTGTGCGATGCAGTCGTTGTTGTAATAGAATCGAAGTCACTCTCGAAATCCTGGATTCACTCGAAAGGATGTTTTCTGAACAGTTTGCTGCGAGAAACTTTATCTCAGTATTTTCTTGTAACACTATCAAAAGCAACAAGCATCGAAACTGTAATCAAAGGTATTTTTTATTATATTTTACACAACTTCAGTATGAACATAAACGAAAGACTGTCCTGAATTCTTGTCCTGAAGACTGTGCGCTGTAACCGACTGCTAACCGCGTCTTGTCTCTATTGTAATGCGACGAGCAAAGAAAGAGCCAGCCAATAGGTTTAAGTTTAGAAGGTACTCTCTTCTTAAAGTGGAAGGAGAAATAAAGGAATTCCTCGCTTTTTTGAATACATTTAAATTTTTCACGCTTGCATTTTCTTGTTCTCGTAAATCAAATCTCCAAATAGAATATAAAAAACGTAGCTTGAAAAAGATTGAGACATCTTTTTCTTTATCTATCTTTCAATAGTCTATCTCACAATAGTCGTATCTTTAAATTAAAGTCAAAGTCAAAATCTTGAAGCAAAAAAAATTAAAACTTGCTTCCACTTTTTCGTAAAACAAAAATTTCAAAAATTTAAGTTCTTTTTTTCTGAAAAATCTGACTTTTCTTCTGGAAAATAATAAATTTTGCATATGTATTGAATTTAAACAGCGATAGGCTGTGGAAACCTCGCTCAAGATTCGAAAGGCGACCATTTCGGTAGATAATAATTATCGATAAAGACGGCGATGGGAAGAGAGAAGAGAAATGGCAGGCCAGAATAAGCTTAACCGTTCGGATTTAATTAACGGATGAGGCTTTTGGGTTTAATTAGCAGTCCTGCACGTCCAATGTCGCTCCGTTTAAAGATGCGAATGCCATCGCGCGAGACTTGTACGTCAACGTAATTACACGATGGCCGCTCTTTATTCTCTTGGGTCGCATATATATATATTTGCGTGTGCATTTTGTGCGTCAGGAGTTAAACCTCGGTTATGTTTTTATGGACGAGCGATTTAAACCTCCAGTTTGAGAAGTTAATCTCTTTTAGCCTACATCTGATACGTCAGGAACGATTATCTTATAAGTTGAAAAGCGAAACTGTTTGTTTATACACTTTTGTCAACAAATTGAAAAATATAATAAGCAATTCGAGTCGCATAATTTTTTTTATTTTAGGTGAATTCTTGCTTGGTGCAATATCTAATAAAAAAATGTCGTGTCATTGTTTAATAATTAATAATTATTTAAATATTGTACATATAATTATTAATTATTAAATAAATAAATAATACAATACATATATGTAATTGTGTGTGTATTAGTTGTTTATTTAATTAATAATAATTCCGGTAATTTTCCGATTTGTCGATTATCAATCTTTAGATTATTTTCTCAATATTAAATTGCATATTTAAATTGCAAATTTAAATTGCATATTTATAATAAATATATAATTAAAAGTGCTATATTTTCCGCTGCGACTAGTAACAAGAAAGGATAAAGATTACATATTATGTTTATAAACGTTATTTATAATTTTAGTCTGCATATGATATCGAAGTATATTGCTCATACAACGGAAGCAGATAATTTTCCGAAAGCAGTTTGTTTTCCAGCTTTAACAATTATATATCAGTGAAATATCTTATTAAACATTTTATGTACGAGAAAAAGAAAAACAAATCTTTTCTAAAAATATGTTGCCCTAGATAAACATAAGTTATTATAGATAAATATGTAAAGATAAATAAATTATTTTTTGACATTCTTGATATTTTTAACCAAATTTTCCTTAAGATTTCTGAGAATGGATAACAGCTGATACTAATTGTCTTTGATTATATTCAAGAAGAAAATAGGATTAAATCAACGATGGAATAATATATGTAATCTTCTAGACAGAAATAAATTTTTATAAATTGCTAAATATTAGAATTTTTGGTAATTATGCACCTCACCGATTTCAATGATTTTGATACATGTTGTCAAGCTCACTCGTCTGAGTAACATTCAAAAGATTTTAGCTGTCGCTCGTTGTTTATTAAAAAGTTATTAACAAAAGAATTTTACATTTTAATGCTTTTTATTTCCGAAAATATTGATTTGAGAAAAAAAACTTTAAACGAAAAATAAAGCCACTGAAAAACTCTACAAAAAAGATTATATTTTTTTATAAACTCACTATTTTAGTTGTTATATAAAAAAATAATTATTTTAAATCACCACTTGGAGGATCACTTTAATCATTATTTAACGGAATTTATTTTCAAAAAGACATTCGATGATGAAAACCGATTAGATGCTTTCTTTAGAATAATGAATGCTATGAATGCTATCCTATCAATGAAAATATAAATGAATTAAAAATTACAATAAATAAAGATTTATGATATTTCCTAGAATTATTATTCTTTATTTTAAATACATTTAATACAATTAAAAAATATCACAAATGTGTGTGTATACACATACATTTGTGATAATTCTTAATTGTATTAATTAAATTGTATTAAATTCTATATAAATTTAAATTGTATTAAATGTATTTAAAATTATTATTTTTTTATATAACAGCCAAAATAATAGTTTTATGGAAAAAATGCGTATAATTTTTTGTTTTTCAGCGGCTTTATTTTTTGCTTAAAATTTTTTTCCCAAATCAATATTTTCGGAGAAAAAGGCTTAAAATTGTGAAATTATTTTGTTAATAATTTTTAAATAAACAATAAGCGCCGGCTAAAACCTTTTGAATGTTATTCAGGACATTGACAAAATATGTCAAGGTCAAGGTTATCCAAGATAGCTCACCTAAGCTAAATAATTATCGAAATGTTTGTCTCTTTCTAACTTATTGCACTAGTACAGCTAAAAAGAACAGACCCATTTTCTCTCCGCATGACGTTTTAAAAAGCTCTAAAGAATACAATTGGTGGTACATTGTAGACATTATGAAGACGTTTGTTCGTTATTCACAATAACTCGGCGGATTGTCAATACCTTTTTTTAACAATCGTCTTCTTCGAAATTAGCGTCCAATAGAAAATTTTTAAATTTAAACGAGCGGTTGTCATCTATTATTTTTCGTTTAATCATTCGGAGTTCCTTTTATCACATAAACAAGATATATGGTCAGAAACCAAAGAGAGATAATAAAGAAGATATCTAGCCCCTCGAAAATCGAATTTATTCGTTAAAAACATAGGTTCATAGAAGCTGCAAAAAAAACTACACCGAAAAAATTGTATTCTTAATTTAAGAATATACCACTTATCTTTAGAATATATACCACTAAAATAGGCGCCAAGAGGATCCTCTTAAGTTAAGAGGCAAATCTTCTAAAAAGATATTCTTAATACACAGAGAAAAATATTTCTTTGGGTTTAATAAATTTTGTTGAAGTCAAATAAGTTTAATTGGTCTAAAAGTTTTTTCCATCTAATTTCAAATAGTCTTTTAATATTCTGAATCCCAACAAGGGAATCCAGATTAAATAAATTATTTTAAATTCAGTTTGAATTAAATTGATAAACAGTGATGTCAAAGAGGACTCACATGCATAGAGAACCTATATGTGAGAGCAGTCCTCTCTTTCATCACTGCTAAAGGAAAAAAATATACTTTAGATCTTACGTTAATACAAGTCCTTTATATACATTTCACGATAAATATTGAATACGATAAAAATTAAGAGTGGTATTGCCGCGTAGCGGCAAATGAAGAAACATGTCGCGCACACGAAAATCGAGTTGTGATGTAGAAGTTGCAAATTAAGAATATATTCTTATTCATTAAGAATATATTCTTATTTATTAAGAATATTTATTAAGAGAACTTATAAAGTATACATTTCAAGAATACAATTTTTTCGGTGTAGGACTGACTAGAAACAAGAAAAATCAGTCGAATTGGAATTGTTTGTACAAGAAGAAGACTCTTTGTATTGTTCTGGGTTAACAGTAAGTAAGATTAACTGTATAATTATATTTATTCAAAAAATCTGTATCAAAAAAAATCTTTATCAAAAAATCCTATAATAATGACCTACAATCCATATTTTAGTACCTAATATTTTACTAAATATAAAAAAAATTGAAGAATATTGAATTTTTTTCTTTCAAAATCCTTTATTTGTAAATTGCCAGATCGCAATTAAATCAGTTTTTCATTAATTCAATCATCAATTGTGCGATAAAAATCTTTGCGATAACTGTAAGAATTTGGGAATATTATTTTTCGAAAATTCAGATATTATTTCTTAAAAATAATTTCTAATATAACGAAATATATATTCGCAATATTAGATTTGCCTCGCTAAATCATGATATTTATTTTGCGACAGATATAAAAATTCTTCATAACTGCGACCCGCTTTTTTCAATTATCAAAAATTGCCGCATTAATTTAGAATCTTTTCGAATCAAAGATGCAGGTGGAGTTTCTTTTATATCCAACAAATAAAATAAATCGTAAAGCGTGTAACCATATTCTGATGGCATTAATAAAAACGGTCTCCGCGAACGAACCGATTTCTAGCAAACCATAAACGCTTCTAAATTATGTAGCGAACTCTTGGAAAGCATGCTCTTTCTGGAATATACGGTTTCTGGAAAACGAAACCGTATCGTAAGCGTATCAATACCTTCGGACCAACGACCTTATTCATAAAAGAGTGCCGAAAGACGGTTACGGTTGAAAAGAAATATGTTGCTCCCCCCCTCCTTTTCCCCCTTGCCTTTCCGCTCGTCCCATAGAGAGAGCCAATTAATTTCTGACCGACTACTTCGCCGACAAAATGTCAAATGTTTGGCGGTATAATTAAATGATCAGTTACTAATCAGAATTTATCAAATTAAAAATGAAATAGGGAAAGGTTTAGCATATCGGACGTAAAAGATTTTCTGAAAATTGATTGAATAAGAATTGAACGAAAAAGATAAAATATATAAAAAGAACATAATTAGGTTATATTTTAATTTATTATTTTAATAATTATTATTAATTCTCTTGTTTGAAAAAATAACATAAAAAAATATAAAATATTTATATTTATAAAATATTGTTGAAATTAGAAACAATTTTTAATTTTTCTTTATAAATGTAATAAATATTTATAAAGAAAAATTTTAAATTATTTCAAAAATTTATAATTTATAATTTATAAGTCTCTAATTTCAAAAATATTTTATAAATATTTTATATTTTTTTCCTATGTTATTTTTTCAAACAAGAGAATTAATAATAATTATTAAAATAATAAATAGTAAAAATTTAACCAAGTTATACAATTTTATTCTTGGTATTACTGATTATTGCATTAGCAGTATTTTTTTATTTTCTTTTCATATTTTCTCGAATTTCTAGATGACAAGGAGATAATGACAGGATTCATCATTCAGTCATGACTCTAACAATCTGACAATAGGGCTCATCTTTAAAAAATTTGAAACGATCTTTGCTTTTGCAGAAATTTATACATGCAACTTATTTTAGATGACAAAAAAATTTTTTTTAAAATTGCATATTCACTCATGATAGATTAATCATTAGAAAAAATAATAAAAAGAAAAACCGAAGGATTCTACTGGAAAAAAAGTAAACTCGCATGCAAGAGAGAAGGAAAAAATAAAAAAATAAAAGTAGTTTTTTAACATTAGCTTTTAAATATAGCTATCGATTGACAACGAAGAAATATTTGACTCACGGAAAGAGGATTATGCATTTCTTCGATTCTGCATCGCCAGAAAATAGATTCATTTTGTGGTTTGTACATAAGATTTGAAAAATAAGATTACAGAGATATAATATTTGTTTAAATAATAAAATTATTATATTTTTTTATATAATTAGATTCACTATCAATGCAAGTATCAAAATAATATGTGAAGTAATGCAAGAATAATATTCGTAAAAATGAATGTAAGTCTAGAAAAATTTGAATATTAATCTAAATAAAAATATTTAATATGTATATTTTTAAACTACCTCTCAATTATTAGTTGAATTATTGCATTTAATAAATAGTATTTTTATTTTGTTATATTTATTATTCTTAAGGAAAAAAAGTAAATTTTTAACTAATATTTTATTTATATACACATAACGAAATTACGACTTTTAAATAATTATACTTAATAATTATTATAAATAATTATAGTGAAATATATTTATTATATCTGAAATATATTTATTATATTGAAAGTCTGTTGAAAAATCTGTTACACAATTAAATCGCTAAATCATATATTTGTCTTTGCCATCTCTATTAAAAACATATAATAAAACTTCGTGATACATACATTTTTGCAAAAGCAAGACGAGCAAACGAATAGTCCCAACTCCGCCTCTGCACATTAAGGATCACAAAACGAACTCATTAATCATCTCCCGAACTAGAAGCAGAGCAATCTTGGCCAAGCATTGCCACGGAGGCCACATCGTGACAGAATACACGTCCATTTGTTACGCATCGTTTACAGACAAAGGACAAAGTCGATTGCAAGCTTTAATAATTTATCGAAAAACTTAATCTTTATTTTCGGATTCTGTTACAACAAATTGATGAAAATCCAGATAGAAAGGAGCAAATTCGATACCTTACGTTTAGCGATCATTTCAACAAAAATTGAACGAAAGACAAGACTTGATTATTTTGTTTTATCTTGAAATTCGAGATAAGATTAAAATAATATTTTTAATTCGTTATAGTAATATTTATATTGATGTATTTTTAATTATTATTAATATTTATATTAATATAATTAATATAAATATAAATATTAATATATTATAAATATAATAAATATAATACAAATATTAATATTAATATTTTATTTAATATTAATATTTTATTTAAATATTAATATAAATAAAAATATTAATATAATTAATATTTTTATTTATATTAATATTTAATTATTAAGGCAATCTAGAACTAAGATTATTGATCTTATAATATATATTCGTTCTTTGATGTTATTTGAAAAGATTGTTGCATATATTGCATTTTCGAATATAAAAGAATGACAGCAGTAATTATCTTCTCAAATAAATAGCAGTAATTATCTTCTCAATTATATTATAAAAAATAATATTAAATGTTACTTTATATAAGCAATCGTTCAATATTAGATAAAACTTGTTAATAAGATCAATACAAGTTGTTTTTGTTAAAAAGATTCACACTCAAGGCAAGATTTAAGTCAAAAATTTTCAAAATAATATACTTTATAATATTGTCCTGTCTTGAATCTTGTGCAATCCTAGTTCCGACAAAGGATTCGATGCGACTTTCGGGATCTCTATCACCATTCGCGTGCAATAGAAACGACCAAGAGTGGATGGTCTCATACCTGCGGCTCGAGAAGCAGGTGTCGGGCTTTCAGAGGAAGGAAAGGGGAGCTATAAATTTGTACCTTCCACGCGGTTTGTATTTATCGAAGGTGTCCTGGTGCGCGCGGCGATTTCATATTTCAGGAGAAACGACATTTGGTTACAATACGACCTGTTGACGTCGACGAGAAGAGAAAAGAGAGACCGAGTAGTAAGCTCGGACATCTAGTGAGTCCAACCGTGAGAATAGCATGCGTCAAAGCATGCCGCTGCCATTGTGACCAGTCTTCATTACGCAACTGACTTTTGTGTATTTTCATCCTGGTGAGAAAGAGAATTATTTCCGCCCTTATATCGGCAAGGTTTCATTATCGGTAAGTCTTTAAGCCAATTTTTAGGTGATGACGTTAAGATTGATGATTTGTGAATCACACTGATCATATTTTTTTGTGCCAAAAGTAACAAGTGTAATTGCTCCTAAGCAGTGTTTGCTGTAGATAATTTCAAAATTATCTAAGATAAAGATAAAAATAAAAATTTGTAAATTTATCTTAGATAAGATAAAGATGATTTTGCTTTTACTTAATCTAGATGAAAGATGAGATAATTGTTGCGATAATCTAGATAATTATCTAGATTTTGTTTATTTTAGAAGACTATAAATATTTGTAAAAAATGTGACGCAGATTATAAATGGGATATTAAAATCATAAACACATATTCTTTCTCTTTTCCTAAAGAATATTTAATATTATAAAGAAATAATAGCAAAAAGATATATAAATGATATGATAAATATTTATTTATTAATTTATATTTATAATATATTTATAATATACTTATAATATATTAATAATAATAATATAAAAAATATATTTTAGATAGATTTTTAGAAGCTTGCCTGGAAAACTTTTTTGCATAATGAAAACGTCATCTTAGATAATTTTTAGATAAGATGGCATATATTTTTCATCTAAGATAAAGATAAAGATACTTTGTATTTCTTCATCTAGTTAAAGATAAAGATGATTCATTTCTTTATCTAGATGATTATCTAGATAATTTTATCTAGATACCAGCAAACACTGCTCCTAAGTTGAAGTTTAATTCATAAGTCTTATGTGCGAAGCAGTCCATCTTTCCTATTGCATATTCGTATATTTGTTTTTTATATGTATTATTTATTTGTTTTTTTAGTGAATAAATTTTTTTTATATTTTTTATTAATAAATATTTTTTAATTAATTTTTTATATCAAAAATATTTATATAAATTTTTATATTAAAAATAATATAAGATTAAACATCTACATATAAAACATTTAAATGTCTTTTTCCTTAATACAATAAAAATGACATTTATTTATGTTAATCACAACGTTATATATTGCATAAATTTTCTCTTTTTAATATCTTTTATCACATTTAAAAAAAATACAATATTCACACACGATAAAAAATTTAAAAAAATATATATATATAAAATTATTAAAATACACTTTTTTTAAATGTTAAATTTATTCTTACTCTACATTTCTCTAATACACAAAACAATAATTATAAAAAAAAGGCTAAAAAATTGATAATACTTTCCAGCATCTCGGAAATTTTCTTCAAGTTAAAATCGAAATTTTTATTGACACTTTTTAAGGATGGATACATGCTGAGCGAACGAACAAATATAAAAATAATAAAAATTTTCAGATATGTTCGTCTTCTTGCTCCTATCTTTCGCTCCTATTTTTCCTATTATTCGTTTTGACCTGTTTTCTCATTCATACCACCCCTTGAGTAAACGTGAATAGAACGTTGACGTAAAGTGTACACCCACCTTTAGATTCGCCCTTCCTTCCTTTTACATCGTAAAGCTACTGCTGCTATCTCACGATAATACGTAGCATCAGCTCGATCAAAAGTCGGTAACATTTTCATGATCCCCATATCCATCATTATTTTTCAGTTATTTGAAAATTCACAATTAATTCCGTTTGATTATTTTCTAGATTGGATGCAATAGCGATACATCTCGTACGAAATAAAAAACTAACTTGGAGATTCACAATTAATTCTGTTTGATTTTTTTCTAAATTAAATTATATAGCTATCTGTTTCGTATAAAATAATAAATGTAACTTTTAATTAAACATATTTTTAAATATAAAATAATAAATGTAATTTTTAATTAAATATATTTTTAAATATAAAATAATAAATGTAATTTTTAATTAAATATATTTTTAAATATAAAATAATAAATGTAATTTTTACTTAAATATATTTTTAAATATAAAATAATAAATGTAATTTTTAATTCAAGATACGAAAAAAATGAAAATATAAAATAGTGCATATAATAATAAATGACACGATTTCGTCATTACCGAATTAATATATAGTATATTTTCTAGTCATAGTAATACTGTTCCATTAATAACTGTTACATTAATTACAATGCGGTTGAACGAAACATTAATTAGATTAATTATTACAAGAACCGAAAGGCTGGAAATCGCGCCACGTAATCTTCGCATCGACATTTAAATCGAAAAGAACGGATGAACACATTATCATATGATTATGCTCGCATGCGCATTATGCAAACGTATAACATTCGTCCAATCTTACAGGGGAACAAATCTGAATAATGTTGTAGCCAACAAGCTACGAGGATTTGTCTTACGTATATTACATACGTGCGCCAAGCATCGAAAATATCAACAGATCAACGTCACATTTCTCCGATAAAATACCGAGTTTCTAAGAATTTTCATTTTTGTATAGAAAAATTTATCTGCATACATCTAGCCTTTTCTAACATTTGCAATAATTTTGATCTGATATATATTTTTTTTTTTATATTTTTTTAAAAGAACGCATCTGCCTGTATTTCCGATGCTTCGTGCAACCATAATACATTCGCGTATATATATTGTCTTGATATTAAACATAGAAATAATTAAGAGTAAAAATCATTTGTCTCTCTCTCTCTCTCTCAATCTCTCTCTCTCTTTCTCTCAATCTCTCTCTCTCAATCTCTCTATTCGAAAGTTTGGTCTTTGAAAAAATATTGCGCTCTGTGATATGGAACTATATAGGAAGGGTTTGCCTCTCAATCGATAGTTTGTATAGCGGCATAAATTATGCCAACGTGTGGACGTGTTTTAAGCTTATTGAAAGAGTACGCTAACTTCATCAGTTTCCACTCCTCGAATAATTTTCTTTACAGGCTGTAATAAAAGTCGGTTGGTTTTTTGTCTCTCGAACAAAATCACCGGATGATCGCGGGAAGGAACGCGTACATTGAGAAAAATGAGAGAAATGTCCGATGAAAAGGTAACGAACGGATTATATCCGATCATTTTAATCGGATATCTGATCGGAAAATTCCGAATTTTGAACTTTCTGATCAGATCGATCGATATTTTTTGATTGGATATCTGATCGGTTTCTATTTTTTTTGCGAAAGTGATCGATATAATATCCGTTCGTTACCTTTTCATCGGTTTTTTTTTCTCAGTAGAAATCGTTGGATCGTGGAAGTGGATGCGTATCGTAGAATAAATTCGCGGCTTCTTTGCGACTGAATGTGACCGGCTCGCTAAATCGTAAGAAAATAAGACGTCGAAGTCGTAAAGTAAAATGCGTTTGTAGAGAGGAAATGCAATAAAGTGAAGAAACATTTAGCTTAAGTTTTGTACACTGAGATGTATGTAATTGACTAGCTCTACGAATGGAAAACATTGATTTTTTTTTTTTTTTTTCGGGTATTCGAGGCCCGAGACTAGATATCGGGAGACTCTTTCCTGAAGAAAAAAAAACGATACGTCGAATTTTTCCTTGAGCAAAACCCATTCTTCGCACCAAACTTTCGATATTTTGGGTACATTTGAAAGATACAGCTGTCGCTTCGCGTTGAGCAGTCGAGGGATGTATTTGTATACAGATCCTTATTTAAGCGCGTTCAATTTCATAAATAATATCCTAATATTGCACCTGCCCGTCGTATTGCTTTGTGATAAACAATATGAGATAATTAAAGTAGATAAAAAAATGTCGATGAAGATTGTTAATTTATCACCAAGAGGATCAATGGTAGAAGCATCTCTCAATATCTAGCCCATTTGAGAAGCCACGTCGACCTTAGCTACTTATGGATGGATTACATGTGTGTTGGGCCTTTACGGACATAAAAACTCTACACGAACAAGAGAGCCACCATCGTACTTCGCCATCATATCTGCTCTACTTATATTACACATTACGCTTACTGAAACTAACTTACTACGGTCATAGATACAATCACGGTAAAGACTTTCGATTTCATCGATTCGCGATTTCGTGCGAAATCGCTCACGTTAACACACTGACTATAATCTCTTTTGGAACACAATCGTTCTCTGTTTTATCAGTCGTTACTCTTTCCAATCTTTCTAATAAAATATTATATCATCTTAGGAGAAAATCACTTGTGCTTTGCCACATCATATGCATCTGCAATGCATGATATAAAGTAAATTAGAATATTTATTTATTTTTCAATAAAATAAATTAGAATATTTATTTATTTTTCGATAAAATAAATTAGAATATTTATTTTTCAATAAAATAAATTAGAATATTTATTTATTTTTTGATAAAATAAATTAGAATATTTATTTATTTTTCAATAAAATAAATTAGAATATTTATTTATTTTTATAATTTCGAAAGTTAAAATTTTATTTTTCGTATTTGTAGGTTACCAGATCTCGTAATTAAAAATTGAAGACATTGGTAAATGAATATTTGGAATAATAACTTTGGAATAATAACTTTGTATGATGCTTCATTTAGATAATTTATAATTTCCGAAAATTCAGAAGAGAATTCTACTTATAATTTTATATATCGTGTAAACTATTCGAACAAGTAAAATACACGGATGTAAATACATAGATCTTCAAGATATCTATTCACCTACGTTAGAAAACATATGCGAAATATAATATTGTAAATAGAACTTTATCTTGATATTTATCGCGAAATCATGAATTATCTAAAACAGCCTTGAAAGAATTGTTGACATTTTTTACAAATTTGACAGATGAAAATGAAAATCTGCTAATCTTCAAAATATACAGGGTATCTCAGACCACCAGTGCACCCTTTTAAAATGAAAATAAATGGCTTTTATCAAAAATCGCGAACAATTTTCAAGTAAATCGGGTACGCTCTATCAAATGGCGATATTTTTAACTTTTGATTTCAACCGGAAATACGCCATCCGGATCGGAAATTGAATTTTTTTAGGAAAACATGGTACTTTTTATTACAGATTCGAATTGTACGTGAAAAGATAAAAAACTTTTGTATCAAACATTTTTTCTAAAAGTACCTCTGTCAATCTTAAAATTGACCTTGAAAGTTCATCACAATTACCTTCAAAGTCAATTTTAAGATTAACAGAGGCACTTTTAGAAAAAACGTTTGATACAAAAGTTTCTTATTTTTTCACGTACAATTTGAATCTGTAATAAAAAGTACCATTTTCCCCTAAAAAATTCAACTTCCGATCCGGATGGCGTATTTCCGGTCGGAATCAAAAGCTGAAAATATCACCATTTGATAGAGCTTACCGGATTTACTTAAAAATTGTTTGCGATTTTTAATAAAAGCCATTTATTTTCATTTTAAAAGAGATATAAGAGTCGTCTGGGACATCCTGAATATGTACCTTTTAATTTTGAGATCAAAAATCTGTCTTGCAAGCGTTTCTTCAGTTCTTAGAAGAGTAAATTCAGTATCCTAAAGAGTTACAGTTGACTAATTTGGATCTCAAATTGGAAAAAGAGTTAGAATTTTTTTATAAAAATCTATTTACTGCAGAGAATAGAAGAATCGGTCAGATAATAATCTCTAAAGCGCAACAATCACGAGTCGATCGTAAACCTCGATCGATATCTTCGATCCTATTTTTATAAGCTTACGAATCTCACACTAATTCTACTTCATATCTTATCCTTATCGCACATTGAGTTTTTTTGCATTCGATGGCAGTCGAGCGCAGATCAGGTCGGTCGATTTTCTCTTGTGTTGATTAGCGAATAATTTCAAGTCTTAACGATCGGAAAGTTTCATATCTCGTCATCTCACGAATAAATTAATAAATATAGAATTGTGACGCGCGATATATTATCAATAAATTGCATTTTTATCAGTCGCGATTGAAGGATAAATTGATACAATCGGTCGCCAACTTGATCTGCGCTTCTATTTGAACATCTATCTTTTTACAAAACTCACATTGAGAACACTCGAATCGGCCAGTTCAATATGAACTCACGATTCACAAGTTTTTACGATTTTATCTTAAATATGCACGTTCCTCGTAAACAGTAAGAATATATTGATTCGACGCACACATTTATATTTTGAAATCAGTAAATGTAGGAAAATGTGAATCCTTTACATCGAAAAAATAAGAGTCTGCGTTCTCTACAATTATGAGTCATCGATAAACCATTAAACGATGATATTAAAAATTAAGAGAATGTGTAATAGATATTAAATAGGAAATATTGCGGTGAAATAATTTTCCGTAAATTTAATTTCTAGATTATAGAGAGAGATACGTATATTTTATAATTATCTATCTAATATTAGTCTATCTATCTCGACGCATTATTAAATAAAAAAATGAACATTTCTCTAATTCTCAACCCCCATCGATTACGTATCCTTTTACCATAGGTTTCTTTACTTTCTGCACGATAAAGCTTATTTTTACATGTATTTTTAATTGCGCTTTAACACATATACGGTATTTTCCAGAAACACTATTCATCTTTTACGTCAAACTTCGATTCCCTATTTTCGCAAGGAATATAAATAGCAAGTAAACTTTAACGAACGAAAAGAGAGTCAACAATCTCAACCAATTATATACAAAAAACGTATTTGCTTAACAAAAAACACGTATAAAATTAACCTTAATAATCAAATTAATGAGAGAATAAACATTCGAAAAATCGATCTCGTCGAGCGACGATTTTACCCCGATCAAAAAAAAAAAGGGGGGAAAAATCCATGAAACGCTACGTCAACGAAAATTGGAACTGCCCGTAACGCTTGCCTTAATCATCACCTAGATCTCTCCCCTCGCATCCGGCTTCTTCTTATCATTAACGGTGCGCGAATGACTCAACTAAAGCGGACTATCAATCATCCTTAGAAGATATGCGGCGCCAACTGTAGCTTCCAGAGGGAGACCGGTCTGGCGAACACCGTGACTTGACCCTTTTCTTTGCCGCCGACTAAAAAAACGTACAAGGGCGCCGGCCCGTAGGAAGGGGTCTTCGCGTCGGTCGCGTCCACCGCCGCCACCTTCGCTCTTTGCCTCTCGGCCCTCGACGCGCTCACCGCTCTTCTCGATGGCGAACTTAAGGGCAGGCTCTTCGGTGGCGCCCGCGGCACCCTTCTGATCTCCTGAAGCTCCAAGAGTTCGGCGAAGGTCTGCGAAGCCGACCTGCCAGGCTCGTCTTCCAAGACGCTGTCGGGCGGACTGTTGAGCAACTTGGCGTATTTTCCATCTTGTTGCTGCTGCTGCTGCTGCTGCTGTTGCTGCTGATGGTGGTGATGATGATGGTGATGATGATGATAATGATTCCTCGTCTCGTCCAGGCCGAGGTAATTCGGGTTACAGAAACCGAACTGGCCCTCCCGTATCGTCGACGAGGCGACGATCGGCCTGTGCGGCTTGGATCTCTTTCCTGAGAGCCAGTCGTCGTCCGCGAGCGGATCACCCGGGCTCCTCGCCTCGATACTCGCGTAATCCGACGTCGATTCCTCGCCTTCCTCGAGATCGGCGAATCTGACGGACGCCGACGTCGGGATCTTCGTCGTCGTCGGAGTCTTCGGTGTTTGTAGAGCGGCTTCGTAAAGGTGCGAACTGTAGCTGTCGCCGCGGGTCGGCTGGCAAGCTTGGTGCACGGCCGCGAAGTCTCTGCAATAAATGTATAATGTAAAATGTATAATGATATTTGTGATATTTTATTTATAAATTTATTATTATAAATTAATTAATTAAATAATAATATATTATTAATAAATTAAATAATCCCCACACTGAGAAAAATCGTTTGATTGTATCAAGGTGTATATGATTGAAGGCATTTTGGTTAAATCAAATAAGGATTTCTAATTATCAAGATAAGACTCGATTTTTTAACTAGAAATTTAATAGATTTTACTAAGGATTAATATTTTAATAAGGATTTGATTAGTATTTTCTGGTTGGATCTATAAAATTTCTTGTTACATTAATTTCTTTGCTTGCCATTAGGCGACGAACCACTCCTAACTTAACTCGTATTTAATATTTGTCACGAAATGTATATAAAGAATTAGTATTAACATTAAATCCAAAGTATATTTTTTTCTCTTACGAGCAATAGTGCCAGAAAGAGGACGCTAGCTCTCTGATTGTGTGTGTTTGAGCTGCATCTTCTTCTTGCATCACTCTTTATCAGTTTAATTTCTAACAAATTGAATTTAAAATAATTTATTCAATAATCTGGATTGAATTTATCCAATAATCTTGTTGAAATTCAGAATATTAAATAGATTTTTGAGATTAGATGGAAACAATTTTAGACGACTTGATGCTTGAGGCGAGTTTAGTATTATTAACCAGAAAATTTGATAAATTTAACAGGAAGAAATTAATCAGATTCATTTAGTAATTCTTACAAGAATTTTAATTCGTCCATTTTTCAATAGACATACTAATTGAATCTATCAGAATTCTAATTAATGCAACCAAGTTTTTTCTCAGTGCACTGTTTATCAGTTTAATTTCTAACAAACTGAATTTAAAAATAATTTATTCAATAATCTGGATCGAATTTATCCAATAATCTTGTTGGAATTCAAAATATTAAACAGACTTTTGAAATTAGATGGAAACAATTTTAGACTTGGTGTTAGTGAATTTAGTATTATTAACCAGAAAATTTGAAAAATTTAACAGGAAAAAATTAATCAGATTCATTTAGTAATTCTTACAAGAATTTTGGTTTGTCCATTTTCCAACAGACATACTAATTCAAATTCTAATTAATGCAACCAGATTTTTTTCTCAGTGCACTGTTTATCAGTTTAATTTCCAACAAATTGAATTTAAAATAATTTATTCAATAATCTAGATTGAATTTATCCAATAATCTTGTTGACATTTAGAATATTAAATAGACTTTTGAGATTAGATGGAAACAATTTTAGACGACTTGGTGCTGGCGAGTTTAGTATTATTAACCAGAAAATTTGATAAATTTAACAGGAAGAAATTAATCAGATTCATCTGGTAATTCCTACAAGAATTTTGGTTCGTCCATTTTCCAACAGACATACTGGTTGAATCTACCAAAATTCTAATTAATGTAATCAGATTTTTTTCTCAGTGCACTGTTTATCAGTTTAATTTCTAACAAACTAAATTTAAAATAATTTATTCAATAATCTAGATTGAATTTATCCAATAATCTTATTGAAATTCAGAATATTAAATAAACTTTTGAGATTAGATGGAAACAATTTTAGACGACTTGGTGCTGGCGAGTTTAGTATTATTAACCAGAAAATTTGATAAATTTAACAGGAAGAAATTAATCAGATTCATTTAGTAATTCTTACAAGAATTTTGGTTCGTCCATTTTCCAACAGATATATTGGTTGAATCTATCAGAATTCTAATTAATGCAACCAGGTTTTTTTCTCAGTGCACTGTTTATCAGTTTAATTTCTAACAAACTAAATTTAAAATAATTTATTCAATAATCTAGATTGAATTTATCCAATAATCTTATTGAAATTCAGAATATTAAATAGACTTTTGAGATTAGATGGAAACAATTTTAGACGACTTGGTGCTGGCGAGTTTAGTATTATTAACCAGAAAATTTGATAAATTTAACAGGAAGAAATTAATCAGATTCATTTAGTAATTCTTACAAGAATTTTGGTTCGTCCATTTTCCAACAGACATACTGATTGAATCTACCAAAATTCTAATTAATGCAACCAGATTTTTTACTCAGTGCACTGTTTATCAGTTTAATTTCCAACAAATTGAATTTAAAATAATTTATTCAATAATCTAGATTGAATTTATCCAATAATCTTATTGAAATTCAGAATATTAAATAGAGTTTTGAGATTAGATGGAAAAAATTTTAGACGACTCGGTGCTGCGAGTTTAGTATTATTAATAAGTATTATTAATAAATAGTATTATTAATAAGTATTATTAATAAATTAGAAAATTTGATAAATTTGACAGGAAGAAATTAATCAGATTCATCTGGTAATTCCTACAAGAATTCTGGTTCGTCCATTTTCCAACAGACATACTGGTTGAATCCACCAAAATTCTAATTAATGCAACCAGGTTTTTTCTCAGTGCAGCAAACACCAAGTAACATTTATATAACTGTTAATTATAATTTCCTATTCAACAATATAATTATTACATATTATATAACAGTTACATAACATGTTACATACAACTAACAGTTATATAAATGTTACTTGGTGTTTGCTGGGTCGTTTATCATAATTATTTGTATAGATGATTACCGCCTCTCTTCTTGAACCTCGATGAGTCTCGAGGTAGGCGGTTCCTTGCGCTCCTCGTTGTCGCTATTCTCATCCGGATCTACGAAGACTAATCTGGCGGCCTCTACAGGAGTGAGAACCGGCGTTGGTAACGTCAAAGCACGAAAATTTGGCACCGAAATAGGATCTCTGGTCATACCAGAACCGCTAGTATTACTGACATTGCTGACGTCAACCGTTTTTGTCGTTCCCTCCGAGACTTTTTGCCTTCGACGAGCCAGAGTATTGGCACTACGTGACTTTACCATCCCCGTGGAAGGCTCCACGACTTCGATGTCCACTTGCTGAAAAGGATAGTACGTGTTTGCCTGCGCGCAGGCCTAATTGACACAAGATTTCTTATCGGGAACATATTTGGGTGCTTTTATTTACCTCTTGAGGGCTCTCCTCGTTATCATCGTGTCCGCTGAGAACCGTGTAACTACATTTCGTCGGATGACTGAGCCGCGATAGATTTATTTGCGATAATTTGGAAATTTCCTTGAGAAAGCTCTGGCGGGCGGAGGGGATCTCGTTCGGTGACATTCTATTGCTCGATAGCCTGGGCCTTTGATTCCTCGGCCTCGGTTTTGAATTGTCCATGCTTGTTCCGCGAATCAATAGTTCGGACACCGCGAGGGCGACGCTTTCCGCCCTCGGCTGCGGTTTCGGTCCTGGCACTGACAACTTTTCCCAGGTTTCTGTGCCTGTGTCGAAATATTTCATTTGTAAAAATCGCGAAAAATTATATAAAAAAAGTTGTTAAAAGTTGTTTAAAACCGATAACGGTTTTCCAAATCGGCATACTTTTTTTTCTGCAAATAAATTTTACAATATATTAAAATTGATATAAATTTGATTATTAATTTATTTATTTATTAATTTATATTTTGTTAAAAATATTAATTTATATTTTATTTAATAATTAATTTATTAATTTATATTTTACTTGATAATTAATTTATATTTTACTTGATAATTAATTTGATTATTAATTTATATTTTATTTCATAATTAACAGTGTTTGCCGTAGATAATTTCAAAATTATCTAGATAAAGATAAAGATAAAAATCCGTAAATTTATCTTAGATGA
Source organism: Camponotus fellah (assembly GCA_030586385.1). NCBI lineage: Eukaryota > Metazoa > Arthropoda > Insecta > Hymenoptera > Formicidae > Camponotus > Camponotus fellah. The sequence goes on from JAPIVC010001055.1 coordinate 472,250, forward strand.
GATAAAGATGATTTTATTTTTACTTAATCTAGATGAAAGATGAGATAATTATTGCGATAATCTAGATAATTATCTAGATATTTTTGTTTATTTTAGAAGACTATAAATATTTGTAAAAAGTGTGACGCAGATTATAAATGGGATATTAAAATCATAAACACATATTCCTTCTCTTTTCTTAAAGAATATTTAAATAATAGCAAAAAGGTATATAAATGATAAATATTTATTTATTAATTTATATTTATAATATATTTATAATATATTTATAATATAATAATAATATATTAATAATAATAATAATATAAAAAATATATTTTAGATATTTTAGATAGATTTTTAGAAGCTTGCCTGGAAAACTTTTTTGCATAATGAAAACGTCATCTTAGATAATTTTTAGATAAGATGACATATATTTTTCATCTAAAATAAAGATAAAGATACTTTGTATTTCTTCATCTAATTAAAGATAAAGATGATCCATTTCTTTATCTAGATGATTAGCTAGATAATTTTATCTAGATACCAGCAAACACTGATAATTAATTTGATTATTAATTTATATTTTATTTCATAATTAATTTGATTATTAATTTATATTTTATTTGTTATTAATTTGACTATTAATTAATATTTTATTTGATAATTAATTTGATTATTAATTTATATTTTATTTCATAATTAATTTGATTATTAATTTATATTTTATTTGTTATTAATTTGACTATTAATTAATATTTTATTTCTGGTTTTGAGGCTTTCGCGGCCAATGGAATCATTAATGCAAAAGGTTTCCGGATGGATGCCGCGTGATTTGACAGCGTAATGCCAATACGCGGCATCCATCCGGAAACCTTTTGCATTAATATTTTATTTGATAATTAATTTCACTATTAATTTATATTTTATTTCATTAATTTGATTAATTTCATTAATTTTATTTCATTAATTTGATTAATTTATATTTTATTTAATAATTAACCTGATTATTAATTTATATTTTATTTGATAAATAATTTAACTATTAATTTATATTTTATTATTTTTGTTATTACATTTTTATTATATCATTTTCGTTTTCTTTATATCATAGGATCTTGTCTTCTTTAAAAGCAGATTCGAAACTGAAATAATGTTAAGAAAAATATAATATATACTCTATAATAAATGCAGTTTCAAAATATCTGTAGATATATTCTCATTCTAAGCTTTCAATTAGTAGAGCAAAAACAGAGTAATAAATTTACTTCTTTCCCCCATTTATCACAAGATTTTTATAACGATATATAAAGCGATAAATGTACCAAAATGGAATCTCCAGAGCTCGTTCGTCGCCAAACCGCCACTTTCACCCCCAAAGATCAGCATGCAACTTGGCAGTCTGCACGCCGCGTGGCCGTGAAGAGGTCCAGGGCCTGGTTTGTTCTTCAGCATGGACCACGAGGCGCTATTGACGTCCCATCGCCAGCAATCGTTCCTCTCTTGGAGATCCGTCATCCCGCCATAAATATACATCGCGTCACCGTGCAAAACCGCCGAGTGCTTGTGCCTCGCTGCCGGCCCGCTCTCGCTCGACGAGAGCAAGTGCCAAGATTCCGTCTCTGTAATAGGGTCGAGTGAGTTAGAACCGCCGCAGAAATGAGCGAGTTATCGTTATTTACGAGATACGTATGACAATTACCGAAATGGAAGGCCCACAATTCGGAGGAGCTGCCGCGTAAGTCTTGGTAACCGCCGTAAATCAGCATCTGTCCGCGATGTACCAAGGCTGTGTGACCTCTTCGGCCTCTGGGAACCGCGCAACCCCGTTGAGCTCTCACTTTTCTCCATACATTCGTCTAGAAAAAATCACAAATGAAGTTTAGCCTTTCATTATGCGCAGTGTTTGCTGTAGATAATTTCAAAATTATCTAGATAAAGATAAAGATAAAAATCCGTAAATTTATCTTAGATGACATAAAGATGATATGATAAATATTTATTTATTAATTTATATTTATAATATATTTATAATATATTTATAATATAATAATAATATATTTATAATATATTAATAATAATAATAATATAAAAAATATATTTTAGATATTTTAGATAGATTTTTAGAAGCTTGCCTGGAAAACTTTTTTGCATAATGAAAACGTCATCTTAGATAATTTTTAGATAAGATGACATGTATTTTTCATCTAAAATAAAGATAAAGATACTTTGTATTTCTTCATCTAATTAAATGAGATTTTGCTTTTACTTAATTTAGATGAAAGATGAGATAATTATTAGATCGATAATCTAGATAATTATCTAGATATTTTTGTTTATTTTAGAAAACTATAAATATTTGTAAAAAATGTAACGCAGATTATAAATGGGATATTAAAATCATAAACACATATTCTTTCTCTTTTTCTAAAGAATATTTAAATAATAGCAAAAAGATATATAAATGATATGATAAATAATTATTTATTAATTTATATTTATAATATATTTATAATATATTTAATATAATATATTTATAATATATTTAATATAAAATATTTATAATATATTTATAATATATTTATAATATATTAATAATGTAATAATAATATATTTATAATATATTAATAATATAAAAAATAAATTATATAAAAAATATATTTTAGATATTTCAGATAGATTTTTAGAAAGTTGCCTGGAAAACTTTTTTACATAATGTGGAAAACGTCATCTTAGATACAAAAAAAGTAAATTCTTCTAAATGAAGAAGGAATATACGCGTAATCAGTGCTTGCTGGAATCTAGATAAAATTATCTAGATAATCATCTAGATAAAGAAATGGATCATCTTTATCTTTAACTAGATGAAGAAATACAAATTACATTTTTGGATAAGATGACATATATTTTTCATCTAAAATAAAGATAAAGATACTTTGTATTTCTTCATCTAGTTAAAGATAAAGATGATCCATTTCTTTATCTAGATGATTATCTAGATAATTTTATCTAGATACCAGCAAGCACTGATTACGCGTATATTCCTTTTTCATTTAGAAGAATTTACTTTTTTTGTATATATAATTATAGATGAATTTGTGAGATTCACACGTTTCTGCATTTTCATTATTCGTGAATGTTGTATGAATTAAGGGCGGCCAGTAACAAAAGGAATAAAGGCCACTAATTTGCGGCCCTCCAATTTTGCTGTCTGAATAGCTTCGGCTTTAACCCGTGGGGCTGCAATAATCGTCGCTGCCACGGCCACTGAATAGAGATGCGGAATTACGCTCTTACTAGTTTGCAATGCGAATTCCGGAAAATATCTCATGCAAAGTATACGCGTTATGATAGGATTTCGCTTAATTATTCGTTTATTAATTTTAAGAATTAAAATATTAAGGTAATTATTAGTAAAATAATGGAATAAATTAAAAAATATAAAAATCAAAGGATATTTTTAAATATAATTAATAATAGTATTCATCTTGTCTGGTTAATTGAAGAATAAGTTGGAATAATTTTAAAGTTTAAGTTTATTATTATTTTACTTGTTGAGATATAGGAAGAAGACAAGATAAGTAAGTATAGAATTAATGTATTTATTTCTAAAAGAGATATTACATACATAGGGATAATTTTTTGAATTGATAAGAAAATAAATAGAATATTTTAGTTTAAAAATATTGAAATTGAAATTATTCATAAATGGAATGGAGGGATTCCTAATTTTAAGGTTAAGCCTAAAATAAATATAAGAGAAAAAATATTAAATTGAAGAAAAAAAATAGACCTATAAATGATAGAAAAAATAATAAGTAGTGATGCTAATGTTTGAATAATAAAATAAAAAAAGATAATTTTTTTATTAAAAATTTTTAAACATATTAGACTAATAAATATAAAATTATTAATTTCTTTAAAAAATCAAATAATAAAAAAATCGTTTAAAAATATAGATATAAAGGAGAATAGAACTAAATTAAAAGTCTTAAACTTAATAAACGTGTATAATTAATTCAAGTTTTCTGAGTTTAATTTGAGTTTACCATTTTTATAGTATACAGTTAATACACAATTCATAAATTCTCTAATAAATTATTTCATAAGTTAAATTATTTCAATATACAATTTTTGACATTTTTTTTAAATTAAATAATAAGTTATTTAATTATTATATAAATTATTCAATTTTTAATTGTTTTTCAATTGTATTTTAAATTGTATATAATGTACAATTTAATAAATTATTTCATAAGTTCTCTAATGAAATCGAACGAAACAAAGCGTTTTATCGCAGCTTTTTTGTAAATTTGAATACAAAATAAATATTTAATCGTTAATAATTCGTTTTGCGTACGATATTTATTTCGAAACGAGTTCGAAATGATGCGAAAGATATCGCGGCAACTGCTGTATATCAGAAACGTAAAACGCCCCCATATTGAGTATTTTAACTGAAACGCATTCATAACTCAAGCTTTCATCCAGTCACGGAAGGCAGCTGGATGAAGGAATGCATGCAATATGCAAAATCACTGGTACTAAAACTATAACGTGAATCTATTATGAAATTATGATGATATATCGCGCTTGAAGACGGAATAATAAGAGATATTATTCGATTCATCATCAAATCTCTTTACAAAATTACATATATCTGACGGAAATATTTTATCACGTTTCAAATGGAATTTTATATCGCATTTTATGTGTGTATACGATATGTGGAAAGATTTTTTTTTCAAAGATCTACGTCAAGTTTTAATTTTTTTTTCAAAGATGTACGTCAAGTTTTAATTTTTTTTTTTCAAAAATGTACGTCAAGTTTTAATTTTTTTTTTTTTTCAAAGATGTACGTCAAGTTTTAATTTTTTTTTCAAAGATGTACGTCAAGTTTTAATTTTCACAAGAATGTACGATTATATTAGATAAATGAGATAAGCAGATTTATTTTTATCGCGCTGTTACCTTGAAACATTTTCCATGAAAAGCGTGTCAGAAGAGACTACTCTTGGCATATCCTTTATATTTACACATATCGATGAAATCAATACATCGAGCCCTTTTCCCCGCTCGGGAAAAGATTTATCGCTCAATCTAGCGGAAAATTCTCATGTGCATATTAACCGACATTTTAGAAGATGAATCGCATTTTTTTCGAAATCGGGGTTGGAATACAAAAGTAATGAACATTTTCTGGATCATGCGACTGCCTAAATACAATCGACAGGATTTCTAATCTGAAACAGTTCTGTAAGAATAAAAAATACATAAATTTCCAATAAAAATTTCTCGCATTTATTTAAGAGACGAGAGATTAACCAGATCGCGTTTTAATCTATCTAGCTTCAGAGAGGTATTTTACGCCTATGTCTATTTTATCGTACATACACATGTCCCAAAAGCACATATAAAATCAATATAAATATTATTCCGCAGCTGGAGATCCAAGAGACTTCTGATTGCTACATCAAAGGAATGAGAGCGGCGTCCATCTCGTCTCGAGAAATTTATAAATATATTTATCGGCCGCGGGATAGACATGAATATCTCACAAACTCATGAATATATCTTTCCCATATGCGAATAGATGAGATATCTTGTAGATTTTTGACAAAAAAGTCGCTAAAAAATCCTAAAAAAAGCTAACAAATTTCTCATTATTTATTATCTCAACAACATAACTTTTATTATCATTCGCATATCTCAAAGATAATCTTTCTTCGCGAATCTCAGATATAAAAAAATAACAAAGAGTGATAGATATGCTGCAGAATACGCGCGTTTTCCTCCACGTTCCATCTGCCGCTTAAACGAGGGAGTGCTTTAATGAAGTACAGAGGGAAAGTGAAGGAGACAGGGAGAGGGAGAGAACGAACATGCAGAGCAACCCCTCCAGCTTAACCAATCAGGTTTGCCTGACGCATCCGAATAACGCGGATTTCAATAATACACGGCGAACAGACAGGAACAGCGGAGTAAGAATACATACTCGTATTTCTCCTCCATGGCCCAACGATTAAAAACAATCCAATCAAAAAAATCTTTACACGAAACGAAATTGATTGATACTGAAAAAAATAGTTTGAAACATTTTCCTTATTTTATTTAGAAATTCTCTCTTCAACTACTCGCAGCTCAAATTTTATGTAAAAAATGTGCATTATATCAAGAAAATATGGAATAATAAATATATAAATATATAAATATAAAATAAAATATAAATAAAATAAATAATAAATAATAAAATAAATAATAAAATAAATAATAAATAGTAAAAAAATATAAAATAAATATATAAATAATAATTATATATTTATTATTATATAATTTACTTGATATTTATTATTATATAATTTATTTGATCCAGTAATATTATATTTTCCCAGACCACAGAAATTGTTAAAATAATATGATGAATGAATCTTATTCGGCGAAAGAGATAACTAGTCATTGCTCAAAAAAAGAATCAGTGTAATCAATCTTATATAAAACCATATAATTTAATAAGAAATTTGTTGAGTTTGATTTGATGAAATTTGAATGAATTTATAAAATTATAACATATATATGGCAAATTATGGATTAAAATTACACTATTTTATTTGATTTTATATTAAATTATATATAAAGAGTAATAATAATGTTTTAAGAGAGCTTGGGATCTCTTGGCATAAATAAAAAAACACATTTTTATTCCTTTATCTTTGTATGAAAAAATAACGAATCGATGACACTTGATGTTTCGCATCTTATACGGGCTTATTAATTTTTAATGCCTCGCACGTGAGTGACGTTACTCTTGGGAGATTGAAACTCTGACTGGTTTCAAGGGTACGAATCGGAGAGAAAGCCTGTTAACACCAGCTGTTGCCAAAAACCACCCTCGACTTAAATTGCTCTTGAAGGTCCCGCGAAAGATGGGATGTCTCTGAATATTGTATGAAATTAGAGGCTGTGTCAGCAAATGTTAACACTACGAGAAGAAAAATAGAGAAATCATCATAAAATTTTACAACATTATCTGTGGGACTTTCTTCTATGTTTTTTGAAGTATATTTTTTTCTTGAATTTTATTACATTAGTAATTCATATAAAATATGCTTATGTCTCTTTTTTTAGAATTAATATTGATCAATTTATTTTTAATTTCTTTTGGGCTCTTTCTTCATCTTATTTGAAAAAAAATAAAATTGGAATTTTCGAAATTTAAAAAATTTTCTCCTTACTATTCTTCTGTTCATAATTATATTAAATTTATAATTCATATATTGATAAGAGTTTAAATTATATAAGCTCGTTATCACAGATTACATATTCATTAGCTAAAAATTACTTGACGATTGCTAAGATATTATTAACCACGTCGAGATTAATTTGAGATCTGATATTGATTAATTCATTTTTTATTTCTTTGAGCTCTTTCTTCATCATATTTGAAAAAAAATAAAATTGGAATTTTCGAAATTTAAAAAATTTTCTCCTTACTATTCTTCTGTTCATAATTATATTAAATTTGTAATTCATATATTGATAATAATTTAAATTATATAAGCTCGTTATCACAGGTTACATATTCAATAGCTAAAAATTACTTGACGATTGCTAAGATATTATTAACCACGTCGAGATTAATTTGAAATCTGATATTGATTAATTCATTTTTTATTTCTTTGAGCTCTTTCTTCATCTTATTTGAAAAAAAATAAAATTGGAATTTTCGAAATTTAAAAAATTTTCTCCTTATTATTCTTTTGTTCATAATTATATTAAATTTGTAATTTATATATTGATAATAATTTAAATTATATAAGCTCGTTATCACAGATTACATATTCAATAGCTAAAAATTACTTGACGATTGCTAAGATATTATTAACCACGTCGAGATTAATTTGAGATTTGATATTGATTAATTCATTTTTTTATTTCTTTGAGCTCTTTCTTCATCTTATTTGAAAAAAAATAAAATTGGAATTTTCGAAATTTAAAAAATTTTTTTCTTACTATTCTTCTGTTCATAATTATATTAAATTTGTAATTCATATATTGATAATAATTTAAATTATATAAGCTCGTTATCACAGATTACATATTCAATAGCTAAAAATTACTTGACGCTTGCTAAGATATTATTAGCCACGTCGAGATTAATTTGAGATCTGATACTGCGATACTATATCTATGGATCGATTGCAATCCAATACCTCCGGAACTACTGGAAGTAATGCTATGAACCGCGTGTTTCACCGGGAAGATATCTCGTTCATCATCGATGTCAATGCATTGCTGTCATTCTCTCGAGACATGAATGGAGCGTTAGATAGACATTCTCTCGACAAATGGACGCAATAGGAAACGGAAGTTCCAATTCCCAGACAAGAAAATTCAGTGTTCGACATAGTCGTAATTGTAGCCTCCGATGTCTTATAAATTTGTTCACAAATGTACGAAATTTTACATTAAAAATAATCGTTTGAGGTATCTTATAAAATATTATCCGAAATGTTCATTCGCGAAGATAGCATTCCGCAGAAATTTCACATTGAATTCGTTATCGAGATTTAGTTAAGAACGACCGTGCGATCTGATTAAATGAGGCGATGGGCAGCCTCCAGGCAGCCGCCATTGCCGTTTTAGTGATCAGAAGGAGGGCCTGCACCCTCTCGATTTAGCAAACGAGACGAAGGGCAATATTGGACGACTACGCCAAAGTTGATTGACAATATCGCGCATCGATGCCTTTACCGTTCCCTTAAATTTGCGGAAATATATATATATCAATTTTTGAAATTATGATATAACCACTTCAATCAACACGTTGATTAAATTATATAACGATAAAACATCATTTTATCCTCTCTGAAATTATGTATCCGCGATACAAGTAGCGCAAATTATTTGTAACGTTATTATAGATTCTATAAAAAACAAAATTCTTTGTTGAAATTAATTAATTGAAAAAATTAATTGAATTAATTAATTGAAAAAATTAATTGAATTAATTAATTGAAAAAATTAATTGAATTAATTAATTGAAAAATAATTGAATTAATTAATGGAAAATTGAATTAATTAATGGAAAAAATTAATAAAATATTATGAAGCTCTTATATAAGAAATTTATTTTCAGGAAAATTATGAAAATCAGGAAAGCCTGGATTTTTTAGAGATTTCTTTTGGATCGGGAAAAATCAAGAATTTTGTCTTTGATAAATTCTCTCTTTGATAATGTTATTTTCATATTTTAAATAGTCGATAAGTAAATTATGCATTAAAAAAAATATATATATATATTTATTTCTGCTTATATATTCAGTGTTTTACGAAATATTAAATGCAGTATATATTCTTTATTTCTTTACCCTTTTTTTTAACTTTAGTGATGAGAAATGAAAATATGTTATATAAGTAAAAAATATTTATTTTACAAAAATTATTTAGTTATTTTTGTTGTAGAACATACAAATCTAGCATTTGAAATTTAAGAAGCTAAGCATTTTCCTTTTTATGAGTGAAAAATATTAAAATGCACAATAAAAAAATTTATTTTAGGAAGATTCATCAAGAATCTTTAAAATATTTTTTTATCTGAAATTTTGAACAATTATAAAAAATATTTGAAAAATCGGGGGCGGAAAAGGACAAAAAAACGAAGTTAAAAAATGAAAAAGCAAAAAGAAATCAAAATAAGATACTAAAAAGATAGCGAGATATGCAATTTGAATTTGATTTAAAAATTCAGAATGTAAAAGCAAATGTATTGATTTTACATAGCTTTTCAGAATTAACGAAAGTTCAGAGTTCAATTTAATTTAGTTTCTATTTTGTTTCTACTTTATTTCTTAATTTAATGATCGATAGTGTTTTATCTTAATTTATTTTCATTCATTTTCATTGTTTTTCAACTATAATTGTAACCGGAAGTCATCCAAAGAAAAACAAAAATTAAAAAAATAAATAAATAATAAATAATATTTGGCAGATCAGGGAATTTTTTTACAAGATTTCAGTAGACATTCTGTAAGAATAGCAAATTACTAAACATATTTTCATAAACCGAGTTTGATCGATATCCGCACAGAATCACTTTGTTTACGTCGATTCTGAGCTTCTTCACTCAATTCGTAGGATTGATTTTCCGCACGCGAGACGAGACGTCTCCCTCGTAACCGGAAGAGGCCAACCACCCCGTGTCATTGCTCGTTTCGCGTCGCGCTTATTATCCTCCCCGAGGAGTGCTTGACACCGCGAGGAGAACAATAGAATAACTGTACAACAGTGGATGAGAGAGAGAATTTCTACACGTGCTCGATCCGCGTGAGAATCGCTCTATTGATCGGACAAGCTTCCTTCCGGTAGCTTATCGTTTGTCGAAACCATCTCCCTTCGCTTCAGAGAGACAAGGAAGGCAAGTGACACACTAACGTGCAAAACTCACGGCCGTTGACGCTATCGATTAAGCGACATTTCTCGAGGGTGCGATTCTTCTCGCTCCCCTCGAAGAGGATCCTTGAGAGCCTCGTCAAAACGATACGATATCAGTTATCACGATCGTTATCGAAAGCGTCGATTTTTATCAACGATTTTTATCAAGAAAAATTTCTATATTGTTTTTTTATTTCTATATTTATTTCTAAATTTTACCTTGACGTTGTAAACCCAGAGCGGGGTTTCCGTTCCGGCGGAGAAGCCCAGTTCACCCCCGAAAACGTAGAGGCAATCCTTGTAAGCGACCGCGCTGTGTTCCTGAAGAGCCGGCGGTCTCTCACCTCCTGGATACAACTCCTCCCACTTGCTCTCCGCTGAAAGAGAAACACGTGAGTCACTTTTAAGTGCGATATTTTCGGGTTACATGCAGTTATTATGAATGAACGAGAAGAGAGCAAGTTTTTCTTCTACTGCACTCTCATTTTAATGGCCGGCTTCTGTCGCAGCGATGTGTAACGCGTGTTTCCATTTTTCCTTTGCACAGGGTGCAAGTAGGGTTGTACAAGATCCAAGATACAAGACAATATTTGTAAAAATATTGTATTGATATTGAAAATTTTCAAAAATTTAAATCTTGGTCTTGAGTGAATATTGGTAGCAAAAAGCTCGTCTTGTATTGTCTTGTGTCGATTTTATTAATAATTTTTTTATTTAATATTAAAAAATTATTTAGAAAACTTATTTAAAAAAAATTATTTAAAAATTATATAAAAAAATTATTTAAATAACATTTAACATAATTTTTGTAATATAATTTGAATCATTACTATTGTATTATATTTTAATTATAATTATTACTATGTAATCGATATAAATGCCGTCTATTTACATAAAAAAACATTTATTATTTCATGGAAAACAGAAATTAATAACTATTTATAGGCTCCAAGGAAATGTGCAGATATAAATATTTTGGAGCGGTAAAAAATAAGGTTCATATTTATTCCACATTGTCAAAAGTGGCTCGAAATATTTTAAGTTCAACTGCCTCGTCCGTGCCAGTAGAAAGACTTTCCTCAATAGGAACTCTGACTATGTCAAAAAATAGAATCAGATTACAAAGTAAATCTTTAAAAGCACTAATGTGCATCAATTCCTGGGTGAAATGCTCTTTAATGTCTAAAATTTGCGAGTTTGATTTCTAATTTATAAAAATGTTATATTGTATTAATATTAAATGTTTTTAAATTTATTAATATAAATGTTTTTATTGAATAAAATTTTTTTAAATTCGTATATAGAAATTTTTTTCATTTACAAATATAAATATTTAGTTTTTTTGAGAATCAATAATCCTGACAAGACTAATAATCTTGACAGTCTTAGTCTTGGTATTGTCTTGATAACTAATTAAAAATCTTGTTATATTGTATTAATATTAAATGTCTTTAAATTTATTAATATAAATGTTTTTATTGAATAAAATTTTTTTAAATTCGTATATAGTGATTTTTTTTCATTTACAAATATAAATATTTTAGTTTCTTTGAGAACTAATAATCTTGACAAGACTAATAATCTTGACAGTCTTAGTCTTGGTATTGTCTTGATAACTAATTAAAAATCTTGTTATATTGTGTTAATATTAAATGTCTTTAAATTTATTAATATAAATGTTTTTATTGAATAAAATTTTTTTAAATTCGTATATAGTGATTTTTTTTCATTTACAAATATAAATATTTAGTATTTTTGAGAACCAATAATCTTGACAAGGCTAATAATCTCGACAGTCTTAGTCTTGATATTGTCTTGATAACTAATTAAAAATCTTGTTATATTGTGTTAATATTAAATGTCTTTAAATTTATTAATATAAATGTTTTTATTGAATAAAATTTTTTAAATTCGTATATAGTGATTTTTTTCATTTACAAATATAAATATTTAGTATTTTTGAGAACCAATAATCTTGACAAGGCTAATAATCTCGACAGTCTTAGTCTTGATATTGTCTTGATAACTAATTAAAAATCTTCTCTTGATCTTGTCTTGAAATTCAAGACAAGACAAGACAAAATCAAGACTAATCTTGGTATCTCGTGCAACCTTAGGTGCGTGAATGCCCAGTAAAAGCCGCGACACGCGTTTACAGAGCATGTAATTCTTGTACTGTATGAAGGGAAGTTTGTACGCCATATTTCCTTGTTGTGAAGTTGATAACCGTGTTTTGCATGCGAGTTAAAGGGAGGTATACAAGACGAAAATAAGTAGAGAACTGGGGATTCGAAGGAGAGAACTATTCGATTATAAAGCTTTATGAAGAGAATATTTTTAAAAAATCTGCTCATCTTGCTCGACCTAGTTAATAAAACAGATATCTGAAAGCTATCGTGAAAAGGAAGCCAGCGCTCCCCTCAGGAAATATAAAAGCGAAGAAGCTCGGCCAAGGAGCACTTAAATTTGCGTTTTTTATATTGAACGAGAGAAATATATTTCCTTTCCATATGTACTGAATATCGGAGCGAAACTAAAAATATTGCTCTCATCAATTATTCCTCCTTCTGTTCATATATTAAACTCATTTCAAACCTCCTCTTGAATCTTATTCGAAACAATAAAAAGAAAAAAAAGGGAGAATTTTTTATTAAAGATAATCTTTTTTTAGATTCGAAATTATTTTTTAAAAGGAATTATTTTTATATTCTCTTATTTTTGCAATGATCCTTAAAATTTTTCATTTTTATGCCTTTTTTTCATCCCTTAATCTTCGTTCTTTTCCTTCCATCTCGCATCTTTATTATTCATCCATTTTTTGAGAGGGAATAATAACATCTAAATATAATAATAAATAAATAATTAAATAATTAATATTAATATAAATAATTATATTAATATAAAATATATTAATTATTTTATATTAATATAAAATGTATTAATATAAAATAATGAATATAATATAATAAATACAAAATAAATGCAAAATACAAAATAAATACAATAAATACAAAATAAATACAAAATAAAATAAAAAACAAAAAAGAACGAAAAAATATCTATTATTTGTAAGTGACATTCGCATTAACGTTTATTACGTAAATAGATATTTTAGTTTTTTACCGAAACGTGCTCGAGGACAAAGTCTCGTAAGAACTGTAATGTGCCGACCAAAGTATCTTCAGTGCCGCTGAACGATACTACAGATGCTCGACATTGATTACATGATACACGTGTCGTATCTAGCTTCGGCGAAACAATATCTCCTTTTGTCTAGAAGCATGCGCTGCAGAAATTGCAGTTTTTTGATGCAGGGAAGCTCCGGTATTTTGGGACAAGAGGGTCTACGTGCCTTTTGTACAAACAATTTAGCTAGAACACCATCTCGATAAATACTTTCAGAACATTGAGCGAAAATACTGAAGACATTTTCCTCGTAAAAGAATATTAAATGAACAAAAATTGAAATTTTCTTCTTACAAAAATAAAAATATATACGCGATCATTAAAATAATTTTTATATTTCTTCTTTCTCTTTTTCCAACATTTCTTTTTTTCCATCAATTAAATTTTTTCACGTCACAAATTTTCTCTCCTGATATATATTCCCTATCCTCATCCTTCAGGAATTGCCTCTTCCAGTATTATTCCTCTATTTTAATGATAAAAGAAAATGCAACAAAAATTGAGTTCCACTCACAATTCTCGTCATTCTTCGAGTTATCGCAATATTTTTGCAAAATCGAGTGGAGCGATACAGACTTTAAGGGGTAGACAGCTGGGAATACATTGTTTGACCCGAAAAATAAAGCGCCAACCCTTTCGAAGCTATTTTAACATTCACCCACGCACATCCGAACAATATCTTCTGATTAAAAATCCCGCTGAGATTGACTGCATTTTATAAATCACTGTCTTTCTCCCGATTGCTTCGTCAACATAATTAACATTTGTAATCTTTCAGCACTAATAAAGTTGCTACAAATAAAGCAATTATTTATTCTTTATTAATTAAATGATTTAATAATTATTGAATTAAGTGATTGACTTGATCTTGTCTATTTGTCTAATCAAGATATTTTAGACATTAATTCAAATATTGAAATTTTATAGTTTAATTCTATTTACAAAAATATTCTTTTATTAAAATTTTTCTCTTTTTAATTTCATTATTAATTACCTTCTTTAAAAATGTAATTTTATCTTATAGGTTTATTGTAGATGTATTTTTTTATGGTGTACTAAAAGAATTTTCTTTCCTGCGTTTATTCTTTAATAAATAAAAAACATTTTTATGCATGATACGCAACAAAAAAGTCCTGGTTCGAATAATTGTTTGGAAACGACATAAGACATTGACATCTCCCCATATGCTTAGAGATTGATTAAAAGCTAGAAGAAGGAGAAAGGAGGAAGCTCTCCCCATGTCACGTAGATAAACCACCGATTATGGCTGGCGGTCGCAATTAATTCGCGTATGTCTGATCTCCGTGGAAACACCACGTAATTGTGGAGTATCGTCTGTCCGGATTTACTTGATGTACGTGGGCTTTAATAATGGTGCATTATTGATCAGACTGAACCCCGTTCAAATTCCGTCGCGCACCCTCGTTCCATGGGGTGCGTCGGCGGATGCGATGGGGTGCCGCTGGTCAGAGAAACGATGTTCGTATTGTATCGCGTGCTTCAAACTGCCAAATATCGTCATATTACTCCCTCCCTCTCTTTATATATTTTTATATATTTATTTATTTATTTATTTATATATTTATATATTTATTTATTTATATATTTATATATTTATTTATTTATATATTTAAATATTTAAATATTTATATATTTATATATTTATATATTTATATATTTATATATTTATATATTTATATATTTATATATTTATATATTTATATATTTACATATTTATATATTTACATATTTATATATTTATATGTTTATATATTTATATATTTAAATATTTATATATTTAAATATTTATATATTTATATCTACAATCAATTTCCTCTGAATTTTCTACATCTTCAAAATAAAATTAACGAAAGATCCAGTGATGAATAATAAATTCCAGCAAACACCAAGTAACAGTTATATAATTATTAGTTATAATTTTCTACTCAACAATATAATTGTTATTTAACACATAACAATTATATAATAGTTATGTAAAAGTTATATTGTCGAATAGAAAAATATAGCTGACAGTTATATAAACTGTTACTTGGTGTTTGCTGGGATCATAAACAACATAATATACGACGTCAATATATAGGGTATCCCCATCCGTACAACTCTTTTAAAATGAAAATAAATGGCTTTTATTAAAAATCACAAACAATTTTTGAGTAAATCGGATACGCTCAAATGGTGATATTTTTAAATTTTGATTCCGTCAGGAAATACGCCATTTGAATCGGAAGTTCAATTTTTTAGGAGAACATGGTATTTTTTTTATTACAGATTCGAATTGTACGTGAAAAAATAAGAAACTTTTGTATCAAAAGTTTTTTCTAAAAGTGACTCTGTCAATCTTAAAATTGAAGTTTATTATTTCATCACAGTTACTTTCAAGATCAATTTTAAAATTGACAGACGCACTTTCAGAAAAAATGTTTGATACAAAAGTTTCTTATTTTTTTACGTACAATTCGAATCTGTAATAAAAAGTACCATGTTTCTCTAAAAAATTCAACTTCCAATCCGAATGACGTATTTCCGCTCGAAATCAAAAGTTGAAAATATCATCATTTAATGGAACGTACCCGATTTTCTTAAAAATTGTTTGCGATTTTTGATAAAAGCCATTTATTTTTATTTATTGTATTTTCAAAAAGGGTGTACGGGTCGTCTGGGACACCCTGTATATATATATATATATATCAGAGTTAGCATATTTTAAAAAATGTGTTTAAAACTGTTTGATTAAAACTTGTTTAAAACAGTGTCCACTGTTTTAAACATTTTTGTTTTAAACTGTTTTAAACTATTGTTTAAAACCGCTTAAAATATCGCAAATAAAATATATGATTATTTAGAAAAGAAACTGTAAAAAAAATTAAAAACGAACAAAAACTAATAGATGTGTATGTTGCAAAAAATTTTTGTTTTTTATGTATATTTATGTAACATACAGATATAAAAATATAAATAATAAAATAAAAATGATAAGATGGGTATTATTTTAGCAGAATATTTATTTTTGGATATGAAAAAAACAATCAATATAATAAAGAAAATATTGACTGACTTTACATTTTACATTTTAGCATTTTAAATTAATAATACATAACTCATAGCAGGTCAGTAGTTTTTAAAAAAATTCTTCTTTTAAAAAGAAGAATTAAGGTTTTTTTCTTTTATTTAAAATTATTTTTCTTTTATTTAGAATTTATGTTGAGAGTTAAGCATGAGGCTACTTAATAAGAATAGGGAAGGAACCAAAGTATTATATATTAAATATTATTAACTAGAACTTTTTATAGAACTACTGACCTGCTATGAGTTATGTACCATTAATTTAAAATGCTAAATATAAAATGTAAAGTCAGTCAATATCTTCTAAGTAATCTTTATTGTATTGATTGTTATTTAATATTCAAAAATAAATATTCTGCTAAAATAATACCCATCTTATCATTTTTATTTTATTATTCATATTTTTAATAACGTTGTCAATTTTGGCAATGTTATTTACAGTTTAATGCTAACGAAAAATTTAAATATTTACACAGATCAAAGCTATTAAGTGTTTTTTGCTTGTTTAAAACATGTTTTTTTTATTTAAAACATGTTTTTTTTACTTTACTTAAAAACACAAATAAAACAAAAAATATTGTTCTAAACAACAAAACAATGTTTTTTGTTTAAAATAAAAAAAAAACAAGTCTTTTGCCAACCCTAATATATATATATAAGAAATTGTAAATTGTCTTACCAAGGCTGTATCGCCAGAGATCTTTGAGCGGCAGATTTCCATTTCTACCTCCGAGAAGATACACGTGACCTGCAAGTAAGGTAGCGCTATGTTTGCTCCTCGAAGGTGGTGCCGGTCCATTTTCGGTGCCGGCTGCGGTAACCGAGCTCCACATTTTCTCCCTGAAAAAAATAATATCACATATAAATATCACTTTATCAAATGGATTATGTTGCCTCGAAGCAAAAATCACAGTCGGAGAGAGAAACATTTATTATCATTAAATACCTTTTATTAAAAATGTCAATAATATTGTACTTCTTTGAAGCTAACAAAAAGAGATTCGAAGAATTTAATTTAATAGATACATTAATCTGAGATATGTAATAATAGTATTGATTCTTTCTAGTCTTCGTGATATTTATTTTCCTGCGTTTCCGGATGTTTCCTTCTCTCTGCAGAATTATTGCCCTCCTGGGAAACAGCGGAGAAAATAATAGACATTAAGTACCTTGTCAAATGTCATCGAACTCTTTATCAAGTCTTTACACTCGATGAATTAGGAAACGAACAAATCGATTGCAATTTGCCTTTATCCTCGCAATGAGTATGTTTTATTTTAAAATAACGTAATTTAGATCGACCACACTGGCAATTTATTGGTTGGTAAAGAATCACAACGTTTCGACCATGGGTTTTGGTCCTTCTCAAGTGAACTACAATAGTTTACAATATTATGAACAATAAAATGTGAATAAAAAAGGAGAAAAAAACGAAAATATTATTATGTACGTACAAAATCTTAGTTAACCAATAAGTAGTGAGAAAAGAGAAATCACATGTCAAGATCGTCAAGTCAGCCTACCGTTCACAAACAAGGAGAGAGAGACTAAACAGCCTTTATTAGTCTATCATAAATACTGTTCAGACTCTCAGTGTCCTTCTGTAAGTTAATCGTGTTGTCAAACTTTTTTATAAAAAACATTTCAGCAATTTCTCTTTCTCACGTGTCTTTCGTTGTGTAAAATAATCGATATTGACCAATCGAAGTCATGATTGAATTCCAATTTATGTTTGCTGATCACAGATAGATCACGTTTGACAACACGATTAACTTACAGAAGGACACTGAGAGTCTGAACAATATTTATGAGATCAATATTTTTATCCCCCTTATATAAACCACTCTATATAATATAATTATTGAAGAAATCAATAAAACTACTCTAATAAATAAACACATAACTCAATCTAACAAAATTATTATTTCTATATTTATAGAATTAAAATTAAAAATAACTCACTCTAATATAATCCTTAACTCTAAGTAATACAAATACAATCCAATTAAATAAAATATAATTCTCATTATTAATATTAAACATCTATATACATATAAATTAATTATAATTTAAGATAAACTTCCTTCCTATTTTACATCATTAATCCCACAAATTAATATTTTTAAATTAAACTACTTAAATATATTTAATATTAAATAATTTATAATTAATATAGTATTGTTAAATTAAATAATAATGTAACCAATGGAATAAAATGAAAAATTAAAATTAAATAATCTCCCAAAGATTAATAAGATCTCCCATAGACTAATAAGGGCTGTTTAGTCTCTTTCCTTGTTTGTGAACGGTAGGCTGACTTGACGATCTTGACATGTGATTTCTCTTTTCTCATTACTTATTGATTAACTAAGATTTTGTACGTACATAATAATTTTTTCTTTTTTTTCTCCTTTTTTATTCACATTTTATTGTTCATAATATTGTAAACTATTGTAGTTCCCTTGAGAAGGACCAAAACCCATGGTCGAAACGTTGTGATTCTTTATCAACCAATAAATTGCCAGTGTGGTCCATCTAAATTACGTTATTTTATTTTATCTACTGGCGACATTCAAGAATTTAATATTATTTTATTTTAATGCATTCGATTAGAATTTGAGTGATAGTTAAAGAGAGACATCCGCAATGCATGAAATCCCGAAGGGATCCAAGAGGATCGAATTTTCACAGGGGGTGCAAGACTAAATATTTACCGAGTCGAGGCAAATAATTAATCGGATCTGTCTGGAAGCTCCGTCCACGATTGTCACGCGATCGCGTTTTATCGGAGCCATACTTTCTGGAATAATTGTTAGGAAGTGGGACATCGATTGGATTTCAAGAAATACTGCTCAGGTGCAACGATTTGTAGATCGTTCTCTTAAAAACGAGGGAATTGCCATTCCCAAGACGCTGTTGCATTAGTAACACATCTCTCGTGCATCTGTTCCAAGGATAATCAATTTCCGCGTCCCTAGCTTCTTCATTCAATTTACCAACGATTTTTTTCAGTAGCTTCAAGAAGCTCCAGCTTTCTCTCCGAGATTTTTAGCGCACAAAGTATGCGTATATTTTACGAGAAATTTTTTTTCACAAAAAATACGAGTACATCTTATGCTTCTTGATCGATGTGATTAATTAATAGCGTAATATTTTCACCTGAAAAATGTGTCTTGATATTCGTCGCTCGGCACCCTATGTAAGATTCAATCAGTCGAAGAAAGTGAGCTCGGCCTTCGATTATTGGCCTTATGAGTTTCCGTCCATATCCGACGCCAGAGCTCGAGATTCAATTATAGTAGCTGCGAAATTGAGTTTCGAGGACGAATGCACCCTCACGCCTGCCGAACATACGCAATACGCAAATACATAGTCTCTCGTGATGCGATTCGAGATAGGCCATCGCGATACAAATGCAATATTTCCCCAGTGGAAGAGTTCGTTTCGTACAACGTGGATCCACAGGTCGAAGAGGAAAAAAGGATCCGTACAGGGAGAGTACAAATTGCGAGTGTGTTTTACCCTGATAAGATTTTTCACGATTTATTTTATTTTTCAATTGTAAAAAAAATGTTAAATTATTTTTTTTTTAACCCTTTTAGGGGCATATTTTTTGTGCGAGATCAACAACAAAGATCATGATGATTTTATGGGTTTTTGGGATCACTGATTACGAATCTGGCATCATAATTTCAAAATTCGAGATGGCGGATTCAAGATAGCGGATCTTAGAAATATTGATAAACTTGATATTTTCAAATGAAATCACGTATATAGGGGTTTTCAGAGTCGCTGAATCCGGCTTCGGATTTTTGAAATTCAAGATGGCGGATAATATCCTTGATGAACTCATACATACACAGTACAAACAATTTTGTGTTAAATTTAACATATTTCACATGTCCCAATTTATCCGCTCTAATTTTAATGTTAATTTAACAGAAGGCAAGTATGTAAATAAATAACACAAGTAATATGTTTAAAAATTAACACAAAAGTGTAACACTTAAATTTTATCTGGAAATAAAGATTATGTTAAATTAACATATTTATAATGTTAAATTTATTTAAAAGAAAATGTTATTCTTACATTTTTATGATAAATAACGGAAGAGATATGTCGATTTAACATATGGAAACTGTTATAGAGAGAAAAATAACACAACTTATCTGTTCATTTTAACATATAACTTATTTCATCAAAAATTCGTGTATTTACATATTAATTGTGTTATTTTAACTCTTAGAAACGGTGAATATTAACTCAACGTAGAAATGTCAAATTAACACAACGATAATATGTTACATTAACATAAGAGTATGTTAAAAATTTAACATAAAAATTTTTACACGAGAAAATTTCAAAAGAAATACAAAATGTTTTTGTGTAGATAAAAAAATTGATATTTTCATGTTTTTGTTATTTATTTTGTGATAAAAAATTGAATCAATGTTTTCCCTCTCTGCGTGACTCAGAACAAAAATAAAAAATACATAAAGCGTGTTAGTATGGAAAGCCAAGAGAAATTCTATAATTCATGGATTTTTTTCTCAAAAACTATATATCTAATCGAAAAAACATCAAGAATACTTTCTTCTTCAAATTATATGCAAAATATGATAAGATTTTTTAAAATTGAAAATTATCAGATTTTAGATATGTCATCCGCCATATTGGATCCGCCATTTTGGATTTCCAAAATCTGAAGCCGGCATTGTGATCAGAGAGAGAGACCCCAAAAACCTATATATGTGCAATTTGGGGTTGATTCAACAAGACCTGTATTCAAAATTGATTTTTTTCCGAAAAAATAGTACTTTTTTCATTGATTATTTATTAATTAATTTTTTTCATTGATTATTTATTAATTAATTATTGTCAACCCCCAGTGAAAAGTGATGGAAGATTACAATATGTAGGTAATCAAAAGTCTAAGGAACTTGATTGCAAGCATATAACTGTCGTAATACATCCATAATGAGGAAAATATTAAAGATAAATAGGTGTAACATATATGATACCCCTCAAAAGGTTAATTGGGAAAGAACAGGATTGCTCTTAATTTTTGAAAAATTAAATGACAAGAGAAACGTGTAATCGTATCGGAAACGGTTCTATTAACGTTTGGTAATCGAAGATTCGAAAAGGTTCGGATTATTTCAACTTTTATCGGTATGTCGACTTTTATCTCGTATTTTTCACAGATCAGTGAGCCAGCGCCCCATTCCCCTTCCCTCTTTTCTCTATCGCAGGATCTCTCGAAATACGAAATATATTGCTAGTAAAGATTTTATAGCAGCTGACAGATATACACACACACGTATCTGAATATATCGGTGGATTCCGTCGGTTTGGGGCGAGAGAATGCCATGCGATAATGTCCCATCCACAGATTTCGGAACGAGCCGTCGGTGTTTTTTGCATCCCCTCGATATACGAAAGGCTCGGCTCAAAAGCTGGGATTAAACGCGCGTCACGGCAATTTTTCAGCGATTTCACGGAATCGACTTCGGGATTTGTATACGATACGAAACCCGAAGATCCTTTCCTCTCGGAAAAATTCCAGCCGGACCTGTCCAAATGTCAAAATCTCAGTTTTCAACGTCCGTCGAGTTTGATTGACGCAAAATTTTCGAGAATCATAGAAATATATCTCTCGACAAACGAAAAATGCGTTAAATGAAAGAATTGAAGAATTCTTTTTGACATTTAAATAAAGTGCACTATATCTCCAAGAGATTAAATGAAACAGACGACTCGTCATTTTTATAATTTGCGATTATTTTTTTTAAATATATCTTAATCTGCACAGTAAAAAATTTTGTGTTAAATTTAATATATTTCACATGTCCCAATTTATCCACTCTAATTTTAATGTTAATTTAACAAAAGGCAAGTACGTAAATAAATAACACAAATAATATATTTAAAAATTAACACAAAAGTGTAACACTTAAATTTTATCTGGAAATAAAGTTTATGTTAAATTAACATATTTATAATGTTAAATTTATTTAAAAGAAAATGTTATTCTTACATTTTTATGATAAATAACGGAAGAGATATGTCGATTTAACATATGAAAACAGTTATAGAGAGAAAAATAACACAACTTATCTGTTGCTTTTAACATATAACTTATTTCATCAAAAATTCGTGCATTTACATATTAATTGTGTTATTTTAACTCTTAGAAACGGTGAATATTAACTCAACGCAGAGATGTCAAAATAACACAACGATAATATGTTACATTAACATAAGAGTATGTTAAAAATTTAACATAAAAATTTTTACACGAGAAAAATTCCACAAAAATACAAAATGTTTTTTACCGTGTGTGTATTTTTTTGTCTAATTTTTATTAAATAAATTAAATAAAATATACATGCAACGTGATCAAATTTAAAAGCCATGTAAATGATATTGCAAGCTATCTTTACGAAAAATTTATTTTAATACGATATTGTAAAGCGAATTTTTCCATTTACAGTAGACGCATCTCGAAAGCAAAGCGATCTAATAAACTCGAAATATCAAGCTCATAATTGTTTCATCAAAGGAACGAGTTCTTCATCGAGAGAAATGGCAAACGCTGCTATAGCACTGTTCAATTGATAAATATCCCATCATTCTTGACGACAGAACAAGGCCTTAACCGCGAAGAGACCAGCTTAGATTAGAGAGTCATGCGGGCAACAGACGTAGAAGACGACTCGCTCCCCTTTCCGATGGCGTTATCCTCTCGTGAGAGTTGAATTAAAGAGCCGGCAAAGGGAAGGGATCGAAAATTTAGTCGAGTCTTTGCTCGACATCGAATGTCACGAAGATGAAACCGGCGATCGATCAATACGTCGGTTTTTCTTTCCGAGGGGAATGAAGACCGAACACTCGACTCTGCAGGCGGTACTTTTTAAAAATCTAAAAACACGTAAACTCGATCGTACAAAGCGATTTATGCGTTATATGTCAAGAAATACATGATTCAGAAGCCAATTGAATACTAATGCACAGAGAGTGTATTTATATCATTTAAGCTCGTTATGTAAACTGCTCTCAAAATCTTACTCCAGTGCACGATCGATTTTTCCCCTCGAGAGAAATGAAAAGAGAACACTTGACTCGGCTTTTTTTAAAAATCTAATAAAATGTAAACTCGATTATACAGAAATGAAACTGTAATAAAACTATAATTTTACTACTCCATTATCAATATTGTCGATCAATATTATTATTATATAATAATGTTATTATGTAATAATAACAAAAATAATAATAATAATGTATTTAATAATAGTAATAGTAATAATAATAATAATAATAATAATAATAATAATAATAATAATAATAATAATAATAATAATAATAATAATAATAATAATAATAATATTAATAGTAATAGTAATAGTAATAGTAATAATAGTAATAGTAATAGTACACAGAAAAAAAGAACATTCTTGTTTTGAAAATATCTTTAATTTTAACATGAAAAACTTGAAATGAGATTATATTGCGTTAACTGAAGAAAATTTGCTTGAATGAAGTCATTTTATACAAGTTCGTTCAATCAAGAAAAATATATTCTTATTATTTAAGAATAATTTTCTTGAATGGAAAAGAAATAATATTAGATAGAAAATAACACATTTTTAAATCAAAAATTATAATTTTTATTATCAAGATAATTATATTGTATTCTTGAGATGACAATTATAATATTCAAATAAGATTATAATATTGTTAAAATTTAAGATTATTAAATTCTTCTAAGAAGATTATATATTCTTGCGTATATAGGAAACAATGAACACGTTAATTTAAGTATATAAGTGTTAATTTGACACTTAATTTTTTTCCGTGTAGTAGTAGTAGTAGTAGTAGTAGTAGTAGTAGTAGTAGTAATAATAATAATAATAATAATAATAATAATAATAATAATAATAATAATAATAATAATAATAATAAAAAATAAAAATAATAATAATAATAATAATAATAATAGTAATAATAATAATAATAGTAATAATAGTAATAATAATAATAATAATAGTAATAATAGTAATAATAATAATAGTAATAATAATAATAATAATAGTAATAATAATAATAGTAATAATAATAATAATAGTAATAATAGTAATAATAATAATAATAATAATAATAGTAATAATAGTAATAATAATAATAATAATAATAATAATAATAAATAAATAATAATAATAATAATAATAATAATAATAATAATAATAATAATAATAATAATAATAATAATAATAATAATAATAATAATAATAATAATAATAATAATAATAATAATGATCGACAAGCTTTATATTTATAATTATAGCAAAGCTATCATTTTAAAATGCATTGTACATCAGGAAGTGCGTAATGATGTAGAGAGATCGGTTGAATAGCAATGCACCGAGAGTGCGTATTTAATTTAAGGCTCGTCGATTACCGCATACTAATGAGACATTTTTGAAAATTTTCCTACTCCTTTTCGATAGAAATTCCCTGTCGCAGCTCTGAATTTACTTCGACCACTTCGAGTTGATTTCGGAGCGTTTACATAAACGCTCTCTTCTTTAAACAATTCGAGAGAGCGAACGCCCTCCTGCGTTTCGTGCAGCCCACGAAGGACCGCTGCTAAAAGAAGCGCGATTCTTGTGCAAACACTGCGGTAGTTCTCATTACCGATCCCTTTGTGCCGGAAAGAACGGCCTCTAATCTGCTGCATATCTTAAGGGACGCTCGTCGTTAGTGCTCCATTTAAATTTCAAGTAGCGAACGCACGGCCTGTGTAAATTGCAAAGTTAACTTGGCGATACCATATAATCTCGTCTCTTCGATGAGAAAGTCTTCAAATAAACGCGCACGTTTATTTCGATATCTATTGAGATTTTTATTGACAATTTTTTTCTTCTCTTAATTTATCGCATTAATTTATTATTTAAGAACAGTTTAAGCTGTATCGTAACGTTGTGTATAGACGCTAGAACACGAGGAACATTGATTTTCCACGAGGTTAAGGACACCGTAAATTACAAGTAGCTACTTTAGCCACGTGACTTGGCCTGATGAAAATTTATACTGCCTACAGATCCTCCTTTTCTCCTAATTGAGATTCTTTATCATTCAATAATAGATTTTTCTGCCATAAAAGCTGCCATAAATTCTTAATCGTCTCGAATAAAATCACATAATTATGAGATACATACATCTCCTTCGGCCAATAAATTTTTTCGAAGGGAATCCCCCTTTCTCTTCTTTTAACAAATTATTAATAATAATTATCAATATTTTAATAATTAATATTTTCATATTTTATTAATATTTTAATAATTATTAATAAATTATAGGTAATAAATAATAGAATAATTATTAATAAATTATAGGTAATAAATAATAGATAATATTAATAAATTATATATTTTAATAATTATTAAAATAGAAAAGTATCTAAATTCAGATGAATTTTTTCGAGCTTCGACAGGAAACGATGAATCTGATACTGCAAATCTGTTCATCAAATTAATGCGAAAAATCGATCTGAGCTTCTACATCGATGAGATTAATTTGTTTGCGCATGTAAAGCTGTGTTGCACGTAAAGCTTCCTTTTTCAGACACTAATACCCGAATCCATCTTACTGTACGATTCACTTTTGCATCAGCGATTCGGCCGCCAGTTAACAAGCTTACCTCTTGCCTCGGTAAATCTTCTATCTCGTTAGCCGTGGCAAACGCGACTCGTGACCCACATGCAATCGACGATTAAAAAAAGCTGCTGAAGCACACGATGCACCGCACAAAAGTCTCATGCATCTTTCTCACGATCTTCCCCGACGCTGCATCCGGCTGCACTGATAGCGACACGAGATCCAAGAGTATTTTCCACCTTCCAACCGAGGTGATGCTCGGGACGAAGGTCCCTTCAACAATATCTCGAAATAATTCAACGTTCACAGAGATAACGCAGAATCCTGATTCATCGCTCGACGTGCATCATCCTGGAGATGAGACATCAACCGCAACTGCCCAGATTCACGAAAGGGTTCAACGAACCCCCTGTCGCGCGTCGTATTATCGAACGTCAGTTTTTTTCGCGCTATTATATCCGCTGCGCCCAAGCTTCGTATCATCATCGTTCAGTTTATTCAGTAGCACCTCGCGAACATCCCCATATCGACTGGATCACGCTCCAGCTGCATCGGACCTGTATCGTTCCCTCTCGATTTTCGAGCAATCTGCCCATTTGCCGAGATTTCAAGGATGACTAGGAAAGGATCCACGAGCCACCCGGAGAGAAGCGGGCTCCTCGCCGCTTGTTTTCTCCCAAACTGCGTCCCAGGGTCGAGCACCTACCTAGCCGAGTCCGTCATCGGGGACTCGGCGCAGGCGCTTCGCATCCAGCAACCCTCGACCCCTCGACCCCCATCGAGTGAGGGTGGCCGAGGGGTGGGGGACTTGAATACAAGCGTCGCACCGAATCAACCCTTCGAACGACGACGATCGAGAGACCAAGGTGACCCCCTCTCCCATCCAACGTACGTACGATTTGGTTTATCATTCGCTTTAACGAAACGCCAATCATTCTTCATGTATTATGAAAAATCTCTGTAATTTTGTCATATTTTCTAGAGCGCTTTTCTCATTCAAATTATCTCATTTCTCTGTTAAATCTGTCATTTTCTCTCTTTTCATTAATATATAATATATTTTTATTTTTTTTATTAATATATAATTTATAATTATTTATATTATAATTTATTATATAATATATAATTTATTTTTTATTAATGTAAAATATATTTTTCATTAATATATAATTATTGTAATATATTAATATAATATATTAATATAATAGTAAGTAATATATTAATATAATATATTAACATATTACAATAATTATATAATAATTATATATAATAATTATACAATTATTATATTATTATATAATATATTATATAATTAAAATATGTATAAAATATGTATAAAATGTGTATGGTTCAGACAGCTGTGAAGCGACTTCTTCACGCTTTGGCCGATGTTCGTGGCTCGTCTCTCGCTCATGGAATGGTTGGCGCGAGACTGACTCGGACTTCCGATGATCTCTGGTCCAGCAGCATCCCGTGGACCGACGCATGCGTGGGCGTCAGTTCCCATGGAAACCCGGGTATGCACCGCGTGTGAATGCGTATTGATTACTCTGCTCTCGCTTCATCCCATCGCAGTCTCACGTATCTTCTACGAGCAACCCCTCCAGGTATCTCTCTCTCTCTCTTTCTCTCTCTCTCTCTCTCTCTTCCTCTCCCTTTCTATTCCTATCTCGTTTCAGTAGTCACCTTCGTCTCTTCTAAACGCGACAGCCACCCCCCCTATTTTTTAAATTAGCCCCCTAATGTCCCGTTCCCAGCATCCTCGAACGGAATCGGATTCTCTGTTTCACTGCGGACCCGCCGACCCTCGCGGGTTTTACTTAAATTAATGCTCGCGTCTCTTGTGCTGGCTCTTGCAGTTC
Source organism: Camponotus fellah (assembly GCA_030586385.1). Lineage (NCBI taxonomy): Eukaryota > Metazoa > Arthropoda > Insecta > Hymenoptera > Formicidae > Camponotus > Camponotus fellah. The sequence goes on from JAPIVC010001055.1 coordinate 500,453, forward strand.
ATCGGATACACATACTCGACACACAATCCAAGTGTAATATATATGCCTTCCTTCCTGCTTGAAGTCCCGCATGAAGATTAATGAAACGCATCTCTAGTGCTTTGGATTTTTTAAGCATTCTTCATTAGCTTGCGAGATTCTATAACTGGCCCAGAAATTTAAATTCATTAATAATTAATAATTTTAATTAATTGATAATTGATTTCTAAAGCTATAGTAATGATTGATAAAAGTCGAGACAAGATAATTATATGCTAGAAACCAGGGTTGACAAAAAACTTGTTTTTTTTATTTATTTAAAAAAAAAACATTGTTTTTTTTGTTTAGGACAATATTTTTTGTTTTATTTGTGTTTTTAAGTAAAGTAAAAAACATGTTTTAAACAAAAAAAGCATGTTTTAAATAATCAAAAAACACTTAATAGCTTTGATCTGTGTAAATATTTAAATTTTTCGCTAGCGTTAAATTATAAATAACGTTGCCAAAATTGACAACGCTATTAAAAATATGAATAATAAAATAAAAATGATAAGATGGGTATTATTTTAGCAGAATATTTATTTTTAGATATTAAATAACAATCAATACAATAAAGATTACTTAGAAGATATTGACTGACTTTACATTTTACATTTTAGCATTTTAAATTAATAGTACATAAGCAGATCAGTAGTTCTAAAAGAAAGTTCTAGTTAATAATATTTAATATATAATACTTTGGTTCTTTCCCTATTCTTATTAAGTAGCCTCATGCTTAACTCTCAACATAAATAAAAGAAAATAAAAGAAAAATAATTCTAAATAAAAGAAAAAATCTTAATTCTTCTTTTTAAAAGAAGAACTTTTTTTAGAACTACTGACCTGCTATGAGTTATGTATTATTAATTTAAAATGCTAAAATGTAAAATGTAAAGTCAGTCAATATTTTCTTTATTATATTGATTGTTATTTAATATCCAAAAATAAATATTCTGCTAAAATAATACCCATCTTATCATTTTTATTTTATTATTTATATTTTTATATCTAAATGTTACATAAACATAGATAAAAAACTAAAAACACTAAAACAAAAACTTTTTTGCAACATACACATCTATTAGTTTTTGTTCGTTTTTAATTTTTTTTATAATTTCTTTTCCAAATAATCATATATTTTATTTGCGATATTTTAAACGGTTCTAAACAGTAGTTTAAAACAGTTTAAAACAAAAATGTTTAAAATAGTGTCCACTGTTTTAAACAAGTTTTAATCAAACAGTTGTAAACACAATGTTTAAAATATGCCAACCCTGCTAGAAACCTTCCTTGATTAATAATTGACGTGCGAAAGATGATATCGAACGTTATAGTTATCGAGAATACTTGTTACAATAAATCCGAGCTAGATCAAACGCATACTCCCTCGGTCTTTTTGCTAACCATAGGTTGTGGAAAACTTGTTTAAAACAGTCGGGAGTAAAAAAGCAACAGTCTCTATCATTATTGTATAAGATCAACTAGTGATTCGACACGAGCTCTCTCTCTCGTTGTTAGAAATTTTGTAGTTTAACGTAATAAGGACTCATGAATGCGGAGTGTATTCGCATAATTTCGGTTGTTCGTCACACTAACGAACGTCCAGGCGGAACAAATTATCCTGTTCACATTTCGCAACGGAAATCCAGTAAGAGAAACAAAGCACACAGTAGGAAATTAGCAATAATCAATTTGGCGAAACTTTTCAAATCTGGCTATCATTCCTTCATTCTGGAACTTGCAGAAAAAAGAAATGTCAAATCAAAACTTATATAATTAAACTAACGCGTTCATTGTTTCGTATAATATATGCAACAATTTATAATCTTCTTAGAAGAATTTAATAATTTAATAATTTAATAATTTATTAATTTAATAATTTAAATTTAATAATTTTAATAATTATAAATTTTAAAACAATATTACAGTCTTATTTCAATATTGTATTATAAATGTCACCTCAAGAATATATAATTATTTAATTCTACTTTAAGAAAATTGTAATCTTTGATTTAAAAATGTTATTTTCTATTCAACATTGTTTCTTTTCCATTCAAGAAAATTAAATTTGAAATCATGAGAATATATTTTTCTCGATTGAACTATATAAAATGGCTTCATTCAAGTAAGCAATTATATTTTTTTAAATTAACGCGATATAATCTCATTTCAAGATTTCCATGTTAAAATTAAATATATTTTCAAAATAAGAATATCCTTTTTTTCTGTGTGATAATCGGATAATTTTAAATTTTAAAACAATATTACAGTCTTATTTCAATATTGTAATTGTCACCTCAAGAATATATAATTATTTAATTCTACTTTAAGAAAATTATAATCTTTGATTTAAAAATGTTATTTTCTATCCAACATTGTTTCTTTTTCATTCAAGAAAATTAAATCTTAAATCATGAGAATATATTTTTCTCGATTGAACTATATAAAATGGCTTCATTCAAGTAAGCAATTATATTTTTTTTAAATTAACGCGATATAATCTCATTTCAAGATTTCCATGTTAAAATTAAATATATTTTCAAAATAAAAATATCCTTTTTTTCTGTGTGATAATCGGATAATTTTAAATTTTAAAACAATATTACAGTCTTATTTCAATATTGTAATTGTCACCTCAAGAATATATAATTATTTAATTCTACCTTAAGAAAATTATAATCTTTGATTTAAAAATGTTATTTTCTATCCAACATTGTTTCTTTTCCATTGAAGAAAATTAAATCTTAAATCATGAGAATATATTTTTCTCGATTGAACTATATAAAATGGCCTTATTCAAGTAAGCAATTATATTTTTTTAAATTAATGCGATATAATCTCATTTCAAGATTTCCATGTTAAAATTAAATATATTTTCAAAATAAGAATATCCTTTTTTTCTGTGTGATAATCGGTGAATCAGACATCTTATTGTACTATCTAATTGTTTTAAATCCTTCTCATCGTAAAAAAGAAGATCTTAAGTTTTTAATCTTTGCTGACAGACACTTTCAAAAAGACCAAAGACCATAACGAAAGAGAAAGTGGAAAAAATGAAAAAAAAAAGTATTCGAGGCTTGTGTGATTTTCCGCGAAAATAGCGTTAATTAAATATTAATTACAAAGGAGAAAGTGGGATTGAATTGGAGGGATTCCTGAAAAGGGGAAGAACATATAAAGTACAGTTAATGACGCGAGGTATCTATTGGCACCATCTCGTCTCGTGACTTTTGTCAAGTTTCGTAAGCGAATAACGAAAACAATAACAATGGGAAATCTTAATTAAGTATATGCTAGCGTGACGATTGTTGACTCACTCGCGACACTTTTATTTTCGCTAGTGCTCTGCGCTGCTTGACGTTTGGTCACACATTGTGCCTTCAGGGACGCAACTAAAGTTACATTATTTCATGCGAAAATTATACAGTTTACTTGTAGAATATTTATAATACAAAAATAAAAATAAAAAGACTACACAGTAAAAAATGTTGTGTTAAATTTAACATATTTCACATGTCCCAATTTATCCACTATAATTTTAATGTTAATTTAACAGAAGGCAAGTATGTAAATAAATAACACAAGTAACATGTTTAAAAATTAACACAAAAGTGTAACACTTAAATTTCATCTGGAAATAAAGTTTATGTTAAATTAACTAATTAATTATTTATAATGTTAAATTTAATTAAAAGAAAATGTTATTCTTAAATTTTTATGATAAATAACGGAAGAGATATGTCGATTTAACATATAGAAACTGTTATAGAGAGAAAAATAACGCAACTTATCTGTTCATTTTAACATATAACTTATTTCATCAAAAATTCGTGCATTTACATATTAATTGTGTTATTTTAACTCTTAGAAACGGTGAATATTAACGCAGAAATGTCAAAATAACGCAACGATAATATGTTACATAAATATAAGAGTATGTTAAAAATTTAACACAAAAATTTTTACACGAGAAAATTTCAACAGAAATACAAAATGTTTTTTACCGTGTATAAAATCATTAACAGAAAAGGAATATATATTATTATTACATTAATTTTCAAATAATTAAAAAACAAATATGAATATTTTACATATTATTTAAATAAATATTGAATAAATAAAATCAATAAAACTTGCAGGCACAAATAAAACCTGAAAAAATATTAAATTCTTGTAATAAAATTTTAAAGTAAAAACCTCTTGTTGCTTTTAATTATAATAACAAATTTATCATAATTGGAAAAAGAAATGCAAAGAAGCAAATGTCAGAATTAATTTTGTTATTATTTTCCTACATTTTACCACAGAAAAATCCCATGCTCGTCCCTGAAGGGTGGAATTTATGATAGGATCCCAAGCATGACTGCTATATAAATAGGTGAAACTTGGGAAATTAGAGAGTTACTTTTGTGTCATCTCGTTGAAGCGAACACTCGTCGTACCTTTTATGATTCTTATTCAAGGATTATCCGCGAACTCGATACTTTCTCTGTATTTTCTGTAGCTTGAGAAGAAACTGTCTTAAATATTTGCATTTTAATTTATCGCGACGATGACGCACATCCTAATTCTCTTCATCATCCTCGGTGTTTATTGTGCACTGGCGGAGAAAAGTGAATTCCCGATGACAACTGAACTTTCGAAGAAACACTCTGTGGAAACGGAGGATAAACTTCTGGAAAACATCACTCGCGCGAAAAACTCGTCGCAGCATATCCTGGACAATAACAGAGAGGAGGAAAGGAACACGGACAAGAAACCGAGAACCGTCTTACATCGCGACTCGAGTCTCGACAGAGATAAGTCAACATCTTGAAATTATTTCCATAGTTTTTATCCTCCTTTAAATCTTAAACTTAATAAATCCAAATGTGACAATTAAGTTAATTGGCAATAAATTGATAATAATAAATTGAAAATAAATTGACAATAAATTAATTGACAATAAATTGATAATAATAAATTGAAAATAAATTGACAATAATTAATAATAAAATAATAAAAATAATGATAAATAATAAAATAATAAAAAATAATGATAAATAATAAAATAATAAAAATAATGATAAATAATAAAAATGACAGGTAAGTTAATAACTGACTTGTCAACGAATTATATGTGGAACGTTTTTACTTGCAAGCTCCAGCTGCTGCGGCCGCAGATACAGTACCAGCGAACCTGCAAGACCGGATTACAATTACAAGGTCCCTTTGGAGATCGGACATTATTCTTCTCAATATAACGAGCGAAATCCTGTTGACAGGTAAGTAATGTATTATTGGTTGTGTCTTGTACGTACGTAAAAATTTTAGAAAGCGAAATTTCCTTTCAGATTCGGATGGCAGACGCAAAGTCGGCCCTCAGGTTCCGCCGGAAGCGGCGGTAGACCCGGAGGAGGAGAAGGCGGAAGCGGAACCTACGCGGGAAGTCAGTCGGGAGACAGGTGAATTTTCTCAACTTCCTCCTTCCTTTCGTTAATCTCCGCGAATTTTACGAAACACTTTTGATGTTAATTTAAAAAAAAATTAATTTTGATGGCGTAAATATTTAAAGAATTCGAAAAATGAAGGAAAATGCGTAAAAATTTTGATAAATTAAAGACATTTTGATGTTAATTCAGAAAGGATTAATTTCCCTCTTGATGGCGTGAATATTTGAAGAATTCGAAAAATGAAGGAAAATGCGTGACTAAAAATTTTGATAAATTAAAACATTTTGATGTTTATTCAGAAAAGGATTAATTTCCCTCTTGATGGCGTGAATATTTGAAGAATTCGAAAAATGAAGGAAAATGCGTGATTAAAAATTTTGATTGTTTATTCAGAAAAGATTAATTTCCCTCTTGATGGCGTCAATATTTAAAAAATGAAGGAAAATGAAGGAAAATGCGTAACTTAAAAATTTTGATAAATTAAAAAATTTTGATTGTTTATTCAGAAAGGATTAATTTCTCTCTTGATGGTGTGAATATTTAATATATTTAATATATTTAATATATTTAAAGAATTCGAAAAATGAAGGGAAATACGTGACTAAAAATTTTGATAAATTAAAAACATTTTGATGTTAATTCAGAAAAGATTGATTTCCCTCTTGATGGCGTCAATATTAATTATTTAAGAATTCGAAAAATGAAGGAAAATACGTGACTAAAAATTTTGATAAATTAAAAACATTTTGATGTTTATTCAGAAAAGGTTAATTTCCCTCTTGATGGCGTCAATATTTGAAGAATTCGAAAAATGAAGGAAAATGCGTAACTAAAAATTTTGATAAATTAAAGACACTTTGATGTTAATTCAGAAAAGATTAATTTCCCTCTTGATGGCGTGAATATTTAAAGAATTCGAAAAATGAAGGAAAATGCGTGACTAAAAATTTTGATAAATTAAAGACATTTTGATGTTAATTCATGCGTAACTAAAAATTGTTAAATTAAAGACATTTTGATGTTAATTCAGAAAAAATTACTTTCCCTCTTGATAGCGTGAATATTTAAAGAATTCGAAAAAAATGAAGAAAAATGCGTGACTAAAAATTTTGATAAATTAAAAACATTTTGATGTTTATTCAGAAAAGGTTAATTTCCCTCTTAATGGCGTCAATATTTAAAAAAATGAAGGAAAATGAAGGAAAATACGTAACTAAAAATTTTGATAAATTAAAGCTATTTTGATGTTAATTCAGAAAAGATTATTTTCCCTCTTGGTGGCGTCAATATTTAAAGAATTCGAAAAATGAACGAAAATGCGTGACTAAAAATTTTGATAAATTAAAGACATTTTGATATTAATTCATGCGTAACTAAAAATTTTTAAATTAAAGACATTTTGATGTTAATTCAGAAAAAATTAATTTCCCTCTTGATAGCGTGAATATTTAAAGAATTCGAAAAATGAACGAAAATGCGTGACTAAAAATTTTGATAAATTAAAGACATTTTGATTCGCTTCTTATAAAAACAAAAGGTATCGCGACCCATCGCGTCCAGTATACGGAAGTGAAAGTGCTAACAGACCCAGCGCTTTGGGATACGGAAATGCTGGAGGATACAATTATGGCGTTAGTAGTCACGGAGGCTACGGGGGCAGGCCGTCTGGATATGGAGGTTCGAACGGCGGTTATGGGATTTCAGGAACATTGGCCGACGGTGACGAATTCGGTCCCGGCGACTCGGCTTATCCGGATGGAAGTGTGCCACAGCATCCCGGAAATCTTCACGCGCAAAAAGTGCGTATATTTCGAGGGAGATGAATATTTTTCACGATTTTATTACCTTTATATAAATAGAGGAATCGAAAAAAGAAGAGAAAAAAATTTTGACAAGCTGCCAGTAACGGATACATATTGAAAGTCTGCTGGAATCCTCTCTCAAAAATAACAATAAAATCGAAATATTCGATAACTTGTTCAAGTCCTCTTGAAAATTTCCGAGTATCCAGGTTGTTGTTTCTTTTTTGCGATGCCCATTTTTTGCTTTTTTGCTAACTATCATCATATAAAATTTCTTTACGAAAAATGACGATATATTTTGATAAGTATCCGCTATTTTCGCTTATGGATTGTTAGTGAGAATTAATTCGTCGATTAATTTTTTTAAATTTCGCGAATTATTCGCGGTACACTGGAAATGGGTACATTAATATGCGCTTTATTTAAAAAATTAATTAGATTTGCTGATTGTTCATATGGTAAATATTTTGATCGAATAAATGTTAAATAAAAATGAGCCTTCAAAACATTATTATATATTTAAAATAAATCAATTCATTATTGCAGCGATTATATTTAACGCAAAACGAAAGAAATTTATATGAAATATTATTTTTTTTATTTTAATTTAATTATTAATTGATTGATATTTATTTAATCCACTTAATATAATTACTTTAATCGATCTTTAATTGTCAGGCTTATTATGCGATTTTCATTTTGAAGACAAATTACATTTTTAAGTCGACGAAAAATTTACAATATAATGAAATATATTTGATTCTCTAACAGGCTTAGAAGAATAATTATTGTTTATAATTATTTTATACAAAATGTAAGAAAATGTTTATTAATTTATAATTTTTATCGATGTTATTTTAATTCCCATTTAAAATCATTTCTACTTAGAATAAGCAAAGCAAGATATGCACTTCGATAAAAAACCTTCACTGCGATACAATGTCATATATCAAAAATTAATTATTATAATAATTAATTTTAATAATTAATTATTAATAATTAATTTAATAATTAATTATGACAAATTATCACCTGATTATCTCATCATCTGATTACAATAATCATTCAATATTAAGATTCCTGTCTTATTGTTTTGAGTCTGAATAACAAATTATATTTAAATCGAATTATATTTTAATCATTGACTTTTTTATGTAAAAAAATTAAATACTAAATATTAAAGATTTCAAAATTAAAAAATATTTACAAAATTATCAAGGAACAACCAAATCCTCAATTACTTTCGATTAACTAAGGATTTAAGGTTCGATTGCACCAATATTATTTTAGCTTGAAACAAGATTTATAAATATGTCGATCTTTATTTATTTAGAAAGAAAGATAAAAATAGACATATTTAAATTTCGCTTAAATCCGGAATAAATAATGTTGGTCTCACCTAAATCTAAATCTGTTGGAATCTGTAAGTAAAGCTTTATCTAGTATCTATTATAAGCGCCTTATCATTCAACAGTAATGAACATATTTCGATCCTGGGGAAGTTAAACAATCCTTTCCTTTCTATTTGAAATCGATCGAGGAATTCGTAAATTAATAATTATTAATAATTAATAATTAATAATTATTAATAATTAATAATTATGTTTATCTATTAAGGCCGTAGCGTTAAAAGCTCTGGCTGGTGTTGCATTGATCGGAGCAGCAGCGGCGTTAGCTTCAAATCCGGTTCTTCTACCAATTGGGATCGTAGGCGGAAGGAAAAAGAGATCGGAGGCTTTCTCGAATGAGATGCAATACGACCATCAGCCCGACGATCAAATGGATTACATCTTGAACATGTTGAGGAGAAACTTGTACAAGGTATATTCAAACGACGTGTAATTTTTCTGCGCAGAAACTTGAACTGAAATATTGATTTTTTTTTTTCGCGAACGAACAGATACAAAAGGACAGCTCGACCAACAGATTGATCGTCTCCCCGAGATGCGTCGCCAGGTTGACTTGCGAAATTCAAAAGGACTACCTGTCCGAAATCGACAAGGACGTTGAATTCTTGAACACTCAGAATCGAAAATATCATCTTACTAATTTGTACGTTTCTTTTTTCTCATTTCTATTCGAATTACCTCGCAATCAGTGTTTGCTGTAGATAATTTCAAAATTATCTAGATAAAGATAAAGATAAAAAAGATAAAGATTAAATTTATCTTAGATGAGATAAAGATGATTTTGCTTTTACTTAATCTAGATGAAAGATGAGATAATTATTGCGATAATCTAGATAATTATCTAGATATTTTTGTTTATTTTAGAAGACTATAAATATTTATAAAAAATGTGACGCAGATTATAAATGGGATATTAAAATCATAAACACATATTCTTTCTCTTTTCCTAAAGAATATTTAAATAATAACAAAAAGGTATATAAATGATATGATAAATAATTTATTTATTAATTATTTATTAATAATTATTTATTAATTATTTATTAATTAAATTTATTTATTAATTTATATTTATAATATATTAATAATATACCCAGCAAACACAGAATATTGCAGCAATATTGCGGCAATATTACAATATTGCAGCAATGTTGCGTCAATGTAGCTGCAATATTTTGGATAATTTGGCTTTATATTTGCTGGGTAATAATAATATATTTATAATATTTTAATAATAATAATATAAAAAATATATTTTAGATATTTTAGATAGACTTTTAGAAGCCTGCCTGGAAAATTTTTTTGCATAATGTCATCTTAGACAATTTTTAGATAAGATGACATATATTTTTCATCTAAGATAAAGATAAAGATACTTTGTATTTCTTCATCTAGTTAAAAATAAAGATGACCCATTTCTTTATCTAGATGATTATCTAGATAATTTTATCTAGATAACAAACACTGCTCGCAATATAATATTAATCGCTCTAATCATTTCAAACTTTTGCAGAATACGAAACAACGTACTCAATGCCGCTTCCGTGAACTCAAACGTGAAGGATTTAATCAAAATGGCAATCGATGTCGCAACCGAAAACAGAAATTGCAACATGTTTGTTTGTAGTTATATAAGGAAAGGTTGAATGATTTTTTTTTATTTCAACCATATAACCACACTTATCCAATAAAAAAAAAAATATATATATACGCACAGAAATAAAATCTTCTTGTATAATGGTAGCTTTTGCTTAATTACTCATCAATATAAATTAATTTAAATGTTTCTTAATTACACATTTTGATAATACACACATGGTTAATATACAGAGGGGCATTTATAGTGACACAAGCAATTTTCTCGAAAACGAAGCAAGATATAAAAAAAAGTTTCAGACAAAAGTTGTATGGCTTGAAAGGGGACATAAGATGGTGTCATTAGTTTGATCTTGAAGAGTCACCAGAAAGTTACGTAAAGCTCACTTCCAACTTTTTAAATGAGATACCCTAACTACTTTTACACATTCTTGTAGCTTGTCTCAAGAGCTTTTCAAAACACTATAATAAAGTATTTTTTCATTGAGTACCTTCCAAGTTATGAGGCTTGAAGTAATTTCTCAATTTTACATATATTATAAAATATCTAGTAAATTATTCATTTTTTGATTATTTTACCTTAATACTTTTATGTACAAAATAATGAAAGGAATCAATTGGTGTAAAGAAAACACACAGTTGTTTCTTAAAAAAAATATGTACTTAATTGCAAATTACATATTTTTTTCTTCGAAACAATTGTGTGTTTTCTTTACATCAATTGATTCCTCTCATTATTTTGTACATAAAAGTATTAAAGTAAGATAATAGAAAAATGAATATTTTGCTAAATATTTTATAGTTTATGTAAAATTAAAATATTACTTTAAGCTTCATAATTCGAAAAGTACTGAATAAAAAGATACTTTATTATAGTGTTTTGGAAAGCTCTTGAGGCAAGCTACAAGAATATGTAAAAGTATATAGGATGTCCCGTTTAAAAAGTTGGAGGTGATCTTCACATGACGTTTAGGTGACTCTTCAAGATGAAACTAATGGCACCATCTTATGTCCCCCTCCAAGTCATATAACTTTTGTCTGAAACATTTCTTTATATCTCGCTCCGTTATTCAAAAAATTACTTGTGTCGCTATAAATTTCCTACCCTGTATAATTTATATAATCTAACAAAAACAAAATAGGTCATTTTATCGCAATTTTTGCAAATTTAAATCCAAAATAAATATCTAATCGTGCTAAATCGCGTTAATAATTCGTTGTGCATGCGTTTATTTCTAAGTAAGAATCAAAATGAGTTCGAAATAATGCAAAAAACATCGCAATATCTATGACATACAAGACATTGCTTCAAATATCCCCTACATTGAGCATTTGAAGTGAAATATGCTTGATAACGCATTCATAACTAGAGGTTTCGTCCAGTCATGAAAAACAGTTGGACGGAGGAATGCATGCAATATGCAAAGCTAACCCGATATTAAAACTATAATGTGATGAATTTATTATGAACGATGATATATCGTGCTTAAAAGGGGAATAATAAAAAATATATAAATATATAATATAAGATATAACATATAAATATAATATAAATATAATATAATAAATATAATATAAATATAAAGTCTGTAATAATAAATAATAAATAATAAAGTATAATTATAAAACAATAAAATAATAAAATAATAATAATAATAATAATAATAATAATAATAATAATAATAATAATAAATAATAAAAATAAATAATAATAATAAAAAATAATAAAATATAATAATAAAAATAATAAAATATTAAAATAATAAAATAATAAAATAATAAAATAATAAAATAATAAAATAATAAAATAATAAAATAATAAAATAATAAAAATAATATAATAATAAAAGCTATATATATATATATATATATATTATATAATAATATATTATATAATAATAAAATACAATAAAATACAATAAAATAATTATTTTATTATTTTATTATTTATTTTTATTATTTTATTATTTTATTGTATCTTATTATCAAACTTTATTATTTATTATTTATTATTAATAGTATGTATATATTATATCAAATCTCTCTTTATAAAACTGTTATGTGTGTAATGGAAATAATAATTCGAGAATCTCGATTTAAAATTCCCTCCATATTGTGTTATCGAGATGGCGCTCTACTCGTATAACTTTTTCACGTCCCCATCTACGTCGACTTTAGCCGCGCGCACGTGACGTTGCGGGTGAAAAAACACGAGAGGAAAACTGACGTGTCCTAATAATCAACAACGTGGCAACGCGAACAGTACGTCCTCGCGTATTCGCGCTTCGTTTTCCTGAATCGGGTGATTATTTTTTTTCCCCCTCGTCGCGATGTCGTGGAAGTTGGAAAAATAGAGAGGAGGAGAAATTCCCAGTCGCGAATTCCAGCGTTCGATCGTCCAGATCAACCAGAAGCGAAGGTTATGTCCGATGACAGGAGGCGATGACACTTGAACTGGCATAAATCACTCGGCTTTGTATTCTCATCGTCGGGAATCCGGAGCGGACTTGACGAAGCGATATTTGCGATGACGAGCGGTGGACATTTGGCTTGACCCACCGGGTGATCCTGAACGATCGGCGGGGGATAACCTTGAACGTCAACGCGAGGAAACGTGGCGAATATTGCTGGCCGATCCGGGACGAAAGGTGAAGAATGAAGAGAAAATCGGACAGGGAAAACAGCGTCGTCGAGGACGGCGTCGTCGACGCGAATAACACTCAGGAACCCTCCGATCTGCGAGGTGACGAGAAGAACATCGCGATCCTGTTCTTCCTGTACCTGCTCCAGGGCATCCCCTTGGGATTATGCGGCTCGATTCCCATGCTGTTGCAGAATAGAGGGGTTTCCTATCGACAACAGGTAGGGCGAGAACTCTATGGTGGCTAAACGCATAAAAAACAGGAGTCCCGAGCATTGAGAGTTATATACAGGGTGTCCTAGGCCACCCGTTACCCTATACATCCCTTTTCTCTCAAAAACTAAGCATTTTAGAGAAAAATGTTTTCTATAAAAATTGTATGGTTTTGAGGGGAACATAAGATGGTGTCATTGATTTGACCTTGGATGGCATCGTTAAGGTCAGGTCAAGGATACCTTTAATTTCTTAAATGGAACCATCTATTTTTTATTGCATATTCTTATAGCTTATGTCGAGAACTTTCCAAAACACTATGATAAAGTATTTTTTCATCAAGTACTTTTCGAGTTATGAGGTTTGAAATCATTTCTTAATTTTACATAAACCATGAAATATCTTATAAAATATTCATTTTTCGATTATCTTATCTTAATATTCTTATGTACAAAATAATGAGAGGAATCAATTGGTGTAAGGAAAACATACAGTTGCTTTTAAGAAAAAAATATGGAATTGTTAATTGCAAATTACATATTTTTTCCTAACAACTATGTGTTTTCTTTACACATTCTTTTGGAAAGCTCTCGACATAAGCTATAAGAATATGCAATAAAAAATGGTGGTTCCATTTAAGAAATTAAAGGTGTCCTTGATCTGACTTTAACGATGTTATTCAAGGTCAATCCAATGATACCATCTTATGTTCCCCTTGAAACCATGCAATTTTTGTCGAAAACGTTTTTCTCTAAAATGCTTAGTTTTTGAGAGAAAAAGGGTGTACAGGTGATCTAGGACACCCTGTATACAGGGTGGCTCCGAACGTTCCAGCCAGACTTCGAGATCTTATAGGAAATTTAATTCTGAACAAAAAATTTCTTATAAATAATAAAATAATAAAATAATTTTTTTTAAACTAACTTTTATTTTATTTTCATAAAAGTAAAAGATTTTTATTTTTTATTTCTATCATTTTTTTCCAGAAATTTATTTAGTTTCATTTTCTTTTTATTTCATTTTCTTTTCACCTTTTGCTTTTTCTTCATCAGAGGCGATTTTTGAGCGGTAACTTCTTAAGGAAACATTTTTCGACCCACATTTCTATAGGAAATTTTTTGTTCAGAATTAAATTTCCTATAAGATTTTAAAATCTGGCTGGAACGTTCGGGGCATCCTGTATAATATATATAATATATAATTTAATTAATATATATAATATAAATATCACTATAATATAATTATTAAATTGACAATATAATTAGGAATCCCTTGGAAGGCGAACTGATCAATTCTGCTTTTTATAAATTTTTTTATTTGATATCAGAAAACATCACAGTTGTTACATTGCAGCAATATTATAATATTGCTGTAATATTACAACAATGATCTGTGCTGTATGGGATCCCATATTGCAGCAATATTATTATTATTGTTGTAACATTGCAGCAATATTATTATTATTGTTGTAACATTGTAGCAATATTATTATTATTGTTGTAACATTGCAGCAACATTGAAATATTACTGCAGTATTGCTGCAAGCAATTATTATAATTTATATAATTATTATAAATTATTATAATTTATTGTTTCGTTTTGTTTTGACACTAAAAATAAGAAACAGCTGATCAGTTTAGCTCCCCAGAGACTCAAAGTATAGGTACCAGTGCTCGAATATTTACACGTCAGCGATTGTGGTTTATCTATTTTTATATTGCACATAAATTTTTATCATTCGATATACAGAGTGTTGCTAAAATATTTGATCAAATTTCTATCACGTAATCCATGAATCATATCTAACTTTTCATGACCTACCTCGCGACACTCTTTTTAAAAGTGAATCAATATTCTCACTGAAAAATAGTGAATTTTATTTATATATTTATTATATTTATTATATTATTATATTATTATATTATTATATTATTATTAATTTTATTATTATATTATTATATTTATTATATTTAATTTATTATAATTATATTTTTATATAATATCATATAATTTATTATAATTATATTTATTATATTTATAGTGAATTTTATATTTTTAACTGACCATAATCAGTGAAATATAAGATAAAATAACAAAAAAAATAATATATTTCTTGAAAATCAGTAAAATACTGAAATGATTCTCGGTGAAATCTTATTTTATCCTATTATTAATCTTGTTTAAATTAGTGATATTTGCACTGATTCACTTTTAGAGAGCTCGAAATACATTTGAATTAACAAGTAAGTCACAGTAAACTCTTAAATAAAGAATAACGTTTATACCGTATTTTTCGTTGTCGCAGGCGGAATTTAGTTTCGTACAATGGCCATTCTCGTTGAAGCTCTTTTGGGCGCCGATAGTAGATTCCATTTTTTCCCAAAAATTTGGACGAAGGAAAACATGGTTGATTCCTATCCAGTACCTAATGGGTATGTTTATGCTCCTTCTGTCGAATTACGTCGACTACTGGCTAGGCAAGGAACATGAGAAGCCTAATATCGAAATGCTGACCGCGTTATTCTTCTCATTGAACGTACTTGCCGCGACACAGGACATTGTAGTTGATGGATGGGCGCTCACGATGCTTAAAAGGTACCCTAGCAAAGAAAATAATCCAGCTTCGTACAGGGTATCCCATTTTAAAGGATCCACTCAAATATCTCAGAAACACTGCGTTAAATCCAAAAATGTTTCAAACAAAAGTTGTGTGGCTTCAAGGGGACCATAAGATGGTGATAGTAATTTGACCTTGGAAAATCATTTGAAGATCATGTGAAGATCAACTTTAAAATCTTAAGTGGAAACCCCCATTTTTTATTTGGTATTCTTGTAGCTGACATCGAGAGCTTTCCAAAACACTATAATAAATTATTTTTCCATGAAGTACTTTTCGAGTTATGAAGCTTGAAATTATTTCTTAATTTTACATAAACCATAAAATATTTTGTAAAATATTTATTTGCTGATAATCTTACCTTAATACTTTTATGTACAAAATAATGAGAGGAATCAATTGGTAAAACACAATTTCTTTTAAGAAAAATTATTTAATTGTTAATTGCAAATTACATATTTTTTCTTCGAAATAACTATGTGTTTTCTTTACACCAATTGATTCCTCTCATTATTTTGTACATAAAAGTATTAAGGTAAGATTATCGGCAAATAAATATTTTACAAGATATTTTATGGTTTATGTAAAATTAAGAAATGATTTCAAGCCTCATAACTCGAAAAGTACTTAATGAAAAAACATTTAATTATAGTGTTTTGGAAAGCTCTCGATGTCAGCTACAAGAATACCAAATAAAAAATGGGGGTTTCCATTTAAAATTTTAAAGTTGACCTTCACATGATCTTCAAATGATTTTCCAAGTACAAATCATTGTCACCATTTTATGACCCCCTTGAAGCCACACAACTTTTGTTTGAAACATTTTTCAATTTAACGTAGTGTTTCTGAGATATTTGAGTGGGTCCTTTAAAATGGGACACTCTGTATCTGAATATAAGTAATATTTCTTTCTAAATCATATTTCGCGAGGTTTGTTTAATTAATCTATCCCCTTATTAAGGTGTAACGTCGGATATGCGTCCACTTGCAATAGCGTTGGCCAAACGGCTGGCTACTTCATCGGCTACGTGTTGTTTATTTCGCTGGAATCCGCCGAATTTTGCAACAGCTACCTAAGATCGGTCCCTTCTGACGTGGGGATGCTAACTCTACCTGGTAAGAAGGTTCTGTTTATCGGTGGAATTATTACAAATGTACTTACAAGGTCTTTCTCTAATATGTATTCTTGTACCTGTAGGATTTCTGTATTTCTGGGGCTGGACGTTTATCGTTACGACGACATTTATCGCGTTATTCAAACACGAAAATAAGGGGAGACTGTCGAAAGGCGAGGAGCTGAACAGGGATATTAAACACGCGTACAAGCTATTGTGGGACATAGTTAAATTACCAGCCATAAAGACCACAATCATATTCCTCCTGACTGCAAAGGTTCGATATCTAAAATTATAATTTAATTTTATTAATTTAATCGCGCTGGATCTGACGTCGAGAGTTGATTTCATTCATTACGTTCTGCAGATCGGATTTTCGGCATGTGACGCCGTGACGAGCTTAAAGCTCATAGAAGCCGGAATCCCCAAGGAAAAGTTCGCTTTTATGGCTGTGCCGATGATACCACTGCAAATAATTTTGCCATTAGTTATCTCGAAATATACTGCTGGGCCCAGACCTATGGACGTTTATGTGAAAGCTATGCCTTACAGGTAATTAGTGTGTAATTCATATGATGATGATGATGATGATGATGATGATGATGATGATGATGAAATATCTAATTTCTCTACCGAGCAATTTATAAAGTAGTTTGTATATAATACAGGTTGGCTTTTGGCTTAGTAGCGGCTACTTTGGTGTGGATTACGCCGTTCGTGGTAATAAATGGATACGTTCCAGCTTATTATTTCGTCGTATTAATAGGTCTCTACTTCATACATCAGGTAAATATTAATAGGGATTGTGTCCTCTTTATACAGGGTATTTCAGACTACACGTACTACCCATTTAAAAACTAGAAAAGTGGTTATTTCAAAAAAATAAAAACATTTTCTTTATAAATCGGGTGCGCTCTATCGAATAGTGATATTTTCAATTTCTGGTTCCGGTTGGAAATAGACGATTTAGACCGGAAATGCATTTTTTAATATGGAATCCCCTATTTTTCATTGTATATTTTTGTAGCTTATCTCGAGAGCTTTCCAAAACACTATAATAAATTATTTTTCCATGAAGTACTTTTCGAGTTATGAGGCTTGAAATCATTTCTTAATTTTAATATCTTGGAAAATATTCATTTTTCGATTGTCTTACCTTAATACTTTTATGTACAAAATAATGAAAGGAACTAATTAGTGTAAAGAAAATACATAGTTGATCCGAAGAAAAAATATGTAATTTGCAATTCACAATTACATATTTTTTCTTAAAAATAACTATATGTTTTCTTTACACCAATTGGTCCTCTCATTATTTTGTACATAAAAGTATTAAGGTAAGATAATCGAAAAATGAATATCTTACAAGATATTTTATGCTTTATGTAAAACTAAGAAATGATTTCAAGCTTCATAACTCGAAAAGTACTTTATGAAAAAATAATTTATTATAGTATTTTGGAAAGCTCTCGAGGTAAGCTACAAGAATACGCAATGAAAAATAGGGAGTTCCATTTAAAAAAATGCACTTCCGGTCGCCTATTTCCGGCCGGAACCAGAAATTGAAAATATCACCATTCAAATATCAATGTTTTCACTTTTTTCAAATAACCATTTCTCTAGTTTTTAAATGAGTGATCTGAAACACCCTGTAGATCCCAAGAGAACGATCCAGATTTAATTGTTTACAATTTTTTTTTTAGATTTGCGTAAGTAGTATGTTCGTGGCATCGATGGCTTTCTTTGCGAAGGTCAGTGATCCGGCTGTTGGTGGCACTTACATGACACTGCTCAATACTTTATGCAATCTCGGCGGAAATTGGCCGGCTACGGCCGCGCTTTGGTTTGTCGATCCTTTAACATTTAGACGATGCAGTACCGATTATGCAAACGATTGCAGCACAATTACGGAGAGAGAGGTTGGTCGCGCAGTACTTTGTCTTCTTTTCTCATCGTAATTCATAATTAATATAAAAATATTATACAATCGATAAAATATTGATCTATTATTTTTTCAGCTCTGTGCGAATACCGATAACGGCGTTTGCGTCATGCAGCTCGATGGTTATTACATAGAAAGCATCATTTGCTTAATCATAGGCTTCTCCTGGCTTAGGTGGGGTCGTAGAAAAATTAATATATTGCAAGCGAAACCGATGTCAGTCTGGAAAATCGTATTTACTCGTAACAGGTAACATATCGGCTCAGTATTATAGAATTGTTTAATATTGGGACCTGTAAAATGGTTAGAAAATTCTCTACGACGAGTTGACGCTATACAAAGCATGTCCACCGGAGAATTCAGCTAGGAAGTACATTAAAAATACTTTGAGAGTTTTACGTTCGCAAAAAGTAAAGTGGATGACGTCCAGTCGAAAACCGCATCGATCTGAAACAACTTTGTGGACACTGTATATGAGACATATAATATACAGTGTCATATAATATATCATATAAGACATGCGCATACATCATTTCCTGCACGTTTACCAGTGTTCCAGTTTTATGAATGTGCATGAAGTGAATCGATATAATAATTCGCCTCGGAAAACAATATATTAGCTATGGAATATATATACACAAAATGTATATATATACTTTACGAGGAGAAAACATAACATTATAATATTAATAATTTTAATAAATATTCCGTGCGTAATAAAATGATCTCTATTGATTGTCATTCTTGATAGACATTATTGATTTCACTAATTTAAGCAATATGATTGAACACTACAATTATATATACATATATTATATTATATATCCATATGTATGTATGTATATATATGTATATATATATATATGTATA
This sequence comes from Camponotus fellah, assembly GCA_030586385.1. NCBI lineage: Eukaryota > Metazoa > Arthropoda > Insecta > Hymenoptera > Formicidae > Camponotus > Camponotus fellah. The sequence goes on from JAPIVC010001055.1 coordinate 520,108, forward strand.
TAAAATATATATTGTAATTTTTTTATATATAAATATGTAATATATAATATTATATAAATATATTATATAATATATATTATAATATATAATATTATATATTATATTTATAATATTATATATTATATATTATAATATATAATATTATATAAATATATTATATAAATACTATATATATAATATTTGTAAAATTATTGTATTTATATTGTTATTATTGTATGCATTAGGAAAAAATATATATGTATATACAATATTAAATAATATAATTTTATTATATTATTTATTTATTATTTTATTATATATGTATAATTTTACTATATAATAACGTATATATTTTCCTTTTTTATTTATTTGTTATACATATATATTTACCGATTAACGAGTGAGATATCTTATTCCGAAATGATGCATTATTCCGAGAGAAACATAATGTTATTTTTTTTACAAAGCATATTACATATCATTTAGACAAAGTTGTACAAATTTGTTTGTACAAATTCGCGATTTGTTGTCTTTTTGTAAGAAGATTAGATTAGAATTTTTTTCAAACAATAACATTTTGAATTATAACGCATTAGATTATATTTTACAAATGTCGTAAAAGTAACAAACAAATGTGCGGCAATATATGAATTAATAGTTTACCATTGAATGCATATAGTTGAAAGTATTTTATGTACGCGCGTAAATTGATGAATGCATGTTAATAAAAGTTTTTCATATAAAAAGAGAATCGAAACTGGTATATATATTTTATTCGATAACTCTTTTATGTATCTTCCTGACGTAATTGTAGTTATTTAGACATGCGAAATAAATGCGATCGTCAAAATGAGGATGAATTATTAATTATGTATGAAAATGAGTTAACCAGGTATAGAGTCGTAGCTTTAGATATCATTGTAGATAGATGCAAATTATTCGCGTAGGGTATTTGTGGCGATCGATGTGTCACGTAAGAATCAAGCGCACGAGTGATGTCACTGCGATAAATTTAACTCTTGTGATCGCATATTTAATTTATTACATATTTGTATATTCACATTATTTTCGTTATTCGATACAGAATTAAAAATATGCTTTTGTAAATAAATTAATGAATTTTTAACCGTCGATACAGCTACAGAATTAAAAATATGCTTTTGTAAATAAATTAATGAATTTTTAACCGTTACTTAAAATCACTCCATGCGTTTTAAAAACTGCGTTGTTATTATAATAATTATAACTGCAGGATATATATTATATACATTGTGTGTGTTATTTTGAAACTTGCACGTTGCATTGCTTTAAATTATATTTATCACTCACTATTACATAAGAAGAGGATATATATTGTTTATTAAATCTTAATGTAATTAGGGACAGAATAACATGTTCATGCCCATAACAATGAAAGAAAAAGAAAGGAAGACACGAGGGGAAAGAGAATATTTCGTCGTATATAATGCCTATTAATTATACTTTCGCGGAATAAAAGAAACGACGACGAAAATTAGAAACATTTGTGCGTAATATAAAATATATATAAAATAATTTCTCTCTAAGTTAAATTTTTCTTCGTTAAATACGCAATATTCTAAAACATAATTAATGTTAAAAAAATATAATCGATTAATTAATTATAATCACATTAAATATAATCGATTAATTAATTATAATCACATTAAATATAATCGATTAATATAATAATCACAAGAAGAAACGCGTGTGCGATGTTACAATACACTTCGTTGATTGTATTAAAAAAAACACGATCATCAACAATTCTTAAAATTATACAAATCACTCGTAATTAGTCGGAGACTAGATAAGGCTAAGTATACCAAAAATATATAGTTATTTGTACCAGACAAAACTTTCGAGAAGAGTTGTACGAGTCCGTCTATCTTTTGCAAGATCGATATTTACAAAATATATATTTTACGCTTAAACTTTCAATTTCAAGTAAATTTTTGTGTATCAAGTGAAGCCGCCGAAATACAAGGAAAGCATCTAAACAGAATAGTAGAGAGTAGATTCTACATAAGACGTGAAATAAATTGCGACATTTAAGTAACCGAGTATATTAATTGTGCGTTAATTATATTAAAATTAATTGAAAATTGTTGAAGATTAAACGTTATCTTGTTCTGTATTTCGTTGCATTAGCCTGTATTGTGCTTCGTTGTCGGCAGCTTTACTTCGGTATTAAAGTTCATACGATTTTTGCGACTCCACTAGTAAAAGAATTAAACAAGGAAAACACAAAATTGATTAACAAAAAGAACTTATCTTTAGTGAACGAGTTCCTTGTCATCCAAAATAGGTGCTTTGTCGCCTTTCGGGCTAACTCGCAACGTCGATCCCCATTTTGTACCTTTTTCTGCCTCCGAGGTGGCCATCAAGATGGAATATGAGTTCGGAGTAGTGGTTGCTTCTTTACTATAATGGATACCGTACAGGAAGTAAATCATCATTCCTGAGGAAAAGCCAAAAAAAGGAGTCGAATTAGAAATTGAAATTAATATATTCAATTTCAGAATATTTTAAATTTATATATCGTCATATTTCCTCTTATACAATGTCCCATTTGAATCGATCACTCCGAATAACTTTTTTAATTTTGATTCTAGAAAAAAATATTTCAGACAAAAGTTGTATGGCTTGAAGAGGGACATAAGATGGTGCCATTAGTTTGATCTTGAAGAACCACCGGAAGGTCATGTGAAACTCACTTTCAACTTTTTAAATGGGACATCCTAAATACTTTTACATTTCTTGTAGTTTGTCTCAAGAGCTCTCCAAAACACTATAATAAAGTATTTTTTCTTTGAATATTTTTCGAGTTATGAGGCTTGAAATAATTTCTTAATTTTAATTTTACATAAACCATAAAATATCTAATAAAATATTCATTTTTCAATTATCTTACCCTAATACTTTTATGTACAAAATAATAAGAGGAATCAATTGGTGTAAAGAAAACACATAATTGTTTCGAAGAAAAAAATATGTAAATTGTTAATTGCAAATTACAAATTTTTTCTTCGAAACAATTATGTGTTTTCTTTACACTAATTGATTCCTCTCATTATTTTGTACATAAAAGTATTAGGCTAAGATAATAGAAAAATGAATATTTTACTAGATATTTTATGGTTTATGTAAAATTAAGATATTACTTTAAGCTTCATAACTCGAAAAGTACTCAATGAAAAAATACTTTATTATAGTGTTTTGGAAAGCTCGTGAGACAAGCTACAAGAATATGTATAAGTATATAGGGTGTCCATTTCAAAAATTGGAGGTGACCTTCATGTGACGTTCAGGTGATTCTTCAAGATCAAACTAATGACACCATCTTATGTCCCCCTTCAAGCCATACAACTTTTATCTGAAACATTTTTTTCTACAATCAAAATTAAAAAAGTTATTCGATTAAAATGAGACACTCTGTATAAATAATATTAACTAATATTAATTAATTTACCGACTGTCATCCATACAAAGAACCGTAACCACGTCATTGAAGATAAATGCATTATCAGACCCATGTTGAAGAGGATGCTTAGCGCTGGTATAAAGGGTACCAGCGGTACCCGAAACTTCCCATTCGGCGGATTTTGTCTATGAGCACCAATGACGAAAAGACCTAAGAGCAAATCTGAGATAAATAAATACAACCGAAGAGAATGGAAACAAGTAGATATTTTGTATCGTGCCAAGATTGAAAGAAATTTGAAGTAAACTCACTCGCGATGAGTAACGGAAGATAGATCGCCGCGGAAAGGTAATCGCTCTTCGTGAACGGAACTGTCGTTTCAAACGCTATTATTAGGAAAATGCTCAGGAAGGCGCAGGTTATCGTGTAAATAAGTAGACAGGCGGTCATGATGTGTCTGGTGTCGTAATCCTCCAACCATTCTTCCATCCAGGCGTATCGTGGCTTGAATCTACCAGCTCCTTCGCATAGTAACTATATGAAGGATTGATCATAAAGTAAGAATAGACCCAAAACTTAGGTGTTTGACGCATTGTTACTAAGTTCTATACACAGTGTTTGCTGGTATCTAGATAAAATTATCTAGATAATCATCTAGATAAAGAAATGGATCATCTTTATCTCTAACTAGATGAAGAAATACAAAGTATTTTTATTTTTATCTTAGATGAAAAATATATATCATCTTATTTAAAAATTGTCTAAGATGACGTTTTCATTATGCAAAAAAGTTTTCCAGGCAAGCTTCTAAAAATCTATCTAATTAAATATCTAAAATATATTTTTTATATTATTGTTATTAATATATTATAAATATATTATAAATATAAATTAATAAATAAATATTTATCATATCATTTATATACCTTTTTGCTATTATTTCTTTATAAATTAAATATTCTTAAGGAAAAGAGAAAGAATATATGTTTACGATTTTAATATCCCATTTATAATCTGCTTCACATTTTTTACAAATATTTATAGTCTTCTAAAATAAACAAAAATATCTAGATCTAATTATCTAGATTATCGTCTATACATTCTTAAGATTAAAATATTTTCAAGTTTCATTATATCCAGTGTTTGCTATAGATAATTTCAAAATTATCTTGATAAAGATAAAGATAAAATCTATAAATTTATCTTAGATAAGATAAAGATGATTTTGCTTTCACTTAATCTAGATGAGATAATTATTGCGATAATCTAGATAATTATCCAGATATTTTTGTTTATTTTAGAAAACTATAAATATTTGTAAAAAATGTGACACAGATTATAAATGAGATATTAAAATGGTAAACACATATTCTTTCTCTTTTTCTAAAGAATATTTAATATTATAAAGAAATAATAAGCAAAAAGGCAAATATCTATATTTCACGATCGACATTATTTTTTATTTATTACATTAACATTACAGAGGAATAGCCATCCGCTATTTGGTTCCTTCTAAGAATTATAAATGATATGATAAATATTTATTTATTAATTTATATTTATAATATATTTATAATATATTTATAATATATTTATAATACATTAATAACAATAATATAAAAAATATATTTTAGATATTTTGGATAGATTTTTAGAAGCTTGCCTAGAAAACTTTTTTGCATAATGAAAACGTCATCTTAGACAATTTTTAAGATGACATATATTTTTCATCTAAGATAAAGATAAAGATACTTTGTATTTCTTTATCTAGTTAAAGATAAAGATTTCCATCCAGATAAAGATTCATTTCTTTATCTAGATGATTATCTAGATAATTTTATCTAGATACCAGCAAACACTGATTATATCTGATAGGGTGAGTCTCGATCAAAGCGTCACATGTACCCTCGATGAAGACCTACTTCGGATTTGACGGATGCCATGCTGCTGTAATTGCTGGAATCCGCTTCCTCCGTGGGTGGCGAGGACAGACTGCTTGGCGTAGTGACGCTGGATTGATCGGACGACTGTTGCTCAGGTAGATACCTCAGCAGAATGACGCTGACCGCGACGATGGTGTACGCGAGCAGAGTGCCGATGGACATAAACTCCACCAGGTGTTGAAGGTCAAACACTAGAGCGATTAAGGCACTGAATAGTCCACTTATGACGAGATTCCACATCGGCACTTGCGTTCGCTCGTTGATGCGGCCAAGGAAGCCGAATAACAGACCGTCGTTCGCCATGGAGTACATTGTCCTCGGGAGAGAGAAGAGGGATCCGAAGAGGGTCGTCGTCATTCCGCAAAGAGCACCCACGCTAAAACGTGCAAAATTTAAACTTTAGTATATGTGTAAATTTTAATTAATAATTAATAAATAATTTTAATAATACATAATATAATAATATAATAATAATATAAAATAATAATAATAATAACATGATATAATAATAATAATTAATAAATAATTTTAATAATTTTAATAATAATATAATATAATAATATAATAATAATATAATATAATAATAATAATTAATAAATTTTAATAATTTTAATAATAATATTATATAATAATATAATAAAAATAATTAATAAATAATTTTAATAATAAATAAATAATAATAAATAATTAAATTACTTTTTACTATAAAATACTGTCTTTTTTCGCCATAAGAATCCATGAAGCGGAATTGTAACTTTGAACTTGAAGAGGGAGAAGAATATTCAAGCGTTAAATATTATATTTTTAACTTTCTGAATATTGCGATCAATTATGCAGTCGATTCTATTGGACGTATGGTATAAAAAATGATAAAAAAGAAATTTATTTTTCATATGTATAAGATTTTCTCGAGAGAACTGTTAAGGATGTATTGGAGATATATTATAATCAATGAGATCGCCGTGAATTTTTAATTTAACATTCCTAATAACATTCTAAATCGTAAGTAAATTATTTCAAATTTTTTTACTTGCTCCTTTAAAAGTTATTAATTTTTGAATTTTGCGATTTTAACATAGGATCTTATGTAAACGTTCAAGAGACAGGTAATAAATTATTCACAAACTATAAAAAAACAATAATAAAAATTTCATTCTGTAATGAAAGAGAAAGAATAGAGAATATTATGAAATTCTACTGATAGAGAGCAAAGCTAACTTATTTCTTCGTGTAAAATGGGGATAATAACCTCAGAAAGTATATATGATCATAATATAAATATGTATGATAGATTTCTTATAGACTAACTATATGATAATATAATACTAAAATAATATAACAGAAATTCATAATTTTATAAATTTTAAATTTTCACATTTAATATAATATAAAAATAATAAAATTACAAAGTATAGAAATCTAAAATAAAACAATCTAAGACATTTGGATTTTATAATGTTTTTAGTAAGATGTTTTCTTCTATACAAGAAAGCAAGTATTTATATGTATAATTTATATTTATATTTATTAAATGCCAAATTATTAAGAATGTATTGGAGATATATTACAATCAATGAGATCGCCATGAATTTTTAATTTAACGTTCTTAATAACATTCTAAATTGTCATGAATTATTTCACATTTTTTTACTTGCTCCTTTAAAAGTTATTAATTTTTGAATTTTGCAATTTTAAGATAGGATCTTATGTAAATGTTCAAGAGACAGGTAATAAATTATTCACAAACTATAAAAAAACAATGATAAAAATTTCATTTTATAATGAAAGAGAAAGAATAGAGAATATTATGAAATTCTACTGATAGAAAGCAAAGCTAACTTATTTCTTCGTGTATAAAGTGGGGATAATAATCTCAGAAAGCATATATGATCATAATATAAATATGTGTGATAGATTTCTTATAGACTAATTATATGAAAATATAATACTAAAATAATATAACAGAAACTCATAATTTTATAAATTTTAAATTTTCACATTTAATATAATATAAAAATAATAAAATTACAAAGTATAGAAATCTAAAATAAAACAATCTAAGACATTTGGATTTTATAATGTTTTTAGTAAGATGTTTTCTTCTATACAAGAAAGCAAGTATTTATATGTATAATTTATATTTATAAATGCCAAATTATTAAGAATATATTGGAGATATATTATAATCAATGAGATCGCCATGAATTTTTAATTTAACGTTCTTAATAACATTCTAAATCGTCATGAATTATTTCAAATTTTTTTACTTGCTCCTTTAAAAGTTATTAATTTTTGAATTTTGCGATTTTAACATAGGATCTTATGTAAACGTTCAAGAGACAGGTAATAAATTATTCACAAACTATAAAAAAACAATGATAAAAATTTCATTTTGTAATATTATATTCTTCATACGTGTAAAAATGTTCTCACAAAGTTTTAAAACGATTTACTTGCTCGTTTTGAAATTATTATTAAAAAATAATTGTGATTATATAATATTTTACGCAATATTGATGATAAAACGTAGCAACATTTTCTTGGAAATTAAGACCTATTTATATTAAAGAATACTTTGAAGTATGATTTCGTGATTTTTAAAAAAATTTTTGATCAATTAGAATTCGTATTCTGCCCAACTTTAATTTTTTTAATTTACTTTGGATTAATTTTTGAGACAGACGGTCCGTCCAATCACATCCTTAAATCGAAGCGTTACTAAAAGAAAGTCAATAGGAATAAATATTTAAATTTCTACCTTATCACATATTTAGCCCACGGGATACCTCTGGACGAAAAGGCTTCTGGAAGAGCCGCGATAGAATTGATCGCCCAATATGGTACGACCAACGTCAGGGCGCCGCTGACCATCATATATCCGATGGTAACTATCGCCATAGAGATAATCGTCGCCAGGGGAATACTTCGTCCAGGATCGCGAGCCTCCTCCCCGGAAGTCGCGATCGAATCGAAGCCGACATATGCGTAGAAGCATGTTGCTGCGCCTGAATAAAAGAATACGTCAGAATTCTATAATTCTCATTATAGTCTCTTCAATATAATTCCTCTTCTGCGTTTTTATGAATAATTAAACAAATGTTCAATATTCATTTCTCGCACTAATTGCAAAAATTTTATCTATATTTCACGACCGACATTATTTTTTATTTATTACATTAACATTACAGAGGAATAGCCATCCGCTATTTGGTTCCTTCTACTGTGAAATATAATACGAGAAAAAATATATATATGCATGTAAACATGTTTAATATATTAAATATATAATTATGCATATTATTATAATTGCCATCGATCACAGCCATCTCTTCTTACAATATAATGACAAATTTTTCATATTTTAAGATGTTTTTTAATAAATGTGAAAAATTTTAGATAATTCTTTGTCGAAATTAAAGGGAATTTTTCATATAAATATAGGTATACTCCTACATTCCTCTCTGTGGAGTTATACTTCTTCAAAAATGGGGATAAAAATTAGATTTTTATTTTTTAGGTTTTATGGTATTTTTTATTATAATTTTGTTTGTGTTCCAATTTTCCAACATTTATTCTAATTTTAGGTTTATTTTAAAATTTAATTTTCGTAATTCGAAACCTATGCTATTTTATTATTTTTTTTTAACTACTGATTTTATGAAAAAAAATAAGAAAGATAAAAAGGTTTCTAAATAAATCAAACTTTTTAATGCATATTTTTAGATGCTCATATTTCGGTTCATTAAAAAGTTCTAATAAAAACCTGAATAGGGGTTGCTAGTTTCATCCCCTTATAATAATTATACGGAAGGCTGAAAAAAATATTAATAAATAACGTTTTTACTAGTAGAAAATATCCACTTAATTTCATTTCTTCAACTTGTTTCACATTTGAGAAAAAAATTAATCTAATTTTTACCCCCATTATTAGAAAAGTGTAACTCCACAGAGATGTAGGAGTACATGTTTATATGAAAACTGAATAGAGATTGCTAGTTTCATCCTTTTATAATAATTATACGGAAGGCTGAAAAAAAATATTAATAAATAACCTTTTTACTAGTAGAAAATATCCACTTAATTTCATTTCTTCAACTTGTTTCACATTTGAGAAAAAAATTAATCTAATTTTTACCCCCATTATTAGAAAAGTGTAACTCCACAGAGATGTAGGAGTACATGTTTATATGAAAACTGAATAGAGATTGCTAGTTTCATCCTTTTATAATAATTATACGGAAGGCTGAAAAAAAATATTAATAAATAACCTTTTTACTAGTAGAAAATATCCACCTAATTACATTTCTTCAACTTGTTTCACATTTGAGAAAAAAATTAATCTAATTTTTACCCCCATTTTTAGAGAAGTGTAACTCCACAGAGATGTAGGAGTACATGTTTATATGAAAACTGAATAGAGATTGCTAGTTTCATCCTTTTATAATAATTATACGGAAGGCTGAAAAAAAATATTAATAAATAACCTTTTTACTAGTAGAAAATATCCACCTAATTACATTTCTTCAACTTGTTTCACATTTGAGAAAAAAATTAATCTAATTTTTACCCCCATTTTTAGAGAAGTGTAACTCCACAGAGATGTAGGAGTATATGTTTATATGAAAACTGAATAGAGATTGCTAGTTTCATTCTCTTATAATAATTATACGGAAGGCTGAAAAAAATATTAATAAATAACGTTTTTACTAGTAGAAAATATCCACCTAATTTCATTTTTTTAACTTGTTTCACATTTGAAAAAAAATTAATTTAATTTTTACCCCCATTATTAGAAAAGTGTAACTTCACAGAGATGTAGGAGTATATGTTTATATGAAAACTGAATAGAGATTGCTAGTTTCATCCTTTTATAATAATTATACGGAAGGCTGAAAAAAATATTAATAAATAACCTTTTTATTAGTAGAAAATATCCACTTAATTTCATTTCAACTTGTTTCACATTTGAGAAAAAAATTAATCTAATTTTTACCCCCATTATTAGAAAAGTGTAACTCCACAGAGATGTAGGAGTATATGTTTACATGAAAACCCCCTCTTAATTTTCGATAAAGAATCATCTCCTAAAATTTTATTAAACATTATTAAAAAACACCCTGTATAATAGAAAGGGATTCTAAATTAAACGGGTGAAGGATGACTTGCCTGTGATGACGCCGCCGAAACCATATGGCAAAAGACCCCCGTTTTCGCTGCTCCAATTCGTGATATCCGCATAATAAATCCCCAGAACGATGACCAGTCCCATCACTGCGAGATTGACGATGGTCAGCAGCGAATTCACCGTCGTTGATGCCTTCACCCCTAATCCCAAAAGCGTAGCGTAAGCTAGACATAATCCACTGGCCAGAAAATCCGGAACAGCACCCAGCGGCTCTCCCATGCTGTATCCATCCATCACCACATCGCGCGTGTAGTTGCTAATCACACCGCCGACTAACGAATCCACATATCCGCTCCAAGCCCTTGCTACAGATGCTGCCCCTAATGAACGATAGCTTCCTATTAAGATCCTTAAAATCCAAAGTAATAAAATAAATAAAATAAAATTCTAATTTCTCATAATAATTTTTTTGTAATTATTTCTAATTTCTCATAATAATTTTTTTGTAATAATTTTTTGTAAAATAAATAAAATAAAATTCCTTATTTCTCATAATAATTTTTTTGCAATTCTAATAATAAATTAACTTAAAAAATTTTCTTTCTTTTTCTTGCTATAAACAATTATTAACTTAATTTGATTTTTATTCTAATTAATTATTCTAATTTAATTTAGTTAAATTTAAAATTTAATTTAAAATTTAATTCTAATTTATTTCTCATAATAATTTTTTTTGTAATTCTAATAATAAATTAATTTAAAAAATTTTCTTTCTTTTTCTTGCTATAAACAATTATTAACTTAATTTGATTTTTATTCTAATTAATTAATTAGTCTAATTTAATTTAGTTAAATTTAAAATTTAATTTCTAATTTTTCCTTTCCTCTACTTCTTATTAATAAATTCCTCAAAAATGTCTCTCCGTAGGAAATAATTTTTTTAATTTTAATTTTTCCTTTCCTCTACTTCTTATTAATAAATTCCTCAAAAATGTCTCTCCGCAGAAAATAATTTTTTTACCAATCACATGCTCCAAGATGAGATTCCATCCCACGATGAAGGCCCAGAATTCGCCGATGGAGACGTATGTGTAGACGTATGCGCTGCCTGCCTTTGGCACTCGAGCAGCAAGCTCTGCATAACAGAGTGCTGCCAAAACGGAAGCCAGACCAGCCACAAGGAAGCTGAAGATCACACCAGGTCCAGCCGTGTCGTGTGCAACCGTTCCTGTCAGCACGTAAATTCCAGCACCGACCATGTGACCCACACCTGAAGGTATAATAAAGATTAATTAATATTAATTAATATCTTTTGTAATCGGATTATATTACAATTATATTCAAGTCCTAAACATCTCTGTGAGATATATTTTTCTCTCACACATAATCTCGTTATTTTTATTAATATTTGATGCAATCGTTGACTAATGCTTCGACTATCTTATTATGACACTCGAAGCAATTATTCCGGATTGTTACATTTATCACTATCGCTCTTGATAATACGTACATATAATAGAAAGTTGCTCGTACATGTTACATATAAGTGTAATTAATTATGTTGAAATCAGAGATATACGCATTATAATTAAATTACAATTGAATTTCAATTTAAATTATTATTATATTGAAATAGGAAATACATCATGGAAATAATATCTTATTTCTTTATAGCATTTTAATTTTTTTTCGACTACTTTGAAATCTTCTTCTCTTATTTTTTTAGAGAATTGCAGTTATATACAAGTAAATTAAAAATATAAGTGCAATTATATTATATTGATAATTATATTGAAATAAGAAATACATCATGGAAATAATATCTTATTTTTTATAACATTTTTATTTTTTTCGGTTACTTTGAAATCTTTTTCTCCTATTTTTTTAAAGAATTACAATTATATACAAATAAATTAAAAATATAAGTGCAATTATATTATATTGATAATTATATTGAAATAAAAAATACATCGTGGAAATAATATCTTATTTCTTTATAACGTTTTTATTTTTTTTCGGCTACTTGGAAATTTTTTCTTCTTACTTTTTTTGAGAGAATTGCAGTTTTGTATAAATAAATTAAAAATGTAAATGCAATTATATATAATTATAATTATATTAAAATAGGAAATATATCATGGAAATAATATCTTATTTCTTTATAACATTTTTATTTTTTTTCGGTTACTTTGAAATCTTTTTCTCCTATTTTTTTAGAGAATTACAATTATATACAAATAAATTAAAAATATAAGTACAATTATATTATATTGATAATTATATTGAAATAAAAATACATCGTGGAAATAATATCTTATTTCTTTATAACGTTTTTATTTTTTTTCGGCTACTTGGAAATTTTTTCTTCTTACTTTTTTTGAGAGAATTGCAGTTTTGTATAAATAAATTAAAAATGTAAATGCAATTATATATAATTATAATTATATTAAAATAGGAAATATATCATGGAAATAATATCTTATTTCTTTATAACATTTTTATTTTTTTCGGTTACTTTGAAATCTTTTTCTCCTATTTTTTTAGAGAATTACAATTATATACAAATAAATTAAAAATATAAGTACAATTATATTATATTGATAATTATATTGAAATAAAAAATACATCGTGGAAATAATATCTTATTTCTTTATAACGTTTTTATTTTTTTTCGGCTTTAAAATTTTTTCTTCTTTGAGAGAATTGCAGTTTTGTATAAATAAATTAAAAATGTAAATGCAATTATATATAATTATAATTATATTAAAATAGGAAATATATCATGGAAATAATATCTTATTTCTTTATAACATTTTTATTTTTTTTCGGTTACTTTGAAATCTTTTTCTCCTATTTTTTTAGAGAATTACAATTATATACAAATAAATTAAAAATATAAGTGCATTATATTATATTAATAATTATATTAAAAAAGGAAATACATCGTGAAAATAATATCTTATTTCTTTATAACGTTTTTATTTTTTTTCGGTTACTTGGAAATTTTTTCTTCTTATTTTTTTTGAGAGAATTGCAGTTTTGTATAAATAAATTAAAAATGTAAATGCAATTATATATAATTATAATTATTGAAATAGGAGGTACATCACGTATGAAAATAATATCTTATTTTTTTCTTTTCTTTTTGACTATTTTAAAATCTTTTCTTCTTACTATTCTTTAAAAATTACATTTATTTATAGAAGAATGGAAAATATTATTCACCAAGCAACGTGATGTCGAAGGTAGAAAGACACCTCTTCATTGGAGTCTCAAGCATGTCACCGTCCAACTTCTTCCGGCGATTCATCTTGTTATACAAGCCGGACATAACGTGACCCAGGATCATCCTTCGTACTGACGGCATAATGGATCCTACGAAATTTCAATTTCCAGTTATCGACGTGCCGATTGAGACAAATGCCATTCCTCTCACGCGAGAAATAAATCATTTATCGAATTTCGATAAATTCGCAATTAATTAAATTAATCGTCGATCGAATATATTTCAATTAATACACACACGATATTTTCAATTAATTGTGGGACGCACTCGGTGAGTCCTTATTAAAGAAAAATAAATAATATTGATATTAATAAATAATTAAATAATATTAAGAAATAAATAATTAATAAAATAATTAATAAATAAATAATTAATTGTGGCGCGCACTTGGTGAGTCCTTATTGAATAAAAATAAATAAAAATCAATAAGACACAAAAATCATATGGTGCCCTATGGCATTCCGATGCGAAATGTCACGATGACAAGTAGCGGCGAGCAGTCGTCGAGTGTCACCCATGCTTCCCTCGCGAACGATCGATAAGAAACAATCCTGGAATATCTCAAGGACACGTTGGGAGGTGTTACACAAAACGTACTTACGTAGTCGTTGCAATTACACGGATATCTCGACGACGAAATATACGTCGACTGGGTCTCACGACGACTGTGTGCGATACCGCGAATAGCCACCGAAGGAGTCATATGCCATGCTATATACTGCATAAAAGGAGCAAGATGTAACGCGGATGCGCGAAGAGCGACCAATCGGGAATTGGCTTTTAAATGTTAGAAAAGCAATATCTCGTCCTAGCGTTAAATATTGTTCCACGAATGTCGCAGACTAGAATAACTTTAATAATTTAATAATAATATATATATAATGATATATAATTTTTTAATAATTAATATATATATATATATAATTTAATAAATGAATAATACATAAAAAAATAAGTGATATATATGTTTGCTGTAGATAATTTCAAAATTATCTAGATAAAGATAAAGACAAAAATCTGTAAATTTATCTTAGATGAGATAAAGATGATTTTGCTTTTACTTAATCTAGATGAAAGATGAGATAATTATTGCGATAATCTAGATAATTATCTAGATATTTTTGTTTATTTTAGAAGACTATAAATATTTGTAAAAAATGTGACGCAGATTATAAATGGGATATTAAAATAGTAAACACATATTCTTTCTCTTTTCCTAAAGAATATTTAATATTATAAAGAAATAATAGCAAAAAGGTATATAAATGATATGATAAATATTTATTTATTAATTTATATTTATAATATATTTATAATATATTAATAACAATAATATAAAAATATATTTTAGATATTTTAGATAGATTTTTAGAAGCTTGCCTGGAAAACTTTTTTGCATAATGAAAACGTCTTAGACATATTTTAAATAAGATGACATATATTTTTCATCTAAGATAAAGATAAAGATACTTTGTATTTCTTCATCTAGTTAAAGATAAAGATGATCCATTTCTTTATCTAGATGATTATCTAGATACCAATTGATATACAATTTTTATGATTATCTAGATACCAATTGATATACAATTGATATACAATTTTTTAATAATATATATATAATTTAATAAATGAATAATATATAAAAAATAAATGATATATAATATATATAATTTAATAATATAATATAAATAATTTAAATAACGCGGTCTCTCAAGCTTTTCATTCTCTTCTAGCTTCTTATGTAAATAATTTAAAAATTTGTTTATCAAATGATCCTTTGGTTTCTCATTTTTCATATTTTTTCAAAGTTTCAATTTCTTAATTAAATTTTTATCATTATTTTGAAATGTCAAAATCGAAGCGTGCGCTTCATTTTATTACGTAAAGTATATTTAAAATTTCTTTTTTCTACATTTCTTTTATCTAGATAATTTTCTACATTTATTTTATCTAGATACCAGCAAACACTGGATATATAATATGTATAATTTAATAATATAATATAAATAATTTAAATAACGCGGTCTCTCAAGCTTTTCATTCTCTTTTAGCTTCTTATGTAAATAATTTAAAAATTTGTTTATCGAATATAATCCTTTGGTTTCTCATTTTTCATATTTTTTCAAAGTTTCAATCTCTTAATTAAATTTTTATCATCATTTTGAAATGTCAAAATCGAAGCGTGCGCTTCATTTTATTACGTAAAGTATATTTAAAATTTCTTTTTTCTACATTTGGGACAGAATTTTAATTAGATTGTGTAATGCATACGCGGAAAAATCAATTAACCATTCGATATAAAAATATAGCACGTCTTTTTGATATACAGGGTGGACCAAAAGTCTGGATACAGTCGAATATCTTATATAGAATGCATTTTAGAACAAAATGCTTTAGACAAAAGTTGTAAGGATTAAAAAGATGTATCTAACTGTAATATCCAATTGACATTGAGTGGCGTTACCAAGGTCAGGGCAAGGTCAATTTGAATTTTTTAAACGGAAGCCCCTATTTTCATTGCATATTCTTGTAGCTTACCTCAAGAGCTTTCCAAAACACTATAATAAAATATTTTTCCTTCAAGCATTTTTGAGTTATAAGGCTTGAAATCATTTCTTAATTTTACATAAACCGTAAAATATTTTGTAAAATATTCGTTTTTCGATTATCTTATTTTAATACTTTTATGTACAAAATAATGAGAGAAATCAATTGGTGTAAAGAAAACACATAGTTGTTAGGAAAAAATATGTAATTTGCAATTAACAATTCCATATTTTTTTCTTAAAAGCAACTGTTTTTCTTTACACCAATTGATTCTTCTCATTATTTTGTGCATAAAAGTATTAAGGTAAGATAATTGTAAAATGAATATTTTACAAGATATTTTACGGTTTATGTAAAATTAAAAAATGATTTCAAGCCTTATAACTCTCTCTCTATACTCAATAAAAAAATACTTTATTATAGTGTTTTGGAAAGCTCTCGAGATGAACTACAAGAATATGCAATAAAAAATTGAGGTTTCCATTAAAAAAAATCATGTTGGCCTTAACCTCGTCTTAACCCCTCCACTCAAAATCAAACGAATATGATCATTGAATAGAACTTTCAAAACCCTACAACTTTGATTCGAAACATTTTTCTCAGAAACGTTTCGTTTTCGAAATATTTGACCGAGATATTTCTCCAGACTTTCCTAACACCCTGTATATGCATGTGAGATACGCGATTGGTCGTTTCCGCGTTTGACAGGTTGCTCTCGCGATCAGCTGATAACGATCAGCTGGAAACGGGCGCGCGACATCGATTCACCGAGTCAATTATTTATCATCAAAAAAAATTGTCGAGAAGGTCCTCGCGTTTTTTGGCGCAAGCTGATAAGAAAAATAATCTCCTTATCACCGCACGCGTCATCATCCGCGCGCGCGCTTCGATATTGACGTTACATCCTTTCCTCGGCCGCTTTGTTTACCATTTTACAAGCATGCTTTCGAGTCGACGTATCGTTGGCTCCCCTCATCCCTTCTCTCAGTCGATAAAAAACGAACGATAACCGCCGAAAAACGAATATTTTACCAGATATCTTACGATTTATGTAAAATTAAAAAATGATTTCAAGCCTTATAACTCAAAAAGTACTCAATAAAAAAATACTTTATTATAGGGTTTTGGAAAGCTCTCGAGATGAACTACAAGAATATGCAATAAAAAATTGAGGTTTCCATTAAAAAAAATCACATTGGCCTTGACCTCGCCTTAACCCCTCCACTCAAAATCAAACGAATATGATCATTGAATAGACCTTTCAAAACCCTACAACTTTGATTCGAAACATTTTTCTCAGAAACGTTTCGTTTTCGAAATATTTGACCGAGATATTTCTCCAGACTTTCCTAACACCCTGTATATGCATGTGAGATACGCGATTGGTCGTTTCCGCGTTTGACAGGTTGCTCTCGCGATCAGCTGATAACGATCAGCTGGAAACGGGCGCGCGACATCGATTCACCGAGTCAATTATTTATCATCAAAAAAAATTGTCGAGAAGGTCCTCGCGTTTTTGGCGCAAGCTGATAAGAAAAATAATCTCCTTATCATCGCACGCGTCATCATCCGCGCGCGCGAAAAACGAATATTTTACCAGATATCTTACGATTTATGTAAAATTAAAAAATGATTTCAAGCCTTATAACTCAAAAAGTACTCAATGAAAAAATACTTTATTATAGTGTTTTGGAAAGCTCTCGAGATGAACTACAAGAATATGCAATAAAAAATTGAGGTTTCCATTAAAAAAAATCACATTGGCCTTGACCTCGCCTTAACCCCTCCACTCAAAATCAAACGAATATGATCATTGAATAGAACTTTCAAAACCCTACAACTTTGATTCGAAACATTTTTCTCAGAAACGTTTCGTTTTCGAAATATTTGACCGAGATATTTTTCCAGACTTTCCTAACACCCTGTATATGCATGTGAGATACGCGATTGGTCGTTTCCGCGTTTGACAGGTTGCTCTCGCGATCAGCTGATAACGATCAGCTGGAAACGGGCGCGCGACATCGATTCACCGAGTCAATTATTTATCATCAAAAAAAATTGTCGAGAAGGTCCTCGCGTTTTTGACGCAAGCTGATAAGAAAAATAATCTCCTTATCATCGCACACGTCATCATCCGCGCGCGCGAAAAATGAATATTTTACCAGATATCTTACGATTTATGTAAAATTAAAAAATGATTTCAAGCCTTATAACTCAAAAAGTACTCAATGAAAAAATACTTTATTATAGTGTTTTGGAAAGCTCTCGAGATAAACTACAAGAATATGCAATAAAAAATTGAGGTTTCCATTAAAAAAAATCACATTGGCCTTGACCTCGCCTTAACCCCTCTACTCAAAATCAAACGAATATGATCATTGAATAGAACTTTCAAAACCCTACAACTTTGATTGGAAACATTTTTCTCAGAAACGTTTCGTTTTCGAGATATTTGACCGAGATATTTTTCCAGACTTTCCTAACACCCTGTATATGCATGTGAGATACGCGATTGGTCGTTTCCGCGTTTGACAGGTTGCTCTCGCGATCAGCTGATAACGATCAGCTGAAAACGGGCGCGCGACATCGATTCACCGAGTCAATTATTTATCATCAAAAAAAATTGTCGAGAAGGTCCTCGCGTTTTTCGCGCAAGCTGATAAGAAAAATAATCTCCTTATCACCGCACGCGTCATCAACCGCGCGCGCGCGCGCGCGCTTCGATATTGACGTTACGTCCTTTCCTCGGCCGCTTTGTTTACCATTTTACAAGCATGCTTTCGAGTCGACGTATCGTTGGCTCGTCTCATCCCTTCTCTCAGGGTCGATAAAAACGAACGATAACCGCCGAGAGCAACGTGCGTCTCGATCGATTTTGATCAGATGCCAAATGTGCGATAGTCGAGGCGCTCCTTTCCCACGGTACGTTCTCACATCGGACAGACTCGGGCCTCGATGATCCCGTACGAGTTGGAGCTCGCTTCTTTGGGTTGCATCTGTGCGCGACGCGAATCGACGTAATAACTTGTTACGCGTCGGAGAGGACGGCCAGTTCCTCGTCCCGTCATTTTTCTCGCAAAAAATGAGCACGGTTCTCGACGAGGACCTGTCCTAGGAGGCTGCTGTTCTCGCGAATTGCGTGGGAGTCGTAAGTCGCAGTGGAAATCTAGTCGTAGAGAAATCTCCAAATTTCATGTCAACGTAACATTTGGGGGACCATGGACGGAGAGGATCTCGTAGACGTGGACCCGCAGGAGCTACAGGAGACTCTTCAGACGTACAAGAAACTTGCCGACGATTTTGCGAACCATGACACAATTTTGAAGGTGAGTCCTTCCACGCAAAACATATGCTGTTATTTTTTTATTTTCTTCATTTTTTTCATTTTTTTATTTATTAATTATGTTCAGCTCTTTGTTCAATTTCTGTACAAAATATATGTTATTATTTTTTATTTTTATTATTTTTATTTTATCATTTTTATTTTTTTTATATTTATAATTTTTATTTTTATATTTATTAATTATGTTCAGCTCTTTGTTCAATTTCTGTACAAAACGTGTGTTATTATTTTTTATTTTTATCATTTTTATTTTTTTTTTATTTTTATAATTTTCACTTTTGTATTTATTAATTATGTTATTATTTATATCGGTTACAGGACAAAACAGTGTTATCCTACATAGCGTATGTATTAGAGGTACCTGATACAGATGTGGTGACCTTAGCCTTAGACGTTCTGGAGATATTTGTGAAGAATGTCGAGAATTATATACACATAACGTCTACTTTTGGGGTGCGTGAATCCTTAGAAGCAATTATTAACAAATACAGCCTGAGCGAACCAAAGTTGGCCAATCGAGCGCAGCATATCAAAGATGACATAGAACGCATGAAACCACCTATATACAACTTGCGCAGTCGTTGTAGAAGAGTTATAGAGCCTAAAAAATTGAAGACTCATGTAATAGTCTTACATGTCCAAGGATTATTACCGGTGAGTACCGATTTAAATTATGACTTGTTATAAAGTATGAAAAGTGAAACAAGAATTATAATTATATTCAGTTTCAAATATCAGAAAATAGTTATAATTATATTAAGTTATGCTGATAATAAATTATTCTAGGAAACTCGATCTGAGTTGGAAGGGATATTAATAAGAATCGAAGGTCTAGTTTCACTGGTTGTTGATGTGGAGCATCAGCGTGTGACTATGCGCACGTTGAATTTTGTCACTGCGAAACAGATTGCGGAAGCAATTGACAAAAATACAGACAGCATGGAAGCGAGATTGGTGACAAGGAATAAATATAATCAAGAATTTCTGGTAAAATTGGTAAGAATTAGTGTAATTCCTTGCGATTTGCAGTTTGCTTTATGACGGAGAGATTCGCTTTTCTACTCTCTTTAATATATCTTTTATTTTTTTATTTATTAATTATGTTCAGCTCTTTGTTCAATTTCTGTACAAAACATATGTTATTATTTTTTATTTTTATTATTTTTATTTTTTATTTTATTAAATTATAAATAATTCTGATACGATTTAGAAGGAACAAATAAGAAGTATCGAGAAAAGTACGTTACTTTATAGAAAAAATAAAAACAAACAGAATCATATAGATATGTAAAAAGATCCTGAAGAAACGCGTAGAATAATCAAAATATGTCTTAAGAAAACAAACTAAACGTTCAATGTCAAAGAAACTTTATCGATGGATTCGACGTTATAAATTCAAAAAATATATATATAAATATATAAACTTACAGATACAAACGGGCGAAAATAACGATGGTGATGAAATGCCCGATTATTTACCTGAAGAGGAAGAAGAGGATGATAGGGAAGGTGTTGTGTCATTATTCACTGGTTTAAAACAAAGCGCTTCATCTCTATATAAATCTACCGCCGAATTTCTAAGCAATTCATTTTATTGGTAAAATTTATAATTGTAATAGGAATTATTGTATAATTTGATTGTTGTGTAATTATAATTTTATTTATTTGAGATATCTCGATCGCTTTATCTGCCCTCTTAAAAGGGAGGAATCATTTGTAGATTGAGGTAATTTATAGGGATTTTGTCTTTCTCCTTCATTTGGATCTTATATATATTATATTTATAATTTTATACCTATATATGTACATTTTATATTAAATATATATTTTATATTAAATATATATTTATATTAAGTATATATAAACGTATTATACATATATAAATTTATATTATTATTATTTATATTATATTTATAATGAATATATATAAATTTATATTAAATAAATAAATTATATAAAATTATTATATAAAATTATATGTAAATCTAAATCAAGGAGAAGGACAAATTCGTTTTTAATCATCATCAATTCAATTACAATCGTTTAAGAATCTCATTCCTATCAATACATTTAGCTTGATAATAATCAAAGAGAATTGATAAGACAGATTAATCGGTTTTTAATCAGTTTATAATAAATAACGTCTTTTTCTCCTCCCATATTCTTAATAGAAAACTAATGTGTACAAAGAAACTTCTAAGTCTTTGCATCTATATTTGTAAAAAAAAAGGAAATATGCTCTATATACACAGTGTCCCAAAATTCACGGATATAGAATGCATAACGTGACTGTTCGTGCGAAAAGAAGCAATATTTTCCTTTGAAATTACGTCCAAATATTATTTTTTAAATGAGAGCAACTTTAAGCGAAGGAATAAGCACTTAAGTTACACATGAATCAGGGGTGGCACATACGTGGCATTTGAGTATTTACTAGCTATTTTGCTACTTTATAAAAGTTTTATAAGAAATATGCGTGATATATAATTATCGTTAGTTTCAATATAATGCATTCAGTAAGAGAACATTTTCTATTTGATATCATCGGAGCAACGACTGAAAATAGAAAAAGTAGATTAAATTACAGTGAATAATTTTGATCTAAAATTATTGTTCCAATGTTCTAAAATTTTTTTGACCTTGAAAAAGGCGATTAAAGGTTTTAAAGTATATGCTCGAAATATAGATCTTAGATTTGTCTCTATGTATGCTTTACTGACAACCCATATAGCACAGAATATTGCAGTAATATTACAATATTGCTACAATATTGCAGCAATATTGCTGCGATATTGTAGCAATATTGTAATATTACTGTAATATTCTGTGCTGTGTGGGAAGATTTTCTTGTGCACGTTGGACCATTTCTGATTTCTGCGATAGTGAAGCTTCTTCTCAATCTTTAATATACAGAGTGGCCTCGAACATTTCAGCTAGACTTTGAGATTTTATAGGAAATTTAATTCTGAACAAAAAAATTTCCTATAAACATGGATCGAAAAATGCTTCCTTAAGAAGTTATCGCTCAAAAATCTCTGATGAAGGAAGAGTAAAAGGTGAAAAGAAAATGAAATAAAAAGAAAATGAAATTAAATAAATTTCTTGAAAAAAACGATAGAAATAAAAAATAATAATCTTTTTCTTTTATGAAAATAAAATTAAAGTTAGTTAAAAAAAAAATTATTTTATTTTCATAAAAGAAAAAGATTTTTATTTTTTATTTTTATCGTTTTTTTCAAGAAATTTATTTAGTTTCATTTTCTTTTTATTTCTTTTATTTTCTTTTCACCTATTGCTCTTCCTTCATCAGAGGTTTTTGAGCGATAACTTCTTAAGGAAACATTTTTTGATTCATGTTTATAGGAAATTTTTTGTTCAGAATTAAATTTCTTATAAGATTTCAAAGTCTGGCTGGAACGTTCGGGGCCACCCTGTATATACAAATAAAATTTACATTGAATATATGTTTGAGAATATTTAATCGCCTTTTCAATGCCAAAAAAATTTTTAGAATATTGGGACAATTTTGTATCAAAATTTCTCACATGTTATCTAATATATCTTGTTTTATTTTCAGTCGGTGATATCAAATAGAAAATGTTTTCTTATTAAATAAGTTGTATTGAAAATAGCGATATTTAAATATTATGCATAGTTTTTGTAAAATCTTTAATAAAATAGTAAAATAGCGTACACGTTCAATACCGTATGCGCTTCAACTCTGATTTATGCATAATCTAAAGCATTTATTTGTTATTTTAAAGTTGCCTTCATTCAAAAAAATAATGTTCGGATGCAATTTTGTCAGAAAAAAATTGCTTTTTTTGACATAAACAATCACGTTGTGCATTCCATGTCCACGAATTCTGGGACACCCTGTACATTCGTATATATATATATATATATATAGAGAGAGTTAACTTTTTATTTTTTATATTTAACAATTATTATGGAATAAATATTCCATCTTGTGTTAACTGATTTAATATCAATAAAATCAATTTATATATATATATATATATATATATATATATATATATATATACATATAAGCCATGTTATGTTGCACAATCAGAGCAATGTTTCTCGGTACATTCTAATAAATTAATAAAAGCGTGTAAAAACTCCAATATATATACTAAAAATTGAATTATTTAAGTAAAGAAATCTCTAATAAACGAGATCATTTTATGGAAGCTTGTAATATGAAATATCAGATTACATGTATGACATGACATTCAATTCTACAGTACAATGCTTGCAATTAGAAATACGAATAAAACGAAAAAAATTCTAATATCTCGCAATTTTACAATAACTGCTATATAATGTTAACCGACTGTATTTATTTACAAATAACAAGAAAATGCAACTAAATAAATAAATATCTTGAAAAAAAACGATAAAAATAAAAAATAAAAATCTTTTCCTTTTATGAAAATAAAATAATTTTTTTTTAATTCACTTTTATTTTATTTTCATAAAAGAAAAAGATTTTTATTTTTTATTTCTATCGTTTTTTTTTTTCAAAAAATTTATTTAGTTTCATTTTCTTTTCACCTTTTGCTCTTCCTTCATCAGAGGGTTTTGAGCGAGAAGCATTTTTCGACCCATGTTTATAGGACATTATTTTTTTGTTCAGAATTAAATCGCTTCTATTGTGGAAATTGTGCTATTTACAAAATTAATAAACTAATAACTTCCAACTGCTTGTCGAAATTTATGCATTTACATTAATATATATATATATGTGTATTTTATTTATGTATATGTTATATATATTTGAAATTAATATAAAGAATGAAATATATAGAGATGAAACGTCTTGTAAATCAACTTTATTTTAGGTATAACACAAATTTTGTGTACTGCTTCTATTATTATACAATAATAGAACTCCGTCAGTTTTAGCTGCCACTGCACGAAAAGGAACAATTTATGCAAAACTACTCGCATAATGTATGAGACAATGCGGATACAATATGTATGATTACTACAAAGTACATCTCTCTAATAATATGTCTTAGAAATTATCTCAGTTTAAATGAGCACATCCAAATTGTTATTCTACCTTATTCTTAATTCGCTAAAAATTTCGGTGTGTTGTATTGTCCTATATATTTACAGATGTATATAATTGTCATTAAGGCAATCTGAGTTTCGAAGCAGGTACGCAATAGATGGATGCAAAACATCGTTCTTTTCGATTAATTGTAACGCAACAATTCGTGGGTATATACGTGCATATACAAGAGAGATACAGCTAACGATATAATTATTAGTACCAGTATATATAATTGCGGAATGAGTATGAGGTTTCCGCGTGCGGATTATAAATGCTTAAAGGCTGAAATCAATAAGTACATAGTCATTATACACAGTTAATTATTCTTTGACTTTTGTTGGCTGTGAAGTGAAAACAAACAAAAAAAATTAAGTTTCTTACGTATATCTTAGGAGACGCGTACAATGACACAAAGTAACTCTTCTATTACAAGTGGAGTAGCTTTCGAGAAAGCAAATTTTATATTTTTGTATCTTTTTTTTTTCTCGTATATTCATTTTTGTCTAACGTTTCTTGTAATATATTGCAAATATAAAAGATCAGTACAGGTACAACAACATCTTTCAATACATGCTTCAAATTGTGTATGCTAATGTATATTTTATATATATATATAATATTATATATATATAATATTATTTATATTTTTATATATTTAATATTATATATTTATATATTAAATATATATTTATATATAATATTAAATATATATTATATATTTATATATATATAATATTATTATATATTTATAATATTATATATATAAATATATAATATTATTAATCCTCTAACTTTCACTAGACACTTCGACGCGATCGATGCATGCAAATTGCCGTAGGCACTTATGTCGTAATAAAATTCGTTCATTTCATTTTATGTTGTACATGTTATTTCATTTTGTGAAATTTAAACTGTGCATATAGATAATATCATTAATCAGATGCTCTCATAATTATGTTTGTATCTTATTCACAGCTGCCTCTCCGTTTCGTCTGACGCAGACATGTAAATAGACGGAAGTGAATTCGAAGAGTCGTCAACTCTTGTTTCTGAATCTGAGAAAAATTTATTTCTAATCTAATTTGTATGCACAGTTTAAAGTTGCATTTGTGACTTAAAAATAATGAATACATACGCATTTTATTCGAAAATAACTATTAAATTAATTGATGACAATTATTCGATGAAAGAAATAAATACACGATTCCAGAAGTATGTATGTCAGACATTATATATATCTTAATCACATATAATAGACCGTCCCTTGTTGCGAGAGACATGAAGGGCAGAAGTTCCTTCATGTTTTCACGCTTCTTACAGCAAGGATTAATTTATTATACATGTCTATGATATTCATTAATGATTCTAGTGAATTGTCGAAACATATATAATGCTGTAACGATGCATATAACGGTTTTGAATGATACAATCATTCGTGAATAGCATCCTTCGAAGCAGTATTTAGATTTGTTGGACGAAGATTACATTTATAAATCTAGATTCATGATCTCATGCGGCATGTATATATGCTATAAAAAAATCTGAGATATACTCAAATAAACTTGAGCAATATTAATTTAATTTTTTTTACTAATTCATGTGTGCGATTGATTATACACATTGATGAAGAATGCTTTGAAAAACTATGACTTGAATGTTCCAGTGAGATGTCGAGTCGCGAATTCCCAATCGTTTGCCATCCTTTCCAAATATTTTTTAAATATATGTATATATAGATGTACGTGTGATGCATGTATGCCTATGTTTATTTATATATGTATGTCATAATTTGCATATATGTATATACATACATATATATAGAATAGATAAATATCTACAATATTTAACATAAGTTACAGAATGAAGAATGCTCGAAGAATTATCGAATTTCATTTAGACAATAACTCTAATCTTATCAATATAACGCGTTCATAAATCAAATATAAAAATTATACTACAATATTCGACTCTATATACTCTTATACTCGACTCTCCATCTTCATAGTTCCATTCGCGGGTTGAGATGCGATTGTAACTTCGCTGACCTCATCCGTTTCTGATTGACTCGATGTGTCAGAAGCGTCATCTATTTCCTTTCTCTAAATTTCAATGAAAGACGATTATTTTATATGTGTAGGAGAGAAATAGATAAATAGTTGAATGTTAAAAATAACAATAAAAAAAATGTGCTCGGTATATTTTGAAATAATGTCTGACCAATGTGACATTTTTGCTTGCGATATAATATATGATAATATGTACAATTAATGAATTTATATCTTTTTGCAACTCGTGGAATTCACAGTACAGTGAAAAAATAAAGATTTAATTCATTTACTTTTAAAAATTTAATTTATTTACTTTTTGGGAATGTTGTATATTGCGAAGGACCCTTTGAACATCTGGATTACTCTCTAAGGTGGAGGTCTGACTGGACGGAGGATGTGAATATTCAGAAGTATTTTCCTCATCGGAAGCTAATGCCCCCTGTATTCTCCCAGGTATTGTTGGCTTAGATCTTCGTAATCTGCAGCCAGGACCAATTGGCTTCCTTGCAATACTGTTCAATAGAATATTTACAATAATTTCAATAAGTATTGAAGGTTCAGGTGTTAGTAATTTTTAAGAGATAAGCAATTTTATTAAGAATTTTTTATAATTTATGTATATATACAATATTTCTACTAAAGAATTCTGCACAAGAGTTATTTAAAAACTTATAAGAACCAATAAAATTTCTCATAAAATTTTGTTTAAAATTAATTTTTTCCTAATTCATAAGATAATTTTTTAAATTAAGAAAAAAATAAATTTTAAACTGTTATACTAAATCTTTCGAGATGGATAATTGTAGAATTATAGGAATATTATATTCGTCATTTAATTATTATTAAAATGCATACCTTCTTCGTCTCAAAGAATAATTGTAAGTATAACTTGGATCCTCTCCTTCTTCATCTGACCAGCTTTCTTCACAACCATCATCTTCACGATCATCTGTATTGTCTGAAGAAATTCGTAGTTTAATGTCAGATTGCTCTGCATAATGTCCAGATAGTTTGCCCGAATCTTCTTTATTTCTTCTTGCAAAAATTGATTCAAATTATATTTACATCGAAATTGATTTAAATGATATACAATTCAAGAAAGAATATATTTATTAATAAAATGAATAATGATAATATATTTTTATTAACGCATAAAAAAAATATATAAAAATAA
The DNA here is from genome assembly GCA_030586385.1 of Camponotus fellah. Classification (NCBI taxonomy): domain Eukaryota; kingdom Metazoa; phylum Arthropoda; class Insecta; order Hymenoptera; family Formicidae; genus Camponotus; species Camponotus fellah. The sequence continues at coordinate 548,060 of JAPIVC010001055.1, forward strand.
ATATATAATGTATAAAAATTATTTAAAAAATATATAAAAATAAATATATAATGTATAAAAATTATTAAAAATAAATCATCATTTTAATATTATTATACAATACCTATGAGAGATTATAACGTCATCGCCGTTTCCATTGTCAATAATAAGACGATTCGCAATAATAATCTCGCTAACTTTTCTACCGAGAGTCTCTAGATTATCATCATCGCTGCAATCTTTCAAACGCTCATTTCCATTGGCGTTATTTTCATTCGAAGGTTCAGGACTTGAGCATGAGCTTATTAGCATCGGATAATGCGTTTCCGGCAAAATCGGATTTCCGTTTACGCATTCCGTTGCTTGTTTATTCAACGAGTGTTTCCTGGCAGCTTCCAAAGAGGCCTTTTCCGGCGAGGAAGACGCTATATTCGCCAACGGAGTATGATCCGTTTCACTGATATCCATGATATCCGTTTGTGTGTGACTGTCAATGTATCTTACAGATGCCTCTATACTCTACAAATAGAAAACATATCATATTGTAATATTAAAACACAATAATATTAAAATACAGGATGGCCCCGAACATTCCAGCCAGACTTTGAGATCTTATAGGAAATTTAATTCTGAACAAAAAGTTTCCCATAAACATGGGTCGAAAAATGCTTCCTTAAGAAGTTATCGCTCAAAAATCTCTGATGAAGGAAGAGCAAAAAGTGAAAAGAAAATGAAATAAAAAGAAAATGAAACTAAATAAATTTCTGGAAAAAAACGATAAAAATAAAAAATAATAATCTTTTTCTTTTATGAAAATAAAATTAAAGTTAGTTAAAAAAAAAAATTATTTTATTTTCATAAAAGAAAAAGATTTTTATTTTTTATTTTTATCGTTTTTTTCCAGAAATTTATTTAGTTTCATTTTCTTTTCACTTTTCTTCCTTCATCAGAGGTTTTCGAGCGATAACTTGTTAAAGAAGCATTTTTCAACCCATGTTTATCAGAAATTTTTTATTCAGAATTAAATTTCCTATAAGATTTCGAAGTCTGGTTGGAACGTTCGGGGCCACCCTGTATAATATATACTTGCAATTTATTTTAAACTCATATAAAGAACTGCAAATTCTAAGTATATTTTTTCAAAGTATAAGAAACTGAGAGGTTTTAACAAGCAAAATTAATAAGTTTCATCGGCTTATTATTTATCATAAAATTATTATAAAATTATTACAAATAAAATGAATTAATTTATTATCAGTTAAATTCTCACTTTTCTTTCACGATGAGGACTCGATCTAGGACTGGAACTCACGCCACAACCCGAGCCAACTCTACGATGCCTGTATTTACGCTGTTTGAAACTATTGCTCGATGCCAAAACAGTTTCTGGTTGATTGGATTCGTTCAATTGTGTATACATGATGGCTTTAACGGGGCTCTGTGGCGAATCCGTAGGCGATGGCGGAGTAGTAGGCGTTGAGGAAGTGGAAAACTGCACTGTGCCACAACGTTTGCGATAGAGTCTCTCTTGTGCCTTTAATAAAGGCCGAACAAGACGTTTCTTGTATTGTTTGTATCCCGTTGATTGTTGTTCTCTCCTGAGACAAACCAGATATTTATTTTGATATTTTCGATCGTGTTTTAATAACCACTTCAAATGCAGATCGCGATTTTGCAAAGTGGTACAACGTTGTTTGCTGTTATTAACAAAATTTATAATATATAATAAGTGTTCACTTTATACAGAATGTATCTTAAAAAGCTCCCGCTAAGCAAATAGCGTTATTCCCGATTAAAAACCGAGTCGAAAAGTCCTGAACCACTTTTTTTTCCAAGATTCATTAAATAATTAATCAGATTTAAGTATTAAAAAAATTTCTGAAAAGATGAATTGTTTAAAAATTGACACAAAACAGTTTATTTTTTTGCTTATCCAAATCTTCGTATGTCGATAACGAGGAAGTTTATATTTTTTATTGGCGCGACTTTACTCATTAATTACTGCTTTATTAAGCATTATGGAAAAAAATGGTTCAAGACTTTTCGGTTTTTAATCAGGAATAACGCTATTTGCTTAGTGGAAGCTTTTTAAGGTACACCCTGTATATATATTCTATAGCATATCTCTTTTACTTCAATTATAATATTTTTCTCACTTTATTACATCTCGCTCGCGTAGCTCCAGTTGTAGCATAATAGCGTTTAGTTCAAGATATAAGTTGTTAGTGCGTTCAAGTTTGCGTTCATAGTGTTCCCTGACATCTTGAGCTTGCCGTAATTCAATCTTCCTCCTTAGAATTAGGTCGTTTTCGAAATGCGGATTGGTATTCGTGAACAACGGCATATGTTCCATCTGTTCCTGTATCTCCTTCTTCCAAGATTGCTGTAAGTCCGAGAAAAAAATCTTATTATTATCTTTCTCATATACTTTGATTAATGTTAACGCAAGGAGAATATTTATAAACATTTATTTAAAAAGTTTAATGCAAAATTTAATTGTTAAATGTTAGAAATAATAACTAAAGAAACCAGGAATTTTTCAACAAAATATTGTACAATGCTATCTACAAAATATATCCAAAAAATATCCATACAAAATTATTATTTTTCTTTTCTTAAAAGATATAAGATTCTGATTTATTTGTTCAACGGATACTTTAAATGATAGTAGAGTATTATCATCTATTCAGGAACATTTGAGCTTAAAAAAAAAAAAATACACTAACATCACGTAAAAATAAATTAAAGAGAACTACGCTAATGTACTTGTGTCTTAAAGTAATCTTCGGGTTCCAAAGATAACACGTCGATGGCCGCGATGGCAAGGTGCATCTCGATAAGTTTGAAGGAAGGCCTATTACGCGGTTTAGTCGACCAGCACTGCTTGACCAGCAATGCAAAGCCCTCGGGGCAACTGGTAGGAATTGGCAAATGAAGAGAATTGCTGCCCACTCCCCACATAACGGCGGAGGAATCCACGTCCTTGTAAGGTATCTCACCGCTCAGCAATTCCCACAGTACAACGCCGTACGACCATATGTCCACTTTCTCCGAACACGGGTCGTTTCTGATTACTTCCGGTGCCATCCATGCCACAGTACCGGCGAAAGTCATTTTTGTGCTAACTTCGTTCCATTGTCTACTCGTGCCGAAATCACTGATCTTCACTACTTCGTCTTCTCCTATTAGGACACTGCAGACAGATTTTAGATGCATTTTATCTACACTTAATTTTATAAATTGTCCATATTTTTTTTTTGATTAAGTTCATGCAAGTGTCTCTATATGCACACATTTACTCTGAACCATCTTCCATTCACCAATTGTTTAAGGGTGTATTGGAGATATATTACAATCAATGAGATTGCCGTGAATTTTTAATTTTAATATTCTTAATAATATTCTAAATCGTCATGAATTATTTCAAATTTTATTACTTGCTCCTTTAAAAGTTGTTAATTTTTGAATTTTGCGATTTTAACATAGGATCTTATGTAAACGTTCAAGAGACAGGTAATAAATTATTCACAAACTATAAAAAAACAATGATAAAAATTTCATTTTGTATTGAAAAAGAAAGAATAGAGAATATTATGAAATTCTACTGGTAGAGAGCAAAGCTAACTTATTTCTTCGTGTATAAAGTGGAGATAATAACCTCAGAAAGCATATATGATCATAATATAAATCTGTATGATAGATTTCTTATAGACTAATTATATGATAATATAATACTAAAATAATATAACAGAAACTCATAATTTTATAAATTTTAAATTTTCACATTTAATATAATATAAAAATAATAAAATTACAAAATATAGAAATCTAAAACAAAACAATCTAAGACATTTGGATTTTAGAATGTTTTTAGTAAGATTTTTTCTTCTATATAAGAAAGCAAGTATTTATATGTATGATTTATATTTATATTTATTAAATGCCAAATTATTAAGGATGTATTGGAGATATATTACAATCAATAAGATCGCCGTGAATTTTTAATTTAACGTTCTTAATAACATTCTAAATCGTCATGAATTATTTCAAATTTTTTTACTTGCTCCTTTAAAAGTTATTAATTTTTGAATTTTGCGATTTTAACATAGGATCTTATGTAAACATTCAAGAGACAGGTAATAATTCACTATAAAAAAACAATGATAGAAATTTTATTTTGTAATATTATATTTTTCATATGTGTAAAAATGTTGCCACAAAGTTTTAAAACGATTTATTTGCTTGTTTTGAAATTATTATTAAAAAATAATTGTGATTATCGATTTGACACAATATTGATGATAAAACGTGGCAACATTTTCTTGGAAATTAAGACCATTTTAACCTATTTATATTAAAGAATACTTTGTAATATGATTTCGTAATTTTTAAACAATTTTTGATCAATTCGTATTCTGCCCAACTTTAATTTTTTGATACTTTAGATTAACTTTTGAGACAGATGAACCGTCCAATACATCCTTAATCAAAGTTGATTTTTTCTTAATAAAAATGTCGAGAAAAATCAATATTTTTAACAATTCTTGTCGTCTTTATAATTAATCTTAAAATTACATTCATGTCATTTGAAATTGTGATTGAAGAATTAATAAGAATTAATTTATAATAAATTGATATGTCTCAAGTTTGTTAAAGTAATTAATGGTTATTTTATATTATTTATAAAGCGAAAAATATCGGTAAAATAAAATAGTTTAAATATTTCTTATAAATTTAGACAGATTTTCCCATTTTATTCATTTCATTATTTACTTACTTTGGGCTCTTGAGATCTCTATGTATGATTTTATGAGCATGAAGATATCCCATCCCTGCAGCAATTTGTTTTGACCATGACACCAATCGAACAGGAGGAACCGGTTCTCCAGCTCTCAGAAAGTCATACAATGGCCCATATGGACAAAACTCCATTATTATGCAATAGGAAGGAGGTTTTGTACAAACTCCTCTGTAAACATTAAACAATAAGTGTTTTGTTTTATAATGTAATTGTGCTATAATATTATATAATATTATGTAATAGAAAATAATAGACCTTACTTGAATTGTACAATATTTGGGTGATTGAGCTTTTTTAAATGGCGTATATCAGTCTCTTTCGGTTCCTTCACTTTTTTTACAGCTACAATCTCTCTATTTAATTTCCCTTTAAATACTGCACCTTGAGCCCCGGATGCTACCCACTTCATCTCGCTGATATCTCCAAAAGGTATCTCCCAATCATCCGCTAAAATGCAATCCATGTTAATCATTGCACAAAAATGTTACATATAACAATTTCAAAGCAAAAATGAATTATGCAGCTCTATTATTATATCAGTAGCTAAATTCTATTTTAAATATGAAAAACTTATTACGAAGATTATAGATTTAATCTATTTTTATTAAGCATCTTTTGAAATAACCGTAAAATATATTATAATAATTATAATAATATATTTTTGGCTGGCACTTCTTATTGCATATAAAATATAAAATTTTATATGAGATATATGTATGTATATCAATTTTATATAATATAAATTTTGTAAAAGACTTCAACTTTAATTTAAGAAAGAGAAAAATTGATAGATAAATAAGGTAACTGCAAGGAGACATACTTGCAAGATTTTTAATTTTTTCATTAATAGCTGCCTTTGATAACATGGACCAAACGGGGCGCATGCATCCTAATATGCCTTCGACCCAATTTGATCGTTGAGAATCGATGCTTTCCATTCCAGGAGCGCATTTCGTCGCTACATCGCTAGAATTCCCCGAGTTTGGGTTGCTTTGGGGTAATTGAACCTCTCGTAGTTCGGTGATTAGTCGCTCAGGACTTGCCGGGATTTCACTCAGTTGAGCCAGCTCTTCCTGGATGCATAACATGCTGAAAATTTATAAATATTAAATCTTTATTTTTAATCAAATAAATTTAATAAAATTAAAATTCTTTTAATTTTATTCAATTTAATTTTAATAAAATAATTTATTATGTAGCTCATTTATTATCTACATAATAATATAATATGATAGATAATTCATGATATATATACATAATGATAAATTATTATATATATCAAAATATATGCAAAGATAAGATGTTTATAAATTTCAATAATTATTTCATTTTTATAAAAAAAATAATTCTGAAAGAGAAAAATTATTTTTGTTAGAATTTCTCTCTATTATATATATATAATATTATTTTCTTTTCCTATTATATTTATTTATATTTTATTTTTATATATATTATATATTTATTTTTATTTTGTTTACTTTTCTAATATTTATTTCTTTTACTAGAGAATTTGTAAGCTATGCAGATATAGATAATAATATTATATATATATATATATATATAATATTATTTTCGTTTCCTATTATATTTATTTATATTTTATTTTTATATATATTATATATTTATTTTTATTTATATTTTATTAATTTTTCTCATAAATAAAATATTTATTTCTTTTACTAGAGAACCTGTAAACCATATAGAGTAGGGGATCTTATATTCTTGCTATTGATATATTTTTTATATTATACAGACGAAAAATTAATCAATTTAAAAGCAAGACAGACTTATCTCGATATAAGTTCGATGAATTTATACTAAAAAAATTGATCGTATGTAATTTTATCTCTGTGTAGTCCGATGAACGATAAGAAGTGACGTATATATCGTACGTCCCGTCAGCGATATCGTCGAATAATAATAATCTTGTGTATTTGATGTTATTCAGTACACGATTATATTAATTGCGAATGTTATATTTAATTAAAGTCATTGAATTTTCTGAATTATTTTCAATATAAAATATAAATATCGATATAATAAGATGATATATACAAACTGCACGATAGCGATAATATTGAAAATATTGAAATTCCGACATCTTGATACGTCAATTATCACCTGATCTCAACTATAATCTGATAAGAAGGGATGGACTTTTAATCTACTCTTAAGAATAGTGATCGATATAAGATCTGATATGATTCTTTATTACTTTTGAAAATTTTCGAAACATGAATACTATTAAAAATAAGCTTAAATATTTAAAAAAGTAATATATATTAAATATAATACTATTAAAAATAAGCTTAAATATTTTAAAAAAAAGTAATATATTATTCCTTTTATTATTGATTATCCCTAAGTCTAATCTAAAAAATTACATTTCTCTTTTCTCCAAAAAATTGATTGCTCTATTCAAAAAAGGATTATGGATTATAATATAGTTGTATTGTTCATATACAGAGTTTTTTTCAGTGTTACAATAGTATGAAGAGAGAGATTTGTGTTTGTGTCAATGACTTTTCACGATCAACACAATAGGTGGAACACATTTCCTCTCTGTCAATACAAACGCATTTGACAAGCAAGAGCAACCTTTCATTATTCTCAATGGGACATCAGCGTTCTATGGAGCAATCCACAGCTCTCTGATTTATCATTGTTTACCCCGAGGTATTAACAAAGATTTAAAATTTTTTTTTAAATATTAAATATTTAAATATTAAAATATTTAAAATATTAAATATATTTTAAATATTAAAAAATTTTTTAAATTTTTTTAAAAATAAAAATGTTTTACTAAAAAGATACCTATAGATTTTTGAGCCTTCGCAAATTTAGGTCAAATGCAGGATTCCGCACCCATAATAATTCTATCACGTTGCTTATTTAAGGATGTATTGGACGGACCGTCTGTTTCAAAAGTTAATCCAAAGTATCAAAAAATTAAAATTGGGCAGAATTCTAATTGATCAAAAACTTTTTAAAAATCACTTTTTAGAAATCATACTTCAAAGTTTTCTTTAATATAAATAGGTCTTAATTTCCAAGAAAATTGTTTCCACGTTTTATCATCAATATTGCGTCAAACTGATAATAACAGTTATTTTTTAATAATAATTTCAAAACGAGCAAGTAAATCGTTTTAAAACTTTGTGAGAACATTTTTTACATGTATGAAGAATATAATATTACAAAATGAAATTTTTATCATTGTTTTTTTATAGTTTGTGAATAATTTATTACCTGTCTCTTGAACGTTTACATAAGATCCTATATTAAAATCGCAAAATTCAAAAATTAATAACTTTAAAGGAGCAAATAAAAAAATTTGAAATAATTTATGATGATTTAGAATGTTATTAAGAATGTTAAATTAAAAATTCACGGCGATCTCATTGATTGTAAGATATCTCCAATACATTCTTAATAATTTGGCATTTAATAAACATAAATATAAATTATACATATAAATATTTGCTTTCTTGTATAGAAGAAAAAATCTTACTAAAAACATTCTAAAATCCAAATGTCTTAGATTGTTTTGTTTTAGATTTCTATACTTTGTAATTTTATTATTTTTATATTATATTAAATGTGAAAATTTAAAATTTATAAAATTATGAGTTTCTGTTATATTATTTTAGTATTATATTTTCATATAATTAGTCTATAAGAAATCTATCACACATATTTATATTATGATCATATATGCTTTCTGAGGTTGTTATCCCCACTTTATACACGAAGAAATAAGTTAGCTTTGCTCTCTACCAGTAGAATTTTTATAATATTCTCTATTCTTTCTTTTTCATTACAAAATGAAATTTTTATCATTGTTTTTTTTATAGTTTGTGAATAATTTATTACCTGTCTCTTGAACGTGTACATAAGATTCTATGTTAAAATCGCAAAATTCAAAAATTAATAACTTTTAAAGGAGCAAGTAAAAAAATTTGAAATAATTCATGATTTAAAATGTTATTAAAAATGTTAAATTAAAAATTCACGACGATCTCATTGATTGTAATACATCTCCAATACATCCTTAAATTTCCTATTAAAATTTCCTATTATCCAATACATCCTTAAATTTCCTATTAAAATTTTCTATTATCCAATACATCCTTAAATTTCCTATTAAAATTTCCTATTATCCAATACATCCTTAAATTTCCTATTAAAATTTCCTATTTTTTTATATATAAAAAGTTGCGACAAATAATAAATTTTCTCGGAAACTTTTCTTATGAAAAATCTCGAATCGTTCAGAAATTGTCGAGAAATTGCTTTTCGAGATTAAAATCGAAAATTGTTAAGACACCCTCGGATAATCGCTATCGTATTTGCATCGCGGAGAAATGTCACGCCCACTGTAATTTCGATTAAATCGATGCAACTTTTTATACTCATTGTGAAGATTCATATTACCGGCTCTCTGATAATACCATATCGCGCTTATCAAACGTTTCATTCGTTATGCGATCGTAGCGAACCTTTGAGCGGAATGTAACAATGTATGACGTGCTCCGCGAATATCGATCTCGCGCTCTTTATGCGCGACTGTATTGCACGACACAAGTATACATTCCTAAATTTAACTCTTGACTGATAGTAATAGTCATGCTGTACTATGTTTTTTAACGGCACACGAATAGATCTAGTCAATTCGGAGAAAATCAAATTTACATGTGTGTTGGTGTATCTCTTAAAATAAAATATATGTAGACTTATACGAATATTTATACTTATGTTATAATGTACAATTATAAGAAAGAAAATAATTTTTCTTTACTTTTTTATAAACGAATGCTTTGTTTTCTTAGTGTAATATTTGCTTCATCTTTGCAAATATATGACAATATTTGTGTGCATTGAAGATATATCTACTTATACAAATTGCATATATTGCACAAATACATTTATCTGCTTTGGATTATATAATATTATCTACAATAATATATATCAACTTGTATGCTCATTAAATTTTGACAATTTAATTTTGCAACTTAATTATATCTATTTTTAATCTATTTATATCTATATTAATCTATCTATTTATATCTATATTTAATCTATTATCTTATTTTTATTTATTTTTTTATTTAAATTTATTTTTTATTTAAATATCTATTCTTAATATATTCGTTTTATTTATATTGAAATATTAGACTCTATCTCGTTTTTTCACCGTAGCTATTATCGAATTATGATTCCTACTGAAATTCTTTCATCATCTTCCAGTATTAAATTCAAATATAATTCAATCAAATATGTATTCTATAGAAATATTCTATACATATTCTATAGAAATATTCTTAATATATATTCTATAAAAATAAATCTTATGATCACAATTTATAGCTATTTATCAATCTATGGATCAAAAAAAGAATATTCTGTATATTTTGCCAATCTATCGAGAAAGTGATAGCACATGAAAAAAATTAATTTATTTAATATATAAATTAATATTTAATTTATTTAATATATAAATAATATATAAATTAATTTTTTTATTTTACAAGAAAAACTTTGTTGCTATTAACATAATTCAACATGATTATAATGAGAAATTAAGAGCCTCAATAAACATCTAATAAAGATATTTATCAATTCTGGGTTATTCTTGCAAATAAATTAAATCAATGTCACTAAGTAATAAAGAATCATCGATCGTAGATAATTAAAAAAACAAAAATGCGTTTTTAATCCCTTCTTTAGGCTTATCTAAAACATTATATAATTTTAATCACAGTTTCATTCAAAGAAATATGATATTCTTTAATTGCTATTTTGATAACTTCGTATAAAAAGTTGATTTAAATTTTATCTAGCTTTTCAGATGATTCAGATGGTATTCTTCATATATTATACACAAGGCAAGATCTTAGAAAAAAGTTAGGAACGTATACAAAGAATTGCATAAATAAGTTCAAGTGTTGTGTTTGAATTAACCATCAGCTGTTGATCTTATTGATAACTGTTTGAGGACAAAAAAATTGCCTAGAAACATGCAGCAATTTTATCCGATTTCATATAAGTCACAGCCAACGTATTTGGTAGCAGAAATAGAAAAAATAGATCGTAAAAAAAATATCAAAAATGATAAAAAGCGATATATTGCTTGTATTCTCACGCCGACGTTATCACACTACGTGCTCAATCGATGACAGTTTACAATCATCATTATATACGTCGTGTTGTCGGAATGTTGGTTGTATTTTTCAGACGTTGATATTATTCCTATTAAAATTCCAGCAGCCAAAACTTTGGATTTTAATCTTCAACTGTCTGGAAGCAAAAGAAAGAAATTAAAGTAAAAAGAAGGAAAGAGAAGGAAAGAGTATTTTTCAACGAAAAAGATTATTTATCAAAATATTATGCATATTTTTTGATATTAATGGATTAGCGATGAAAGATTAAAAATTTAATTTCCTTGATAAAAATAAATCTCTACTGCCTCATACATATACAGAGTGTCCTAAAACCACACAGAGAAAAATTGAATTTAATTGAATATATTGTGAATTTTAGTAAGTGCAGTATTTTGGTCAAGAATATTAAATTAAAACAAAAATTTGATTTACTACAAGAATTGACGTAAAGTAAATTTGATTTTTCTTTGATACAAGTTTGCAATATTCTTGAAGAGAAAATAAATTCTTCTTTTGAGTACATGATAATGAGATTTTCTAACAATTGTGATGAGTATATTTTAAGATTATTATCAAGAATATATTCTTTGTTGAAGAAAACTATTACTTAAAAAAAGAACAATAAACTGAGTAATCACTCTTCTTGGCAGTAGAATAATATTTTTCTCTGTGCATTGTGCTCTCTTTTAACGGAAGACTCCTTAGAATTTCAAGACAGAAATTCAAGTACAAAAATGTCGAGGCTGTAATAGTTTTTAAACTAGGGAAGCGATTATATTTTACAATGACAGAAATCAGATACGGTGAAATGACAAAAAGAAGGAAGTATGAAAGCCCTTTTTTATGTTATTGTAATTGTTACAACAGCATATTTTCCCATTTTTCTACATATTTATATATATTAATATAAATGATTCAAAATAAAAATTCATTAATTTAATTTCATTAATTATTTCAATTTCATTAATTTAATTACTTTCTATTAAAACGATTGCAATATGTATTTCATTACCAATACTCCAAATATTCCAGAATACAAAGTAAATAAACATTAAATCTAATTTCACAATTTATTTATCTCGCAGAGCATAGTAAATATTTTCATGATAATATTGATAACAGTGATCGACCATTTTGATAGCTAAAGTTAAAACATGTCGCAAATTTTAAATTATTTTTCAGATGTCTTTAATTCTTGCATTATTCGTAAAAAGAATGTACTAGACAATGCATAGAAAAAAATCTCGATATTTTTGTATTAGAATTTTCGTCTTAAAATATTCTAGGGAATCTTAAGAAGTACAATAGTTTTAGGACATCCTGTATATTTCATTTTTAATCCGTGCAAGAATGTAAACCTATACAAAGATAAGTCGGTAAAGGATATATCCATTTAAGGGAGTGAAAGTGGTCTTGAAATTACAAGCGGCAGTGCCCTTGATAAAGAATCCCGCCGGTTTTAAGATAAGATGATTGTCTTCATACAGTCCTCTCTTATCCTTTTCTCTTATGTCTCCATTCGCAGAACGTGCAAGAGTGAAAAGCGTTAACGTATATACAGGATGACCCCGAACGTTCCAGCCAGACTTTGAGATCTTATAGGAAATTTAATTCTGAACAAAAAATTTCCGATAAACATGGATCGAAAAATGCTTCTTTAAGAAGTTATCGCTCAAAAACCTCTGATGAAGGAAGAGCAAAAGGTGAAAAGAAAATGAAATAAAAAGAAAATGAAACTAAATAAATTTCTTGAAGAAAACGATAAAAATAAAAAATAAAAATCTTTTTCTTTTATGAAAATAAAATGAAAGTTAGTTAAAAAAAAATTATTTTATTTTCATAAGAGAAAAAGATTTTTATTGTTTATTTTCATCGTTTTTTTCAAGAAATTTATTTCGCTTCATCTTCTTTTTATTTCATTTTCTTTTCACCTTTTACTCTTCCTTCATCAGAGGCTTTTGAGCGATAACTTCTTAAGGAAGCATTTTTCGACCCATGTTTATAGGAAATTTTTTGTTCAGAATTAAATTTCCCATAAACATGGGTCGAAAAATGCTTCCTTAAGAAGTTATCGCTCAAAAACCTCTGATGAAGGAAGAGCAAAAGGTGAAAAGAAAATGAAATAAAAAGAAAATGAAGCTAAATAAATTTCTTGGAAAAAAAACGATAAAAATAAACAATAAAAATCTTTTTCTCTTATGAAAATAAAATAATTTTTTTTTAACTAACTTTCATTTTATTTTCATAAAAGAAAAAGATTTTTATTTTTTATTTTTATCGTTTTCTTCAAGAAATTTATTTAGTTTCATTTTCTTTTTATTTCATTTTCTTTTCACCTTTTGCTCTTCCTTCATCAAGAGCTTTGACGATAACTTCTTAAGGAAGCATTTTTCGACCCATGTTTATAGGAAATTTTTTGTTCAGAATTAAATTTCCCATAAACATGGGTCGAAAAATGCTTCCTTAAGAAGTTATCGCTCAAAAACCTCTGATGAAGAAAGAGCAAAAAGTGAAAAGAAAATGAAATAAAAAGAAAATGAAGCTAAATAAATTTCTTGGAAAAAAAAGAACGATAAAAATAAACAATAAAAATCTTTTTCTCTTATGAAAATAAAATAATTTTTTTTTAACTAACTTTCATTTTATTTTCATAAAAGAAAAAGATTTTTATTTTTTATTTTTATCGTTTTCTTCAAGAAATTTATTTAGTTTCATTTTCTTTTTATTTCATTTTCTTTTCACCTTTTGCCTTCATCAGAGGCGTTTGAGCGATAACTTAAGGAAGCATTTTCGACCCATGTAGGAAATTTTGTTCAGAATTAAATTTCCCATAAACATGGGTCGAAAATGTTTCCTTAAGAAGTTATCGCTCAAAAACCTCTGATGAAGAAAGAGCAAAAGTGAAAAGAAAATGAAATAAAAAGAAAATGAAGCTAAATAAATTTCTTGGAAAAAAAAGAACGATAAAAATAAACAATAAAAATCTTTTTTTCTTATGAAAATAAAATAATTTTTTTTTAACTAACTTTCATTTTATTTTCATAAAAGAAAAAGGTTTTTATTTTTTATTTTTATCGTTTTCTTCAAGAAATTTATTTAGTTTCATTTTCTTTTTATTTCATTTTTTTTTTCACCTTTTGCTCTTTCTTCATCAGAGGCTTTTGAGCGATAACTTCTTAAGGAAGCATTTTTCGACCCATGTTTATAGGAAATTTTTTGTTCAGAATTAAATTTCCTATAAGATCTCAAAGTCTGGCTGGAACGTTCGGGGCCACCCTGTATATTGTATAGCAAACACGAATCGAGCAAACGCACAGTACGTGTATGCACGTTTGCCATGGCCTTCGTATCAGCTGTCTGCTGGCGTCACTCAATGAGAACTCGTGCTCGTCGTCGTAAACATTACGCCTGATACGGCGTGCGCGCGATTTCATCTCACTATCACACCTAAATTTCTATATGATATTTCTACATGTACATAGAGCGCTATATAATGTATTTGGTTTATTAATTCGTTCACTTTTAATTGACGATTCGCGAAATCGATTTTTCAGTTATATTTTTCAATGGTCAAATTTTCAATGATTATGTTCATTATTATGTGCCATATATCATTTGCTTAAATCTTATATTTCATATACGTGCGTATTTTATACTGCGACGAATTTTTATTAATTTATTTTAAAATTCAAATGCTCTTTTCTTTCTTCGATCTAATTTTTTACTAATTTTAATGACGTAACAATAAAAGTTCGATATTTTAAATCGATGACATATTGAATTATGTTCATTATTATGTGTCATATATCATTTGCTTAAATCTTATATTTCATATACATGCGTATTTTATACTGCTACGAATTTTTGTTAATTTATTTTAAAATTCAAATGCTCTTTTCTTTCTTCGATCTAATTTTTTTACTAATTTTTTACTCATTTTTAATTACGTAACAATAAAAGTTCGATATTTTAAATCGATGACATATTGAATTATGTTTATTATTATGTGTCATATATCATTTACTTAACTCTTATATTTCATATACGTGTGTATTTTATACTGCTACGAATTTTTGTTAATTTATTTTAAAATTCAAATGCTCTTTTCTTTCTTCGATCTAATTTTTTTACTAATTTTTTACTAATTTTTAATTACGTACAGTGTTTGCTGTAGATATTTTCAAAATTATCTAGATCAAGATAAAGATAAAAATCCATAAATTTATCTTAGATGAGATAAAGATGATTTTGCTTTTACTTAATCTAGATGTAAGATAAGATGATTATTGTGATAATCTAGATAATTATCTAAATATTTTTGTTTATTTTAGAAGACTATAAATATTTGTAAAAAATGTAACGCAGATTATAAATGGGATATTAAAATCATAAACACATATTCTTTCCCTTTTTCTAAAGAATATTTAAATAATAACAAAAAAGTATATAAATAATATGATAAATATTTATTTGTTCTTCAAAAATTTTAGATATTTTAAATAGATTTTTAGAAGCTTGCCTGGAAAATTTTTTTGCATAATGAAAACGTCATCTTAGACAATTTTTAGATAATGCCATATATTTTTGATCTAAGATAAAGATAAAGATACTTTGTATTTCTTCATCTAATTAAAGATAAAGATGATCCATTTCTTTATCTAGATAATTATCTAGATAATTTTATCTAGATACCAGCAAACACTGATTACGTAACAATAAAGGTTCGATATTTTAAATCGATGACATGAAAAATTCTTCGCAAAAGGAGATAGAGAGATAGATAAATATATATTTAAATATATATTTTTTAGATAAATAAATATATATTTAAAAAACTTAAAACATTTATTAATGACATGATGAATGAAAAGATATTAATGAAAAAAGATATTGATAAAAACATTGAAAATTTTATTCCAATATAATTAGTATTGAAAATTTTACTTCAATATAATTATGTAAAAATATTGAAGGTTCTGAGGTTTTTCCTCATGACCAATGCAAATGTGTGGCTATTATTTATGAAGAATAACAAATCACTATAGTCATTTGCGCAGCGTACATTTTTTCTGATTAAAAACATTGTGTTTCTTTGATTCTGGAATTTATTAATCCGTTCAACTAAAATATTATCATTACTCAGACGATACATCAGGAAAGCAAAATTTATAGCTTAAAAACACCTTCATCTGAATTGTATATACTATATATAATTCTATAATTATTGTTTACGAGCAACGATGCATCTATATATATCTATATTTCTATAATGAACTCATGACTCTACAAAAAACAAAGAGTTATTTATATCACATTTGACGTTCACACAGTGTAACATATCAAGTATATCTTTAATCAAAGATATTTAATAAATTATAAATTATATTTATAATAAATTTATAATTATAAGTTTATAATTATTTATATTTATTATATTATATTATTTATATTTATAATTATAAATTTATACATATTTATAATTAATAAATATAATTTATTAATAAATTATATTTATAAATATAATTATATATAATATTATGTAATTAATTTATAAGTTATATTTATTATAAATGATATCTTTTCAAGATTAAAGACAAATTATAAGATATTTTTTATAAATCTCTCTCTCTCTCTCTCTCTCTTTGAAACACGAAATCATGTAACGAAAAAAGGAATTAAAGACAAATTATAAGATATATATATATATATATATATATATATATATCTTTCTTTCTGAAACACGAAATGATGTAACGAAAGAAGGAATTTCAATTTCAATTTCTAAAGCTTTCGATTTTGTTCCGAAATCGGAACAAATCAAAGACACAGATGAGGGAGAAGATTATCCTCTTTATAACACCATCTCGAATGAGACACCGCACAGAAAAAAAACATTCTTGTTTTGAAAATATATTTAGTCTTAACATGGAAATCTTGAAATGAGATTATATTACGTTAATTAAAGAAAAATATAATTGATCGAATAATTGAATGAAGCCATTTGATATAGTTCAATCGAGAAAAATATATTTTTATGATTTAAGATTTAATTTCCTTGAATGGAAAAGAAACAATGTTAGATAGAAAATAACATTTTTAAATCAAAGATTCTAATTTTTTTAAAGCAGAATAAATAATTATTAAATAATTATATATTCTTGAGATGACAATTACAATATTAAAATGAAACTAATAATTGTTTACTTGAATGAAGCCATTTTATATTTTTAGTTCAATCAAGAAAAATATATTTTTATAGATTTAAGATTTAATTTCCTTGAATGGAAAAGAAACAATGTTAGATAGAAAATAACATTTTTTAAATTTAAAGATTCTAATTTTCTTAAAGCAGAATAAATAATTATTAAATAATTATATATTCTTGAGATGACAATTACAATATTAAAATGAAACTAATAATTGTTTACTTGAATGAAGCCATTTTATATTTTTTAGTTCAATCAAGAAAAATATATTTTTATGATTTAAGATTTAATTTCCTTGAATGGAAAAGAAACAATGTTAGATAGAAAATAAAATTTTTAAATCAAAGATTCTAATTTTTAAAGCAGAATTAAATAATTATATATTCTTGATATGACAATTACAATATTAAAATGAAACTAATAATTGTTCACTTGAATGAAGCCATTTTATATTTTTAGTTCAATCAAGAAAAAAATATTTTTATGATTTAAGATTTAATTTCCTTGCATGGAAAAGAAACAATGTTAGAAAATAACATTTTTAAATTAAAGATTCTAATTTTCTTAAAGCAGAGTAAATAATTATTAAATAATTATATATTCTTGAGATGACAATTACAATATTAAAATGAAACTAATAATTGTTTACTTGAATGAAGTCATTTTATATTTTTAGTTCAATCAAGAAAAATATATTTTTATGATTTAAGATTTAATTTCCTTGAATGGAAAAGAAACAATGTTAGATAGAAAATAACATTTTTAAATCAAAAATTCTAATTTTCTTAAAGCAGAATTAAATAATTATATATTCTTGAGATGAACAATTACAATATTAAAAAGATTAATAATTGTTTACCTGAATAAATTTTATATAGTTCAATCAAGAAAAATGAAAACTTAATTTTCTTGAATGGAAAAAAACAATGTTAGAAAATAACATTTTAAATGAAAGATTCTAATTTTCTTAAAGTAGAATTAAATAATTATATATTCTTGAGATGACAATTATAATATTAAAATAAGACTAATAATTGTTTACCTGAATGAAGCCATTTTATAAATTTTATAGTTCAATCGAGAAAAAAATTTTTTAGATTTAAATTTTTTAATGGAAAAGAAACAATGCTAATAAAATAACTTTTTAAATATTCTAATTTTCTTAAAAAAATTAATATAAGTATATATTCTTGAAACAATTACAATATTAAAATTATGTTAATTTCTTGAATGAAAAAGAAACAATGTTGACAAAAATAACATTTTAAATGAAAGATTCTAATTTTCTAAGTAAGATATATAAATTGTTAAATAATATAAAATAATTATGAGATAATTATTTATAAATAAGTATAAATTATTTAATTATAAAAATATAATTTATATTACATTAGTAAATAATGAGATAAATTAAAATTAAAAGGGGGTGATAGACGCTTATATCCTCGGGGTAATAGTCACAATGTTAAAAAGGACTATAATAGTGCCCGGGGAACAATTCATTACCTAAATTCTTCTAAGAAGATTATAAATTGTTATATAAACGAAACAATGAACGCGTTGCTTAAGTACTCGCCTGTTTGGCGCTGTGTTTTCTTTTCTGGCCGGTCGTGGCGCAATGAGAATCGACAAAAATGCGCCTCGCTGTTTACGCTGCTCACGTCGTCGTATCGCAATGTGCCTCGCAGGGTACCCGGGCCCGCCACTCACCTCTTCGCCGTAGCGCTGGCTTCATTCCGGAAAATTCGGTCGAAGAGCCGCACCACTGAGACCACTGGACGCCGCTGGGCTCGAAAAAATCGCGAGTACCATCACGCGCACGCAAATGGCCAGGTAGCCTCTCATTTACGTCCAGGAGACGGGGAATCGTGTCGTAGGCCCCACACAGACCACTGGTGCTTCGGGCCCAAACTCCCCTGGCCTGGTTCCCCTCTTTCTCGGCTGTCCTAATCTTGTCCTCCGACCTTCTCTGCCTCCCGCCTATTTCTCGCCCTGTCTGTTGACGTGCTCCGAATCTTAAGGGCGCGCTATTTCGAACCGCCAACAAATGTATGATACAAAGGAGTATGGAGGTATTACATTGGTGTACAATGTCGGTTTTCTATTGCTTTCCCTAGGAAATTCCATGTTTGTTAGCGAGCTACGCATGTACAGTTCAATCATGGAAATAATCCCCACCATTTTTCAGCAGCACTTCCCTCCAGCCTTCAAATAAGTTGTACAGGGTGGATCAAAAGTCTGGATACAGTCGAATATCTCCTCAGGTAGGGGCGATAGCGGAAAATGCCTCGGACAAAAGTTGTATGGCTTGAAGGGGGCCATAAGATGGATGTCATTGGTTTGACCTTGAATATTACTTGAAGGTCACGTGAAGATCAGCTTCAATTTTTTAAATGAAACCGCCGATTTTTTATTACATATTCTTGGAGCTTACCTCGAGAGCTTTCCAAAACACTATAATAAATTATTTTTCCCTCAAGTACTTTTTGAGTTATAAGGCTTGAAATCATTTCTTAATTTTACATAAACCGTAAAATATCTTGTAAAATATTCGATTTCGATTATCTTACCTTAATACTTTTATATACAAAAGAATGAGAGAAATCAATTGATATAAAGAAAGCACAGTTATTTTTAAGAAAAAATATTTAATTGCAAATTACATATTTTTTTCTAAATAACTATGTGTTTCCTTTACACCAATTGATTCCTCTCATTATTTTGTACATAAAAATATTAAGGTAAGATAATCGAAAAATGAATATTTTACGGTTTATGTAGAATTAAGAATGATTTCAAGCCTCATAACTCGGAAAGCACTTAATGAAAACTAACTTAATTATAGTGTTTTGGAAACTCTCGAGATAAGCTACAAGAATACGTAATGAAAAATAGAGGGTTCCATTTAAAAAATTCAAGTTGACCTTGCCCTGACCTTGACGACGCCACTCAATGTCAAATGGATATTACAGTTAAATACATCTTTTTAATCCTTACAACTTTTGTCTAAAGCATTTTGTTCTAAAATGCATTCTATACGAGATATTCGACTCTATCCAGACTTTTGATCCACCCTGTATAGCTTCAGATAGAAAGTCCGTAGGTACTTGCGATGACCTCATCAAAGCATTTCCTTATCTCTTCTTATTATTTACATTTCTAAATTTTCTGTCAGACAAAACGTGCTCCATCGATTGGAGAATAAATAATAGTCTGAAGGTATTATATCCAGTAAGTATGCCATGTGGGACAAAACAACCCAGTCAAGTTTCAATATGTGCCCTTGGCCGCATGAGACCCAGCATTATCATGCAAAAATTTAAGTGGGCGATGACCTTTTCTTGTAAAAGATCGTTTTTTTTTTCAACTCTTCGCATAAAAGAAATATCTCACGACGATAGCAATTCACAATTACTGTTTTGTCGAAACAGTTACAATAAATCACACTCAACAATCTTGTCGTTTGGCTTCATCCGGTGAAATTGATCAATGGCACGTTTTTGGAACTTGGCCGGATTTTTAAAAATAATTTACCTAATTGATGCATAACATGTCTTATCTAACAGAAAATTTAGAAATGTTGAAGAGAAATAAATAAGAAAATGGCTTGACAAAGTCACAAGTAAAGACCAGACTTTCAACCGATCTGAAATTTATAATATTAATAATTTTTTGTCCGAAAGACAAGAAAAAAAACTGCTGAAAATGACAGCGATTATTTTCACGATTAAATTGTACAATTGCATAATTTGACAGCTAATATTGAATTTCATAAAATGTAATAGAAAACTTATTTATACCTAATAAACCTAATATACCTTTATACTTACTTTATCTATACTTTATCTTATCGATATCTTATATAATATAACATAATTAAAACTAATGATATGTGCGATAATAAGTTTATAATTCAAATTAACAAAGAAATATTATATCTCTATAAAGATATATGTATAAAATATATACTTGTATAAAAATTTTTAAAATATATACTTTATTATATAATTATAATATTAAATTACAATATTATATAATATTATATTTAATTATAATATTAATAATTATAATATTAAATACTAATAATTATAATTATACTAATAATTATAATAATACTAATAATTATAATATTAAATAATTATAATATTAAATATTTATAATAATTATAAATATATAATAATTATAATATTAATACTATATTTAATTATAATATTATTAATATTATATAATTATAATATTAAATTATAATTATATAAAATATATACTTGTATAAAAATTTATTATCAATCCTTATTTATTTAATACAATAAAAAATAAAGATTGTTGTACTTCTATATATATTTTGACAGCTGATATTTTTCTCGTCAAATAAGAAATGGCATTTTTTAAAGTAATATGTTAGAGAGAGAGAGAAAGAGGGATCGGGAGTTTTTGTCTGAAAATTAATAATAAATACTGGAATTACCTGTTAGTAAATATGTGAGCCTCCGGATGAGGAGATGACAAGACTACTCCGCTCACGTCCACGGACATCCCTGTTTCTTCAGTTTCCAGATTGTACATTTCGGATTGAGGATTTCAATTTCGGTAGGGGTGCGCATTCTCGCCTACATGTCAGATTATTGCCAAATCTGAAATAAAAGCGCATTTCATTACTTTAAGTCGTTAATAGATCTGCTCGTTTACACTTGAAAATGTCAAAAACATTGCCGATAATAAGTGAAATGTGGATTCCTCAACGCTATTTTATCTTTAGAAAATATTACAAAAATGTATAAAAAGTATATACAAATAATAAATAATCTAAAAAATAAAAGAAAGTACATAATTATATAAAGATAATGAATAAAATAAAGCTAAATGAATATAAGAAGAAAAGGTGAAATTTTGATGCGATTAAGATAACTTTAATTGTTGTTCTGAAATATTTTTGATAAAATATGTCACCTTGAATAATAAAACATTAAGTTCATACCATTTCTCTTTTTTCAATATTAACAATTATTTTATAAATTTTAAAAGAATTTATTCAAACATTTAATCCACGAAAATATTATCCTGCATCTTTCAATTCTTGATTTTTTATTACAACCATTTAAAACTTCACACATTTTATTCTAAAGAAATAAATAATTACAATTATAATTATAAATTATTATCATATTCTAGAGAAATAAATAATTATAATTATTTATAATTATTTATAAAAAAAAAACTTCATTCACACATTTTATTCTAGAGAAATAAATAATTACAATTATAATTATAATTATAAATTATTATAATATTCTAGAGAAATAAATAATTATAATTATTTATAATTATTTATAAAAAAGAACTTCATTCACACATTTTATTCTAGAGAAATAAATAATTACAATTATAATTATAATTATAAATTGATTTTGATATTCACATTTTATTCTAGAGAAATAAATAATTACAATTATAATTATAATTATAAATTGATTTTAATATACACATTTTATTCTAGAGAAATAAATAATTACAATTATAATTATAATTATAAATTATTTTATATTATTTTAATATTATTATTAATATTATTTTAATTATAATTAATAAATTATAATTAAATTTAATTATTTTTAATTAATAAATTATAATAAATTATAATTAATAAATTATAATTTTTATAAATTAATTACAATTATAATTATAATTATAATTATAAATAATTATAATTATAATTGTAATTATTTATAATTATAATTATAATTGTAATTATTTATTTCTCTAGAATATTATAATAATTATTTATAATTATAATTATAATTATAAGTTGATGTTAATATAAAGCATTAAACCGATAAAAAATAAAAATATAAATAAATTTCGATCTGAGATTCCATCAATCAATCCTTTATCCAATACTATAATCTGGTATGCTAAAAATTTGTTCTCGTGCAGCATCCGCGCTTAGTTGCCTATTACCACGTTGGAATGGATTCAAGCGAAAAAAAGAGAGGAGTAAGAAATCACCTTTGGCATAATATTTAATGGGGAGGAGAGGCAACCGGGCTCAATGGAATGCCGATCTAGTAAGAGGCGTGGTATTTTTATCAATTCGCATACCTTAGCATTCGTTTCACTTTATTTGACACGCAGATTCTTTGGACTTTGAGTTTACACGACCCTTTTATTTACATGTTTCTGATTAAGATAGTTATCTTGTAAACAATCATGAAGAATTATAAGAAATAATATAAACAAAAGATAAATGAGGGGCCCTATTCTACTATATCTATGATCAAAATTTTCATGTACATAATGTCATGTGTCACATTTATTAAATAAATGATAACTTTAGTAAATAATTTTTCCCAGTAAAACTCAGACAAAAGATTCGACTGATACATAAATTATCAAGTACATGTTTAAACAGTTGCATTTTAACATTTCAAAGTAAATAAAGTTCGAGTTCCAAATTAAGATTAAAATCGTTAATCAAACTGTTTACATTTCCATTATCTTAAGATTTAATTGCTCAAGATAACGATTTAGATATTTTAACGGTTTTTAATTTTAATATTTTATAATAGATATATTTTATGGTAGATATATTTCATGGACAATTCGAACAAAAATAATATTCGAGAACAAGAATCTTTTGTTTTTTTTTTTAATTATAAATTTAGCTCGAAAAATTTATATATTTTTTGTATATTTAGAAGATTACTGGTAACTTAAGTAAATGAGATATAGTAAGTTATATTCACTTCATATATACATCCCTTACACAAAGGGCGAAAGAAACCAGGAACTCTTCCAGAATGAGTCACGAATAGGTGTGCCTTTAATATTGTGCACCTGGATCGAAGTCTTGCCAAGTTCCAGGTTACTTGAACCCAGCAAATTCTGAAGTGTCGTCGTTAATTCTGTGACACACATTCAATATAATATACCTGCAAATATTCATTTTCGACATCATCTCCAAAAAAATATGGGAAATTTTATTTCTAAATTACTCGATTGTATATTATATTCTTTGTCAAACGTTTAATACTAATTTCGAACAGATGCGTGTATTTTAGTTCCATAATTATAATTATACAGTGTTTGCTGGTTTTTTATCTAGATGATTATCTAGATAAAATTATGTAGATAATCATCTACATAATTTTATCTAGATAATCATCTACATAAAATCTAGATAAAAATCTAAAATATCTTAGATAAAGATACTTCGTAATTTCTTCATTTAATTAAAGATGATCCATTTTTTTTATCTAGATGATTATCTAGATAATTTTATCTAGATAAACTAGCACTAAACACTATAATTATATAATATCAAGTTTTATCAGCTTTTTTTTATATTAATGTAGCTTGATTCTAAAATAAACGATATATAATTTTTACATGAAATATTTAATAAAAATTTTATGGAACTTCCAAAATGAAAAGAGGAAGCTGCGCAGGAATAGTTTGTTTAAAAGAAATAAACATGGTTCAGTAATATTCCAAAGAGTTGCCAATTTTTATGAGAGATATGGATTTTAACGAGAGGGATATATACCCTCTGCGTTCTAATTCTATGCACCCCGTGTACGTAAATTGTGACTTCGATCAGATACAACTTACATACGACCATCTGACAGAAATAGCAGCGAATATTAACATCGCATATGCCAGTTCGTTGCTCATATGACTTGTATACAATATTGTACATGCTGTTACTTTCTAAAAAAAAGCAACAAAATCTTTTGGGGCTGTTAATCTTTTTTCTGTAGAGAAGAAAAAACATTTTACGATTATTTTTATCAGTTCATATGATAACGATGACAGTATGATGAAATAAATTGACACACTATATATATTATATATACAGGGTGACCCCAACGAACCAGACTTTGAGATTTTTGGGGAAATTTAATTCTGAACAAAAATTTCCTATAAACATGGGTCGAAAAATGCTTAAAATATCGCCCAAAAACCTCTGATGAAGGAAGGCAAAAAGAAAAAAAAAATGAAAAAAAAAACTAAATAAATTTCTTGAAAAAAAAAAACGATAAAAAAAAAAATAAAAATCTTTCTTTATGAAAATAAAAGTTAGTTAAAAAAATTACTTTATTTTCATAAAAGAAAAGAATTTTTTATTTTTTTATTTTTATCAAAAATTTATTTAGTTTCATTTTCTTTTTTTCATTTTCTTTTTCACCTTTACTCTTCCTTCATCGAAGAGGTTTGAAAATTTAAGGAAGCATTTCTGATCCATGTTTATAGGAAATTTTTTGTTCAGAATTAAATTTCCCAAAGCCCCTCAAAGTCTCGGGCCACCCTGTATATATACAGGGTATATATGCACAAAAGATAACATTAAAATGATATATTTTATATTACAGGGGTCTTTCAAAAGTTTCGACACGATCAAATATCTCAAAAGCATTTTTGAAAAAAATGTTTCCGATAAAAGTCTGAAGATTTTAAAAGTTCCATTGAATAGTCATATCCATTTCACCTTTTGTAGCTTATCTTGAGAGCTTCCTAAAATATTATAAAGTTTTCTGTTAAGTACTTTTCGAGTTATGAGGCTTGAAATAATTTCTTAATTTTACATAAACTATAAAATATCTCGTAAAATATTCTTTCTTCGATATTACTTTTATGCACAAAATAATGAAAGGAATCAATTGGTGTAAGAAAAATACATAGTTGTTTTTAAAAAACATTTGTTCAAACGAATACAACTGTTCAATAGAACTTTTAAAATTATAAAACTTTAAAACTTTTGTCTGAAACATTTCTTTCAGCAAAAATGCTTTGATTTTGATATTTGATCGGGACTTTTAGAGGTCTCTGTACATGAAATTCTTCTTTTCTTTCTCCTTCTAAATTCTAATCATTTCATGGAAACTATTAAATTCACTTTAACTTAATTTTATTAAGGTTTATTCTCAATTTTATATTGATAATAAACCTACAAATTTTATCTTGGAATGTTTATAATAGAATTTTATAATGGTTTGTTTCTATAATAGAATTTTATAATGGTTTGTTTCTCAAATTTAATCTCTTTTGTTTTCAAAAGCTAATTCTCTTTTTATGTAGAACTAATTCTCTTTTTATGTAGAACTAATTCTCTTCTAAATTTGACAAAGAATGATAAGAAATTTTTCTAAATAGAATTGAAAGATTTTTTTCTGCGTGAATCTATCATCTGAGTATTCGTCTTAAAAATTGATTTATTTGATAATCATTTAATGATCACAACTATTTGTTTAAACTATTAAGAATTATAGAACTAAATAATTATAGACCTAAGCATTAATGAAGCTAAAATTTCGGAATAGTTTATAAATTTTCATAAAATAACGTCGCTTCATACACACGAAAAAGATTACAATTTGAGAATTTGACAAATATAACAGATGTATTTCCTAGGAAATTTTACAAACGTGAAAGTTTATCGCTTATTTAATTTCAAAATATTTAAATTTATAATAGAAAAGATAAAATAGGAAAATATTTAAATAGAAAATTTTAAACACAATTTTAATAATAGCTTTCTTAGTGTTTGATAGTGTATTTTTAAAAAAATCCATCAAAATAGCGAAAAAAATGCATTAAAAAAAGATGCTATTTGCAATATTTTGAATAACATGAATATAAATAAAAAAAATATTTCTTTATCGAGTCTTATTTAGATCTTTAAATTTATCCGTTCCTCTCTCTCTTTTTATCTTTATTTCTTTTTATCTACTCACTATCATAAATATTATTTTCTATGGAAAATACGATGTAAAAATGAGTTGAATGAACTCATGATATAGATATATTTTCGTCCAAAATAACGTGCGTGCAGGTTGCCCTACACACACAAAGATAAAGATACTTTCTTTTAGGACCTGCACGGGTGCGGTCCCTTAGGGACAAAAGCGAAGGTAACAAAAGAAAAAAATAAAAATACATTTTCTACGTCGTTAAATAGATGCGAGTGTTGCTTGATCTCGGTGTCTATTGAAAATTTTTTATGTATTATTATACACAATATTTCATCGACCAAACAAATTTATTTAGCTTCTTGTTAATTATTGCTCGGTTATTATTTTTTGTAAAATCTGACCTTGAGTAAAAGTTTTATATATTTATTTTTATGACAATTGTATTCGACATTATTATTAAATAAAACTGCAATGCTTTCAAAAATTATTTTCTTTCTTTAAATCAATAATGTTCTTAGTTTTCAGGAATATTACAGACAAAAAATTCTATTCTAATATTTTACATAAGAAATGATTATTATTTGTTCATTATAAGGAATGATTATTATTTGTTCATTATAAGGAATAATTATTAATTGTTCATCTGTTTTCGGAAATATTATTTGGATTTTTTGCGGCTCTAATTAAATAAAAACAAATATTTAAAGCAATTTAAATTTAAAGCAATTTAAAAGTTTTATATATTTATTTTTATGACAATTGTATTCGACATTATTAACTGCAATGCTTTCAAAAATTATTTGTTTTCTTTAAATCAACACTGTTCTTAGTTTTCAGGAAAGAATATTACAGACAAAAAATTCTGTTCTAATATTTTACATAAAAAATGATTATTATTTGTTCATTACAAGGAATGATTATTATTTGTTCATTATAAGGAATAATTATTAATTGTTCATCTGCTTTCGGAAATATTATTCGGATTTTCTGCGGGTCTGATTAAATAAAAACAAATATTTAAAGCAATTTAAATTTAAAGCAATTTAAAAGTTTCATATATTTATTTTTACGACAATTGTATTCGACATTATTAACTGCAATACTTTCAAAAATTATTTTTTTTTTTAAAATCAACAGTGTTCTTAGTTTTCAGGAAAGAATATTACAGAAAGAATATTACAGACAAAAAATTCTGTTCTAATATTTTACATAAGGAATGGTTATTATTTGTTCATTATAAGAAATAATTATTAATTGTTCATCTGCTTTCAGAAATATTATTCGGATTTTCTGTGGCTCTAATTAAATAAAAACAAATATTTAAAGTAATTTAATTAAATTAAATTTTTTAATTTAAATTTAAAGCAATTTAAAAGTGTTATATATTTATTTTTATGACAATTGTATTCGACATTATTAACTGCAATGCTTTCAAAAATTATTTTTTTTTCCTATAACAGTGTTCTTAGTTTTCAGGAAAGAATATTACAGACAAAAAATTCTGTTCTAATATTTTACATAAAAAATGATTATTATTTATTCATTATAAGGAATGATTATTATTTGTTCATTATAAGGAATAATTATTAATTGTTCATCTGCTTTCGGAAATATTATTCGGATTTTCTGCGGCTCTGATTAAATAAAAACAAATTTAAATTTAACAATTAAATTTAAAATTAACACAATTTAAAGCAATTAAATTTAAAATTCAATATTAATATAATATATATAAAATTTAAAATAAGAGCACACATCAAAGAAATAGAGCGAATATAAATAAATCTAATGAATAATCCTAATTAAGAATTTCATTACATTGTATATGCACGATCAAATGCTTTGCATCTATGTGAATAAAAATACGAAGTAAATTGAAAAAAAAAAAAAAAAAAAAAAAAAAAAAAAATATACATATACATCTAAATATATATTCAAAGATTGTATCTGTCTCACGTGTACTATCGATCGTACGAAGCAATTATATGAATGAAACCGCCCTTCGAATACACATAAGCAAACACATGAATCGCGAGGTTCAATCTTTAAAGGATAGTTCGCGTACGCTTTGGCTGTGCATCCTGGCATCGAAATCACTACCCGATAATGACCAGTGATTGCAATGCTGTCAGTGATTGCAAAGACGATTGGCTCCACGATTAATCGCTCAACCGATTTATCTCGGAAAAAAATAGCCCTACGGATATCAAATCATTATTAATTATAAATATTATACGAATTGCTATTAAGATTATCATTTCCCCATTTTTTATAAGTTTTTTGACGTGTATTTATATCTAATCATTGTGATATTATGAAGCAAGAAGTTAAGATTAAATAACAAAGTCCTTGTATGTTTGTAATATTAATAGTATTTATATATTCATTAAATATTATTCATTTATTATAATTATGCGGATCTGATAAAAGATTAAAATATAATAATAAATAGCGCGTAATCTTTTTTCCTTTTCTCAAAAATTTGACACTTGTTGTTGCTTAAATCAGTGAAATAGAATTATTCTTATAACGATAAAAGAGTTAATCACCAATATTAAATTCAAATTACGAGCAAAAGAGTAAAGCATGATGTAGTAAAATTAATTATTAAAAGTGCAAAAATTAAAATGTAAATAACAACAATAAAAATATAAAAATTTACAAAATTATATCAGAATTACGAATTATAATAATCTAAATTTTTTCAGAAAAAGTGCAAGGAAACTAACATTCTATTATATCAAATTTAAGTTAATCACTAATATTAAATTCAAATTATGAATAAAAGAGTAAAGCATGATGTAGTAAAATTAATTATTAAAAGTGCAAAAATTAAAATGTATATAATAACAATAAAAATATAAAAATTTATAAAATTATATTAAAGTTACGAGTTATAATAATCTAAATTTTTTCAGAAAAAATGCAAAGAAACTAACATTCTATTATAATATATCAAATTTAAGTCAATCACCGATATTAAATTCAAATTATGAGCAAAAGAGTAAAGCATGATGTAGTAAAATTAATTATTAAAAGTGCAAAAATTAAAATGTAAATAATAACAATAAAAATATAAAAATGTACAAAATTATATCAGAATTACAAATTATAATAATCTAAATTTGTTCAGAAAAAAATGCAAAGAAACTAACATTCTATTATAATATATCAAATTTAAGTTAATCACCAATATTAAATTCAAATTATGAACAAAAGAGTAAAGCATGATGTAGTAAAATTAATTATTAAAAATGCAAAAATTAAAATGTAAATAATAACAATAAAAATATAAAAATTTACAAAATTATATCAGAGTTACGAATTATAATAATCTAAATTTTTTCAGAAAAAAATGCAAACTAACATTCTTTTCATTCATATTATAATATACTTTTCATTCATATTATAATATATCAAATTTAAGTTAATCACCAATATTAAATTCAAATTATGAGCAAAAGAGTAAAGACGTAGTAAAATTAATTATTAAAAATGCAAAAATTAAAATGTAAATAATAACAATAAAAATATAAAAATTTAAAAAATTATATCAGAGTTACGAATTATAATAATCTAAATTTTTTCAGAAAAAATGCAAAAAAACTAACATTCTTTTATGTCAAATTTAATTTAATGTATTCTTTTTTAATCGTAGTGAGGGCATATTTTAGTTGTACTTGTGCACTATTAGCAAATCGGACTAGAACGCATCAGATGTGCAAAAATCGTACAAATTCCCAGAAAAACGCGTATCAAAAAAAAAATTCAAAACATTAAACATTTCATTATTCTTTGACAGTTGATCCTCTCAGAGTTGTTAAGGCATTTTCATCTTTGACCTTTGACTCTTTTTAATCAATGTAAAACGTCACCTCTCCTTCACCAAATATATGACGAAATTTAAGTAGTTTCTAAAATATATAAATGTAAAGCATTAAATACACATATCCAAGCTACAACCAGACTATCCCTTTGTCTCCCCTCGCATTTTCCGGCTCGGACGGTCTGGAAATATACCTGCACCCTAAATAATCCCTTTCCTCACCCACGCCATCCTAAATGCGGCGAATGCAAAAAAGATTGCGGGCAGAAAATCATCGGTCGAGATCGAGGCGAGCTTTCACTTTCCTCAGCCTCGACTCGCGCAAGCGAGCGAGCGCATTATCCGCTCCGGTCGAGTCGCGAGCGTTTCCCTCTCGCGAAAAAACAGGGGATGAAAGAACGCGTCTCCTCCTCCGAGAAGGACGGACGAAGAGAGACGCGGGAGCGCGCGCGCGTCTCTTATCGATCAGAAACGGCGCGCTGCCACCCTCCCGACACTCACCTGCAGCTAAACGCTGCTCTCGACGACGAGCCCGAGTGCTCGCACGAACGCCATGCACTATCCTCGCGCGTCGTCGATCTGTCAAGCGTCGTCGCGACGCTACATCCGCCCTCGCGGCAGCTCGCAGCGATGAAATTCGCAACTCGAGGAGACGCTCTTCCTCTTCGTCGTCGTCACAGACACGAATCTAGAAGGCACGCAATACATATTACACCCGCCTCGAGCCGAGCGGCGAGAAACGCTCGCGCAAGTTCGTCCCGAGAGCGCTCCCGGACTCTGTCTCTCGGCTCCTCTTTCGCTCTCGCGACAAGCAACCCCGCAGCCCCGGTACGCACCCCGACGCACGACGCGTTCGACGGACACTGGACAAAATGGCGCGCGGCATCGTGCCGCGACTCCGACGCCAGGGAGCGCCCGATGATCGCCGGGGAATCCGGGGACGCGGGGGAGGAAGCGGTCGGCCGGCTGCGGAGACGGGGATCAGCTGACGTCACAAGCTGCAACGAGATGAGGACGAACAGGTTTCTACGTCGACGACGCAAACCACGCCTCTTCGGCATTCAAACCGCAGGTCGGCGATGACCGCGAGAGAACCTCCGTCAACTGCGACCTAGTCCGGAAGCGAGATGTTTCCTTCTTCGAAAATAATTCCCTTTTACCTACTCTTCTGTTGACTTGCCGTCCTCCTACGTTATTTTCAGTGCCGTTTTCACATCTTTTTTTATCCTCGTGAATCTGGTAGAACCTAAAGAAAGACAGATTAAAGTTAGACTATTATTGGAAGATGTAAATTAAAAAAAGTATACAGAGTGTCTTATTTTAATCGCCCTGAATAACTTTTTTAATTTTAAAAGGATCACGAAACGTCGTGACAAATAAATAAAAATTTGTTTGCTAGTCTTGGTCGATTATATTATTTCCAATGAATTTCCTTTAATTGACTAGCGATGTTAAGATAGTTTATAAATTTTTTAATTTTGATTGTAGGAAAAAATGTTTCAGACAAAAGTTGTATGGTTTTAAGGGGCACATAAGGCGGTGTCATTAGTTTGATTTTCAAGAGTCATCTGAAGGTCACGTAAGGGTCACCTCCAATTTTTTAAATGGAACACCCTATGTGTTTTTACATATTCTTGTAGCTCATCTCGAGAGCTTTTCAAAACACTATAATAAAGTACTTTTCTATTGAGTGCTTTCCGAGTTATGAGGCTTGAAATCATTTCTTAATTTTACATAAACCGTAAAATATCTTGTAAAATATTCATTTCTCGATTATCTTACCTTAATACTTTTATGTACAAAATAATGAGAGGAATTAATTGGTGTAAGGAAAACACATAATTGTTTCGAAGAAAAAAATATGTAAATTGCAATTAACAATATTCATATTTTTTCTTAGAAACAACTGTGTGTTTTCTTTACACCAATTGATCTTCTTTCATTATTTTGTACATAAAAGTAAGATAAAATAATCGAAAAATGAATATTTTTTTATCTAGATATTTTATGGTTTATGTAAAATTGAAAGATTATTTCAAGCCTCATAACTTGAAAAGTATTTAATGAAAACTAACAAATTACAATTAAAATTAAAAAAGTTATTCAGGGTCGATTAAAATGGGATACTCTGTATAAAAGAAATATAAGAAAGAAAATTTCAATTTTTAATTATTCTTTTAAGCATGTTGTTTGAAAAGCAAAAAACACGTCAATGAATGGAAAGTAAAATAATCTTAAAATTCCTATTTAGAAATCAATGCATATGAATATCTTTGTGCTTGGTTAAAGTGACTGTAAAATTTTATTCTCGTATTCATTATAAAAAAATGAAAAACTACAATCAAAATTAAAAAAGTTATTCACGGTGATTGATTAAAATGGAACCTGTAAAAGAAATATAAAAAAGAAAATTTCAATTTTCAAATTATTCTTTTAAGCATCTTGTTTGTAAAAAACACGTCAATGAATGGAAAGTAAAATAATTTTAAAATTCCTATTTACAAATCAATACATATGAATATCTTTGTGCTTGATTAAAGTGACTGGAAAATTTTATTCTCGTATTCATTATAAAAAAATGAAAACTAACTACAATCAAAATTAAAAAAGTTATTCAGCGTGATCGATTAAAATGGAACGTGTATAAAAGAAATATAAAAAAGAAAATTTCAATTTTCAAATTATTCTTTTAAGCATATGTTGTTTGTAAAACAAAAAACACGTCAATGAATGGAAATAATTTTAAAATCCCTATTTACAAATCAATGCATATGAATATCTTTGTGCTTGATTAAAGTGCCTGGAAAATTTTATTCTCGTATTCATTATAAAAAAAAGGAAACCAACTACAATCAAAATTAAAAAAATTATTCAGGATGATCGATTAAAAAAAAAATGGAATCTATATAAAAGAAATATAGAAAAGAAAATTTCAATTTTCAAATTATTCTTTTAAACATGTTGTTTGTAAAAAACACGTCAATGAATGGAAAGTAAAATAATCTTAAAATCCCTATTTACAAATCAATGCATATGAATATCTTTGTGCTTGATTAAAGTGACTGGAAAATTTTATTCTCGTATTCATTATAAAGAAAAACATCTATAACCGCAATAAATATATATTTGATATAATGAAAAAAAAAAAAAGAAACAATATTCAGTATTAAGAATTTTTCTGAATTACGAATCCAATATACATACTAGAGAAAGAAAAATATCACGTAGATATTTGGGGACACGAGATTGAGTCTTGGAATTGGCTAATTCGCCGCCGAGATTCCATCGCTCGATCATTCCTTGGATTGTTTCCGAGTTGGTGGGAGGGTAGAAGGGGGGGAGGTGGAAGGACGGAGATTCCTGGAAACGTTCCCCTCTTCCAAGAAACGGTCGACTCCTTTATTTTCGCTCTATCTCTCTGCGACGCGTGCACATTGCGCAGAAGGTATATCTACGTGTGTTGTATGGATTTCCATCCCGGAGAGCTGGGATTCAGGGACGGCAATTGCGCAGAAGATTCGCTAAATAGACGAGGCTCAGACGCATAGTATTACGTCGACACAAATGACTTCGTCTCATCTCGCTTTTCCCTCGGTAAGCATATTCGCTCATTGGTTCTCCTCGCTCGTTCATTCTCCTCCCTCCCCTCGCCGTCTCCTTTTTTTCTCCTTCTACACGAGAGAGCCTCCTTCACGTCATGTCCCGTAGTCCAGCAGCTCGGTCGATTCCCAAGTGACATCACAGCTCGCCCATCTCGTAGTAACCGTGACCGTGATACTCAAGGTCCCGCGTAAACGCCTACGCATAATACACTTGGCATAAGTAGGAAGAATAAATTGAGGAATAAATATATACCTGATATAAATATAAATATATAAATATAAATATGTACCTGAAAGTGAAGAGATGTCAAAGGTGTAAAAGGATCATTCTTTAGGAAAAATCTGTAAAGGTTCAGAATCGTCAACTTTTCAAGATGAATCGAATAAATATAAATAATAAGTACATGTATCATGTATGCTTGTGTTGTGTAAAAAAGCGGAAGGTTCTTGGTTCTAGTAAGCTACTGTGTCATATCCACAAATAAAGTATTGTCTAAGAAAATTTTTAAAATTCTGTATCGTATTCACAAATAATCATAAAGTATTATCTAAGAAAATTTTTAAAATTCTGTATCGTGTCCATAAATAATCATAAAATATTGTCTAAGAAAATTTTGAAAATTCTGTATCGTGTCCACAAATAATCATAAAGTATTATCTAAGAAAATTTTTAAAATTCCATATATTCATAAATAATCATTCATAATCATTCATATGTATCTAAGAAAATTTATAAGATCTATCTAATTATCTAAGAAAATTTTTAAGATTCAAATTGTAACTGGAAAACAACACAGATTTGTTTTCTTGTTTGAGTGAAAGTTACAAACGTGTCAAATTAATAAAAAAGTCAGTTTTTCATGCGCACAAAAATCATAGAAAACTTAATTTCCACTCTTCAAGCTTTTATATTCGTGCACTATGTTCTCAACTTTTGTAAAAGCTTCCAGGAAATCGTCTTCCTCCAAGCCAAACTGTTTATATTGATGTAAGAAGGCCGCGAATTTATAAGAATTCCATGCTTTGTCCAGATACGTGTCCAATGGCCGATGTATCTCTGAATTGTTGGTGATCAATGCTAAAAACTTGTCTCTATTTAAGAACTTGCGTTCCTGGTGCAAGTGAGTCAGCGACTCTGTTGGTGCGATCCACTCTGGATACAAATGCCTCTTCTGCAGATCTTCCAACATTACAGCGTCGTTCTCTACAGATCTGCCACGTGTCACAAGAACATTGGATACACAAGGGCTGTACGTATGAGACACTGTTTTGCTCAGCGAAGGATTCGGTGCTTTTAATTGAACATTTGTCAATTCCATCTGCGATTTCGATATTCGAAGAGTCTGCTTCAAGTGACGTACGTACACGTCCCACTTGTAATTGGGCTCATATTGCAGAGACGTTGCGGGAACATGTGGAGTACTCTTGATCGTCACAAACCTAAAATTGGGATGCGCAGCTACCTTGGACGCTAAGAAATTCACGTTGCATCTGCCTTCATTGTTAGGTTGAAAGGCAGCGAGCAGATTCTCAGAAATGATATTGTTCATGTCGCATAACACGGTGTTGGAGTTGTTCAACAAACTGGTGCTCATGGCGTGCATCTGCTGGTTCTCGAAGAGCACAGAGAAGTCCGCTCTGTCGGAGAACTCCGCCAGAGTCAGTACGGTGTTGTAATTCTGAGTGGAGACCTCGCCGAAGGTGAATGGCAACACAATCGAAGCCACTATAGACTTGGTCTCGTACTCGTCGCGTAGAGTCTCGACCATCCGACTCCCGACACCGGATCCCGTGCCACCGGCCGAGCTGAGGAGCAGGAGGAATCCCTGGAAACGATCCAATCTCTCAATCTCTCGTCGAGTGACACTCACCATGCTATCTGAAAGTCGTCGACCGCTTATCTTGTAGCCGTAGGCCCAATTGTTGGCGCAACCGCCAGCAGATTGACAGACGACGTTGCTCCCTCGATAGGTCCAGGAAGCCCGGGGCTCCTTCCGTATCCCGTTCACCACCTTCTCCTCGGTGTCGACGAGGATCGCCCTGGCCAGGTGCCGGCCGCGTTCCGTCATTCCGTCGAACCACTTCTCGATGGTGCTCTCCGCGTACTCGTAATTGGCCCCATGAGACACGCCGGTGTCCGGGCTCTCGAGGTCGGCGGACACCCTGGAGAATAAGTCGCGTCCGAGTTGATTCCCGCACTGGCCGAACTGTATCGTCAGCATCTCCGAGAATCTCCTGATGTTTGACGTTTGACGTTTGACGTTTGACGGTATTTTTAGGAGGAGAATTCAAGCGATGAGCGAGCGATTTCGAAATTCACATCCAGTCGACGCTTCCCGCCAAAAATTGCGTCGGCGCGAACGTTGGCAGAAACGGCTTCTCGCGCATGCGCGTTGAACGTGGCTTCACCGAAGTGTCAAATTCCTAGAGAAAAGGACGCTTTTTTTAGATTCTCTATTATTTTTACAACCTAGAAACACCAAGTGACGTTTATATAATTTTGTTATAATTTCTCACTCGACAATATAACTGTTATGTGTTATGTAACTGTTACATAACAGTTATACAGTGCCTACCAAAAGTTCCGGGACGGTCGAATATTTCATGAACTATTCACTTTAGAAAGAAATGTTTCAGACAAAAGTTGTGTGGCTTGAAGGGAGCCATAAGACGGTGTCATTGGTTTGATCTTGAAATGTCGTTTGAAGGTCGCGTGAAAGTCATCTTCAATTTTTTAAGTGGAACCATCTATTTTTTATTGCATATTCGAGTAGCTTATCTCGAGAGCTTTCCAAAACACTATAATAAGTATTTTTCATTGAGTACTTTTCGAGTTATGAGACTTGAAATCATTTCTTAATTTTACATAAACTATAAAATATCTTGTAAAATATTCATTTTCGATTATTTTACCTTAATACTTTTATGTACAAAATAATAAGAGGAATCAATCGGAGTAAAGAAAAAACAATTGTTTTTAAGAAAAAATATATAATTTGCAATTAACTATTACATGTCTTTTTTCAAAAACAACTATATGTTTTCTTTAGACCAATTGATTCCTCTCATTATTTTATACATAAAAGTATTAAGGTGAGGTAATTGAAAAATGAATATTTTACAAGATATTTTACGGTTTATGTAAAATTAAGAAATGATTTCAAGCTTTAGAATTCGGAAAGTACTCAATAAAAAAATACTTTATTATAGTGTTTTGGAAAGCTCTCGATGTGAGCTACCAGAATATTTAATAAAAAATAGGTGGTCCATTTAAAAAATTAAAGATGACCTTCACGTGACCTTCAAACGACTTTTCGAGGTCAAATTAATGATACCATCTTATGGTCCCCTTCAAGCCATACAACTTTTGTCTGAAACATTTCTTTCTAAAATGCATAGTTTATGAAATATTCGACCGTCCCGGAACTTTTGGTAGACATTATATAACTATTATATAACTGTTATATAACTGTTATTTGGTGTTTGCTGGGAGATTTAAAAATGCTGTAAAAATCAGTGAAAAAAATATGTATTAAATAATTGCAAATTTCTTTAGATTTGCAGTAGTGTCGTTTTTTACATTAAATATGTCAATAAAAATAAAAATATTAAATTTCTCGCTGCACATCCCTGGATCTCGGTGTCATTTTACGCTGCGCATGCGCGAGAAAAGGTGTCTCCGAAAGCAACACTAAACTCGCGGAAAGCGCGATTAAAATCGAGAGAATTGAGAGAAAATTTTGCACATCTCGAATTTAATTTACAAAAAACGATACAGTCGTCTCTTGTTGACAAATAAAAAATTATAAAAAGGATTTATACTTTTTGTTTCACCGATTCGATCCAATAATATCGGATAACCATATAAATCTAACCACAAGATAAAAAAATTATCCTGCAAAAAAATTATCTTGCAAAAATTAAAAGGACGATGACTGGTCGATACAAATTTCGCAAATTGCTCTTACACAAGAGCTTAGGTAGTGTCGAAAGTACGTTATATCCGCACTGATTAATGATGGAATTATTAATGAGATTAAAAAAAAATAACTGCTAACTTGTTAATTGTCATCATTATTTGCCAACAGGATTTTTATAATCGCACTAAAAAGGTGTGCGCGACAGGAGGACTGCATCTCGACACGCGGATTTGTTAATTGCCAGCCACCTGACTTGTAATGTACAATAGGATGGGTGTACGTACGCAGAGAATAGCTTTATGCGTGGCCGTGGTGATTTGTGGCATCATCTATTTATGCGCAAATCGACACAGGAACGAGAAGGATGTATCCTTGAAGCAGCTTCTCGCCGCTGCGATAAGAGCGGCGGAAATTGGAGGATCCGAAGTAGTGGCTGTGCACGATCAGATTAAATTTAAAATCGAGAGCAAAGGCCAAACCAGAGAAGGTATACAACTTGGTATTCTGTTATTTCAATAGAGATAACTTGGTATTTAATATGTAACTATTATCATATCCTTTCTTCAATATATTTTAGAATGTAAACTAAAACATGACTCTTTTTCTATTACCTTTAAAGGAGTCAACGACCCAGTAACAGCGGCAGATTACAGATCTCATTGTGCCATGTATCGTGCTTTAACGGAGTCATTTCCAGGAATTACTGTGATATCCGAGGAAACGTCGCAGGATTGTGACCAAATTGTAGTAGAAAATATTAAGAATTCTGTTAAAAGTATCGATGGTTATAATATAAGCGACGATATTGTGAACATTAATGATATTACAATTTGGATAGATCCTCTTGATGCCACCAAAGAGTTTACAGGTAACAATATATCTTTATTTCAATAATATTCTAATATTTTTATACACAATTATTTTTTATATAATTTATAGGATTATTTTTAAGATTTGTGATGAATACACTTTTATGTTACACTCATATAAATTCTATAAAAGAAAATATTAAAAATTTAGATAATTGAATATGAGAAAAATATCTGCAATTTAATATTTTTATCTATGATTAGGTCTTGAAGAGGTATTGATTATTTTCAGGATCAAATGATACAAAAAGATACAAAAGATTTATGGATATAAGACAGATACAAAGAGATACAATTATATCATACATACACAGTTCTGAAATAGTATAAAATCCATATTATAGATAATTGCAGAAATATTAATTGTGGGTAATGCCTATAATCATTGCCTTAAATGAACAATTTATTAATAATATAGGCAAAATAGAGAAATTAAATTTGATACAAAATACTAAACTGATACAAAAACTATTAACATATTATGTTTTCATTGTATTTTAAACTTGCTAAATATCCTTCCTCATTATTAAATATTTTCTGAGCAGATGATTATTAACAATTATTTTTATGAAATAAAAAGACATTCAATAATTTTGTTTTTATTGTTATCCAGCTTTTTTAAAATTAAATTATTAATATATTTTACAATATTTTATATTTTTAGAGAATTTACTTCAATATGTATCTACTATGGTATGTATAGCTGTGAAAGGACAACCAATTATTGGTGTTATATATAAGCCATTTGAAACAAGGCAGAATTATAGTTTGTATTGGACATGGACTAACCATGGTGTATCAAGAAATTTGAGAAATTTGCCCAAGGTAATGAAAATTTAAAAATCTGATCAAAAGATAATAGTCTATATAATTGAAATGAAGTAAAATTTTAAAACATTATCTTAATTCTAATCTTTATTCGACAGACAAAGGATAATAAAACACCTATTCTGATTGTATCTCTTTCACATGCTGGCCAAGTTAAAAATGCATCTAAAGTTGCCTTTGGCAACAATGTTGAAATTATTTCTGCTGCTGGTGCAGGTAAAAAAATTTTTTAAAACTAATAATCATACTTTTGTAATAAAAAGAGCTGTGATACAATGATTTCCAAATGATTCGCAAACAAATTAATAATTTTTATACATAACATAGATTTTTGAGCTTTTTAATATATTATGTATTTATTTTTTATTAACTTAGCTTTTATTTTTTTATCATGTCTCCAGTTTTTATTATAAAAAAGCTTTATTTTAGGATATAAGTTCTTGGAAGTAGCTGTTGACAATGCAACAGCATATGTTCATACAACTGCTATCAAAAAATGGGATATATGTGCAGGAACAGCAATTCTAAAGTATTATTAAACTGTTTTGCCGTATGTTAGTCTGATTAATCAGTATTTATTTATTTTACGTATTTTTGTTTTTTAATATAGCGCTTTAGGAGGAACAGTGACACAATTGTACGATCAACAACCAATCTATTTTGGAGCTAACAATGCTAAAGTACTTACAAATGGTCTCTTAGCAACTATGAGTGATCATGCATGGTATTCTGAAAAATTTTTACACGACTTTCCATCTGATTTTCATAAATTATAAGTAAACTACACATGAAACAAAAAGAGACTGTATATATTATTTATGAAAGTGATAAGAAGTTTGTGTTCTAAGTGATAAATATTAATATACACTCTCATAGGCAATAAGATTACATATCTTCCAACAACTGTTATTTCATTAAGTATTTACTGTAAGAAATATATTTCTCATAGGTGTATAAAAATAGACTTTTATACAATAAATTAAGTTACAATAGTCACATTCACAGTTTTATAAATTATAAACTTTAGTATTTTATAAAAATATATTAGTGAAAATATATAATGTGAGATAAAAAGTTATTTGCAAATTGATTTATTGCATTGATAGTTTTTTTATGTATACAATTACATAAAATGTTTCTTTTTTCTTTCACATTATTTATGTAACACATTACTTTGCATTTTTCTCCAGTACTTTTGCATGAAAATGATTATTTTACTAGAGTGGGTAATTTTATTATATCTTCTAGAATGCATATTGCAGATGCTTTCTTCAGCTTCTTCAATGTCTTATTAAACTTTGCAATAGCTTTTTCACGTTCTACGTCAGTTGGATTACATACGTCTTGTACGTTAGAAACATGACATATATATTTTTTAATAACTTTGCTTTGTAGTTTTTTTAAAGATACTTCACTTTTAGCTTGCACAACATCTAAAATAGTCTTTTTCCAATCAAATGGATTATTGTTACTTTCATTTTCGTTCGTTTCTAAAGTGGACGTTTTTGAAATCTTTGCAGCAGG
Organism: Camponotus fellah; assembly: GCA_030586385.1. Lineage (NCBI taxonomy): Eukaryota > Metazoa > Arthropoda > Insecta > Hymenoptera > Formicidae > Camponotus > Camponotus fellah. Next base: position 589,462 of record JAPIVC010001055.1, read on the forward strand.
TTGGAGATTCTCTGATATTTGATCATTAGTTGATTTCAATCGTCGTTTCTTAGATTTCTTTTCACTCACATTATCGCCATTAGTCTCATGTGGTTCATTGTTTCCATTTTGATGCTTCGAAGAATTATTTTCTTTGCATATATTTTCATTATTTTGATTCTCAACAATGTTCTGATTATCAAATGACTGATTTGAATCTTTGTTTTGAATGCATGTTGTCTTATCTGTTAAAAAACAAATATATTTTTCATTATTTTATCTATATTATTTATTAATATCGATCGATATTATATCTATTATAAAGGGAATTTTTTTCAGTTGTTTTTAAACTTAACTACAATTACTCACCATTATTTTGCCCTAGAGTTTGCGTAGTATTTTGTTCCTGAGTATGTACAGCAGAATCTTGACTTTGTTTATGTGCAGTTTCCATTTTATTCCAAACGCTCTCCACAATTGTCATATTTACACGATTGCCCATTGCACTGCGTATGAAGTTAAGGAATTTAGCCTTCTTCCTTGGTATATTTTCATATTTCGATAAACTTTGAAGAAAGTTTCTTTCTGCATTGGATAAATCTATTGTTCCGTTCAACAAATTATTAACAACGCAAATCCATTCCTGCTGCTTGCGTTCGCCTTTATTTGCGTTAGGCTTTGCAACATAATCTTTTCCACCGTATCGTTCAGCCTCGGTTAGACACTTGGTATGTGCAAGATATTCCTCGCCCCTTGAAATAATCCAAGATGTTACAAACATGTGATAATTCGCGTACAACATATGACTTATAATATAATATAATAATATAATATAATATATAATATAATATAATAATATAATACATATGATATGATATAATATAATATTATTATAATAATAAATAATATTTAATAAATAATAATAAATAATACTTATAATATAATATTATTAATATATATATATATATATATATATATAATATTATTAATATATATTAATATATATATATATAATATATATATTATTATATATTAATAATATAATATATAATAATATACATACTCCTGGACAAAATTAATATAAGCATAATTTTTTTTTCACTTTAAAATTTTTCGTTAAAATTTAAATATCAGCTTTTAAAAAAAAAAGTGAAAAAAAATTATGCGTTAATTTTGTCCAGGAGTATATATAATAATATAATGTGTAAATCAATTATATATTCGCAAAGATTTTTTTTTTAATTCAACATTTATGAATCCTTACCGAAAATCCTTTAAACAATCCGCACAGGTTAAAAAGGGCACATTCCGGCACCTAAATTGATAATGTTTAGCCACTTTGGGTTTTTGCACCGTATCGCCACAATGGTTACAAGTAAATACGACCATGATACTTTTAATTAATTTTAGCAATATTAATTAAAATAATTTTATTATCGAATAATATATCGACGCTAATTTAATAAATCCGATGTTCCCACTTCCCACGAGACACGAGAAATCACAGCGTCTAGGATTGCGTTCGTAAATCCACCTGTCAGAAGAGAGCGTTTGATTGACCAATCAGAGTAAGAGGAGCGAAAATTTCCCGATTGGTCAATCATTTATCCGAAAAAAAAGAAGAAAAAAAAAAATTACGAGATCAATGAATTTTTTAATCACAATCATAAAAAATCCTTTATTCTATTTACAAATTCAACAATCCAGAGAGCCAAAATGTCATCCTATAAAATTGGCGGAAATCCTCAACTGCATTTTCTCAAAAATTCTTAGCTCTTTCGTTTTTTAGATCGTGTATATACAGGGTGTCCCAGACCGTACACCCCTTTTAAAATGAAAATAAATGGCTTTTATCAAAAATCGCGAACAATTTTTAAGTAAATCGGGTACGCTCTATCAAATGGTGATATTTTTAATTTGTTATTCCGACCGAAAATACGCTTTCCGGATCGGAAGTTGAATTTTTTTAGGAGAACATGGTACTTTTTATTACAGAATCAAATTGTACGTGAAGAAATAAGAAACTTTTGTATGAAACGTTTTTTCTAAAAATGCCTCTGTCAATCTTAAAATTGACCTTGATTATTTCATCAGTTACTTTCAAGGTCAATTTTAAGATTGACAGAGGCAGTTTTAGAAAAAACGTTTCATACAAAAGTTTCTTATTTTTTAATGTACAATTTGAATCTGTAATAAAAAGTACCACGTTCCCCTAAAAAAATTCAACTTCCGTTCCGGATGGTGTATTTCCAATCGGAATCAAAAGTTTAGAAGAACATGATACTTTTTATTACAAATTCGAATTGTACGTGAAAAAATAAGAAACTTTTGTATCAAACGTTTTCTCTGAAAATGCCTCTGTCGATCTTAAAATTGACCTTGATTATTTCATCATAGTTACTTTCGAGGTTATTTTAGTTGCCCGTTTGATAAGTTTCTTATTTTTCACGTCAATCTCTGTAATAAAAGTACCACGTTCCTCTAAAAAAATTCAATTTCTGTTCCGGATGATGTATTTCCGATCGGAATCAAAAGTTTAAAGGAACATGGTACTTTTTATTACAGTTATTACTGTGAAAAATAAGAAACTTTTGTATCAAATGTTTTTTCTAAAAATGCTTCTGTCGATCTTAAAATTGATCTTGATTATTTCATCACAGTTACGTTCAAGGTCAATTTTAAGATTAACAGAGGCATTTTTAGAAAAAACGTTTGATATAAAAGTTTCTTATTTTTTCACGTACAATTCGAATCTGTAATAAAAAGTACCACGTTTCCCTAAAAAAATTCAACATCCGTTCCGGATGGTGTATTTCCAATCGGAATCAAAAGTTTAGAGGAACATGATACTTTTTATTACAAATTCGAATTGTACGTGAAAAAATAAGAAACTTTTGTATGAAACGTTTTTTCTGAAAATGCCGCTGTCGATCTTAAAATTGACCTTGATTATTTCATCACAGTTACTTTCGAGGTTAATTTTAAGATTGACAAAGGCACTTTTAGAAAAAACGTTTGATACAAAAGTTTCTTATTTTTTCACGTACAATTCGAATCTGTAATAAAAAGTACCACGTTCCCCTAAAAAAATTCAACTTCCGTTCCGGATGGTGTATTTCCGGTCGGAATCAAAAATTGAAAATATCACCATTTGATACAGCGTACCCGATTTACTTAAAAATTGTTCGCGATTTTTGATAAAAGCCATTTATTTTCATTTTAAAAGGGGTGTACGGTAGTCTGGGACACACTGTATATTTACACTTTAAGTGTAGAAAGTGTAACAATAAAGAGAACTGAAAGAAACAATTCCCCCTCTCCCCCTTCGTCCTTCCTCGTCACGTTCATACGTACCACGTGCTTTACACACGCCGGTTCTGTTATTTACAATCATCAATATAATTATCAATGAATGCTGTATAGTGTGCTAATTATGGACAATTAATTCATTGTCAGGGAAAGTTAATGTAAAAAATTGTATAAAATTATTGTCGACTTCTAAATATCATTCTTATTATACGTAATGAAAGTATGATTCATGAATGATGTAAACAATAGTAAGCTTTCACGAGATAGGTTTTTTTCATTAATAGATTTGGATGATGTCTGAAAAATTGTATTATAGCAGTGTTGATAAAATTATCGTTGAAAAAGGGATAAATTAGCGAAATGCGACTGTACGTTACTGAAAGGGACAATTTCGATATGATTAGATGATATAAAGATAATCCTGCTGTTAAATGAAGCCTTAATTATCAAGCAAGAAAAATAATGTCTTTGAAATTATTGATGCGCTCTTTAAGTACAAAAAGGTGCGACAAATTTCGGACATTTTATCATCGTTTATATCAGACTGATAGCATTAGTAGCACAATAACCGGCAACCGCCTGGGTTCTCGATATCTCAAGTGAAACAGAATCTGAGGCAAAAGCAGATTACCACTGTCGAAGGACATGCATGCATAGTTATAGAATGTCCTATATGTGATTTTGAAAAATTAAAAAAGGCCAAGATTTATATTAATAAGACAACAGGTAAGAAATAATAATTTGTGGATAATTTACAATTAAAATAATTCTTTTTCTCTTAAAAAAAAAATTTATTTTATTCCAGGATACTTTATGTGTGATAAATGTAATTCTAAGGGCGAATGGAACATATTAGAGAAGTTTTTGTTATTAAAAAAATTGAACAAAGCAAATAATGCACAGGAGTTGGAATCCTTGAGAAATACTATGAGAATTCACACAGATTATGTTTCAAAATGGGATAACATAATGAAATCTAATCAGCAAGTGGCAGATTTATCGGCAGATTTGTACAAGAAAGTTCTACATACATTTTCTCTCCCAGTAAGTTAATTAATAATTATTTCAATGCATATAACTTTAATATATTTATTTACATGATATAAATATTACAGGAAATCTCACAACAAGACATCTCCCAATTAAATGGAGTATACGCGGCTGCTCCATCATTATTATATTTTCCATTAATTGCCTTTGGAAACATTACTGTTGGTTATAAGACTCTTTCTAGCGAATCAGGATTAGAACAAACCGTACCTATTTGCAATGTTGGTGGATTTATCAGTTACAAGCAGAAAAGCACTAGAGCTGATGGAACTGCAGTGATTGTGCCAACGATACATGATTTGCTAGCATTAGCATCTCAAAAAGCAGCAAATGTGATTATCTGCTTACCATATAATTTACAAAACTTACCCCAGCAGCTGTTGCCGAGTCTGGAGAGTTTTAAGAAATTAATCTTATGGTTTGGAAATGACGAGCCTAGCTGGTACACAGCCAGACAGTTTGCCAAGAAATTAAACGAAAAGAGATGCTACTTTGTGAGACCAATTGATACGCAACCCAGACCAAAGCTAGCCATTGATAAGGGCTACGACCTTAAAAGTATTTTGGCAAATGCCCAACCGATATGGCACAAAAGTATCACTACCTTTGATGATCTCAGACAAGATGTATTATGTGATTTGCAAAATATAGATAGAGTTCAGGGAGTGAAGTGGAAAAAATATCCTGCGCTAAATCGAATTTTAAAGGGACACAGAAGAGGAGAGTTTACAATTCTAACTGGACCCACTGGTATAATACACATATATATATATATTTATATAACTGCAATTAATCGAAATTTATTTTATATCGAGAAACAACAAAACAGCTAAATTTTATTTGCATCGCAAGGTATATTTTTACACATGTCATTATATTTTCAGGTTGTGGAAAAACTACATTTATGAGCGAGTATTCACTAGATTTAGCGATGCAAGGAGTCAATACATTATGGGGCAGTTTTGAAATCAGAAATGCACGTCTGGCTAAAACAATGTTACAACAAATGGCAGAGATGTCTTTGGAAGACAATTTGGACAAGTTTAACATGTATGCAGATGCTTTCAACAAGTTACCCATTTATTTTATGACTTTTCACGGTCAGCAGAACATCAGAGTTGTTATGGATGTATGACCACATGTGCATTATGTTATAAGTAAAAAACGTAGCATTGCGTCCAGTGGCACTGACATTTATTTTTTTTTCAGGCAGTTGAACATGCAACGTATGTGCATGATATAGCTCATGTAATAATTGACAATATGCAATTTATGATGGGTATATCAGACGAATCGAAACACATGGACAGGTAAGAGAAATGTTGTAAAGATTTCCTTATGTAGAATTTTTGATTTTATTTATACAGCATTATATCATAGATTTTGGAAACAGGACAAAATCATAGCAGAATTTCGAAATTTTGCTACAAAGTATAATTGCCATGTCACCCTGGTTATACATCCAAGAAAAGAACGAGAGGAGGAATTGACGACTTTATCTATTTTTGGCAGTGCTAAAGCAAGTCAAGAAGCTGATAATGTATTAATTATACAAGATAAAAGACTTACTAGTTTACGAGGAAAGAAATATTTGCAGGTATACGTCTGCGAATAGATGATACATCTTTAATGATATTCAACTATAACATTGTTTTATTGTATCGCCAGGTTGCAAAGAATAGATATAGTGGAGATTTGGGAGTGATGGTTCTCGAATTCGATAAAACCAAACTCAGTTACGCACAAAAGAAGAAAACGAAAGCGGAGGAAGCAAGAGAAGGAAAAGAAACTCTTCCTGTAGGAAACTGATTAACAATAATTTATTACCAAAATTAAGAATAAAGTCACAAAAAAGTATGCCAATCAAATATAAATATACAGGATGTAAAATCTTAAAAAGCTCCCATTAAGCAAATAGCGTTATTCCTGATTAAAAACCGAGTCGAAAAGTCCTGAACCATTTTTTCCATAATGCTTAATAAAGCAGTAATTAATGAGTAAAGTCGCGAATTTTATTTTATTAAAATATTGAAAAATATTTTAATAAAATTTTGAAAAATATTTTAATAAAATAAAAATAAAATAAATACAATAAAATAAAAAATATTTAAATTCATCGACGTAAAAAGACAAACTTCCTCGTTATCACATATATGAAGATTTAGATAAGCAAAAAAATAAACTGTTTTGTGCTCATTTTTCAACAATTCAACTTTTCAGAAATCTTTTTAATACTTAAATCTGATTAATTATTTGATGAATCTTGAAAAATAAAAATGGTTCAGGACTTTTCGACTCGGTTTTTAATCAGGAATGCTATTTGCTTAGTGGGAGCTTTTTAAGATATATACCCTGTATAAGTTCCTACGATATTTTCTATAAAACCAAAAAAAATGATAGTATTTTATATTTTATGTACGAAAGGAATCAGAAGATACATATATTTATATATAAAGTGTATTCAGAAAATAAAAATTAAATTATTCATTGCATGGGATCTGTTTTATCGACTGTGTCCGTCCATGTTTGCGATGATAACAACAGAAAAGGGGACATCGCATCGTTTCTCGACGTAATCTGTTTTCGTACTTAAATCTTGACAGATCGCATCGAGAAACGTACGCGAACCAGAACGCGTTAACTTAACTTTACACGATGATACTCGGAAAATACCATCTTATTTATTTCGCGGTCAATCTCGCCTGATTTTCTACGTGCGACGTAATTTCGAAGGAACTCACCGTGTTGATCGCTATCTTAGTCAGGAATAAAGCACACGTTGCCGTACTTTCTGAGTCTCTTGGAGCGACAGGATTATCCCAAGAAACGAATATGTTTCTGTTGAGTAACGAGATCTAACCATACTTTTTTACACGCGCCGGCAAAATGTCAAAATTGTACACCTGAAAATTTTTCAAGTGAAAAATATTTTAATAAAATAAAAATATTTTTCAAGTGAAAAATATTGTAATAAAATAAAAATAAAATAGAAAATAAATAAAATAAAATTAAAATAAAAATAAAATAAAAAATATTTAAATTCATCGACGTAATGAATATTGAATTAAAAGATCTGATCTCGATGTAGATTAATTAAAACTTCAGTTTAAGCGCAAATTCGGTGAAAGTATTTGAGAATCTCCCAATTTTAATTGTTATATAATTGTTCGGCGAGTCAAATTGTTTTTTTATCATAATAGGTAAAAATACCTCAAATTTAATTCCTGTCGAAGTCATGCTGATGAAACTTTCCATCATTAGCGTCTCGTTTTTCATTTAACTTGCCAACAAAATTATTTACAAACTTGAAGTTGCCCGCCAATCAGGGTATGTTCGGAATTAAAGCGCGTAGTATCGAAGTGTCAAGTGACAGATGAGACGGTCCATTTACGAACCGTCATAATAGCAAGTCAGATGTCATGTGACGTCACGGGACGACTGCGCAGCCGCGTCGTTTCGCTCGAATTTTTTCACGCTTCTTTTGATTGTAAAATATAATCTATATGTAAGTATATAATTCTTAATTCTTTTAATTTCTCCTTTGTGAATTTTATTATTAAAGAAATATTATTAAATAAACATTATTAAATAAATATTATTAAATAAATATTATTAAATAAATATTATTAAATAAACATTATTAAATAAATATTATTAAATAAATATTATTAAATAAATATTATTAAATAAATATTATTAAATAAATATTTACACAATAAAAGGAGATTTATACAATAGGAACGTGACAAATTGAAACAAAAGCTTACATGTACACATATATGTACACATTGAATTTGCACTTCGTATTATATTATTGACTAATTTTTTCAATATAATGTGATTTATTTATATTACATCAGAAAAATTCATAAAATGACTTATATCACTTTATATCTAGTTCCATATCATGATTTATTCATATCATTTAATATAACAATATATACAGAAGAATAATCACGATAACCCAAGTAGCAAGATGACGTCATAATGACGGTTAATTTTGGTCACAAAATGACCAATTAGACGTCCTAAATTAGGTCTCATAAGACCCGAAAATGACGTCGATATGTCACATCCATGGGACGTCATTTTCTGACGTCCTATTGACGGCAAAAATAGGACCAATATATGACTTAATTAATAAAATTTTTGGCGTTTTAAAACGGTTAGGTTTGATCGATCCGGGATAGTTTATTAGATCTCATTGATCAATCATAGCCATTCTTCTGAAGAATGTAACCATATATTATTCAGAAGAATGGTTGTGATTTATCAATGACATCTATAAACTACTCTGGATCGATCAAACATTCAAAAACGCCATTTGATATTTTTTAACAATATACATTTTAGACATCTTCTTGATAGTTTGATAGATAACATAATCACTATATGAATAGTTATCATAAAATATGTTAGAAGGATATTTTTATTCTTAATATGTTTTATATGATAATTATTTCATGCATTGATCATATTATAACTATCAAAAAGATGTTCAAAAAACTGATATTATATAGATTATTAAGACATTTTTCCTGCAGATAAAGCAACATGTACTTATTGTATTATTTAATCATTGTAAAGGTTTTATATTTTTTAATAAAAAACATTTCGTTTTTACAGATAACTCATTTTAATAAAAAGATTTATACAAAAGATAAATAAAATCATTTATTTTAGTAAATAATTCTATTACTTTTGACAAAATAATTAACAAATTTTTTCTTTTTAATTGTATCATATTAACATCACATATATTACGTTACGTAATTATAATGTACGCAAATGTTTAACAAAAATTATTATAAGCGAATTCAACTGCGGTTTGATGATTATTTTATTAGATAAATATCTTACACAATATCAATATTAAAAAAAAATAATAATATTTATAAAGAAAAAAAAAATATTTATGATAAAATACATAAGCATATTTAATTCCGCAAAAGGGTTAATATCTGTGAATTTTGTGTTTGTATATGAGTTAAAAGATGAATAACCTTCTCTTGGAAAACTGAAAAAATCATTTTAAGAAAATTTATATTATTGTATTGTCTTAACTTTTAAAAAAATATTAATTTTTAAAATTTTTTTCTTATCTTTATACATCTTTCTCTCGCTTCTTCTATTAATAAGTAATAAAAAATTATATTTCTAAGTTTATTGAAATAATTTATGATTAAATCCAAAGAAATAAAATAAAAAGCATTTATTTCGTTCTTTGTTTAGATAATTTGTTAATATTAGAATATTTCAAACTTATTTGTAGTATTACTAAATGTAAAAAGACCTTAAACAAACAAACTATATAAATATAAAAAATATAAAAATATAAAATATAAAATATAAAAAATATAAAAATATCATACCTATTGATTCTGTTAAACTATCATCTATAGGTGTGGTATGTGGTGTTTTGTACGTATGAAATTTACTATTTTTATCTACATAGTCCGGAACGGATCTTGATGTAATTGTATTATACGAGTTAAGTTTTGAAATATTACGCAGTTTGTTTCTATTACTTCAGCAGAATCTGTATCGGGAACAGAATCTGGGGTTTTCGGCGAATCTATATCAGATGAATCTTCCAGAAAAAATTTTATAATGTTAGACAAATGTTTATAAAGTTATATATACATAAATGTTATTAGCATAGTAATATTAAATTTATTATTTTTAATATGTATAAAGAATGCATTCAAAATTATGTAGATAAGTATAAATAGTAAAAAATTTCAGCATTATTTAATAAAAATTTTCTTTATAATAATGGAAAAATAAAATGTTAATATTATTATATTAAAATTATAAATAATAAAATTATATATATTACTGCTAAAATTATGATGACTTACTTTGTTCAGAAATCAGAATATTTTTCAGTATTTTTATTTGTATTAAAAAATTTCCTTTTTAATTTTGGAGGCCGAATATAGATATTATCATTTTCTTCCTCATTACTTATAAATATAAATCGACGAGGCACTGTTATTTTTCTTTAGAAATATCAACCTCTTGATTATCCGTTTGCAAATCAGATGTAACTTCTGACAATTTACATTTTTGTTGAGCCTTTTGTAAATCATCTAAAATAATTCCATTAATCAAATATCTATATTTCAAAATAAATAAACTTATAATGAACTTATAATGGAAATGATTATAATTACTACTAAATTTGCTTTTCACAACATAGAATGGAAATAGAAAATGATAAATTTTAGTAAAATACATAAATACATAATTTTTAATCCCACAAGTTAATATTTGCCAGTTGCCAAAGCATTGTGATCCAATTAGCTAGTTCGATATTTGCAACGTATTCTGGAATGGCCCTTAGTTTACATAAGTAAATTAACTTATATAAAACATTATCACAATATTTTTTTATTTCTATAAATAATTAGTAAAATCTTTTATGCTTACCAGTTTCATATAAACATCTCACTATTGAATAAAGTTTCCACTTTTCAGTATCTGGATATAATGTATTTTCTAATACTTTATTAAATGTTTTTGGATCTTTCATAGGTGGCCAAAAAACTTCTCTTTTTCGAGGAGTTATCCAAGTCTTTCTTACCACTGCAACACCACCTCCATCATCAAATTCAATTAATACATAAGACATAGTGATATCAAACCATTCGTATTGATTAATATAAAAAGTATCATGTAATCCTACAAGAATAATTTTTTATAAAAAAACTTAGAAAATGCATGCAGATATAATTACATTATTGCTATCTTTAATTTAACCTAATCTAATTTTTCTTCATTTTTCTTTTTAAGAAGATGAAATTAATAAATATAGGTTAAGATACAAAATATCAATAGCTTGAGTAATACTTATATATATGCATTTTTACAATAAAAAGTAACATAAATTACTTACTTGTAAATTAACTGTCGAGTAAAAATTACGATGCACGTACAATAATGTGTTCACACCATAATCACATATAAAGCTGCGGTCCAGGAATGGATATCGTTACGTGTGTTACTGGTTACGTGCAGTTAACAAATGAACGCAGCAACGCAGCACTTTTACACGCATGCGCAAATATATTATATGTATTGTATGCATTTACTGTTATAATATGATTGCATTTCGATTGCTACTAATAAAAACTCTAACGTACATAACGTGTATTTACATACATTGTTAGTACTAATTTTCGTTGTTTTAATCATAAAATTGTGTGACAAATATATTAAAATTAATTTTGTAATTTTTATTTTATTAATCTATAATAATTATAATCTATATAATTATATATAATATTAACCCAGATAATCAAAAGTAGTTATTTTGATACGATTTGATATCAAAATAACTACTTTTGTTATTCAGGAGAAAAATAAAAACAATTGTTATAAGACTTTATATAGACGTCTTTAGAACGTCTTTAAAATGACGTCTTTGAATGGTTTAAAAATGACGTCTTTTAAACATCCATCGTTAGTCGCCGACGTCATGGACCAAAAATAGACGTCATTATGATGTCATCTTGCTACCTGGGAAGATGACATAACTTTTTATACTGATTGTTTTAGGATACGCAATTTAACAATTACAATTATTTTTACAATTTTAATAGTTACGCTTACACATTTATACGTTTTACACTTATTTTACGAATTTTTTTGTTACTTTTTTTAAATTTGACCTTGATAATTTACTTAGAAATTTATAAATTTACCCGTGCATTACATGTTTACAAGTGCATTATATCTTTATCCGATCTATTAGTAATCGATATATAATAAATAATAGGCAAGGTTTTATATAGAGGCAAGTTTACCCAATATTTCCACTTTTGTGTTGATCAACCGTTGCATATCTTCCGTGATAGTTTCTTCATTTTCTAGGGACACCATGACGAAACCGTAAACTTCGTCATTACACACGAACAATGGTATATCTACAATATAAGTATGATATAAGTATAAGTATAATATTATATAAATATGATATGCTAAATGTTACACATACAAGTACAAATTTCAAATATTTACTCGATTTATTTGCTCCAACGGCAAAAGTTATGATATCATCCTCGGGTCCATTACAGGCAATCAATTTTTCAACTTTGTAAGTCAAACGATCAGAATCCTATCTTCTTAGATCTATAAGCATCGCGCTGTGGACTATAGGCACGTTGTGACATCCGATTTTTTCACGAAATAAGATCGGTTCATACAGATCCGTTCGTACATAATAATACTCCGCTGTTATTCTAGCTCAAAAATTACTGTACATGCCGTCCGATCTCAATAAAGGTGCCATGATAGTCTGTCCTTTAAGTACCAAGTCGCGCATAGTGCTCGAATTTGTCAATAAGACGTAATTGTAAATTAAAATAATATCTATAAATAATATCTATAAATAATATCTATAAAATAATATCTATAAATTTATAAATTTCTAAGTAAATAATCAAGGCAAGGTTTTATATAGAGAGTAAACTTGCCTATAATTATGCCTATATTAATATTAAAACACACAATTATGCCTATATTAATATTAAAACACACACAAAATAGAATATAATTAATTTTGAAACGCGTTTAGAATAATTAAATAATTATTAAATAAATCTATTAAATAATTATATAAATAATAATTATATAAATAATAATAAAATAAATAATATAATAATTAATAAAATAGTAATTAATAATATAATTATAATAATAATAAAATAAATAATAATAAATAATAATTAATAACATAATTATAATAATAATAAAATAAATAATATAATAAATAATAATTATATAAATAATAATAAAGATTACGAAATAATATTCTAAATTGCGATTTAATGTGTTTTTTGCAATAAATCATTTTTTCATTAAAAATACTTTTTTGGTATGCATGTAATATTGTCATATTGAATACATTAATTCGATGATGATTAGATTTGTCTTTTGTGCAGCATTTAACGATTATCTGCCGTTATCGGACGATCTGAGAGAATTCGTGATATATCCGGAGAAAGACACTTTGGGTTTGAATCACATTTACATGATTAATCTTGTAAGAAGACCGGAGAGACGTAGAAGGATGCACAGACTTTTCGATGAACTTAAGGCTTAGGTATTAAGGCAGAAATTATTGATGCCATGGATGGTAGGTAAGTCGCATGATAATAAATATTTGTTATAAATGTAGAAATCCAAGAATATAATCAGTCTTGATAGATACCATGTTTCGTTTTGATCTGTTTTGAGCAATTTGTACTTTTAAAACATGATAATTCTATAGGTCCCATTTTTAAATCTATTTTTATAACATATAGAAAGAAGATTATATATAAATATAAATATATATATATAGGGTGGCCCCGAACGTTCCAGCCAAACTTTGAGATCTTATAGTAAATTTAATTCTGAACAAAAAATTTTCTATAAACATGGGTCGAAAAATGCTTCCTTAAGAAGTTATTGCTCAAAAACTTCTGATGAAGGAAGAGCAAAAGGTGAAAAGAAAATGAAATAAAAAGAAAATGAAACTAAATAAATTTCTTGAAAAAAACAATAAAAATAGAAAATAAAAATCTTTTTCTTTTATGAAAATAAAATAATTTTTTTTTAACTAACTTTTATTTTATTTTTTAATAAAAAATTTTTTTCAAGAAATTTATTTAGTTTCATTTTCTTTTTATTTCATTTTCTTTTCACCTTTTGCTCTTCCTTCATCAGAGGTTTTTGAGCGATAACTTCTTAAGGAAGCATTTTTCGATCCATGTTTATCGGAAATTTTTTATTCAGAATTAAATCTTATAAGATCCTATAAGATCTCAAAGTTTGGCTGGAACATTCGGGGCCACCCTGTATATATATCCCAGCAAACACCAAATAATAATTATATAACTGTTAGTAATAATTTTTCACTCAACAATATAATTGTTTCATGTTACAGTTATATTGTTGAGTGAGCAATTGTAACTAACAATTATATAAATGTTACTTGATGCTTGCTGGGATACATACATACATAAAATAAAGATATTTTGGTTGAATAACTTTGTATTCTTCCTTTTCTATATTTGTTTGCAAATCCTATTTCTGCTAATAAGTTTCAAAGGCAGATGCAATATAGATGCCATTGTTGCAATTCAAAAGAATATCCTGAAATAAAATTACATGTCAGTTGCATGTCACGTTACAAAATGCAATCTCGGTTGAGTATTTTAAAGTCACAGTGGAACATAAGTCTATCGGACTTCGAATGTACAACAAACGAATGTGATAGCAGAGTTACAAACATTAAGAAAATACACTCCAAATACACTCATCGGATGTGACTTGAATGAAATAATTTCCATCATAAATCATTTATAATTTTTACCAGAATTTATAGAAATATGAAAAATAGCTATAGTATTTTAATATATTATTAAAAGATGTCTGTAACTGTTATTTTGTTCATTTAGTTGCACCACATATTTATATGACTTATACTGATAAAATGTGCACAAAAATATTTTTTTGTTACCTATCTTTCTTTTTCTCTCACACTGATTGAGAGAAAAAAAGTTATTAACTTAACTAAACCATTTAACTAAATTATTATTTTTTAATTGAAATAACTATTTAAAACTATTTAAATTAAATAATACATACATTAAATTTAACATGGCATCTATTTAACTTAAATATTTAAATAATTCAGTTAAAAAAAATAAAATTCAGGTTAAAAAAATAATAACTTAACGTTAAACGATTTGATCGTTGAAGTCAGATGCACGAGAGCAAGAATACGGCAATACACTCGTGTTCAGTACTGCCGTATTCTTGCTCTCATGCATCTGACCCATGTAAGTCAGATGCATATCTCTCGACTTATACGAGTGTATTGCCGTATTCTTGCACATTGTTATCCGTGGTACACATATACGTGCTTCCGTTTCGCGCTTTTCGGACGCTTATATTATGAAATAAACAAACCTGTCATATCGGTCTTTGATTGCGATTGCTTATTCTCCTCGCTGCTGTGCATTCTGTTGATTCCTCGGTTGGTGGTAAAATGATTTCAGGTCGCCACAAAGCGAATGCGATAATTCCTGCGTTATCCATTCGCATTCGCTTTGTGGCGATCTGAAAAGATACTTTTTCCTATTCATTTTTTCAAATTTCATATTCATAGTTTTAAAAATCCGATATCCAAGCTCTTTAAGGCTCCGGAGTACTCACCGTGAAACTCTGAGTTGACGGTGGCGACATATAAGAATATGGTAGGAATAAGAACTATAAGGCGTGAAAAATGGCCTCGTAAGCGAGAAATGACACCCAATTTACGTTGCGTCCCATTTCATAATTATTTGCTTTGTGCTAGTGTTGTGGTGTGCAATATATTAAGGAAACTTATAAAAATGGACGGAAACTAAGCTGTATAAGGAATAAACTTTAGAAAGTAAATTTTTCCTCTCCTTTCGACAGCTGTCAAACCGCGTGTTTTTCGCATTTCAAGGCTCAATTTACGGCTATTTATAAATTGTCAAAGGAAAGGATTAGTATCCGTCCATTTTTACAAGTGTGCTGAAGAGATTGGTAGTCTTATTTCATTCAAATATGTTTTTATTTAGATGTCAGTCGCAACATAAATTTGGGTGCTTTTCTCGCTTATGACGTCACGATTTCAAGATGGCCGCGGTGACTACTCCGGAGCCTTAATTTGTAACATCTTGTAAAATCTTGATCAATTGAATTCAATATTTCTGCATCAAATTTTTTAAAGATTAAAATCTTGAGTTCTACACAATTTTTTTTATTTAATTATAATATTGATATATTAATGAAGTATATATTTTTTATATAAAATTATTATGTAATATACAGGATGGGTCATTTTAATCCGTTCACGGGAATATCTCTTCAGGTAGGGGCGATAATGGAAAATGCCTTAGATAAAAGTTGTATGGCTTGAAAGGGGCCATAAGTTGGTTTGACTTTGAATAGTTACTTGAAGGTCACAGGAAAGTCATCTTCAATTTTTTAAATGGAACCGCCTATTTTTTATTATGTATTCTTGTAGCTCATCTCGAGAGCTTTCCAAAACATTACAAAGTATTTCTTCATTGAGTACTTTTCAAGTTATGAGGCTTGAAATTATTTCTTAATTTCACATAAACCGTAAAATATCTTGTAAAATATTCATTTTTCGATTATCTTACCTTAATACTTTTATGTACAAAATAATGAAAGGAATCAATTAGTCAAAGAAAACGCAAAATTGTTTTTAAAAGAGAAATTGTTTAAAAAAGAAAAACGTAATTGTTAATTGCAAATTACATATTTCCTCTTCGAAACAACTATGTTTTTTCTTTACACCAATTGATTCCTTCCATTATTTGTACATAAAAGTATTGGGTAAGATAATCGAAAAATGAATATTTTACTATTTTATGGTTTATGTAAAATTAAGATATTATTTCAAGCCTTATAACTCGAAAAGTACTTAATGAAAAAACATTTAATTACAGTGTTTTGGAAAGCTCTCGAGATCAGATATAAGAATATGTAATGAAAAATAGCAGGATCCATTTAAAAAATTGAAGGTAACCTTTACGTGACTTTCAAATGATTACACAAGATCAAATCACTGACCATCTTATGTACCCCTCATAGTCAAAAAAACTTTTGTTTTAAACATTTTTTTCCATCTTGCTTACTATACGAGATATTTACGTCCGAAGATTAAAATGGCCTGTATATACTATTCTATATACTAACTTTTAAAGTACAATAAAATATTGTTTCCGATACGTCCTTCAAGAAATCTTTATATCATCAAATATTAAACAATAATAGGGTATTATTAAATTTATAAAACATGTCTTAAAGATATTGAAAACAATAATATACAAAAATAATTTATTGTTAGCAATACACATAATTATACGTAGAAAAAATGTTTCAAATTTATCAAAAATTCATACTTAGACTAGAAATACATGAAATATTATTCTTTACTTTAGTTCAAATATTTCAAATGTTTTCTTAATTTTCTTTGATTGTTTATAACTTCAATTTTAACTTTGAAAAGCTGAATTCATGTTAAATTTTAATTTCCAACATAGTTAATATTGAAGCTCAAGAGAATCACATAGTAAAAAGTTGGGAATATCGGATTTTTATTAATCCTCCGAGGTCACACCTATTTTTTCAAACAAGGAGGTCAATGTGACCCGAGACGAACTTTGATCGTTCGCCATTTGACCTTTTATCCACCGATCGTCTTGAAAAAATTCTCGAATTCACTTGTGACATTGACATGTTAAATCGATTGCTATAAAAAACAAGTGCCTTAGGAATTATTAACATATTAAAAAAATTCGCGAAAAAATTGTTTTTTTAAAAAAAATGAATTTTACGAAAAAAAAAATTTTTTTTTTTAAATTTTTAATGCCCAATTTTCAAATTGCTCGCAAGATATTTACGAGCAAAATTGAGCTTTGGGTCACATTGATCCAGTGTGACCTCGGAGGGTTAAACGAATTGAAGAAGAGTTAAAAGCTTTATTGATTTTAATCATTAACAAAAGAAATATTATATATTTAAAGATAAAGAGAGAGAGAGAGAGAGAGAGAGAGAGAGAGAGAGAGAGAGAGAGAGATAGACTTTCTTTATTTTTTTTTCTTTTAAAATGTAAAATAACAAAATTTATAGAAAACAAAAAGATGAAAGAAAAAATGCTTCTTGTCTACAAAAGATATCACAATTCAATTTTTATCGCTTTTAATATACGATATTTAATTTGTTCTGGCAATTTTATTATTTTATTATTTTAATTTAAGTTAAATATGTTATGTGAAGAAAAAAAATATTATTGTTAAATATAAAGAATATTATATTAAATGTTAA
The DNA here is from genome assembly GCA_030586385.1 of Camponotus fellah. Classification (NCBI taxonomy): domain Eukaryota; kingdom Metazoa; phylum Arthropoda; class Insecta; order Hymenoptera; family Formicidae; genus Camponotus; species Camponotus fellah. Next base: position 607,675 of record JAPIVC010001055.1, read on the forward strand.
ACTTAAACTGATGTACAATGTCGGACTGATCGGGCGTTTTATCCAAAATACGCTTATAAGAACCTTGATATTTATGGCTATCGAAATGACACAGAAGAAAATTAGCAGCGGTACTCCATATAGAATACATTGTCAGTTCTGTCGATTTGTTTCGACATATTTGCGACTTGCGCCATCGACCCATTAAAAGTCACGTTCGTAGAGTTTATCAATATGTTCATAATTTCTATCTCCTCAGATATCAACTGATCAGTTATAGCGGTGTCAGAAATCAAAATATTTGACGAACTATCTATTGTAGCGTGTTGTTCCCACAAAATTTTCATGGATTGTATAATATCATCATCATCATATTTATTTCTATATTCATTTCTATTAATGTTATCTCCGAATAATGAAGAATATTCATTGCATCTAAAAATTCAATAGCAACTGATTACACTTTAGATCTATTCAAAGCTCTGTTCGAGAAAATATCGTGTTATTAATAAACAAATAAATATATAAAAATAAATAATTGCATTATTAATAAAAAATAAATAGAAATTTTCATTAAAATTAGGATGTAGTGTCTATCACAAAATTATTGTTAAGGATTAATAAAAATTATTTATTATTAAAATAATATTTTTCTTTAAATGTTATAAGTAATAGAAATATTTATTTATTTTAATTATTTAAGACAATTATTTAAATTAATTTTTTATTTTAGAAATATGTCATGAACCTGAAGTTATATTTTTCTTAAGATATTAAATTTTTATTCAATTAAAATTATAATTTTATTAAATTAATAAAGTTTGAGGAAACAAATATAATTAATTCAGATAATATTAAAATGGATTATATACATAAACGCATTTAACTTTAAAATATTAATTATAATAAATTAATAATTATAATAAATTTTTAATTGATAAAAATATTAAATTGATATGCATATGTTTTAAAAATAATATTTAAATTATTAAAAAAAGAATCTTTATTTATAATTTTATTTTTGTTAATATAATATTTCGAAAAATTATATTGTAAAATTTATATTGTGCATACATTTTATGCATTCTTATTCTGAGTTAAATATAAATAACATATTTATATTTATCAGAAAACTAATGTAAATGAGATTCTTGGAAGACATATTATTTAATTACTCTTCTTGCTTCCCTGTTCTTTTCTTCGATTACTTTAACTTTCTTCTGTTCATTAGTGACCCAAACCTTCAACTGAAAGATAGAAAACCTTTTCTTGGAAGGTAGGAAATACGATAATAGATTTTTGTTTCTTTAGATTTTTTATTTTACGATGCTCCCCACCGCGAATGAAAAATCAATCGCATTATGTTCAATGATGGAAAATCAATCATGTTATATTCAATGATCCGTATAGCTACGAAGAATTTCATACGTTGTTTCTTTATTCTCGATTTACCCTCAGCATTAAGATCGATTTGCTGAAAATTTTTGTTTTCGATTGTTATTAATAAAATCAGATTCGATAACTTTAAGTAAGGATCATAATTATATATATATATATATCTATATTTTTTTTAATTTATTACATAAGTAATTTGAGCTCTTTAAAAAAGATGTTTTTTTAGAATCTCAATTATATTGAAAAAAATTAATATTTACCAATTATACTAATTTTATACATTCGTAAAAATTATAAAATGTCGTGCACGAAAATTTAATAAACACGAACTTTCAAACATTCATCAATTCTCAAGGGAATAAAATACTTAGTTTTCTACAGATCAGGCTCTTCAGATTTATTCTGTCACTTGAATAATGGCTTTCTGATAAATTAATATTTATATATATATATATATATATATATATATATATACATATATATATATATATATATATATATATATATATACACAGGGTGTCATAAAAGTACCGGAACAGCAAAATAACTCGAAAAATATGAGTCCTAGAAAAAATGTCAAGTACTGGGCTTTTATGACTTTTTCCTGGCTATCTGACGGTGACCTTGGATTTGACCTTGACAATGACCTTGAAGATCATTTCAAGGTCAGGTCTATTTTTTTAAATGGGACCCCATACTTTTGACCCCAGAAATGAAAAGAGCGGAAAATTTTACGTTCGGATATGACCTTGAACACTGCCAAATTTGACCTCTGAAGGTCACATAAAGGTCAAACGCTTGTTTTAGGCTGAAAACGCGAATGTCTTCGAAAATGCACCTGCTAGGGAGCAATGTTACGCATAAGGATTGTAGAGGTCAACGAGGGACATTCAGCCGTGACCTTGCCCTTATTCTCAAAGTCATGAGTTAAGATTATTATTAAGGTCAAATCGGACTGTTTTTAGGACTGAAAATCCATACTTTTGACCTAAAAGTGTCAAGATTGAAAAATTTTACGTTCGGATATGATGTTTTCAACCTTGCCCTTGTTCTTAAGATTATGTGTCAGTCATATCAAGGTCAAATCATTTTTTTAAGACTGGAAACACATTTTGATCCCGATAATGTGAAGAGTGAGATTTTACGTACGAGGTCACACTCCGATTTTTGGTAATTCCTCAATATCGGGCGTCATCTTGGATCTGTTATCTTGAATTTGTAAAATCCAACGTCGGATTCGATTTCAGAAACGACTTCAAAAATTCCTTAAACGAGATCCAATTTTTGTTATTCTTAAATATCGGCCGTCATCTTGAATCGGTCATCTTGAATTTGCAAAATCCGATGTCGGATTCGGTTTTAGCGAGCTCAAAAATCCCAGAATCGGTATCCGAAAAATTTATTCGCCGTCGATAAAGTGTATGCTTCAAGGTTTTTATTTGTCTCGATTCTATCAGTGTCGAACAGATAATAAATTGTTTTTGAGTTTTCATCGATTTAACAAGTTTTGATTTCACCCGTTTTGAATTATTATCACATTATTATTAACGATCAATGGTACATTATTATTTTTATTTAAAGGTAAAGAAACCGCATTTTTTATATCAAATTTTTGCAATTTTGTTTTCAATTCCAAATGGCTCATCTTACAGAGCATGAGAGAATTTCGCTATTGATGATGAGAGGATGGGGGGATAGACAAGGTCATACAGTGAAGTGAGATTGCTGTTCAATGAAACCTTTCGTAATGAAGGCGAAGGTATTTCAATATCGACTGTATCTCGCACCATCAGACGATTTGTAGAAACTGGGACTAATAAAAACCGCCACAAATCTGGGAGGTCACAGTCCCAAACGACAGAAGAGCGGCAATTTGAAGTAGCTCAATCATTTGTTGAAAATCCCAGATTGTCAATTAGAAAAGCATCTCAACAGCTTCAAATGAGTAGATTTTCAGTTTCCAAAAATCTAAAGACCATTAAGTTCCACCCCTACAAAATTCATCTCCACCAAGAGTTGAATGAGGATGATTTTGACCGCAGGGTGCAATTTTCAGAAGTTATGATGCAAAGAATTGATCAACAACCGAACTTTTTGCATAATATCGTTTTTTCAGACGAAGCGTCTTTTGAAATTAATGGTAAGATAAACCATCATAATTTTAGATATTGGAGCAACGAAAATCCTCATTGGATGCTTGAAGCACATACGCAGCGACCTCAAAAATTGAATGTTTGGGCAGGTCTTTATGATAATCAAGTGGTTGGGCCTTTTTTATAAATGGGAATTTAAACGCAGAAACTTATCTGCAGCTTCTAACAGACCAAATTGTTCCATCAATTCAGGAGATTGTTGGTGATAATTTTGGTGATGTTTCAGCAAGATGGGGCACCGCCACATTATGGACGCATTGTTCGAAACTATTTGAACGATACTTTCCCTAATCGATGGATAGGTAGAAGAGGAACAATCGAATGGCCACCGAGATCGCCCGACATTGCACCACTTGATTTCTTTCTTTGGGGCTACATAAAAAATAAAGTTTATTTCACTAAACCTCGTAACCTGGATGAGCTTCAACAACGGATCATAGACGAATGTGCTGCAATACCCCCAGAAATGATAAGGAGTGCGATTGACAATTTTTACGTCCGCTTAGCACACTGTCAAACGGTCAATGGGGAACATTTTGAACATCTCTTGTAATCTCAGGCCGAGTTACAAGATGCCTTGCCTTCGGTGGCCGAGACTAACTGAACTTTGCCTTCAGTGATCGGGTTTGAGACACCTTGCCTTCAGTGGTCGGGTTTGAGACACCTTGCCTTCAGTGGTCGGGTTTGAGACACCTTGCCTTCGGTGGCCGAGACTAACTGAACCTTGCCTTCAGTGGTCGGGTTTGAGACACCTTGCCTTCAGTGGTCGGGTTTGAGACACCTTGCCTTCAGTGGTCGGGTTTGAGACACCTTGCCTTCAGTGGTCGGGTTTGAGACACCTTGAGAATAAGGGCAAGGTCACGGCTGAATGTCCCTCGTTGACTTCTACAATCCTTATGCGTAACATTGCTCCCTAGCAGGTGCATTTTCGAAGACATTCGCGTTTTCAGCCTAAAACAAGCGTTTGACCTTTATGTGACCTTCAGAGGTCAAATTTGGCAGTGTTCAAGGTCATATCCGAACGTAAAATTTTCCGCTCTTTTCATTTCTGGGGTCAAAAGTATGGGGTCCCATTTAAAAAAATAGACCTGACCTTGAAATGATCTTCAAGGTCATTGTCAAGGTCAAATCCAAGGTCACCGTCAGATAGCCAGGAAAAAGTCATAAAAGCCCAGTACTTGACATTTTTTCTAGGACTCATATTTTTCGAGTTATTTTGCTGTTCCGGTACTTTTATGACACCCTGTATATATATATATATATATACAGTGATGGGAAAAAGTTCCGGAACGGTTAAATAACTTTTGAACAGTTCAAGATAAAGGGCTAAAATTTATATGAGTTCAATGGGAGTATAATATCGATCGTTTAACGACAAAACCTCTCACCCAGTCCCCAATGGGAGGCAGGGGGCGACGGGGGGGCGAATTTTTGTAATGGCACGGGGGATCGAGTGACGGCTCATTTGAAAGTGTTTTTCAAGACGAATACAACGGATTTTATATATATATATATATATGATGTAAGAAATATCCTGTTAGTCCTCTGCTTTTTTTACTTACCATGCGAAAAATTACTTGTATTTTTGTAATTTTATGGATATGTTCGTAAATTACGATTTGTAATTTATCATCGTGTTATATATAATATTCTACGCGCAGTTCGTTATTTTATAAAAGCAATCTGTCCCTCTATATTGGAGTCAAGTTTTCCTTCCATAATATCCGATTATCAATTTAAAGGGACGGAGTTTTTTAATCAAATTTTAGCAGAAAATTAAATTTTTTAATTAACTTCAAGTGTCCAATAAAAATTTTAGTTGAATTTTAATGGTAACAAATAAAACAGTGTTATATATAATGATTAGCAAATTATTACAGGATTACTTTTTTGATATTTTTACTACGGAAAAATCGATTTCAAACGAGCAGAAGTATCTGATATGAAGTCTCATTCTATTAATAAACAAATATAATCTCTTATTCTTATTTATGAAAGTGAGTTTTCTATTTCATGAAAAAATTAAAATTTTTTGAACTGAATCATTTCAATGTGTTTTTTTCTTTAAAGAAAAAAAGTTAAATAAAAAATGTGTATAATTACATAGTTTAAAATTATGATGTTTCAAGCTATTTCTGATGATTTCGCGATATTTATTTCTTATATAATTTGCCTGTAGTGAAAAAATAATTAGTTGAAGACGAAATAAATCCTGTAAAAAAATGAGAACAACAGTCTGCTGGGAGAAAAACAAATAAAAAGGGAGGATGTCTCGAAGAGTAAATTTCAGAGTAAAAATAATAATGTCAGATTAGCTTAATGTATGGGTGACGTAACATGAGAGGAAAACTCGAGACGTTAATAAATTATTACTTATGCTCGATGTGAAAGAGGATCGATTTTCAACAACTTGAATTTTCCCATGATGAAACGAGCTTTAATGAAACGATCAACAATCGCGAAAGAAATTTTTTCTTTATTCAACTTTGTATTATTATGAGTCTCGTAGACATGTTTGCTTAGAATTTTTCATTTATTGAGATTACAATCACACGTGTATATACAGGGTGTCCGTCGATTTTCGACCTTAACGAAAAAAATAGATTGGCTCAAATTAAGAAGAAATTATCTATATTGTTTTGGGATTGTCGCAATAATTATGGAAAAATTAAATAAAGAAGCTCGGCCAATCTGCGTGAATAGAAGCGCGCGGCGACGAGAGTCGTCCCACTGTAATCCGATACTAGTCGCGCCGCGAAGCGGTGGGCGGGTCGCTTGAGACACGATATATCGCAATACCGCGCCGAAAAATGACCCGTCCTTTTAGCGGCGAGAAAATGATGCGCTATCATTTCCACACCACCTTGCGGTAGATAGCATGGTGCGCTTTTTTTATAGTGGTTTCCCCCATAGGCCTATTCCACTCTCAATTTGAAAATTATTCAAAATGCCATTACTATACGCTGAATACATCGTAAATGTAAAAAATTAATGGTGACAGTACCTTTACAAAAATTGATCCGTGATTGAAAATCCTTCGATAAAATGTATTCCACACGTTGATAATGATACGATGATAAAATGCTTCACGAATCCTTTCTTCATCTCATACGAAAGCGCACTGCTGGACCGATTATCCTGATATTATGCACGACACGCAGTTTCACATAATTATTGCACAACACATAAAATTGTACGACCACTTGATTTTCGTTAACGCCTGGAAATGATTCCATGTAAATTGCGGCCGCACGATAAGTATTTCCGCTAGTCCGTATGCCACATCATATCCGTAATATTCCTGCAGAAACCTCATTTTCACTGTTAATTTACTACGCAAACACAAGATTTTTATTAAAACGTCTTAGCTTCGCACACTGTTATCACACTGCGTACGCCGGCAGCACGCAACTACAGCTGACAGCTGAGCGGACATGTGAGTGTAGGCGTACGTGTGAGTTCGACGCTTGCGCACTATGGTTGTCCGCTCAGCTGTAGTTGCGTGCTGCCGGCGTACACAGTCTGATAACAGTGTGCGAGAGCTAAGACGTTAAACAAAAATCTTGTGTTTGCGTAGTAAATTAACAGTGAAATGAGGTATATTCTGCAGGAATATACGGATATGATTGTGGCATACGGACTAGCGGAAATACTTATCGTGCGGCCGCAATTTACATGGAATCATTTCCCAGGCGTTAACGAAACCAAGTGACCGTACAATTTTATGTGTTGTGCAATAATTATGTGAAACTGCGTGCGTGCATAATATCAGGATAATCGGTCCAGCAGTGCGCTTTCGTACGAGGTGAAGAAAGGATTCGTGAAACATTTTATCATCGTATCATTATCAACGTGTGCAATACATTTTATCGAAGGATTTTCAATCACGGATTAATTTTTGTAAAGGTACTGTCACCATTAATTTTTACATTTATGATGTATTCAGCGTATAGTAATAACATTTTGAATAATTTTCAAATTGAGAGTGGAATAGGCCTATGGGGAAACCACTATAAAAAAGCGCACCATGCTATCTACCGCAAGGGGTGTGGAAATGATAGCGCATCATTTTCTCGCCGCTAAAAGGACGGGTCATTTTTCGGCGCGGTATTGCGATATATCGTATCATGTCTCGAGCGACCCGCCCACCTTCGCGGCGACTAGTATCGGATTACAGTGGGACGACTCTCGCCCGCGCTTCTATTCACGCAGATTGGCCGATCTTCTTTATTTAATTTTTCCGTAATTATTGCGACAATCCCAAACCAATATAAATAATTTCTTCTTAATTTGGGCCAATCTACTTATTTTTTTGTTAAGGTCGAAAATCGACGGACACCTGTATATATATATATATATATATATATATATAATAAATAAATAAATAAATAAATAAGTAAATAAGTAAATAAATAAATATATATATATATATATATACATACATATATAAGAAAATCGTAGTAAATGTTTGCATTTTGTCAGTATTTCTATATTATAGATGATTTTTTTAATAGAGATTTCATATATTATTATAAAAATATTATATCATTATATAAATAACTTGATTTTTTGTAAGAGAAATTACCAGAAAGGCTGCAAACGTTTTACGTCTTGTATTTCAAGATAAAGGTAAACAAGCAAAAGTGAACAAACAAAAACAAAGATTGATCACTAGTAATTCTTTATGTATCTTCGAAGCAGTATAGACGATTTTTAATAAGATTTGATACACGGAGCGATATATATCGGAATAATTTCTTTCTTAATAAAAAGATAGAGACACGGATAAGAAAAAAATAAATTTTTACAAATCACGCTTCAAGAATGCAAATAGATTATGAGATTTTATATTTTAGCGAATTGCAGTAGGTTTTGTTTTTCAACAATCTTGTATCAATATTTATTATAATGTTTAATGTTATAATATTATATAATATTTTTAATGTTATTATTATCGATATTTATTAAAATATTTAACGTTATAATTTTAAAAACTGGGTAAAAATATAATCTTAAATTAAATTTTAATAGAGAACATTATTTTAGTTTGTATTAAAACAAATATTTTGCAGGGGATCTTATCGAACATTCTGCATAAAAAAACATATTTATTATTTCACAGGATATAAGGCAGATGTGCAGGTAAAATTAAGAAAACTGATGTGCATTTAATAAATATTTTTCTTGCTCTATTTACTTTTTAAATTTAAAAATACAAAAATACACTTTATTACCGCGTAGAATAAAACTTTGTTTAGTTTACGTTTCGGAACGTAATAAAGTGTGAAAAAACATGAACAATAATAGATTTAATTAATCGAGGGCTGAAAAAATTATATTGAAACATAATTATATTTGGAGGAGGATTTAGATTAAAGGTAAACACGAAGAAAATAATATATATGATGATTGCATGTTTTTATACAATTGATGCTAATTGTAGAAAAAATTAATTATTGCTTTAATTAATTTAATTATTTGCAAAATATTTAAAAACACGTAACAGGCTAATACATTTTAATTAACTCTTATCTCTTGTCACAAAAATGCTGAATGAAAGAGAAAATATTATTTTAATAAATGCAATTATGAATATTTATATTTTTTAAATATTATTAATAGAATTATTTTTCTTTCATAAATGTATATTTCATAAATTCTGACGGAATGAATAGATAAATGCAAATATTGTGTATTTTCAAATTGAATATTACTTCCGAGACATTTATCTAATAA